>CM068706.1:35217783-35908751 GCA_035079005.1 Fraxinus americana | reverse complement strand
TTATAGAGAGAGACTTCAGATTTTGGTGCAGCAAATAGGAAATCTGATATGGAGAAAATCAAGCAGGTAAACATTTTTCTATATATATTTTTTTCAATCCAATTATTTATGAAAATATAGTTAGACTCTAAATTTATCAAGATATTTAGACTGTGTTTGGTGGGGATTTTGAGGGGAATAATTGATTTTTGAATAGTGATATGATGTGAAATGTGTGGTTGAAAAAAAAAAAAAAAAAGTATTGATGTGATGGAAAATATTATTTTATTGAAAAATGTGTGGTTGAAAATAAAAATTGATTTACTGTAGTTTCTTTTACAAACTTAGACTAAAAATTTAGAAATCTTGATCCTCATCCAAGTCCATATATTGTGAAATTACAGAAATTTATATTTTGGATAGAAATTACAGAAATTTACTTAATCATAAGGTGTCAAAATGTAAGTAGGAAAGTTATTTGATTAATTTTGATCTAATTAAATTTCTCCACATATCTGTTGGTGAATTATTATATAAGTTGTTATATACGTATAGCAGAATCGAATTAATTATGTACCTGAATTTTCGACAAATTTCAGGTGAAGCAGGAAAGACATAGGTCAAGACATAACACAGCAACAAATTCTGGTACTGCTGCAAAATCCAGAATTTGGCAACCTGCATTACAGAGCATTTCTGAGGCTGGAAGCTGATTTTTTTCTTTAATTTCTATATATATTTTTCTTTCTTACTTCTTGTCTTTAAGATTGAGATTCTGCCGAACATTCCCTCGATCATAAGTGAAAATCATGAGTATCTCGAAGAAAAACAGGTCCAGTTACGGACAAATTGTAATGCTAAAAGAGATGCTCAAAGTTGCACATTGTTCTTCTATTTGTTGAATCGCCCCCTCTAAAAGTTCAAGATGAGTTTGAAGGGATCTATTCATTTATATTTTATTTTCACCATGTCCCTATAAATAGGTCGGTTTCATTTTACCAAGTTCCCGATAATTGAAATTTGAATAAATTGTAAAAAAAAAAAACTTATTTATATATTATTTCCTGATAATATTATAATAGTGATTATGGGATGTAATCAAACACCAATGACACAAAAAGTTACAAATGATTCTGAACTGTTAAGGAGACTTGTGTGTTGTTTTAGGTCATTTTGCTATCGATTCTGCATTATTTTCGTTTGTTTTAGTTGACATGGGGGTGTGACAAGGAGCAAAGAGATTGACTCACCACTAAAAATACAAGTCATACATTCACAAGTCATTGTTGATGACTAAGAATACACGTCTTAAATTCACAAATCATTGTTGCGGATGGACGACTTGGGGAGGATTACTTACAGTCAAAGATGGGTTCCATAAGTTCACCTATATGAGAATGTGCTATTTCAAATGATCGATTGAAATGATTTTAATTGCCTCTTGTTAGAATATGTAGTTGTAAACTTTGTAGTTATGTCTTATATTTCTAGAAGGGCAGTATTGTCATTTTACTGGCACAGTTACAATAGATTAAGCTTTTGCTTATTATAGAGTATAAAATCATTGAATTCTCTTTTTGTACATAAGTTTTTTTTTGGTTCTTTGAAACACTTGCACTCTTTCCTTTTCTTTATATTTTCCTTCGACTTTGATTTATAAAATTCAAACGTCGTATACCGCTAACTTAAGATCTAACTTTGAATTAATACTTAATTCAACATAAACGACTCTAATTGTTTCTTACATTGCTACCTTAAAATCTAACTTCAAACTAATACCTAGTCGAACGCCCTCCATTTACAAATAACAATGATGTTTTGCATCTTGCTTCAAAATCGTGATCATTTTGAAATATTTGTCGAGATGATGGCTTTGAATCATTAACCTCCACAAAAGTGCATTTTGATTAGGATAATCTCAAGCTAGCAATTTTTTAATGAAAAGAATGTCCACTATTCTTCCATATGACAAGATATATACCTTGCAATCTTAAACTCTTTTTTAGATGCTTGGAAAAGATGGTTTCACCATCATATTATGGGATTACCATAAACACGCACTCTCGAAGAAAAAAAATATGAGAGAATCAAACGTTTGATATAGAATCTAAAAATGACATATTTAGCGCGAAATACTATGCACCAATACACAAGATCAATCAGATTTTAACTTCAATTTTTCTTATTCTCGTCAAACAAATTACTAGCTAAGATTGCACATATTAAGAATTGGGGCTCTATTGTTATTTGATGTGAGATTTATCGTTAATATGCTCCGCAAGATGACGGCTTGTTTGAGCAAACTAATCTTGGAATGTGATGACTCGTTTGAGCATTGATGTCATGTTAAAATTTGTGATTTCATCTCAAAAGATCAACCTTATTAAATGAGATAATCCAAATCCCTTACATATTGTGTATTTATTTAACCTTTATTCAATGTTGAATTTGCCCTTGACATCATTTATGAATAATATTTTAATTTCATTTTTTTTTTTTTTTGTCTCAATCACGTTCAATACTATAGATCAGTATACATGACGTTATGTAAAGGTACAATCACTATTCATGCTTGGTACATTTTTGACTTTGGGCAATCATATCACGCCATCTTTGTTGCATAGGGAGGAAAAGGCGTCATGCTTGCCTACCCATGACTTTCTTCTTTTTTGCTTTAGAGCGCAAAAGGGAAGAGCATTAACATTGAAAAAAATCTTCAAATAATACAATTACAAAGCATTTTTGGGACCGACATAAGAATGGAATCTTGGGATTAATCCAGAGAATTATTTCAATTTCTAGCATGCGAGTGGCTAAAAAATTAATATATTTGCTAAAGCATTTTGTGCAAGTTCTGCCCTACTAATGATTGGTCAACAATTCGACAACCATGGCTCTTAAGGGCATCTCGTGCTAACTCGTGTCCATTGGTTGAGGGGCCTAGTCTTGTTGCGGGTCCATTGGTTTAAAATATATAGTCGTGGTGCGACACTGCAATGATAGTTATCAAATCAAAATAAGATAAACAATAAAAAGATCATCGAGTCCTAAAATTATCATATCAGCTCATTAGCACTATTCAACGCGATTCAAATCGTTTCAGCCGACGGACTTTCACTTTTTTTGCTTAAGTTTTCCTTTGTTAGATGGCTAAGATGTGCCACATACTTAGCGTGTGTTTGGTGTAAATTTTTGTTCACCAAAAATGACTTCTATGCTCGTTATTTTCAAAAGTGGCCAACAATTTACTACATGTGAGTTAGGTGGGATCCGCCAGCCATTGATAACGGTAAAAAAAAGGCTGAAAATGGAAGCATTCAACTGCACCAGACAAGGCCTTAGTATGCCCCGATTATAGGAATAAACTAACTCGCTATACCGTACATACAGTGGCGGACCCAGGTTCTAAACTCAGCCCGGGCTAGTCAACGTCGACCATCAGCGATCGTAAGAGCGAGATCGTTTATTAATATTTAATTATATAATATTACAAATTATTCAATATATACATATAAACGCATGAAAACATAAAAAATATGTACATATGAAAACGTAGTTCAGTACAACTAAAAATACTAAAGAACTATGCAACACAACCTATTATGTAACTGTGATCTTAGACAACTGTATTTTACGAGATCTCATGCTTTGAAAACGTTGCAATATTGTTTCATTCTCAATTTTTTCAAAAATCTCTTTCTCCATGTACACAACAAATTGTTATTCAACCAGTCGTCTCCCATTTTGTTGCGCAAGTCACTCTTGATTAGATTCATAGCAGGGGATACTCTTTCAACACTTGTAGTTGCCGCAGGTAATATCAAAACCAATGTAATCAGCCTATAAACCAATTGAAAATAACAAGAGCTTCCTGTTTCAACCAACTTCCGAGTTACACAAGAAATGCTATTGAGATTAAAGAAGGCTTCAGTAATTCTAACATATATAAAGAACTTATCAAGTTCAAGTCGAAACAATAAAAGCTCTTCATTATTGAAGTCCAAAGGATACAACTAAGCAAGACGTAGCAATTTATCCCTATCAAAAGTTGCAAAGGAATCTCTTGGATTTAAACACGAAATGCAAGTTAGGAGCTCAGTAGTTGTTTCGGAAAAACGATCATTCAACTCTTGCAAGATTGAATCTATCACGTAACAATACAAAATTAACATAAAAACGATGATAATAAGTCACATGCTGAGTTCCACGCCTAGGCCGACCTCTCAATACTACAATATCCTCCATATTGGGCACAAAAATATGTGTAACAACACAAAACTCAGTCACCTTACTCAACAAATTATCCTAGCCATTGTCTCTCATATCCTGCAATGCATACTTACACAAATTTAATAAACCCACAGCATTCTGAATATCCCGATCCTTCTTCTGTAAAGCTTGTGAAAAGTTGTTTGTAATTGTTAGAATTTCAAACATGAAGTGGAGACTGAACACAAACTCAACGCTCTGCATAATGTCCATCTATCTGTCGGCCATTGATTTCTGCTCTAAATTTACGCTATCTTCTGATATATCCTCAAGAACATCTATGATAGCATTAAACATATTAATAACACGAGTAATGTCAGTAGGTGTGAGCCCCATCTAGTATCACCTGAGCGTGCCAAACTCATTTCTTGAAACATACCACTCCCACCACAAAGTTCCCCAATATTAAGCTTCTCCAAAATCTCGGCATGGTAACTTGTTCGAAGAGCATCTACACACTTACATGATCCACCCACCAAATTCACAATAATGGCAAGCATATTAAAAAAATCACCAAGCATGTTATTCCTACGTGCCATTGAAACAACTGCCAACTGAAGTTGGTGAGCAAAGCAGTGGACATACATAGAATGTGGGTTCTCTCTTAAAATTAAAGCTTTTAAACCATTGAACTCACCGGACATATTGTTTGCTTCATCATAACCTTGACCTCTCAGACTAGATATGCTCAACCCATGAGTGGAAAACATTGCATCAATGGCATCCTTAAGTGATTTGGCACAAATATCAGCGACATGGGTAATGCCCAAAAAAGCTCCTTCACGACCCCACTTTGGTCAAAAAACCTCAAAATAACTGCCATTTGTTCTTTTATAGAATTATCACGAGCCTCATCAACCAAAATTGAAAATAAACAATCACCCAGCTCATTGATAATAGCCCTTGTTGTCTCTACGGCACAACAATTAACCAAGTCCTTCTGGATCTTTGGTAAAGTCATTTGGTCATTTCCAGGAGCATTAGTGAATAATACCTCTTTAACTTCCTCACAACGAGCTGCATACCAGTTTAGTAGCTCAATTAGATTTCCTCTATTAAGAGACTCTTTGGATTCATCGTGACCACGAAATGGCAATCCTTGCATCAAAAGGAATCTAGTACAATCTACCACCGCAGTCAATCTCGTCCTATAACTTTTTTGTTGACTATTATTTTGACTTGAAATAACATAAGAGATACTCTGCTTTTGATTCATCAAGTTGGTAAACTTTGCAAAAGCTTGATTATGAGCACTATCAAAGAGACAGACATGATCTTTCAACGTCTATTTGTGCTTCCAATCCCTAAAGCCGATTTTAGTGAATATATGTCCACCCTCTTGACCCCCTCTATCGGGTTTAAACAAGTAGTAATGCAAACAATACGCCGCATCATTTTCTATACTGTACTCCAACCAATGAAATTCAGAGAACCACTCTTTCCGAAAACACCTATTATCATTCCCTATATTTCTTCTTGGAAAGTCATGTCCATATGGTTGACAATGACCTTTCTCCAAGTATGTCATCCTAACATCATCTCTGATATTGAGATCATATGAGTCGATGGGGGGACGTTTCCCTGGATCAGATACAAGATCATCTCCGTTGAATTGATATCGGGACTTCTTTGTGTTATTTAATAACTCTTGTGCTCGACTAGAATCAGTTGCGGGACTTGATGTACAACTAGACAAAGGAGAACCAGGTATGGACTTTCGTTTCGATCGAAAAAATCGCTTTATAATCTGCAAAATGCCCCAATTTATTTTTCAATTAAAATTGATTAAAAAATAGTCTACACATAGTTTAATTGAGCCCAACATTTTTTTCATTAATTCTTTTCACTTATCCTTAATTTCCTAAAAACCTAAATTACCAAAATCTCCAAAATTACCTAAATTACCAAAATCCCCAATTTAAAATTACACATTCATAATTTCATATAATCATATTATATAAATAAAAACAAAAGAATAAAAACTCAAAAGTCAAACCTGAATTAACTAAATTAACAAACAAATCAACAACCAAATTAACCATAAAAAACAAAACATAAAGTCATAACTTAGAGAAGTGAGAAGAGAACTCACTTCTGGCCGAGACCGAGAGGCGACTAGCGAGAGAACTCAGAGTCCAGAGATGAGAGAACTGAGAAGCTGCTGCCCCTGCCTGCGTCTCTGCGTGCTGCCGACTGCCGTGCTGATAGCCTGGTCCTGCAGGCTGTCGGAGTGCTGGTGCGAACTGCGAAGAAGCTTCCAAGCTGCTGCCCGTGCACCGGTGGTCTGCTGGAGCTGGAAGCCTGGAACTGTTGATGTAGCGGCTGCAGCCACAGGTAAGCTTCGTGACTTCGTCTGCTTGACTGCTTCGACCTTGGAGCCTTCGCCGTCGTGTCTCCCGCCTCACCTCTTCTCTCTTTTGGTTTGGGTAATTGTTAATTGGGTTTGAATGATTGAATCAATTGGGATTTTGGGATTTTGATCTTAGATTTGGACCTTGTAGAAATGGGTTGGTTGCAAGCCATTGGGCCTTATTGTTGAAAAATAATAGGCCCAAGCTCAAAACAAAGTTATAAAGGGAAAAAAAAAAAAAAAATTGGCTGATCTTCTTCACCAGTTCACCGTCGGCTTTGCAATTCTTTTCGACGGACCCAGCATGGGCGGCCACGGGTTCGACGGACCCAGCATGGGCGGCCACGGGGGCTGGTCAGGTGCTGGGTCCGGCCCTGCGTACGTGTCGAGCTGATCAAGCTTGGACTATTCATCACAGATTTATACAACTTCTCTAGGTCAAACATAAAGTGTTATAAGTTGTAAATATTTGAATATATGTAGGTGCAATCATTAAGATGTGGTTATAATTCATGTCCACGTTGAAAAAAAAGGGTCTCCTCATAAATACACTATGGAGGCATGGGCCATGCTATTATACTGATAGCCTTCATTGAAAAAGAATGGACCAAATTTTTGTGACTAGGAAGAGTGCCAAAAATCAAATGTTTTATTTTGTTAATGAGTAAGCCAATAGCAATAAAACATTATTTTCATTTCTTTTTCATAAGAACGAGTCATTCGAAAATTTGGATAAACGATGAGACTAATAGTAAGTTGATAGTTAATTAAAGCATGATTAAAATGACAAAATGTTAATAAAATGATGTATGATCACAATAGAATAGATAAGACAAGAAATGAATACATATACTAAAACGTGAAGATAATATAGATCATCGGGTGTGTTTCGTTTGTTAAAAGTCAAATTATTTTGGACGAAAAACTTTGAAAACGTGATAATAATCGAGACATAAATTGACTCTAAGTTGAATATTCAAAGCATATTATTTACTACTTGAGAGTGTATTTGAGAATTAAATGAAAAATTAGATATGAATGTGCAAAGTCTGTCGGAGTTTTAAGATTCTTGATGAGATCGAAATGACACTACTTTAAGCTGGTCGCAATAATTTGGTGTCGTTAAGAAATCGAAATTTAATTCTTTTTTGAAAATCTGAAATTTAATTTCTGATATCATTATCAATTTACACAATCTCACAATTGTCAAAAATTGAATTTTAAATTTTTGGAACAAATTGGAGTTTAAATGTGAAATAAGGGGGTCCCCTACATAACAAACACCAATAGAAAATTTGGTTTTTAGTAACTTGTTAACAGTTAACACTAAGACAAAATTTGTGAACAAGAAAGTGCTATAAAAGCCATTTTCTCTTCTTTGGTGCCACTTCCTAATTGAGTTGGGCTATTTGGGTCTCAATGGACTTGCAGGTCTTCAAAATCCAATTCCTCTGTGGGTTTCCATTAGCACCTTTTTTAAAGGGTGATTATCACGTAGCGCCCCCATATTTGACTGCTATTGTGGAAAATGTTCTTATATTTTATTTTTTGGTATTTTCACCCTTATTTTCACATTTTATTGCCTAAAATGTCATTTTCATTTTTTTTCCAATTAAAAATTGTGAAATCATAGTCCCATTTTTTTTTTTTTTAAAAAAAGAAAAAGTACAAATGAATTCCAAATAAATTATTTAAAAGGTAATTAGCACATAATGTCCACAACTTTTACTATTATTGCGAAAAACATCCCTACCTTTTTTTTTACATTTTCACCCTTAATTACACTTTTGATTGCACAAATTATCATTTCTATCCATTTTCATCAAATTTCTCAATAAAGAGTTGTGAAATAATGAATATACACTCATATTTAAATAAAAAAGCTAAAGAATGAATTGCAATCATAGTCCCAAATTATTTTTAAAAAAGTTTAAATGAGCCCCAAATAAATTATTAGAAAATTAGAAATTAGTTTTTTTTTTTTTTAAAGTGCAAACGAGTCCCAATTAAATTTATTAAAAAATTATAAGTGTAAAACAGTTACAAATAAATTATTAAAAATTATAAATAAAAAATTAATTTTCTTTAATTTTATTTTTAAATATGAGGGTTTATTCATCATTCCACAGCTCTTTATAGAGAAAATGGATAGAAATGATTATTTGTACAATCAAATGTGTAATTGATGGTGAAATGCCACAAAAAATGGAAAGGTAGGGACATTTTCAGTTATAATAATGAAATGTAGAAATATTATGTGCTAATTACCATTTTAATAATTTATTTGGGGACTTATTTGAGCTTTTTAAAAAAAAAAAATTGGACTATGGTTGCATTTTTTTTCTTTTTATTTTATTTAAAGAGAAGGGTATATTCGTCATTTCATAATTTTTAATTGAGAAAATGTATGAAAATGACTTTTTACACGATCAAATGTGGAAAAAAGGATGAAAATGTCAAAATGAAAAGTAAGGACGTTTTCCACAATAACAATAAAAGTTGGGGACGTTATGTGCCAATTACCCTTTAAAAAATGGTATACCTGCAAAATCAATTTTAAATAAATTAAATTAGATTTGATCCGAATTACATGTTAATCATACATGAACATCTTGTGACATATTTGTCCCATACTTTGTTGTCATGTTTGATGTGCAAGATTAAGAATGAGATGCACTTAATATGTTTATTTTCTCCAATCCACCCACCCCAAAATTCCATTCATTACTGGAAGATGAAATGTCTAGTACAGGGAAAAAAGGCGAAGATCCCATCAGAGCGCCTTCTTCTAAGAGGCCATGAATTTGAATAGGTCGCCCTTATTTTGGTTGAAGTAACCTTCGTCCTAATCAGTTTAAATACACAAACATTCCTTTGGTTCCATAGAACTCATTGGGGACTTCCAACTTCATTAATGACGAACAAATTTTTGGCAATTGGAGGGACTATCAAAGTGAAAAAGCACAACAATGAAAATAAACACCCTAATAAGCAATTGTTCGTGTACCAAACATGCTATATTTATTCATCTTCCATAGAATTGATGCATCAAGAACTTCAACCACATTAATGACATAAACTAAGTTTTGGCATCTAGAGGGGCTTTCCAAATGATAAAGCAGAAGGAAGAAAACAAGTACTCAAATAAGCAGATTCCCATGTCACAAAACCCAATTTCAAACTTCAAACAAGAGCATGGCAAATATCACTCTACACACAGTTTATTCAAAGGCAAAAACTGACTCCGTATGATAATTGAGAACATAATACAGACAATTCAAGATCAGCAACAATCAGAAATTACTCTCAAACAGTCAAAGTTTTTTTTTTCTATAGTTGCATGCCGTTAACAGTTGCGTCTGACTTCGTCTTGGGAAACCACATTTCTCGACCTGCAGTTATCGCAATAACACAGGGTTCTTTGTATTGATTTATTCCGTCCCATTTTCCTCTTTAGCTTGCTCATGCTTGTCCAGTTGGCTGAAGTTGCCTTTTTGCTTGAAAAGCTGAGTATGATGGTGCCTGCAGTAAAGTTGATGCTCGTGGGCTACATAGTTTGACGGACTTATAACGCAGCCCCCATGGCTACACTTGAAACAAGCCCTGTGGTATGAATTTCCATCAACAGCCACCTATGAAGTTTTTATCGATCAGAGGCTTTAAATCGATTCACAGAAACTTGAAGAAGAATGAAAAATGTTCCCATGATGGATGCTTGGAATGCAAACAATAAACATGTTTGTATAACTTGTTTTTTCTTATTTTTAAGTAAAAAGAATTACTACAAGTTGAAATTAACTATTAACTTACTATCAAAATAAATAACTTGCTTATTTTCAACTTTGAATATTTTAAAGCTTTCTTATTTTAATTTATAAATGACCATTTAAGCTTTGCCAAACATGTTGTTCCCAAAACAATTGGTGTGGTTACATGAATTCTTTTAGCACTAGGATGATCCAAAGCCACTAGGACGCTGTTCTTATGTTAAATTTTGATGATTGCTGAATCCCTATAATATTCATCATTGCATATCCATAACAGCCAATCCGTTTCTATTGCATGTTCTTTTTATTACAAGTACCTTTTCAATGGGGTAAACAGTTTTCTTGCAAGCAACACATTTATCCTGAGTTCCTCCAAACATACTTGAAACTTTGCTACTTGTATGGCCCTGCTCAGAAGATCGGTCGGCCCTAGCAGTTTTAGGTGCCCCTGTAAATAATGTATAGAAATGGATTAGGTAAAGCACAAAAATAAGAAAATGTGAATTGGTTAGAATTAACTCGATGGTTCTACAACCTTCAAAACTCTTATCTAAGCTGCCAGTCATTTTGAACAGTTGATCAAAGTGAGGTTTGCAGTACAGAACTCCTTCATAGGAAGAGTAATTACTCAGCTGCAGACAAGAGAATGATGTGAAGGTAAAAAAAGTGATCTCAACAGAAACTTAACTAAATAAATGCCAATACAACACTGGAGACAGAAAGCATATAGGAAACAGAGAGAACGTGAACCATAATATCATCGGGCTTTTATGTCCCACAAGTTATGGAGTGAAATGAAGGTTAGTTATTCATCAACTTTTCACTCAAATAACTTCACTTATATGAGATCAAATAATTGCAATAAGGGCAGTATAGAAGATCAGATACCTATGGAAAGAGAGGATCATATGGTCTTTCCTTATGGAAAATGACTTTTTGACTAGCTGGACATAAACAATAAATCACATAAACCATGTAGAAATGACTCGCTAAAACCAATTATAGGCAAAATAAACATATTTTCTTCAAGATTAGGCCACCCATTTTAGAAACACTAACAGGGTTGTCTTGAAATAGTATCTTTACTTGCCAATAATGACCAGTCATTGATTGACGTTCAATAAAAATGAGAAACACTTTTAGAAGGTTAGCCGAGGAATTCAAACATAAAGTTCAGAAACATTACTAGTTCATTTTAGTCAACTAAATCCTTTTCAGATGTGCTGTACTGAGGTAAACAAAAATACATATGGAGATATAAACTTCCAAGTTAGTGAAAGAAACTAACACGAATGTTAAATAGAAGCAACCATGAATAGGCCTGCTAACACAATAAACCCCCCGGTTATCACTTAGTGAATGAGATGAAGATGCATTTGTCACATGAATGTATGCAAATATTTATAAACTGACTAGATAGTTGGTTTATTAATGCTTTCGTATAACGGTTGAATAAATGATCTATTTCACCCTGCAATTGATTCAACTGAGTAGTGAGTACAGTTTGTAAGCATGGTCCATTCCCTCAAGTTGATGTATAAACTTAACAGAAGAAACATAGAGCATATGATGTTCTCAAACAGTATATTCTAATATGAAAATGGACCTCCAGAAAAAAAATGGATATGAAGGAAGAAGTGGCAGAAAACTGTGTTTGCTAGGAGACAAATTGACAATTTCTCAGCAAGAAACCTTATGCTTGTCATGTCAAAGTTCAAGCAGCTATTTTGCTCCTTCAAAAACATACACAAGCAATTTAGAGATCCATAAAACAAAGAATACAGTTTCTTGGAATTATACATCACACCTTGGAAAACAGTCGGCTTCTTGACCGTACAGTATGAATTTGAACCAAATTTTACTGCTAAAGTATTTTCCAAACTGGTAAAAATCAAATACTAATAGTCGAGGACCCTTACTGAAAACTAAATGATAATAAACGAATGCCTTGATCTTTGTATCATCCATAGAATCAAAACAAAGATAGTTAAATCCATTTGAATAAAACAACTAGCACTCAAATTGAAACACCTAACACAGGATACCATCCGGTCGAACAGTTCAGTCGAAAAACGGCATATGAAATTGACTTATAATCAAATGGATGGAAACTCTTGTCCTAATTACCCACATTAAGAAGAATCAACATCCAATATCCAAACTTTTATACCTTGGAAATCAGAATTCCAACAATCAAGAACCAAGCAACCATATATATCAACAATCAATTCCAATCCTTCAAACCGATGACTTATTAATTCATCAACTTCAAACAAGAACAGTTAACTCAAGAAACAACATAATATGTACATGTACCAAGTTGTGTGTATATGTATCTATATATCTATATATATACAAGTAAAGTTCAAGATAAAAGCAAAGAAGTGAAAAATCAGACCTTGAGGGTACCCTTACAGTGGTGGCATCTAAAACAAGCTTTGTGATAGACCTTGTTGTCAGCAGCAAGTTGATCCACCAAATACACAGTCTTTTCACAGGCCTTGCATTTTTGGGTTGTCCCTGCAAAAGTTGCCATCCCTTTCTCTGTGCGTAGATCTTGATTCTTGAAAATACCCAAAAATCCCCAAATCGAAATAAGTTTTTACAGAAATTGATGCAAGACAACTGATTTCTCTTTCCTCTGAAAAGGGCTTTGTTTGCCAGGTCAGCCAGTCAGAGTAGTAGTGCAGATTAGCATGTGTTCATCACAGCACTGCCAAGAAGCCACCTTTGACAAATTTGACAAAATTTAGCTGTCCGCTCTTTCGTTCTTTTAAAATACGTTTTTTTCTTTCATCCTAATCAACAACATTTTTTTTTTATAAAATAATATTACAAGCAAATTTAATATTTTTTCTTATTTTTAACCACACATTCTCCATTAATATACTGTTCCAAAATGCATTTTTATCCAAATAATGGAGCTCATAGGTATTTAGTAATATAAAATAAATAAAGTTACCAATGATTTTTTTTATTCAAATGTTTACCATTTTTAACTGTGTTAAAAAAAAAAAAGACCATCATGTTTCAAGTTTAGACAAATTCAACGGTTAATTAGTGGAAAGTTTTGTTGTATATTTTCTTATGATAATGTTATAAGTAATATTTATTTTCGAAATAAAAATTCAGTATATAATTATGCCTTGTTGATGTATGAAATATTTAACACAACATGTACAAGATGAAAATATAAGCATTGGTCAAGTGGTAACAAGATAATTTTTATTTTCTTTTTCCGCTTTAAGAGGAAAGAGCATTAGTACAAGAATGACAATTCTACAGTTTAAATTAAAGTTGAGTTAGTACGGTGAGGATTAAAATCAGATTTTTAGCAAATTTGATAAAAGTCAATTAAATAGTGATTAAAAAATTGAGGATCTCATAAAATACGTAGTTAACATTAATTGTTGACTTTGATTTTGATAAAAATCAAAATTATAATTTCTATTAAACAGGAACTTAATACAAAATTTTCTAAGTTGTCGTGCATTATTCTGGATTCTATTACAGTATCAATATTCAAATATCAACAATAATTTCATAAAATAGTAACCAAATTTTTAGAAGAAAAAATTCAAAACAAGAACCAGAATAGTTCTTTTTCCATATTTTTTGAAAGTGGAAGTGGAGAATTCTAGTATACTTGTTTTAAATGGATGAAAAATAATTGCCTTTTTTTCATTTTTGAAAAAGTCAAGTTTAGTCATGATTAGGTGTGATTTTAATTTTATTTTTGTCACACATCATGTGAGACAGATAGGTAGGGTGGGTATAGTGCTTTTCAAATATTTGAATATCACTTGCACTTGCACTTGCTTTTTGTTTTTATATTTCACGAAAAAGCTACTTTAGCAATTTAAATATATTTATTTCATTAATTTCCCTCCCTTTGTTAGTTTAGATGATCAGCCACATTTATGACTTTCATATGAGTTAATGTTAAATATTTCAAAAAATCTCCTTGAGGACCTATTATCGATTTTATTCATTTATTAATATTATTCAATATTGTAGAAGAGCCGACTACAAGTTGAATGAGTAGACTACAAATGCACGGAAACTGCTAACGATCTGTATTGGCTTCATGAAAATTGATCAAAAGAATCCAACCTTAACAATATGTTTAATAATATGAACGAAATATCACTTGACACTGTCAATAAATAAAAAGAACCTAAAATTTTGTTCATTAGATTATTCATTCATTTTCCGTACTGCATAAAAAACATTATCTCGAATATACCCACCGATGAATTCATCTAACAGTACTTGAATAAAAATTGGAAAACTAATTCAAGCTACATTCAACTGCCATTACACTTTGTTAATTCAATTAGTTGCTTGAAAATATCACGCTACTTTATCCTCAAAATCACTAGCCATTGGGGTCCCAAAAAATGTATGTCGTACCATATCATCATAATGTCCATTTCCCTGGCCCAGTAAATATTTTGCATCATGGAAAACGGCGTTAATGTCGGGGGCTTCCACAGTCATGCATTCTCTTTCGCCTGATTACGAGCTTCTTCTCGCATTGCCGCTTTGATATAAATCTCAAGCAGCATCCTGTAACAAAGGTAAAGGATAGCAAGGAGACGGATATGGGGGTAGCCCGGTCCAGCCCCCAACCTAATGAATTTTTTTCAGTAGAATTTTTATTTATTTTTTTATTATTTTTTTTTTTGTAAAAAAAATTTTGTTGTGTAATTTTTTTTCGAGGAAATTGCACCTAGACCTGGTTTTAGAATACCATTTTCATAAATTATGAATCAAGTTTCACATTACAAAAATCAAGTTTTAATTAATAATTTAAAAACATATTTTAATTATATATATATATATATATATATACACTCCACTCCCCTACCCTATCTAACCCAACCAAACCCTAAAATACCCATCTCATATCCACTCTCCCGTCGTCGCCTCTTCCCCTCATCTCCCTCTCTCGTCTTCACTCTCCCCGATGAAAAATTCCGGTTATTTGAACTTCTTGATGGAGACTATTTCTGTCAATTCACCCATACAAGCTTTCCCTAGTTCAAAGCACAGATCAAGAATAGGCTTCACCACAAAGCATCCACAGAATTATGGAATGAATTTCAATCACTGCCCTTCCAAATCTCCGATTAACTTCCAAGAAGCTGCCACGCCGTCAGTGACATCTCCGTCGCCACCGTCTGCCTCTTTGATTGGCAGACCAAGTAGACTGAGAAGCCCCAAAATCAATTGTCTGATTCTCTCTTCAACGCTGCTTCATCCCTGCCCTTTTTTTTGTTTTGAAGTTTTGAGTGGTGGGGTGTTTGTGTTGCTGTGGATACGGTTGGGTGCGTGTGAGTGCGAGAGGAGGCAGTTCCGGTGGGTGTGATTGCGTGGGTGCGGCGGCAGTGGAGGAACGGTAGAATGGTCGTAATCGGTTTGATGCCGTGGTGTGGGCGGTGGATCGGGGAGTTGCGGATTGGTGGTCGTAGTTATTTTGTACGTGCGTGTGGTGGTGGGGTGTCGGGTTTTGTTGTGGGTGCGGTCGTGTTGGCAATGCATGTTGGCGGTGGTGGTTTTGAAGGTGGTGACTGGTGCTGGGAGGTTGTGGTGTTGGTTTGTATGAGACGTTGATGTTGGTATTGGGCGACTACGGTGGTGGTGATGATGGTGGAGGCAGTGTGGGCGTGGCGGTGGTTTTGGTTGATTGTGACCAATGAAATAGATAAAATTGTGACCAAAACATGATGTGTGACCTAAAAAGTTGTGACTGATAATTTGATAAATTGTGACCTAAATAGTAAATATGATTTTTGATTAATTAATTTGATGTTTTGCGACCATAAAATAAGTTGTGTTTGTGACCATAAAATAAGTAATGTGACTTGTAACTTTTGTGATTTGTGGCCGATGAACAAATTGTGACTTTAAAATTTTTAAGTTGTGACCGATGAACAAATTGAGATTTTGAAAATTTTGAATTGAGACCTAAAAATTTTTGAATTGTGACCAAATTGTATAGATCTGTGACCTTAATATAGTAATATCGTCGGAGTTGGAATATTTGCCGGAATTGGAGCAGTTGCCGGAATGATCACCGGAACAGTCGCTGGAGAAGAGTGGTCACCGAAAAGGTCGCCGAAATAGTCACCAGAGCTGTAGGGGTGGTGGAGATGGGGGTGGGTTAATTATATTATATTAGAATTAAATATTTAATGATAAATTGATTTAATAATTATTATTTCATAAATAAAAATTTAAAAAAACCTGATTTTTTAAATTTGAAACTTGTTTTTGTATTTTTGAAATGGGTGAAAATAAATACCTTATTTATGTATTGTTCCCTTTTTTTTTAACGTATTAGCCCGACTTATAATGCAATCCTGGATCCATCCATGGGCCATGTAGAAACTAGTTTATTAATAACATGCAGTTGTGCCTTAATGACCTATTTGGTAAAGTTGATTGGTATCGGAGAAGAAAAAAGTAGAATTTTGTCAATTTTACTGTCCAATCCTAACAAATACTGCACACCAAACCCATCCTAAAAGTTATTTCAACTTCATTCACATCGTGTTTCAAGTTGAAACTAATCTATCAGTGATATCAATGCCCCGTCATAAACCCCAAAAAGGAAAACATAATTCCAAAAAGTCATTTGAAGGTGCGACTAGAGACACGATTGTGCCTCCTGGGAAAGTAATATGAAACATTATTTCTCAAATATTATTGAACACAACAGAACGAAATTGATGCAGAAACTGGACAGGACAGTAATACATAGAAGCCTCTGGCCTTCCACAGATTAGTGACACTTCACAAGCCTTGCTGATATATTCAACTATCAGAAGATGTGTGACTCAAATATTCACATTTCTTCAACATCACTTCAGCTACGACCTAATGGTAATAAGGGAGACAAGCAATACAAGTAACAACGGGATTGATCCTAGATAGAATAGAGTAAAAGAAAAGTATCCCAGAAATAAGATTGCGTGGAAGAGAAGTTTATTGAGTTTATTTGCATGTGACAGACTTATATAGCAGACAATGTATTTGATGTATTCTCTATAGGACTGTACTTCATTTAATCAATGTTATTGGTAACTTGTATAGTTCATACCACACATTTTTGGAATAGAATAGGATCAAGATCAAACCTTAGTCCATGTTATTTACGCGAGGTTCCTCTTTCGGAAAGTACTAACATGTGCAGACATTATATGAACTCATCATTATTGTCTAAATATAAAATTAATAAAACTGATTGCAATTAATTGATCATTTTCCAATATTGTCAGTATTAACTGATAACCAATCATTCTTGATTTCCTAACTAACCTGTCGATAGATCACCTGTCAATAAATCAAGTGAATAATCAGATTTTTCTTATTAAACCAACTCAAAGATACAAGTCGTCATAATTCCCAACTTCCATAGGACACTTGATGCATTTTATGGCTCTTTTAACCACAATGCTCTTAGGTTTTACGTGTTGCATGTTTATTAGTAATAAACAAAAATTTGCTAAACAAAAAGGATCACGACACCCCTAATAGGTTTTATATTGCACCCTTGTTAGTCATTGAGAAAATATAAAGTTGATAGAGGATCCGTTTGGCATTACTTTTGCTTCTGCTTCTTGTAGAAGAGCTTTTGGAAGAAGCTACCTTAATTTTTTTAGAAACTAATTTTTAAAAAAACACTTTCTATTCAAAAAATACTTTTAAAGGAAGCCTCATTGGATTTGTTTCCTCTAAAAAAAACTCTTCTAATTATCAAAAGCACTTAAATAAAATTAGTCAAACAGATCCAAAACTGCTTTTGGGTCTCAAAAGTTTCTTTTGACTTTCAAAAGCCATGTCAAACGGGCTCATAATTAATTATAATCTGTGGTGAAGAGATTGGCATGCCAGCTACAACTAGCACTGTGAGAGCACCTCCTACTACTTTTAAGCGCCAACACTTGTCTTGTGTGATTTGAAGCGCTTTAGTGTTGGATCCTCGGCTAAGAGCTGGAAGACAATAGGCTTATTTCAGAACCAATGCAAGAGGACGAAAAATCACCTTCTTGAGTTCATGAACATACAAAGAAAGGTGTCTATGATGAAAATCATGTACACCTGCCAAACTTCTCCAGATATGTTCATTTAATTCCAGAGAGAGACAGAGAGAAGCAAAAATAACATGTAATAAGGTTTGGAACATGAACATTCCCATGAATACAATTAGAGCCACGCAATAGGTTCAACTAAGATCCTTTCAACTGACAAAAAAAATCTCTGAAACGCAATTGAATTGCTCGTTCAACGACTCTAAATTGACATATATATTCTATAAGGTCCCAAACCAACAGATACCAAAGGATCGAAGATCACAAACCTAAATATAAGTGCAGAATTATAAAACAACACTTTAAACACGCGATTTTTCACCCTGTAGGGCTTGGATGTTCAGTCACAAAGACCTACTCACCTGTTCAGCATCCACAAAAGATATAGCTATAGATCTACTAAGTTTCAACCAAGAAAAGTTACAAATGTTTTTCGTGTTAATCTTGCCTCAACAATACAGAACCGAAACCACACAAAATCAATCCCTAGCCTATACAATATACAGACTTTCACAAAGAATTAGGACTGATAGATCACTAAGATCGATTACGGTACAAAGCAGAAAACCCTAGACTTTCACACAAAGAAAATGGAGAACCATAGAGATGAAGAGAGGAATGGAATACTCTCGAACGTCCAAATCCCAAAAGGCCAAGTCAACAAAGTAATATGAACAGTTCCGATCCAAGGGCGGAGAGTCGGCCACGTGTAAGACTGAAAACATTGAGGCCACAACCCATTAAACTTAACAGGCCCAACAGTACAAGCGACCCAACCAGAATAGTGTAGTGAGGCAGCCCAATCCATATTAACAATCTCCACCTTGCTGAACTATGCTATGGCACACTCAATGGATCTAGAATGGCTATTTATTCCTTACTTCATTTGCTCAAAAACCTGCAAAAGAAAAACACAATTAGTTCTATTTTATTCAAATAGTATTGCTTGAAGTTCTAATTATCACATCCAATGATATTCAAGATCTTCAAGCAATTTCTAAATTTGCTTAAAGGTAATACCTTTATCCCCATGTCTGAAGGATTGAATTCTGTTGGAATTTTAACCAAAGTGATCAAACCATTTTCAGTCATACTTCTTACAAAATGAAATTTAATATCTATATGTTTCGTTCTATCATGATAAATAGGGTTTTTACTAAGATGAATAACACTTTGATTATTAGTATATATGTCAACAGAATCATTAGCAAAACCAATTTCATTTAACAGGCCTTTCAGCCACATACTTTCTTTCACAACATCACATACAGCAATGTATTCAGTTTCAGTCGAGGATAAAGCAACCAATTTTTGTAATTGTGACTTCTAACTAATACAACCATCATACAAAGTGAAAATGTAAGAGGATGTGGATCTTCTATTGTCTAAGTCACCGGCAAAGTCAGAATCAGTGTAACCCTTTAACTTTATACCTTCTTTACTCCTTTTAAATTCTAAAACTAATATAGATGAACCCTTTAAATATCTTAGCATCCATTTAACAGCTAACCAATGAGTTTCACCTGGATTAGACATAAATCTGCTTAAGATACTAATATCGTGAGCCAAAACAGGTCTGGTGCGTCTCATAAGGTACATAATGGAGCCTATAGTATTAGTATAAGGCACATTTTGCATTCTACAAAATTCATCTTCAATTTTAGGTAACTGATCACTAGTCAATTTAAAATGATTAGCAATAGGTAAAGAGACTGGTTTACACTCAAGCATAGAAAATCTTTCAAGTATTTTCTTCACATATGAACATTGTCTCAACAAAAAAATGCAGTTATTTCTATCCCTAGTTATTTCCATGCCAAGAATTCTTTTAGCTTCACCCAAATCTTTCATTTCAAATTCAGATTTTAACTTGGATTTAATAGAGTCAATTTCAGATCTATCATGGCATGCAAGTAACATATCATCTGCATATAAGAGCAAATAAATAGATTCAGGTCCTCCTGACCATTTGAAGAAGAAGCAATAATCATACTTACTTCTTACAAAACCCAGTTTCTGAACAAAAGTGTTAAACTTGATATACCACTGCCTAGGGGCTTGTTTCAGCCCATAAAGAGACTTTTTCAGTAGACAAACCTTTTCAGCTTTGGATTTTTTCACAAATCCCTCTGGCTGATTCATATATATAGTTTCATACAAGTCGCCATTCAGAAAAGCTGTTTTAACATCAAGCTGATCCAATTCCCAATTAAAGTGAGCAGTCAGAGCTAGCAAAATTCTGATAGAGGTATACTTGTCCATATGTGAGAAAATCTCATTATAATCAATTCTTTCTTTCTGAGTAAATCCCTTAGCAACTAACCTAGATTTATACCTCATAATCAGAATCCCCTTATTTTATCTTATAAATCCACTTGCACTCAACAATCTTCTGATTTTCAGGTCTGTCGACTAAGGCCCAAGTTTTATTTTTGATAAGAGAATTCATTTCTTCATTCATAGCTTCTTTCCAGAGATCAGATTCAGAGCACTTTACAGCATCATCAAAAGAAACGGGTTCTGAATTTACAGAGTCAAGAGCAGAAAATAAAGTAACAAAATCATCATTATTGAATCTAGTTGAAGGTCTTATTTCTCTTATTTCTCTATCTCTGGTTAACTGATAATTACTGAGGGCAGATTCAGAGGATTCAAGCTCACTTTCAGACTCAGTAGGATCAGGGAGAAGGTCAGATGGAGTAGACTCCACCTCAATAAAATCATTTTGAACAACAGCACTTTCAGATTCATCTTCCAAAACAGTTTCCTTAAAAGATGTAGATTCAGGAGCATTTTTATTTGTAGAATCATAACAAGGCATGTCATCTTCATTAAAAATGACATTTCTGCTGATAATGACCTTAAAACCATTTTGGCACTTGACCCACAGTCTGTACCCTTTAACATCTTCCCCGTATCCCAGAAAAATATATTTTAGGGATCTAGGTTCAAACTTATCTTCACTTTGATGTGAGTAAGCAGTGCAGCCAAAAACTTTTAATCTAGTGTAGTCAGGAATTTTATCAGACCACAGTCTTTCAGGGACTTGAAAATCAATAGCACTAAAAGGACTTTTATTAATAAGATAGGTAGCAGTTTTTAGGGCTTCTCCCAGAAGAGCTTAGGAAGACCAGAACTGTAAAGCATACATCTCACTTTCTCTAAAAGGTATCTATTCATTCTCTCAGCGACTCCATTTTGGTGAGGTGTGTATGTTATAGTTCTGTGCCTTAGAATCCCAGATTCTTTAGAGAATGAATCAAATTCTGAGTTACAAAACTCAAGACCATTATCAGTCCTTAGTGCTTTGATTTTCTTATTTGTTTGGTTTTCAATCAACGGTTTCTATTGTTTAAAAACTTTAAAGGTGTCATATTTGTGCTTTAACAGAAAGGTCCAGATTTTTCTTAAAAAATCATCAACTATAAATAAGTAAAAATCTAAAGCCACTTAGAGTATTTACAGATGCTGGACCCCAAAGGTCAGCATGTAAATAATCCAGAGTTGACAAGGATTTATGTGTTCCAGTTTTAAAAGGTAACCTTTTCTGTTTTCCCAAAATACAGTTTTCACAGAAATCCAACTGTTTGATTTTATCTTTACCAAAAAACAACCAAGTTTATTTAAAATGGTAAGTCCCTTTTCAGAGATGTGACCAAGTCTCTTATGCCAAATTAGAGACTTATTAGATTCAATGTTTAAGGCTGTAGAACAATAGTGGATTTTAGGATCAGCGGAGATAGTATAAATCCCATTCAGTTTCAAAGAAGATATAACAGTTTTGTTTCCATGTTTAAGTCTTAAGAGACCATTTTGGATCATTATAATGAATCTGTCATGCAATTGACCTAAAGAAATCAAATTTCTCTTAAGCTCAGGAACATATCTGCAGTCATCAAGTCCAAGGATGTAGTTGTTCATTGACAGCTTGATCTTTCCAATTCCCTTTATTCGACAACTCATGTCATTTCCCATTTGAATTTGCCCTTTACTAAATTCAACAAATTCAGAAAAATATTCCTTGTTGGGACACATATGGAAAGTGCACCCAGAGTCAAGAACTCATTCTTTTGGGTCTCTTTTAGTAGTATTCACAAGAACAGCTCCTTGGACATAAGGGTCATTTTTGCAGACTAAGGCTGCAGAATCCTCATGGTTATTCTTATCCTTCAGAGATTTTCTTAAAACGGTATTTGATTAAATGACATGCCTTTCCACAGTAGTAACACTTCCTGATTTGATTCTTGGATTTCACATGATTTTTGTTCTTTTCTTTGAATCTGAAATTTTGAGACTTAGCTTTCTTGTGAGGATTGAAATTAAATGTAGGCTGCTTCTTATTAGGATTCCACTTCTCCTTTATGTGTAGCCCTTCACCATATTTAGAATCTTTAGATTCAACTTTCAGATCAAGTTCTTTATTCCTTAAGGCTGAAGTGACAATATCAACAGTGAGACTCTGACCCCCATATTCTAAGGCAGTTCTGATGTCTTTGTATTTATCACTAAGAAAGTTTAGAAGGGCAACTATTTGTTGATCATCAGAAAGTTCCTCATCAAAATTTTCTAAGTCCTGAATTAACTTTGTGAATCTATCAAGATTATCTTCCAAATCAAATGAAGGGTCAAATCTAAAATTGTAGAACAGCTCAAGAGGTAGCACTTATTAGGCATAGTCTTTGTCAGATAAAGTGATTCCAATTTAGTCCATAGAGTTTGTGCAGAGGTGGTTTCACCAACTTTTCTAATTACATTATCAGACAAATGCAAGAAAATGAAACTCCATGCAGTATCATCAAGTTCATGTCTTCTATAGGCACTAGTTCCTGCAGCCCATTGACCATTGAGGGCTGCAACACATCTTTGCTGAAGTAAAATAGCCCTCATCTTCTGGCGCCAGAGACTGAAGTCTCCAGTACCATTCCATGTCTCAAGTTCAAACTTATGTGCAGTAGACATGATGACAAATAATATTCACAAATGCAATTATACAACATACAGGGTATAAAGATTCAGGTAATAAGCACAATTGATCAAAATATGTGAATGACGGAGACAGCACGATAGATGCAAGTAAATATTCTTATCAATGCAATTCACAGAAATAGTCAATTTGCAATTTAGAAAACAGTAAGTTTCAGTCTTGAACAAGGTTTAAGGGGGACAACCCTTTGAACCCACTGCTCCCTCAAATTCCCAGACCCTCGCAGGAGGTCTTGGACAAAGGAAAGCAATGGAGAATTGCTTACCTTAATAACCAGGTTCAAAATACTGAACAATGCTAAAGAAAATCAGGGGGTTTAAAAGAAGTTACCCGATTCTGAAACCTCAATATTTCAGAGTGAAGAAAATACCAGAATCACTCCAATAGCCTCAATTTGCATGTAGGACAGCAATGAGTCACCAAGACTCACTGAAAACAGCAGTGAGTCACAGACTCAGCCAAGAATCGGAAAGGGTTAATCCAACTCGTCTGACTCGGAACGAGTCAAGAACCAGAATCACTAAGACTTGGTAGAAACAGAGGATTAACAAAGATTTACAACGAGTTAAAGGTGAGCTGTGACGTTCCCCCTTAATGTAATTAATATTTATTAAAAAATTTTATTTTCTTCTTCTTTCCTTCTTATCTTTTTATTCTATTATATTATTAATTTTTTTTTTTTGAATCATTCTAGAATTTAAAATTTATTCTTAGACATATCAAAATAAAACCAAAATATATCATGAAGATTAAATTAATAATATAAAGAGTTTAAAGCACCGTCAAACTTATATTATAACCAAAAGAGGCTTGCTTTACAAAATACAGTTAATGAGTTAGCTATAGACCATTCAAAAATTCTAGTCAAAAGAAGTGCCTGCTAACTTTCAAAAATATTCCATATATCTAATCTATCGCAGGCTAATGTAGTAGCGTACCCATGTCGGCTAACTCATGTCATATTTACTACATTCTTTTACTATTTTCCATCACCTACCTTACATCACTATCTACTCTACAGATATCATAGTATTTATATATCGCCCCGTGATCAGATCATACACGTCAACCATTACCAACACAAAATCCTTATATTCTTCAAAAGTTTCAATACCTTCAACATCGTCAACAACCATATAAAAACGTGTGTAGTGAGTGCGCCTATATATCACATGTATAGCTGTTAGGTCTTCAGTAATTTCGGCATGTCTGGTGGTATGAATAACCTCAGTTGCCTGCGGAGCCATCTACAATACAAAATACACAGCGTGAACAATAAAATTCAGTAAATATGATGGTGCAATGATGTCACTCACACACACTTGGGCCCGAATCCTCATTATAGTGTACCGTGTGAGCTCACAATAACATAGCCTTAACTTGTGCACAAATCAATACCAAGGCATCCGTCCTTGCCTACCGAGACTCAGGATACCTCATCAGAATATATATAATATGAACTAAGGCCTGGCACCGTGCCTATCCGCAGTCCCAAGGCCACCAAGGGGCCTCCTGACACCGCCTGTATACAAGTGCCGAACTCAAAATACCCTATCCTTGGCTACCCTTAGTGACGGTCAGGAGCCTCAAAGCGGTATATTTATTCGGACACCATAGTACGGTACATCTATAATGGGATTCACATGTAAAATTCTCAACCACACACTCCATGAAAATGATAACATAAATATGCATGGCCTTGAAAACGTACTATCCATACGTTTTCTAAATAAACCCAGTAACCAATTGTCACATCACCATGTCACATAAAGACAACAAACACATATAAACACATCACTTCACATAATCACGTATTTTGTATTGTAGTTGAAGAACATCAATATTTACCTTTTTCGCGACCTCCTTGCTCAATATCTTAAAAAGGAAAGAGAAGTAGACATGTCTCACTTCCCCCAAACCCTTCCATATTTATAGTGATTACTAGGGGTTGATTGAGCAATTTACAAATTTACATTTTTAACTCCTAGGATAAAAATGTCAAGTTTCTATTTGTTGATGATATTATACATGTGCACTTTTAGCCCCATGAGAAAGATGTTAAAATTTTATTTGTTAATGAAATTGCACATTTGGTCCTTGGGTAGATTTGCAATTATTTTATTTTTAATAAAATTGCACTTCCAATACCCATAATATTATTTTAATTATAATTCATACATAATTTACACTATCAATTCAATTAAGTCCCTAAAATTTCTAGAAAATTTCGGGATGTCACATGAGCGATCATGAAAAACTAATTTTCCCTCACAAAGAGCCACTCGACTAACCGAAAAACCCAGATCTGCTTCAGAAAAGAACAAAAGAACCAAGAACCCTAACCCAGAGACGAAGCTCTGATACCACTTGTAAGGTCCCAAACTAACAGATACCAAAGGATCGAAGATCACAAACCTAAATATAAGTGCAGAATCATAAAACAACACTTTGAACAAGCGATTTTTCACCCCGTAAGGTCCGGATATTCAGTCACAAAGACCTACTCACCCGTTGATCATCCATAAAGGATATAGCTCTAGATCTACTAAGTTTCAACCAAGAAAAGTTACAAATGTTCGAAGAAACCTTTGGTTTCTTCGTGTTAATCTTGCCTCAACAATATAGAATCGAAACCAGACAAAATCAATCCCTAGCCTATACAATATACAGATTTTCACAAAGAATTAGGACTGATAGATCACTAAGATCGATTACGGTACAAAGCAGAAAACCCTAGAATTTCACACAGAGAAAAGGGAGAACCAGAGAGACGAAGAGAGCAATGGAATACTCTCGAATGTCCAAATCTCAAAAGGCCAAGTCAACTAAGTAATATGAACAGTTCTTATCCAATGGCAGAGAGTCAGCCACGTGTAAGGCTGAAAACATTGAGGCCACAACCATTAAACTTAACAGGTCCAACAGCACAAGCGGCCCAACCAGAATAGTGTAGTGAGGCAGCATAATCCATATTAACATGTTCAGATCTGAACGGTTATAATTTATTAAATTAGATCAAAAAATAGCTTGTTCGAAGCACGAAAAATTATTCTGAGAAAAAAGGTCCGATTGAGAGTGCAGTTTTGTTGAGCAAAAAAGCCATATCTAAATGTTATAATTGTAGGGGGGGTTTGGTGTCTGTGACCTCGCTATTGAACTGTGGTGATTTTTTCTGGTATCTGTGACCTCGCTATTGAACTGTGGTGGTTTTTTCTTGTGTCTGCGACCTCGTTATTGAACTGTGGTGGTTTTTTCTGGTGCTTGTGACCTAGCTAGTGTATGTGATCTAATTATTGAACTGTGGTGGTTTTTTTAGTGTTTGTGACCTCGCTTTTAAAATTGATAATTTGTAATTAAAAAAAGGAATCTGCGACCCGCAAATTTGAAAATACGTGACCTGTGACATATAATTTTTTTGATCTGTAACCTTGGAATTGGAGTAGTTACTGGAATTAACGGTCACCGGAAAATGTTCGCCGAAATTAAGCGCGGTCGGAGAATAGTTGTCGGAGTAGTTATCGGAGTAGTCGCCGGAGTGGCAACCGGAGTGGTGGTGGGGGGTGGAGTATTTTATATTACAATTAAATATTTAATTTAATATATTAATTGTAAAATATAATTAATTAATTCAAAGAAAAACCTGAGTTTTGTAAATTTAAACATTGAGATCTAATTTTTGATTTCGTGAAAGATAATCTTTGAAGTATGAATTTTTCTCCAACCCAAAGCCTCATTACTTGGACCCATTTGTACAAAGTGAAATTCACATAAATAGCACCAAATATACTTTAAAATATGTTTAGGTATTCTAAACGTACAACTTAATTTCTGCCAATCATTCTGATGAAGCAAGTGTTGCCACGTGGACACTCTCGTTACAAAACAGCATGCATACAATACACAAATAAAAGAAAGAAAAGCAAAATTATTATCAAGAAAATGGCATTACGAGGAGCAATTCGTGTTGGAAGACAAGCCAATTCATCTCTGTTTACAATTCCTTGTTATCTCCGAACGATATATAATGTTTCTGTTTCAAGCCCACGTAGAAGATTAAATCCAATTTCACATCATCAAACAGGTATATGTTAATTATCATATGTATATTTTTACTGGGTTCGTGATTTAATGATCATATATTTGTCTTAAAATCCAATTGCTCGTTCGAACTTAAGACGGATTGAAGTATTCTGGTGAGGAGAATCTGGGTCTCTTTGTTTTCAGCTGTTAAGGTTGTTTGTGTATTAACTTTTTATTCTTTTTTTTCCTTTTAGGGGAGGGAAAGAAATTGGTAGTGATTTTAAGTATATATGTGAATAATAGATGAGCAATAAGTTGTGAACGAGATTAAATTAAAATTTAAGATTTCCCAAATATGCTCTACTGATCCCAATTGTATCACACGCCGCTGGCCTAAGGCATATTTTGTCCCCTTGCAAGACGGTTTTTAAGGTAAGCTATACCCAACCAATGTGGTTGTTACAGTTGGTATCGGATCAAACGCCCTTATAGGGATGACCCTCATTTGGGAGGCCCTACTTTCAGTAGAAAATTGGTTCCATAGAGTTACCTAGCTGGGAATATGGGTCGCCATGGACGTGGTTACAAGTGTTTTTGTATTTATTCCATCTGTTTAATATCTACCCATCTCTTTTTCCCAGGATTAAAATTTTCGATTAGGGCAGTAAGTGGAACATCTCTGGATCCTGTGGTGTCCAAGAAACAAAATGGAGAAGAATCATCACAGAATTGGAAGATTAAAATGCTTTATGATGGGGAATGCCCACTGTGTATGCGCGAGGTATTCCTATTTGATAAGTTGGATTGGATGGTAGTGAACGGTATTAATAATTAGTTAATGTTTTTTAATGTTCTTTTCTGACTAGTGCTACATACCAAACATGCTCTTTTCTCCCAATATTGTACTCAATTTTACCTTGAGTGAACCATTAAGCTAATTCGACGTCATTTGAAGTCGAGTTTTATCTACTTTTGGTAGGTGAACATGCTAAGAGAGAGGAACAAAAGTTACGGAACTATCAATTTTATCGACATAAGTCCAGAAGAATGCACTCTCGAGGAGAACAAAGGACTTGATTATAAAACCGTATGTTGCTTCTACAGTTTGGAATTTAATAATTTTATAGTCTTTTGCATGAATCACTGTTCTGGTAAATTCATTAGATCAATAAGGCTGATCCCCCCCACCCAAAAACCTAAAAATATGTTTCTCATCGCAGGTTTCAGTTCAGGCAAAAGAAGGTTGATAGTTAGCCTAAAGCATTCTCAAACATTATAGGATTCCCTGTCTATTAAGATCATATTTACATACACGCGTCCATGTTTCATTAATGCTTTGCTTTGTCATAAGAATATTACCTTATTTGTTAGGTTATGGGAAGAATTCATGCAATTCAATCAGATGGGACTGTTGTGACGGATGTTGAGGTACGATTATAAGAATAAATGTTTAAAAACTTGACGAGCCTCTACGTTTTTTGTTTTTACTATGTACATGCTTCTGGAAAATAATATCTTGAGAATGTTTTTAAATACCTGGTCAAATTTTCATCTTACTCTAGCAAGAATTAGTTTCTGAAATTTGAGAGCTAGCTTTATGGAATTGTGTGTATGCAGGCATTCAGAAAACTCTATGAAGCTGTCGATTTGGGCTGGGTGTACGCTATAACCAAATATGAACCTGTAAGCATAATTTTTATGCTTGGTTTATAATTAAGTGGGAGTTTCTGGCATTCCTTTTCCTTAATTCGAAACTTATCTACTTCATACACATAAATTCTTAATAATAAGAAAGTGTGACGTCAACAGGTTGCAACCATAGCTGACGCTGTTTATGGCGTGTGGGCTAAATATCGTCTTCAAGTTACAGGTGGAACTTCTTTTCTTTGTTGTCTCCTGGATTATAAAACATTGCACAATATTAAAGAAGGAAAAAAAAACTAAAATCTTGTCCATTTATGTGTTCTCATAAGCATAAAGTACAAATAAATTTGAATAATTCCTTCAAGTACGAGAAATGTTGCCAGATTTTGTACAGAATTTTGAATTGGAAAAATCATGTGCGTGTATCTGTGTTTTCCCTCCTCCACGTTTGAATCCAGTCCATCCATTTCAAATTTCTATGTGTATTCTGTGAAATTTCACTGTACTCGTAGCATAGTTCAATAATTTTTTTGTTGAATCTGATGGGTGTGAAGTGTTAAATTTATTGATTTTGGAGCTTTTATCTCTCGATGCATGAGAACGTCATTACCACTATACCATCTATTAATAGTTCACCGGCATCACATTCCTGTATTAGTTTTCATCAGACGGCCTTCTTCTTACAGGTCGACCACCTCTAGAAGAAGTTTTGGAGGCACGGAGGAAAAAGGTCTGAATTCACTTGCAATTATAATCTTCATTTTTCTTCGTTCTTCATACATACTAGAAAGTGAATATATACTCTCATAATTTTTTACTCTTTAAGAAGACGAGCAAATTTTCTTCCTGGTAAATCATATCAGATCAGAGTGTTCTTTCTTGTTTTTCAGCGTAGTATATCTTTGATACACAGTTCTCTTTAAAATCCTTGAGCTTGAGATAACAGAGCAATTCTCTAATGTCTTACTTTTTTACTTCATAGGGAGAAATCTGCGACGAAACCAAGGCTTGTAAAATGTAGAAATCTTTCAAGATAAAACCATCTAGGGCATGGAGCGTGAAGATGGATCACTCCGTGGTTATGGCTTCTGTGTTCGAATCTACATCTCACCTACATGACAATTTCTTCGAAAACATTATCTTTAATGGACAATTTCTCAATATATCAACAGTGACGTTGCTCGATTATACGATCTATACATATTCTTTTTATACTTAATTGTAAAAATGAAAAGCTATTTGAGGCCAGTACTTCATTCAGGGGTCTGAAGATTTTGCACTTAAAATGCCTGTAGATTTTTGGATTAGAATTTGATAATGTAGGTGCTCTAAGAAGTGATATTTAGTGGTCTTTTTCGTATTCTTTTGAGATTCACTCTTAAATGGGGAACGTTGTATTTATTTACTCACAGGTGGGGTAGGCACTTGTTAGAAAGACCGCGAGCAAAGAAACATGCAGCAAGCTTCGAGCCCCCGTCATGTATGGCAAAGATTAGAAAGTTTACTTTTAAGAATAGAAGTTCTAAAACAAATACTTGTTTTGATTGGTTAAAAGTGAAGAATAAGTTGCTTGTTTTGAGGATTAAGGTATGAGTCACTTAAAATAAGTAATTTACATAGAACTGAATTTTCATTTCAGGATGGATGAAGATGTATAATCAGTAAGAGTTCATAGTGTGAAAATGGATGCCGTAAATCACAAAAGTATACACACCAATTGGTATTCATTTAGTTCAAGTATTGCAACTTCATTAACAACTAATAGCATTCAGTAAGCTAATAGTTTCGGAACATTCCTTCTATCCAATGTATAAACCCTTTACTGTATAACAACAAATTGAGCATTTTTCCTGATAAATGTCAGCTAAACTGATTATTACTATACAAAGAAACGAGTACAAGAAATCCTCCTAATTCCATCTTCTTCATCATAGCAAAAACTGGAAAGTATGTACCACAGCAGCATTTCTCCATCCAAAATGGACTGATCGCCATTTTTATCAGCTTGAGAATCACTGTATGAATGCTAACTTTCTGTTCGTTATATTGTAGTCTGTGTCCAGTACAGAGTATTGAACTACTAAAGCAACTTGGTAGGTATTCCCTATAACATTTCCATCCCGTACAATCTTCCATCCTGACTCCCACGAAAGTTGCCTTTGAACTGTATCAGGCACATAAAACTTGGAGCACTTAGAAATGAACGGGCTACTGAAGCCAAGAATTCTTTCTTGACTCGACTTTGCATGTCAAGTTCATACAGGAAGAATTCCAGTAATTGTCCCCTCATAGAGCATGTACTAGCTAGTTTCCATTACAAGTCCAGTTCAACTTTCTCATAGCCATTATTCGCCTCTAGAATTTACATAATATCAATAACTCCAAGAACGCGCCATTTAATGGGAGAGAACTAGAAAAAAAAATACTTGCAAATTTCGTGTAGCAGGAAAATTCTCTGACCCGAAGTGCATTTTTTCTTTCATCATTTCATGGCTTATGAGATAGAGACTTAACTTATTGACCTGTAACATGTATATCTACATGCATTTGATGCAAATCCAAAGTTTGTTGCTTTTCCTCGATTGCAAATGTTGCAACATCTAAAAGAAGGCTAGAAACACTGGTGGTCCCTAAACTTAATAAAACATCATGTTAGTCATTGAACTTAAATTGTTTTCCAAATTGGTCATTGAACTTAAACATTTATTACAATTTGGTGATTCTATCCATTGCCCCCAGTTTGACTATTGGAAAAGCTGATGTGGTAGGCTAGTTGGCAAATAACTAAACTGCCACGTCACATTTTCCGGTAGTCAGATTGACAAAATATATAGCGACCAACTTGAAAAAAAGTTTTAGTGACCAACTAGAAACAAAATGAAGTTTGGTGGTCAACATGAAATTTCACTATAAGTTTAGAAACCACCAACATATTTAACCTTCTAAAAGAACCTTCAAAAGCAACCATGTCTCTGCCTTTTCCGAACCTGACTATCACCTAAAGACGCAGCCTTTTTTCTTACACGAAACAACCATTGTAGAGTTATAACAGCACCAACAAAGCCAATACTTCCAGCAGTACTTTGTTGATCAGAATGTGATTCAACCCTAGGGATCTCGCGAAGCTGGTTGTTATTGCTTGAAATAAGAGAGTCTCCAAAAATGTCCCACAGAGGATTAAAATCTGACATTGAGCAACTTGGGCTCTGGCCAGAAGCCCCTAAAGGCAGTTCACATGAATATTCAACATTGTCGGAGCTGAGTGAGCCAATATGACAGGAAATATTTGAATGAATGATAGATGGACCGGTTCCCAGAGAAGAGGTATCTGGCTGTGTAGGATCATGTCGATCAATATTTTCAATGATGCTGCAATTACAGCCATCTAGACTGTACAGCCCAGAGGAGTTGGTGACATTGTCGTTGAATATGCATGGAAACTGATGCAAAAAAGATGTTTCATCATCGAAAGAGATTATATCCATCCGATTTTCAAAAGCAGATGCTAGTAACTCCTGTGCCTCAGCCTATAAAAAATGACTCTAAATCATTAGAAATGATGATCAGACTGTTAAGGAGAAAACATTTGTCACCCTACAAAGAAAGAGCAAGAAAGTGATTGGGAAAAGGCAGACCTTTTCAGCCTCGTATGCACTTTCAATGGGAACAAATTGGTAGTTACGGAGTACCCCTTTCAGTTGTCCCACAGTATCAAAAACTACACCATTTTTGTATTCAGTGGAAGAGTTGTAGAAGTATATCCTTCTATCGTCAATGATGCATTGACGAGCATGATCTACAGTGGTGTTCCATGTCTTAGAACCTGTGCCAAGTATCTGTAGACATCCCGAATAAATGTTTTGATTATTATTCCAGAATATAGAGTCAATTCAGATGTATAATTTAAATGGATCATATATGGTAGACATACATTCAGAGAAATAATATGAAATTAATAGTCTGAGCTACAATGTAATGTGTATCCTAGTTCTATTGTAACTATTAATTGTCACTTCAATTTTAATCAAGAGAAGATTTGGAAGCTATAAATTTTCATATAAAACAACAAACTATACCTTGTACTCAACAACTTCGGGATTAGCTGCATGAATCCATTCCAATACTTTATTTGATCCATCACTATATCTACTGAAAGATCCAAAGCAATCAAATCCTTCGCCACCACAACAATTTATGTTAATTTCAGCGTGTCCCTCTCTTTTCTAACTTGTTCTATTGGGATGCACCACTCTTGTGAATGGAAGCTTCTTTAGGTCCAAGCAAAACATGTACTAACCACCTAAGACGTTGTTCCCTTAATTTATCCTTAATCAGTGTCAGCTCTAGTTATTGGCGCATATAGTCATTTGTTGTCTTATCCATTTTACTATGAAGACCAGACATCTATCTTAAGACTTCCTCTCCGCTACGTTTCTCTTATGGACATATGTCCTTCATTGGCCCTACACGAAATATCATACTGCATAGTGCATATGATAATTGTTTGGTAGAATTTGCCTTTTAATCTTAAAGGGATGTTCCTATCAAGCCGAGTCCCTGTAGCACTTCCCCATTTCATTCAATCTATGCACTATATTTTTATTTTTTTTAAGACCTCCTTTGTTAGTCATAAAATCTGAGTACTTGAAACAATCATTTGTGACAACATGATAGTGTCATCTTTATTCCTACCATTAATAATACATGACAATATTCATTTCCTTTTCTATTCAATTATCTTCATAGATACTATGCCTTTGTCTGATCCCCAATTTTGCAAGAAAATCGATTCTGTCACTAATTTGTTGGGCCTTTAAGCAATAAAATATAATTTCATGACAATGTGGATATCTTTTCTCCCATCTCATCACGTACTAGTTGTGTTCAAAGAATGTTTTGCCCTTCGGAAAAATTAATTTACTTACAAGCTCACAATGCACAAGGGTAGAATGGGTAGTGGAAGGAAGTGTGAATGATGGGATGTCCTTCAACTCTCTTATTTTTTTGACAGAATTTTTTAATTCTAATTCCCACTTTCAAACTATGAGATTCTGATACTAATCTGATTAGCATCAGAACCAAACAGGGGCTATATTAATATTCTACAATAGATTACAGAAATCTGCAGAGAATTCCAAATACATGTATTTAAGTAAATAAAACACGGGCAAACATAAAGACAATGAGTAAAATTTTGTCCATTGAATCTATGTTTTGATGCAAAACTGGCAAGTTAACTGCCTCATTGCTTTTATAGAGAGAATGAGCAATACAAAGTCCAAACAGATTTGTGTTTGAAAGGTTCAATGTAAACAAACATATATATCCAAAGCAAGCAACTAACATTAAGTGCTTTTTATTCAATATGGGAAAATAGAATAAGCAAAAGCTAATAGCATTAGTAATAAGAATTGCAAGTTTAAACAAAAGGGGATAGTGCATTGGTCAATACCTTTTGGAGTCTCTGAGGGTCAACAGAGAGTAAAAACAGAAATTCTCGTACTGTAGAAATATTTGCCTTATCCAGACGCTTACATGGAGCACCATCTTTACCAATGTTGTCTAATCTCCATACAGGATCAGAAAGAGATGGTGGGTGGTGCTTCTCATACACTGCAAACAGAAACCAGCAGTTATACTGATTTCTTTATCCTCATTTTTGAAAAATTCCCTGGAATTTCAATGATTTACCCCACCAAGTCTTGCTTATATTTTGATAGAGTTAGCTATACAAATAAAAAGGAGACTAGCAGGGCAACGACCTAGTTGGATTGCAAGGAGAAAAAGACTAAATGCTTGTTTGGAAAAAATTTAAAATGTGAATATAATGAAGAGGAGTAATGGGTCCCACGGATTTCGTGGGTAGTAGTTATGAATATGTGGTTAAATTTTTTGACTTTGACTTTGAACTTAAATTATAAGGACTAAGGAGACTATAATGAAACACAGACAAGCATATTATTAATATACGCATTTATGCATGAGGTAACATAAGGTGAATTGGATTCAAAAACTAAAAGAAGTTAAAAAACTTATCTATTGTAGAGTCGAGTCCTATTTATACTGCATACCAAATATGTGTAGATGTTATAGTGTATAATAAATTCTTAAGGAAACCAGAAGACTTAAATCAAAGTAAGTTCTACCTACATTTGCGGCGGCTATCTTGGACCATAAATGACTTTGTCCATGCTTCTTTCACAGTACATCCATCAAATGTATCCACTAATCTTGCCCCTAGTCTGCATTTGCAGTTCTTCATCCAGTGTGAATCATGTGCTAACTTGACATTAGACAACACACCAATGCCTTTCTCGAGACATATATAGACAGGTTTAGGAAAATGGGGCTTTGTCTTGTCATTTTCTCTAATGATGCTATTATTGAAGTCTTTAAGACTCCCATTGAGTGCATTATCATTAGGACCTGCCTCGAGAACTAATATCTCCACCCTCGCTGAGGCTTCAGGCCCAGAGACGACAAGAAGCCCAGTTACATTATCAACTAGAGAAACTTGAATGTGAGTCCTTTCCTTTCCTTTAATTTCCTTCCCTGTCAAAACTGGATCAGACACTTCGTCTAAGAATTTCAGCTCTAAATTTCTTGGTCTCGACGTAATAGTCTTGTCCAAAGAGTTCCTGAATATGACACAAGAGATTTGTTGGCAATGATTATAAGAACTGTGGTGCACACACACGCACACGCACACACACATGTATTATGTATATGTATATGTATATAATTGGGGCCCTATATAGATTCTTTTTATATAGGTATTTGCTTTAGGCTCCATCATTTTCTCGGGAAAATGATCAAATCTGTAACATAAGTCCTCACTGATTCTGGCCAGTCAAGAACTTTTCCTGTGCCAATTGAATTTCCTCTTTTACCTGGAGAGAATGAAAAATTTATTAATTGTCAAGCCACCAGAGTTACAGAAAACAACTATTAGCACAAAAGATTTGCCTTAATTCAAGGTCAAAGGAAGATATATCACATTTCATGTTCGTTCACAATTATGAAGAGAGCAAACTGGTTATGACAGATCTTGATGTTGGTACTTAAACCATGCTACAAAATCCGCCACAAGCAGTTAGAATCATAATAGTTGAGGTACAAAGCTGATCCCTTTTTCCATATAAATGACGCGTCATTTATAGGATAACCAAGGTACTACAAATATTATCAGTCATAACCAGTTTGCTCATTTTCAGCAACACGACATGTAGTGACACGATAAGTACAACAGAGAAGATTTATTGATCGGCCCAAATTATCAGTCTTAGTTGGGACACTTGGATAAGAAAACTAGTTGAATAGAGAATATTTATTGGACATGTCAACAAAGAATAACTGAATGAACACCTGCAGTACTTGAGCTCGCTCACCTAACTACTACACAAATATGGCTCTGAACGCACTGGAATTTAGAGATTACCCATATTTTCTAATCTCCATCACTATAAAACTAATAAGAAGTTGAAAAAAGTATTTTGCATAGATCTTGTTCATAAGAATGACGCAATGTTGCTAGAACATGACAGAAGACTCTCGGGTGTGGGGGGGTAGACAGAACATAATATGACATGTGGGAGTTGCTAACAAATTGGCTTCAACCACTGTAATTAGTTAAATGGTTTAAAGTAGTACACCCTTTACCTGATTAATAGGATAGAACATCAAATATCTAGAATTCAGAATACCAAGAATCCCCATCCCTCCCCCAGTAACCCATATGGATCCTCTATTCACAAGAACCATACAAAAATAATTAATTCTTACGTAAAAACAATCTGATTGCAAGGAAACCTAAATATTTAGAAAAAATGATACAAAAACATGTGGTCAAAAGATTCATTGTTGGCACACACCACTTTCCGAATCATATCCTCCGCAATCGGACTTATAACTTGCTGAACCGTATGGATCACCATCACCTCCACTTCCTTTTTCATCATCCTAAAACCAACAGAGAGAAAAAAAAAATAGCAAAGAGGAAATTTCAACGACAATCTAAAGCAAATAAGCAGGATCCATATCAGTTCTTAACTTATTTTTCCAAATTGAGCCCAGAAAAGTTGAGCTAGGAAAATTAAGGACAAGAAACAATCAACATCAATACCAAACAATTAAGCAAATTCAACCAAAATCCAAAGAAACTAAGAAGTACCCATATCAATTCTCGACTTCATTGAAATACATATAACTCGAAAAGCTCTACGAGGAAATCAAAATAGAATATCCGTTGACTTACTTTCTCGACTTCATTTACCAAATTTAGCCAAGAAATGCATACAACTCGAAGAGCTCTACGAGGAAATCAAAATAGAATATCCGTTGACTTAATTTCTCGACTTCATTTACGAATTTTAGCCAAGAAATGCATACAACTCGAAAAGATCAACGAGGAAATCAAAATAGAATATCCGTTGACTTACTTTCTCGACTTCATTTACGAATTTTAGCCAAGAAATACATATAACTCGAAAAGCTCTACGAGGAAATCAAAATAGAATATCCGTTGACTTACTTTCTCGAAGTCATAACTATTTGTTCATCATCAGAACTGTTTCCCTGTTCTGATTCACCATTATTAGGACCCTCTTTCTGTAGATCAAGCCGCATTTTACCCCCCACCAAATCTTTGTTAGAAGATTAAGCTTAATAATAGCAAAGACTAGTATGAATTCTTGTTTTTCAAAATGCATGCGGTCTTAAATAGCATTTATTGGGGGTCCCAAAAAGGCGCGTTTTCATGGTTACTCGAAAATATACGAGGATACACACCACTACACTACACTAATTTTGTGGAGGTGTTGGATTTGTCCTTGTCGTCAATGCAAATTTTTTTTTTTTTTTTTTTTGCCAAATTTGTTACTCGTTTTGGAAGTCATTTTTCCCTAAATACATATGGCTAATATAAAGACAAATCAAGATGATTTTGGTACTGAATTGAGAAATAATTCACGCGGGTTTAGAGGTTTTTCATTTGTTAAAAGTCAAAAGAAGAACGTATATAATAGATATATTTCGGCCTTGACAAATGTGGAATGTGCATAAAATTAATTTTCGAGTTTTGAGTTATAAACAGAAGCTTGTTATTCGCTAAGAATAAGTTACTGTCTCAAATAACAAGTTGACATATAGGATGTCACGTAGAGCGATTACTATAATCATCGACTGCCAATAACATTATTCTTTAAATAAAAATGATCCTACGAGCTTCGAGTTCATAACAAATATGGTATCTTCACCAAACTAATTTTGGAGTATTGGATTATATATAAGGGCTTGTTATTGTGGACAAAACAAACAAGTAGAATATATCTTAGAAATAGAAATGTTCAAAGCAAACTTAGCATATCATAAGAATTTTAGAGCATGTTTGAACCCCCTTTTTTTTTTTTTTTCCAAACAATACATTTTGAATAGTGATTTTATGGAGAACTTGTGTTTAAAAAATAAGGAAAAGTTTTGGATTTTGCTTGTAATATTATATTATTCAGGAATCTGTGGTTGATAATAAAATCGAGAAAAATGTATCTTGGAAGACAATGCTGTTTAGTTAGTTTGACATCGGCTATGAAAAGAGAAAATTCTTAAATATTCTCATCTAAAAGTTTTAAACATTTAAAAAAGTGATATATTTTTTATTTCAATTTCGTCTTGAATGAATATTCTCATGTATATGTTAGATTCATTTTTTCGCTATATGTTGAAGCCTACACAATTATAAATGTACGGCTGGAGACTTATTTCCAAGACGACCACCGTGGTTGTTTGCTTTAATAACGCGTTTGCTTGTTTCATTAAAAAACTTAAAATGTATTGAGATACAATTATTTTTAAGTATTGGATGCTATGAAACTGGGAGAATTTAGCTCATGTTTGTCAAAAATTATAATTGCTTCCAATTTGATTAAGAGCTCTGCTACAACCACAGCCCGGTTCACAGCATGAATCACAGCCCTCTCACATTCAGAGGCGGAGCCCGCGATTAAAATAATCACATTCAGGGGCGGCCCCCGCGATTTTGTGAGGAGGCTGTGACCCGAGCTGTGAAGCTGAGACTGTACAAATAGCCATTTCCTTTGATTAATCGCTATTTCTATTCACACATTTTGTAGATCTACAACTTTTATTTTTTTAATTATCAATTATAATTTTGGGCAAACGTCATAAATCTCCTTTGAGAATTATGATAATTTGAGAGACATCCCTATAGTTTCAAAAATTAGAAAAACTTCCCATAAGGTTTTGTTTTCAATAACGAATTCCCCTTATTAGCCCAAAGTATATTTTTATTTTCTATTGTTTGCTTGAATATAATTTTTTCAATTCGGACGTTTGCTATACCAAAATTGGTCTCAATCTGTAACTAAAAATTTGAAATATAACTTGTGCGATTGAAAATTTATTTTGATCATATTCAATTTTTTTTTGACTTCTAATTGCACCCAATTATCACCTAGCAATCTTCAATGTATCTTCTTGTTGTCCGAATCAACTATTGAATATTTTCAATTTGGTCATCAAACTTTGAATTTCACCATATTTCCCTTGATTTTTCATTTTCTTTCAATTCCTCGTTCAACCATTGATTTTTACTTATATAACATAAAATACAATAATTTAGAATATATTTTATCAAAAGAACCGTCAAACATCGATATTTTAAATCCCGAATATGTGTATAAAGGCACTGTCAGGGAGGGTATCAAACCCTCCCTGGCAACATAGCGGTGGTGTATAATTAAACTCTCTTCCCGTTTGAATCTATCTCTGCATATTTCATATACATCGAGAGAAGGGGGATGAGTATGTAGATTTAGGTGGGTAAGGTTAAGAGGTATTGGGGATGGGGTTGGCCAATTTCTGAATTGTAGAAGATTTTTAAAAAATGAATCTGGATTTTTTGTTTATATTTTCTTACTTCTTTCTACCTTCAAACTCCACATCTCTTCTACAGCCCTTTGAACATCAGCATTCTGAATTTTATGTTTATATTCTGTACATGGGTTTGCACGTGATTTCTAGGTATTTGAGAAGCAATTGATGAAGACAATCAATTTGGACTTTTGGTTTGAAGAGAGACGGAGAGACAGAGAGGGGGAGGGTGAAGGTGAGGACACGGGAAACGGGGAAAGTTGGAAGAATTATTCCAAGTATACAGGAGAATAATGAGTAAATTTAATGAATGCTCACCCATCTTTAATCTATATTACAATTTGCTCACTAAACAATAAAATATTACCCATTGCTCACCCATCTATCTAATATATCACCCGTCTGAACTCCGTCAAGTGCAACTAACGGAATGTGCCACGTGGCGGAAGGAAATCCAACGTGGCACGTAACAGAAGTTAAATTGAAGCCTGGTGGGCCAAAAGTACAAAAAACCCATGAAATTCTTCACAGATAGGAGCCCTCATTTTCGGATAGGAGCCCATGAAATCTCTATCCCTCTCTCTCTCTCTCTCTCTCTACAGACATGAGCCCTCATTTACGCTTCATCTTCATGAATGTTCTTCCAAATATGAAATTCAAAGATTGAGAATCCAAGTTGAAAAATCACTATCAACCTACCTAATTTTGAGCAAAACCAAAATCTTTGAAATAAGAAAACCCACTAGCCTTGGGTATGGAACGCAATGTCACTGTGGAAGAAACAAGATTGGTGATAGATGAGGATGGCAACCACATGTTAAATTTATTTTTCTTTTCAATGGACTCTGAATATTCTCTTATGGGACCACAATTTCGTAATAGTATCTTTGTTTATTTGCATCATTTTATGTTTTTTTCTCTGGAAGCACGTTGAATCTACATTGTATTATGTGGGACAACAATTTCTATGTTTAGAACCATATTCATCCATGTTTATATTCTTATATTGTATTTGCATATGTGGAGGTGTTTGAAAAATCCTAACCTAGTGTTTTTAATGTAGACTTGACCTTCGATGAAGACGAATTGATACCTGTCGAATGCCACTTGAATGACTAAGATGATGAAGTTAATGATGATGGTTTTCAGTTTGACACAAATGCACCTAAACGTGTTCTGGTCGGATTTAATGCAGACCCGACACTTGAATTCAAGGTTGCAAACGTAGAGGAGTTAGGAAATGATGATGGTTATTGTCCTAGTGAGGATGAACTGCATGCTGATAATTCTTCTAGTGAAGAAAAGAGTTATCACTTTCCCATTTATGATACTGAAAGCGAAAAGTACGACCCGCAATTAGAGGTTGGGAAGGAGTTCAAAAATATTGAGGAGTTTAAGCAAGCTGTTAGGAATTATGGGGTTGTAACTAGGCACAATTTTAGATTTAGGCCGAATGGAGCATCATTGGACGAGTGGAGCATCACTGCATCAGATTCCACTTTCGATTTCATTCGAAATGCCGAGCTCCTTATTTACGCTTTCTTCTCGCGTAAGTCGAAGAAACCATACTACCAACTAATCAGTCTCTCTTTGGAGTCAATTTTGTGTGTGTGTGTGTGTAATTTCAAAGACTTCTACTCAAATCATTTAAAACATTATATTAAATTGAATTAGTCATTGAGATTTTTTGTCAAAATCATTTGTCAAATATTGGTAGAAGGAACGCTCCCTCTATATAATATAATATTTAGAACACTTCCCTCTTGAATGTCTATTCATAAATAATATGCCTCGTTAAGATATTACCAAGGAAAACTATGTGGGAAAAATATTAAATAAGGAAAAAGACTGCATAATTCTTTGGGATACATAACGAGAGTTGATTAATTAAAAACCTTGTTAGAAAATCTAAGGGTGTGTTTGATAGGTTGGAAAAGGAATGGGAAAGGAAATTATATTCCAATTTCAGCCAATTATTGGCGTTTGAAAGGCAAAAAGTTGCCTGGCAAATGAGGGAACCATTTTCCCCTCGCGCGCCCATTTCTAGGCGTGAGGGGAAAAGATTTTCCCACCTTTTAGGTGGGAAAATCAATTTTGACTTTTGCCTTTTTTTTTTTTTTTTTTTTAAAATGAAAATAAATGTCATAATCAATGGTAAAAAAAATTCACTTTAATGGACAATTTCCATGTAAAACAAAGTCAAACGAACACTAAACTTTGATTAAAAAATTAATTTTTTAGGAAATAATTTTTTTTCCCTTTTTTTTTTTTTTTTTTTTTACTTTTTGGCAATAGAAACAAATTTTATAACCAATTGTGGAAAAAAATTTCACTTTAATAGACACTTTCCATATAAAACAAAACCAAACGAATAGAAAATTTAAAAACTTTTCAGGTGGAAAATTATACCAATCAAACACATTTGAAATCATTTTCCCTACAAAATATTTTCTAAGCAATTATTTTCCCTGCAAATCATTTTCTTTCCACCTATTTTCCACCCTTGCAATCAAACGCACCCATTAACAAATCATCAATCAAGAAAAATGGAATATTGTATCTATATATTTACTGTCTCATACAGTAGCATTAGTTGATATCATTAAGTAGTTCATTTCAACTTTCTGTATCAACATCTCGAATGTTGTTGTACTTATGCCTTTCTCGATGTGCCCCACCATACATGCATAAATAACCTGATTGAGATCGAGCTTTGCATCATATAAATATACCGCAAAATAAGTCAATGTCTATCATTTTTTGGAGATAAAAAAAATATATATGTTTAATTTAACTTCAAGTCTGGCTTGAGAAGAGATATTCTTGTTTACCAAAAATGTTATATCAAGTCATCTAATATTAATAAGATACAATAATATATCTATTCCACTAAGATATGATACTTTAGGATCAAGAAATTTTATCATGTACTTCAAAGGCAAATAGATTGTTTTAGGACCTTCTTTTTTTTTTTTTTTGTATAAATTGACTAATGAACAAGATTTTTATTGGCCATGCTTGATGTGTAGGACGAAGCAAAACTTGTTTTAAAATCTTTCATATCAAGCCCCTGTTTAAGCCAAGTTATTGTAGAATGAAAATGAAAAATATTGTTGGAGCCAACACGACAGATAGAAAATTTGAATTTAAATATTGATGTGATGGATAAAGGGCATACTTTTTATTTTAATGAGATAATAAGGTGGTTCAAACGAGGCCCAAATTCATCTTTGACTATTCTACTGCCTTTGAAAACTCTCCAAGAGTTACAATAAATTTTAAATTCTCATATACATGTTTCTTTATAAAAATGAGTAAATGTGATCATTTTTACCATTCTTTCGACAGATATATATTGACTCGATCATATCACATGCTTCTTAACTGCAATCTACGCAAGAATCTATATAAGTTGATTAAGCGTATCAAATCATTCCGAGTTTTATATAAATATTGTTCTCAAGTAAACTACATAAGTTGGTTACAACCACATTAGTTAGATGTATACCGAGTATTAAATTTATTGTAAAGCTAACAAGATATCAAACAACAAAATGCATCCACCACAAAAGAATGTGTCTCTTCATAATCAATATCAGTTCTTTGAAAAAAATCATTGGAATAGATGTCATGCTTTAATGATTAATCTTACGACTTAATTATACTCGGTTACTTTTTGCACAATTATCCATTTTATACTTTGGCTTTACATCTTTGGATATTTGGATTATGTCCAAAAACTTCAAGGATAAGAGTTCGGCGCTTGTAATAGAGCATCAGTATGGCACCAAAGCTACTCATCTCGATCATATCAATGGACTTTTAATAACGAGTTCAATTATGTCTAGATTGCATCTTTCCATTTTGACCAATTCTTACATCAACATTCTTCGACATATTTGAATCTATCATCCTCGCTTTCATTTATAAAACTAAGCTCTATATTGAGTAACATATTATTGTCGATAACTATTTATTTCTTATTCCATCTTTTCTCCTTAACAATATAACTTGTTGAGATCTCTCTATTTTCATTATTACAGGTACATGAATCTCTTACGAGATTTTACATTAATTATGTTTATATACTCTTCAAGAATATATGCCTCCTCAATTTGGTCATTTTTCCTTTTTGTTCCTTTTTTCATTTGGGGATTTCTATCTCTAGAAACGAATGTCACCAAGCTTAGAGTGTGTCATAATGCTGACAAGTTTTTCTTTTGGGACATCAATTGGAGATTAAGTATTTATAGCTGGAGCATGAGACTTTGTTAATTTATTTAGTCAGTTATTTTATATTTAACATAAGGGAAACGGATAAAATGGAGACTTTATGCCAATAGGGAAAGTTTCTAAAATTTTTGAAATCATGCGGGTGTCTCTGAAATAGTCATAAACTTTTTCGAAATTTATCCAAACTTAGCCCCCGTTTGGAATCCATTGTAACGAGTTTTTGGAATAACGTATTTTTGAATAGTGATTTTTTTAAGGAATGTGTGATTAAAAAAGAAAGAAAAGTTTTAGATTTACACGTAATATTATTTTATTGAGAATGTGTAGTTAAAATGAAGAAAGAGAAAAAACTGCGCAGAAGTAACATTCGTTAGTAAATTATGAGATTTTATATTGTTCGATGGCCTCAAAACAATGATGAAACAAATAGAAATGCGGATGCATTAGGGCTTCAAGTGGCCACTTTTTTCCGCCACAAAAGAAAATGAAAAATATTGGCACAGACATGTCTAAGGGAAAAATGAATTTTTTAGAAAATGTGTAGTTAAAAAACGATGAAAAGTTGTAAGTCAATGTGTAGTGGAAAATATTTTTGGAAATAGTGATTTTCAAAGAATCTCACGAACTCCGAATCAACAATTAAATATAAAGAAGAAAAGGAAAACATTATTTTACGACAAATGAATTGTTAGATAATTATATTATAAGTAATTATGAATTAGACAGTACGATGTTTTTAACTTTTCAATATTGTCCAATACTGTAAGATCGAACCAAACACGCCCATTTGTTTCAGCATCTTCATAGTTACATAAAGACAAGCACACTCAATTGAACATCTCAAAAAGTTTGAATCTAAAAACTGGGCCTAAGGACACTTGGTCTTGTTGTGATGGGTGGTCATATCAGTATAACATGTTCCACATCTCTCTCTATTGCCAGAGGTTCCCGGTGGCACACACTTGCACCTCACACAACAAGTCCCACATGCCCTCATGCACAAATTTTGCCTAGAGTGCTGGCTGCACCTGTACTTGCACAGCCCACCACAGTCGATGCTGTGGGCTGGGGTTGGAGCTGGAGCCAAAATCAGAGCCGGAGCACGAGTGTCAAAGTATTTCGTGATCCTAAGAACTGTCAACAAAGCAAAAAATAAAATTAAAACTGTTTTTGGCACATGTTTGGGAGTGATTATAAATTGTGAGTCCCACACTGTACATAATAAGTTGATAATATGGTTAAGTCCCTGTTTGGTGTTTATAGTTTTTAAACTCTTTTTGCTACGTGATTATTTTCAATCACATATTCACACAATAAAATATTTTTCACAAACTCAAAACTTTTATCCAATATTTAACTACACATTCTCCTAAAAACGCTGTTCAAAACTCTCCTTTCTTTAAATAATGGGCACCAAATAGGGGCTATATGTCTTATGAATTGTATATTTTTGTACGGTTTAAATTATAATTTAAACTTTGCCAAAGATACACTACTACATTATTGGTGCACCAGTGTATTATAAATAAATTAAGCCAACGAGGACGCATAAAACCGCTGTACCACTGTGATGGGAATTAAAATTAAAATTTTAGTAAATTTCGATAAAAATTAATAAAATGTATTGTTAAAAAGTTGTGATTATATATTTAAAATTAATAGTTGACATTGACTCAAACGGATGAGATAAAGGGCCCAAATTTATAAAAAAGGGTTAAAAAATCTAATTGATCACTCACCCATATCCTGCATGAGATTTCTGTCTGTGCCTCTGGAAAACACCTGAAAAACACAGACGCGCAAAATGATAAGATTGAGGAACAAAACCCACAGTGGCATTTCGTCAAACACTTACAGAGGAAACAGAAAACTAAAATAAACAAGACAAATTACATGAAATGCCTCGCTTTGATGTTTCTTTTCTTCATCAATCCTTAAACCAGACGAAGCCTGCAAGTTACACCGTTAAATCATAATAAATTTTACATTTATGGTAATTAAAAGAGAGCCCTTTTGAGAGCTCTACCTGGGAAACACAGAAGAGAAAAAGAAGCAGTGCAATAATCACTCTTGCAGCCATGAATGTAGTGCAGTTGAATTGTGTTGAGGAAGTCTTGCTCTTTAATAGAGGAAAATTTATTTCGTTGTTTCCAAAATTGCCCTTGTATAGTAGCTAAACCACTAAAATGAGTCGAGTGGGACACATCAACATCAAAGAGAAAGTGCAAAGGCACGCGTTGGAAACTCTACGCTCCTAAGTACTCTTCAGACGGCTCCACCACAATAAAGGCGGACCCTCCATAAGGGTTAATCCATGGACTATGGTACGGACTGAGCCGTCCAACTAATTTGAGTGCTTGTTTAGTAGCGATTTTTGGGGGAAGAATTGATTTTTGAATAGTGATATGATAGAAAATGTGTGGTTGAAAAAAAAGAAAAAATTATTGATATGATGAAAAATATTATTTTATTGAAAAATGTGTGATTGAAATGAGAATTAATTTGAGAGAATCAATTCTCAAATAAAAATCAAACACCCTAATAATGCTATTTAGTAGACTAGTATTTAACATCAATTTAGGTGACTGTACTTGTAATATTAAATTACGAATTTAACTAAAATAAATATTTATGATCTAATTAATAGAGTCAATAATATATTGATATCTAAATTGGTGCTCAAGATTATTTGCGCAAGAGATCATTTTTATTTTTCCTTTATTTTTTTAAATAGGGAGTCAAAAAATCTCGTTAAAAAGGAAAATACTACTTGTACAATCGAGGTTGATAACCTCTCACAGTGGTGGATCCCACTATGTTTAAAAAAAATAAAAAATTACCCACCAGCACATTCCTCACCCATCTCATGTGTGAGTGATTGTAGGGTAATGCTACATGTACACACACACTTTTACACCTCTCTCACATGGAGGGGGGTCCACGATTATTTTATTATGTGTGGGCCCCCTTCCATGTGAAAGAGGTGTAAAAAATTGTGTAAAAAATTGTGTACACTTAGAATTATTCGTGATTGTAACCTCGATTATACAAGTAATACCGTTAAAAAATGGGATTTTTTCTACCAACTCATTTACTCAAAGTGCCATTTATTATGTACCGACAGATATTGCACCTACCAGTTTGTACTTGGAACCTGTGGCAAAAAATGGACAAGTCTTTAAATGAACTTTTAATTATAGCCAGCTGGATACTTGTCAAAGATTTTGCCACTTGTATACTAGAATTATACACAAGGGTTACATATATGATGTGAATGAAAAAATTGATTGTGCCCTAAATTGATAAATGATAGGATGTCGTGTGATGTTACGTAACTTTTGATGTCGGTTCGATAGAAATAGGATCCGTTGGTTAGGCACATGTAGCAAGATCCTTGTCAATAATAAATAAATCGATCGAACTATATGTACATTAAATTTTACATTAAGTTTGACATTTATACGAGATGATATTTTTGAAGACATTGATCTTCACAACATTTCATACAACAATAAAACTAACGCCTTGTGTGGAAGGGATTAAAATCGAATTAAAATTGAAAATATAGTCGTTATTGTTGACTTTTATTAGACGAATGGGACCCAATAACGGCCATATTTTCAATTTTAATTGACTTTTAATCCCTCCCGAACTGGGTCTAAATGTACACACTTGGTTCACATTAAGTTTCGCATTCCCCTCACATTGCGGGTTCCACCCCCATGTGAGGGGGATGTGAAATTTAATGTAAACTAAGTATGTACATCTAACATGATTTTTCAAACAATCAATGACCCATATTTTGAAAATTAAAACAAGTCTTTTTTTTTTTTTTGGAATGAGGAGTGGCAAGTGTTTAAATTGCATATCATATGACGTGTGTTAATAAGGAGCGAGGAGTAATTGTAAGTTCTATAGAATGTTCCCATAACGTTTTGCATATCATTTTTCAATTATTGATTTTTAATTATTTTTTATCTTTAAAATATGACTTCTTTTTCCTGTGAGATTTATAAATTGTGTTATCTTCTTTTCCCAAATTCTAACGTCAAATTAATAAAAAATAATTTCAAATAATATATATATATATATATATATATATATATATACACACACACACACACTTCATTTGACACTTCAAGCATTGTAAAAATAAATAAAATTTCTTAATTGCAATATGTTTTTAACAATGAACAAAATTTAAAAGCAAATTTGCAACTTAAAAATTGTCAAGAATGTATGCGTAATTTTAGCTTCTGCTTGATTTTGATATAAATTAATTTTTTTTACGTAAATTTCAATAAAATTTAATGAATGTGTGGTTGAAAAGTTGTAGATCTCATAAAATATGTAGTTAAAATTAATTGTTAACTTTTAGATGAACCAAATAGGGGCTTACTGATATCTATTGTGGGTTTTTTTTCTTTTTTTGTGAGGATGCGTCTTAGAAGATAAGAATATGTAAATGTAATTAATAAAATATATAACTTGTGTAAAATGAAGATAAAAAAACTTATTAGTACTTATTTTCCTTGATGGCAATTTTCGTCCAAATATCTTGAGATAGAATAAAAAAATTTATTTGTCTCTCGTATTCCTAAATAAGCGAAAATAATAATGAATACAAAGGTACAATTATATATTCTCCGACTTATTTTAAAACATGTTAACAAAGTTTTAGGATGAAATTGTCATTCGAAATAATATTTGTTAATTAACAAAAGATTGATAATAAAATGCTACGAAAAGAAGTCTAGAAAATAATTGTGATAATTAGTAAAGGTGAAGGAGCTTTAATGCAATTAAAATATATATTTTGCCCACGTTTGACAAAAAAATTTTTGGAAAGAATAAGTTTTTTAATATTAAATTTTTTGAGAACATGTTGTTAAAAAGTTGAAAAAAAATTTGAATTTACATTAAAAATATTTTATTATGTGAATGTATGATTGAAAATGAGTATGAGAACAAAGAGTTTTGAAACAATGATTGTCAAACAAGAGCTTATAAAATAGTGTTGTGTGATAAGTGGGATGAGGTGGGGGTGTGGGTTTGTTGAGAAGAAAGAATAAGCCTCAGTTTGATGAAAACTAAAATCAAATTTTTAGTAGATTTTAGTAAAAATTAATGAATATATGATTGAAAAGATGTGAAATTCATGAAATACATAGTTAAAATTAAGGGTAATTAGCACGTAACGTCTCCACCATTCATTGTTATTGTAGAAAACATTCATACATTTCTTTTTTTTGCATTTCACCATTATTTCCACTTTTCATGGTGCAAAAAAGTCATTTTCACCTATTTTCTCAATTAAAAATTATGAAATGACGAATATACATATTTCTTTAAATAAAACAAAAACAAAAAGAAAAAAACTAATTGCAATTACAGTCCTAATTTTTTTATTTTAAAAAGCACAAATAAGTCACAAATAAATTATTAAAAATATAGCACATATGTCCATATCTTTCACCGTTATTGCGAAAAACGTACATACTTTTTTTTTTTTTTTTGCATTTTCACCCTTAATTACACATTTGATCGTGCAAACCATCATTTCTACCAACTTTCATCCAATTTCTCAATAAAAAGCTGTAAAATGACGAATATACCCTCCGATTAAATAGAAAGCTAAATAATTAATTGCAACTATAATCCCAATTTTTTTTAAAAGTGCAAACAAGTCCCAATTAAATTTATTTTAAAATTAAAAAATGCAAATGAGTCCCAAATAAATGATTAAAAATTAGAAATTAAAAAAATATTTTTTTTATCTAAATAGGAAGGTATATTCATTATTTCACAGTTTTTTATTGAAAAATTGGATGAAAATAGATGGAAATGATGATTTGTACAATCAAATGTGTAATTAATGATGAAAATACTAAAAAAAATGAAAGGTATGGATTTTTTTTGCAATTACGGTGAAAGATAGAGATATTATGTACTAATTACTCTTTTAATAATTTATTTGCGATTTATTTGCGCTTTTTAAAAAAATTGGAACTGTGATTGTAATTTGTTTTTTTTTTTCTTTTTGTTTTATTTAAAGAGATGAGTATATTCGCCATTTCATAATTTTTAATTGAGAAAATGGGTGAATAATATTTTGCGCAATGAAAGGTGAAAATGCCAAAAAATAAAAGGTAGAAACATTTTTCACATTAATAATGAAAAATGGTTGATATTATGTACTAATTACCCATTAATTATGTATGTGTAGATGTATAAACTACCAAATGCGAGTAGGGTCACGCTATTTGGGCTTGGACACTGGCAAAAATTGACATACACTAAGAGTCTGTTTGATTAGTTTAAATTCCATGCAAAATGTCGCATCCGAAGAATTTAGGTGCCGTTCTCTTTGGCTGTTTTGGGTCGTTTTCTGCTTTCAGTTTTTCAAAACAACAAAAACGCGTTCTCTTTCCTATTTTCGAAAACGTGTTTTTGAAAACGACCAAAAATTTGTACACAAAACACAAAATGATGAAAACATCGTTTTCCACGTTTTCAAGAATTTTCAAGCAAAAAGTGGCCAAAAACTCAAAACACGTGAAATGATGAAAACGGGTACAGTAATTCAAAACCCAATCCATCCCCTCTCTTCAGTCTTCTTCCAATCCACGCCCTCTCTTCCTCCTCTCTGGACGCCGATACCGGAGCCCATCTCTGCCTCCTCCCTCTTTGACGTCGGCGACCAATTGGTAGGGCAAAGGTAAAGTTCTCTCTCTTTTCGATCTGCAATTTTGGGGTTTTTTGGATTTTTCGATTTCGGATGTCTTGATTGGTGACGACCCATTGATTTCAATTGTGTTGATTGGAAATTGCAGTGGTGGTTGTGATGGCAGTGGTGGTTGTGACGGGCGGTGGGGGCTTTTTGGTTTTTTCAATGGTGATGGCTGGTGGTTGGTGATGGCAGTGGTGGTGGCAATGGTGGTGATCGGTGGTGGCTGGTGGTTGGAGATGGCAATGGTGGTGACCGGTGGTGGCTGGTGGCAAAAGGTTGAATCATAATTGTCCAATATTTGTGGTGATATTATGACTGTGATTGATGAGCATTTGATTCCTTCCTCATCAGGCGGTGAATCCACTATGTTTTTCTACAAAATGTGGGTATTTTTATTGGAATTCATCTGCATCTTGTGGCTTGTTGTGTTTCGACGTTTTATGCAAATTATGGTTTAAATTAGGGATCTGGTATTGGATTTTGTTTTAGGAAAGGGGATTACTACCGATATCTTGCTGAGTTTAAGACGGGCAATGATAGAAAGGAGGCAACTGACGAATCAATGAAGGCATACCAGGTATCTCTTTTCTTTTTTTTGGGAGGGGGGGTTTGGAAGGAATTTGAGCTCAAGAAATCTGAATTAATGGTTGGACCAACACAGGGGAGTTGTATGGTGAAATTTGGTTTCTCACTGACTTGGTGGAACTCTGTATTGTAATTGTATGGTAACATGTAATCGATACTTTTGCTGGCAATACAAGAGATGTAACTGAACAAATGCAATGCAAATTTATGCTTCAGAATCTGACAGGTCTACTATTTTGATTATTTTTGCATTCTTCTTTACAAAATGGAGTATATACTTTGGTTATGGAACAAGTAATCGTGAATTGGCTGAGCATGTCAAAGTGGGCATGGTGAATATTCGTCGGCAAAAGGATTGTATTAATACAGAATCTAGCTTGGACAAGTGATGACAAATAATGTTGCTCATTAAACTTCATTTTGTTTCAAATGAGTTACCCACATTCGATTTTGTTACAGTTAAACCACTTTGTCCACATTTGTAGACCCAACTAGCAGAAAATTCTACATAGAAATGCTGACGTGAAATTTGAAAAAAAAAAAAAAAAGGGAAAAGAAACGTCAAAATGCCCAACGTCAAAAGAAATGCCAAAATGCGTGTAGAAAAAAAAAGTTTTCAAATAATGATCATGGACTTAATTTATTTCAACTTTAAATATTGTAAAACTTAAAACTAAAATAAAACAAAAGGCACATGACTCCGTGGATTTATTTTGTATGTTGTTCAGTATCTGCTTATTTTGTCATGACACGTAAACTTCTAATCGTATCGATTGAACTGTTTCATAAAATGTAATTTAGGTTGTGTTTTTAATATCTTGAAAAAAAAAATTGACATTTCACCAATTTCAACATTTATATGTTAGTTAATACTATATTAACATTAAACCATTAAAATTTATTAAATAATCAGATTTTTTGAATAAAATATTAATAAAAAAAATTCTCAAAATTTCAGAGTAAACGCGTTTTCCATTTTTATGTTTTCGGAAACAGTTTTTCAGAATGACAAAAAGAACGCGTTTTCAGAAATTTCAAAACAGACATTCAAAACACAAAACGAATTCAAAACTCAAAATACAAAACTGAAATATAAAAGAGAATAGCCCCTTAATTTCTACTTTGATTGTTTGATACGAAAGTGGAAATGAAGTTTGAATTTTAAGGTACAACCACTTTAAGTTTTTTTTTTTTTTCATGGAAAATATATTCCTATGGGGTACTTGAGTTTTTATTTTCCAAATTAGATGGAATTGAAAACTCTTTTCACTTTTGCGAATCAAACGGACCCTAAGTAAAACTTGCAATAACCAGACGGAAATAAAGTAGCCTATATTCTTGCCTTGTTTGCTACTTTCGATATGCATTTAGATCATTGGACAAGTTGTACTTCTTTTACTTTTATTGCCTAGTGTTCGGGCCGACTTGATTGAGTAAAGATCTCTTTCATTTCAGGGAAAAACCTGCAACAACAATGAAGACAATATGATAGAATTTGAAGTTGAAGTTGACAAATACTTATTGTTTCAAACAAAGAATGTATTCAATAACTACAAGAATGATAAATACTATGCTACACAATTGATAAATCTAACTCTATGGTACACCCCATGAAAGTGAAAAACATAACATTAAAGAAGCCAAAATTTATACAATGTGATTAAATCAGAGGTACCCTTTGGAGCCTCTGGATTGGTAGAGTTCCAATCTCTTTTTCCCTTCATAAACTAAGTTTTCGATCATCGAATCCTGCATCAGATGATTCTGCTTCGTCGCCCATTCCAACACGATGAGGACGTCTTCTTTGGCTAATGCCTCGCTATCTGGTACATGCAATGCAAGGTAACATAGTAATATAAATGAAGGAATTTGTACCATTTGCTCGCCGAAGTATATAGATGGGATTAGGTGCTTAGCACCTCCTGCATCAATTATGGCCTTAGAATGATTGACATGGAGAAAATTATCCGTACATGCGAATTTGCTCAATGCGATTGCTGCCTCACTTGTAACCTCGGGTTCCCTATCATCTAGGAGCTGCACCAATGGACCAATAATTCTTGTTTCCGTTGCTCGGAAAGTTCTGGCCAAATTCCCAATGGATATAATGCTTGGAATGAGGAGTTCCGAGTCTGCTTTGTTGATGATTCGCAAGAACTGGTCGACTACTGCTTTAGCAGCCGGTGCAGTAGGTTTGAAAGCTGAACGCCTCAATTCTGCGTTTTGCTCGGATACTGCTGTAATCTCCATCAATGCCATTGCTGAATTGTATTGAACTTCATCAGGGCCTTTCTCCAACAAAACTGCAAAGCATAAAAGCGCTCTGGATTCGGTTATACTATGACAAATAGTAATGTTCCCTGCACAAAGGTGTCTAAGGGCCCTAGCAGACATTGCCTTCATTTCTGCCTTAGTAGCAGGGTCTTCAAATTCCCTACCCTTAATGCTAGTTCCTGTCAAGGCAACTTGGTGCCTCTGCTGCTGCTGATTATGTTGGTGCACCTGATTTTTATTTGTTTTCGCATTCTTATGATTTGCCTCGGGATTGTTCGCTTGAAGCTGCACATTCCCTTTTGAAGGTACGTTCGACTTCATAGCAATAGTATTCGCGACAACATTGTGCATTTGGCTTGTCTTGTCATTCCCAGTCGGATGAGAAATCGTGCTTTGAAAGTCATCTTCGTTCCTATTACTACTCGTCTGGTCAATCGATTGGGAATTAGCCATCACAACCGTGTGAATCGACATGGCTTGTTTGTTGCTTGCAATGACATACTTACTATGTTCTTGAATCGTCTCGAATGCTAGATGACTAACAAGCAATCTTATGGTATTATTCTGAGCGAAATGATCCTGGCACTTCGGATGATGAGCAGCCAATTCCGATACGGCCCACGCCACCACAACCTGAACTTTCATATGCCCTTCTTTGAGTATTTTAGCAAAAACGGAACAAACACCAGCATTAACAATGGGTTCTACACATTCAGGGTCTCTGCCTAATAACCCTATTGCCCTTGCAGCATTTTCTTGAGCCTCCATTCTTCCTTCCTTAGCCAATTTCAACAATGGTGCAACCCCACCTTCCTCAATGATCAATTTTCCATACCTATCATTGTCTCGAGCCAGCGAAACAAGTGAAGCAGCCGCATCAGAACGTTCCTCCAACGAACCCGAACACAAAATCGCAATCTGCTCCCATATCAAGCACAGAATCGGCTCGTTCGACGCGATAGGAGGCAGCCCGAGATAATCATCGTCCCGATCATTGGCCGGTGTTGAGACTCGAAGAAGCCATGAAACATCACCTATGGAATTCTCCAATTGTTGTGAGGTTTTCCTTAATGCTGCTGTGGGGATAATTGTGAAAACTCTTCTCAATCCATTGGCCCGGCATTTGAACACGAGGGTTAAGGCCTTATCGAGTACTTGCTCAGTATCGTCGATAATCCGCCGGGTCGGGCGCTCATACAGGTCGCCGCTAGCCCTGGCGGCTTGCCGTAGCAGCCCTGCGAGTTTCTCGGTTTTCACCTTGATTTCGAGGCATTCCTGCCGGAAAGAGCTAGTGTCGCCGGAGGCTTTTATCACCTGATCGGCCAATTGAATTGGTTTTGCTAGGATTTGTTTCACTATGTCCGCCATGAATGATCACATTAGCGGACCCTTCTCCTCAAAACGAATCCAAACCCAAAATTAAAAAAAAAAACAACGAAAAATGGGTGGTTGTATAACTTTGATGCTTCAATTCTGAGAAATTTGGTGGTCTGAAATGGTGAAGCTACATAATCTGAGTTTTGGTTAGAGTTTAGAAGAATGCATAGTTATTTTTATGGAGGAGGAGGAGGAGGTGGTGTTGGCGATGTTAGTGTTGGCGTTGGCAACGGCGGTGGTGGTGGCGGGGATTGAGAATAGTTATATTTTATTATTATTATTATTTTAATTTTTTTGTTTAGAGAATTTATGGGAATGGTGAAACGCAAATGTCTCCTTTTCCTTTTAATGAAAAACAGTGTAGTAACCTTATTTTTAGGCTGGAGTCTGGGTAGCCTAATTTAAAGTTGGGTTGCATTATATTTTAGCCTATGTTCGAGCTCCATCTTTTTAAAAATCTACTTTTTTTTTTCAATACTCATTTTCAATTTCACGTTCTTCAATAAAATAATTCGAATAAATGTTATTTATTGTCAACGACTATTAGTAATCATTTCATGTGGCAGTTTTTTACTTGAGTGATTAATGGATAACAAGCTAATAACAAGTTAATGTTTCAAATAACAAATTGTCACATAGAATAATTATGATAGTGGTTGACTATGAATAATATTACTCAATAATTTTACACGTAAATTGAAAGCTTTTCATTATTTTTTAACAACACATTTTTCAAAAAATTATTATTCTATTTTTTCAAAAACGGGGCTCAAACATGGACTAATGTTTTCGTATCGACCATATCATGGAAATTATTATTATTATTATTATTATTATTATTATTATTATTATGATTATTATTTAAAGTTGGGTTGAACTTGGGCATGTGGGTTATAAAAGAAAATAAGTTTTTATGGAAAATTACACCCTGGTTTTTAACTTTTTAATTCAAAAATCAAGTTTAAAAGTTTTTTATTCAAAAATAGGTGATAACTTTTAAATGTTAATAATAATATTATTAAATTATATTAATCTACCACCCCACCCATATTTCACTCCCAAACCTAAATCATTCTCTTCTTTATTTTTCTATATCATCTCCCTTCTCTTTGTTTATCATACATGAAAAATCACTGTAAAGATCACAAAAAGACAACTGGTGTGCACATTGCTGTGTAGTGGCGTCTTACAACACCACACATCGGTAATGGTTTTGGGTTGTTTCTTCCTCCCTCGATCTGCAGCTTAGCTAGAATTTTCCGGTGTTTTTGTTGATGGTTGGAAATGGTAGTGGTGGTGCGGTGATGGTGAGCTGCGGTGATATAGGAGGTGAAAGTGCTGGCGATGGTGGTGCAGGTAGTGGTGATGTTGGCGGTGGTGGTGAGGTGGCGTGACGTTCGATCACTGTGGATGGTGAATTGAGGTTAGGTTAGATGGGGCTTGGGTCGAGTAGGGATGAAAAGTATTTGTGATCAATAAATTGGTTAATTTGTAACCAATAAATAATATGTAATCCATAAAATAGATAATTTGTAATTGATAAATTAGATAATTTGTGATCAATAAATAATATGTAGCCTAAAAATGTGAGATTAAGACTAAATTTGTAATCGTGACTTATAATTTGTTAAGTTGTTTCCAATTAATTTGATAATTTGTGATCATGAAATAAGTCGTGACACGAAATTTATGATTTGTGATTGAGAAATAATATGTGATCCATTAATTTAATAATTTGTGATTGATAAATAAATTGTTACATGTAAAATTTGTAATTTGTGACTGTAACGTTTTGCGATTGTGATGATTATATAATTGTGATCATAAATTGTATTATATTATGGCATTAATATATTTAATTAATAAAATATCTATTTAATTAATAAAATTAAATTATGACTTGATTTTTGAAATTTTAAAACAAAATTTTGAAATTATATCTTTCAAACACTTTAGATCTATTGTTTCCTAGCATTTAAACTCATGCTAGACTTGGTTTCACGGACTGCATGTTTGGCTCTCGAGATTCCACGCTTCAAGGCAGCCTTTCCCTCGTTCTTACGTGGACAAGCCCCTGAACGACTGGTATGCACGGTATGAGTAGGATGTTAGGGAAATGCTTGCATAAGATCATATCATTAGCGCACTGTATGGTAAAATATGTCATACGCCTAACTGTTGACGACCTTGCCATGTCGAATAGGGAGATAAGCATTTTCACTGCATAACATTCTCTCCCATTCGAATCCTCTTATGCCTTCATAGCAGAAAGTGAGCTTCACATCAGCATGCATCACTCTTATTACAAGAATAACATTGGCACCATCTCCACTTAGACAAGCATGAACACAATGCTGCTTCATACATCAATCCGCAATAACTCGTACATACCTCCTCCGACACCAACCTTCATCATATGCCTCCATAAGTGTTAGTCCATCGGATGGGTGGCCTCTAGTCGTAGCGTCTCAACACATATCGAAGCATATACACAATCTTCATCATTGAGCCCTACAATTGCACTCCTTGAAATCTCTTGAAAGGTACATAGGCACACTCATGCAAAACCTGCCCTTTTCATCATTCTTTCCCACATATTTCTTCTTCGTGTTTCCCCTGCTTGCCAACACGATCCGTGGCCCAAAATCCATTCTTCAAGAATGCACCGATAGCCCAAGAATGGCTAACCAAGAGGGAGGTGAATTGGTTATTAAAATATTTTCAAAGAATTAATATAAATTCAAGCAAGTAAAGAATAAATAGATAAATTCAAATAATAAGTACAAATGTAAATACAATAAGTAAAAGAGAGATGGTGTAAACGATATAATTATGGAGGTTCGATCCAATGTAATGATCTACGTCATTTGTTACAAATTTCTCCGACACGAGTAAGGTCTTTTCACTATATTGATTGGTTTATGGTGCAATCCAACCCTTTACAACGCTTCCGGTGACTTAGAATCAAGGAGCACCGATCCATATACAATATTGAACTTTACTGAACCTCAATATAACTCACAAATTTAAAAATGAATAATTTTACAATTTGGGTCTTCTCTCTTAATAAATAATCGACACAAATTAAGTATAAAGAGAAAAATATGCTAAAACTTAAATGAATAGCAATGAAAGATCAAGTGTTAGATAAGAGAACTTTAATGGAAAATATAATTTTCAAAAGTTGATTCAATCAATCCAAAGTTTTCTAAGTAAATATTTTGAAGAGTTAAAAAAATGTAAACTCAAAGAGTTTTTGCTTAAGTAATTTTCACTTTGATGCTCTACAGGAATTTGTTTTGAATGTAAGAAGTAGAAGAGTTCAAAACGTCAAAATATCTGGGAATTCGGATGACCCAGTCCGATCGACCGCCTCTTGTCCGGATGACCAATACAGTCGTTTGTACAGAAAAATCAGAGGTCAGAATAGTCAAATTTTGTACCGTTGCAAATTTTCAGTCAACCCCTATTTTGGCCGGTCGACCTCCGGACAGTTTGGTTTTTTTTTTACGTTTTTCCTCCGTTTGTTTCGATTTGAAGGATTTGAAAAGTATGGACTTTTGAAGAGTATTTTTAACTAAGTTTTCAAGATGAGAAGTGTTTTTCAAGTCCAAATATTATTTTTAAAAGTCATTTTTATATTTGATCAAGTCATTGTATTCGAAGACTTTTAATGCACAAAATTATCTTTAATGCATGGTGGGATTTTGAGCTTAAACATTCATTGCCATATATCAAAGTGTTAGTATCTTTACACTTTAGCTAAGAAATTAAGCATTTGATCTTGCTCCGAAATTTGACTCTTAAGTTCTTGAATGTCACTTTGATCTTGATTTTCTTCATCAGTCCGATTTGTGATGATAACTTTTGATGTTTTGACGACCATCGATCAATTTTCCACCGTAGGCGTTGAAGGACTATAATCACTTGAATTCAACTTTTTTTAGTAAACAAGATTAACTTGTTTGTTATAATCAAAATTTTGAGGTTTTAATCAACCATAGGTCAACATGCACACCATTGATCTCCCACAACCAACAACGTATATTGGAGTGGTCCCGCTTTGATACCAACTTCCACAGACCGTGAGTTTGGCTTCTGAGGTTTCATGCCTCATCTTCTCCTCATTCTCAAACTGGCACGCCTGAACAACTGGCACACGCTCAGACTATGAGTAGAATGTTAGGAAAATACATGCATATGATCATATCATTAGTACACTTTTTAGTAAAATAGACCACATGTCTAGCTATTGACGACGTTATTAGGTAGATAAGCATTCTTGATGCGTGACACTTCGGCATGTGGGGTATAATAGAAGAGAAAATTACTTCTATCATACATTAGAAGTTTCGATTTATACTAATTATTTTTTTCCTTATCCTCAGCATACAATGCAACTCTGTCATCTTCTCTCTCGTCATCAACACTCTTTTTGTTCTCGTTTACTTTCATCATCTTCATCTTCTTCGTCAATATCATCTGCTCAATTATTGGAAGAGAAGTGCTGTAAAAATACTATCACTACCGTTGAATAAGCAATTTAGTGATTTGGGGGTCAAGTTAGAGTGGATAGTATATATATTTCGAGGTAGGGCAAGAATTAGAGATTGAGGTGTAGATATCTGGTTTAAAGGAATTGGAGATAACAATTTGGGTTTTGAAAATACAGCGTCGTTTCGCCATTGTTGTGTTGAATATTGTTTCTTGAGAGGGTTTTTTTTTTTTTTTTTGATATCCAGGTATCCTAACTTACACAAGACTATGTCCGGACCACCCATCCCCGACCCCTCAGTGATGGGTGGAAGTTAACCGCGGGATATGCCCAAGTTGACCAGGGTCTGTGCACCCTTTATACTCTTTGCCCCAAGGGAGTCTTCCTCCATGGATATTACATCATCAAGCTGCTCCACCCAAATTGAGTATTACAACACTCAGCTGCCCCATCCAGGAATCGAACTCCTTACCCTGAGGTTGCAAGCCCAGCAATACCCATCCTTTGCCAACTCAGATGTGCCCCGGGGTTTAGAGTTTTCCCCATTTGTTCTCGAAAGTGTTAAGATATTTTTGGAACCTAAAGTCGTGTTCAGTAATGTGATTTTGCCTATTTGAATTAACCAGAATATTAAGCCATTCCTATTGGCCCAATTCCTACTGTGACCTAATAAATGATTGTCGCTCATAAATTGTGTAGTATGTGATTTTGACCTTATGTAATTTGTGATTTATAAAATGTGGGATATGTGACTGTATAATGTGATTTGTGACTTAGTATGTCTCTCCAACCCACGATATTATCAGAGGTTACAAATGTGATCATTTGATTGAATTTTTTTTTACAAATTTGTTAATTTTGAAATTATGTGCTTAAATATTTGTAGTTGTGAAATTTTCCCATAATAAAAACTAATAGTTGGGCGGAGCTTGGACATGAACTATTAGTTAGATACAATAGTGCTTTTGTTGTACTAAGGTATGATATTTCAGGATCAATGAAGTATTCATTATCATCTCGAGTAAAAAAACTGTTATATTTTCACTTGAAGTTGACAAATAATCATTGAGTATCAAATTGAAATGTCATTTCTCATATAAAATATTTTAAAGACTTTTTCTTAGTAGATGGAATGATGATCAAGAATTTAATTTACTAAATATTCGATCTGCATGTCAATGCAAAATTTTATTTTGCAAGATCTTTCATGTTGAATTATTTCTTTAAGTAATCAACTACTTTTGAAAGGTATTAACGAGTTCTAATAATATTTAAATCATCAACGACAATAATGCCAAATTTAAATATTGATTTATATTTGGAAATATATGAGCATATATGACCATTCTTATACCATATTTTTACTAAAGATATTCATCAAGACGATTGTACTCATCACTTCAGATAACAAAATATTTTGGTACTTTGATCGAATAAATTTTTGGAAATGCAAACTATATGCTTCGAGGATGCCATATCAATTGATCATAACCACACTTATTAGATACATATCAATTTTTTCATGCATTTTCAGGCTAAAAAGATTATCAATTTGTTATTGTATCCATCATGAAAGAATTTATCTATAAACATATATAAGTATTTGTAAAAGTCATTATGTTGAGAGTTGTGTATTATATCTTATGACTTCATTTTTCTTATTTCCTTTTCGCATAAGTATTATGGACTTTAGGTGTTCGTGCTAAAAATAATAATAAATAAAAATAAATCAGTTTCTCTATTGAGTTCAATTTTACTTAGATTGCATTCTTTAATTTTTAGCTGGTAATTTCTTTATCTGCATTCTTTGACAGATTTTGATTCAACATCCTCATTTTCGTTCATATGTTATGCGCTGTACTTGGTTGAAAATTGTTTATTTTCGATTCATTTTCTTCCCTTATGATGACGTAACTTATTGAGATTTTTCAATTTTCAGTATTTAGGTACCTATATTTCTTTCAGAATTTTACAATTAGTTATGTATGCATATTCTCCAAGAATATATGCCTTCTCAAAGAGGACAATATTTAACATTTGCTCCATTTTTCTTTTAAATTTTTTTGTCTTGAAATCTAATGTCGTACCGCGTCAGGCATTTAATGAGCTAGAGCATTTAGAGTTGGTATATGAGATTTGGTTAATCTCTTTCAAGTCATTAAAAGCATTTTTTTAGTTGAGATTTTTTTTAAAAAACTTTATGCATTGCATCATTTCATATATACTTCTCAACAATTTAATTTATGCACCCTAATGCTAAGAGGATTGCCTTATTAGAATGGCAGTCAGCAAATCAAGTTGTAAAATTATCATCCATCAGGATTTAGATGTTTTCTAACAAAAAGAGTTCAAACTAAACATATATTTTTAGCATTCTTTAAGGCTCATCTTAGTGAACTTTGGTGGAGTGATTGTATATATTGAACTAGCAAAAATCCTTACAAACTAAAAATACTTGAGCAAGTAATCTTGATTTGGGTTTACGCCCTTTTTGAAAGAATTTAATGATCTTTCAATACGTTCTATTATGAAAGTTGTATGCCTTGGTGAGAATGGCCGAGGATCCGTTCTCTTTCCCAAGTTGACTAATAAGGCTATTGCTTCTTTCTGCTAGGGAAGGTATAACATTTCCACTGCTTTTTATTTATTTATTTATATACTCATCATCATCCCAATGCTGACTTACTTATGAGCATAAAGGGTTATAATGAAATTGGAGGAGGATGATGACGAGGATTTACTCAATGATGAAACCGCCATGAGTCAAGATGAGGAAGAACAACAGCTATGGCCAGGCATGTGCTCGTCCAAGAGAAGGATGATATGCAAATTCAAATATCATCCTTCCAAATAGTCATTTCTCTTTATTGAGCATCCGACACTTTTTAAGTTTAGGAGGGAAACATCGTAGCTAGATGAGAGGTATTTGTCGATCATAATTCTATGGTCAACAATGAGTATCTACTTGAGGCATGTTAATGTACAAGAAATTTTCACGCATTTTCTATAACGTGATTTATATCGTAAGTGTACGGTATCAAGTTTTGTAATATAATAATGGAGTTAGAGTGTTGAACTTACAGGGATTGTAATTCAAATTTCTACTAAGTACTATAACTATATAGCATCTATTTTATCTAGATGAATGAATGAATGTTATAATCAATATTTTTAAACTAATATGGTGACGAATCCAACAAATAAATGCAAGCCAGAAGAATAATCAAGTGAAAAAGCCTAGAGTTATGATTTCATCTAACTATCAAACGTGATTCTCAATTATATAATTATTTCTAATCAATTTTCCAAAGTTTATAAGAAAGAACACTAACGTAATTTTACTATCTCTCACTAGTGCCGAGTACAAAGTATCTCTATATTTCAATTCCGAATTAAAATATAGAATTTATCAAGTTCGTAATTCTTAAATGGAACATGCTTCAAAGGAATTATACTTTCTCTCGAAACCTATAATTTCCTAGGTTGTATTATTCTTATGATCACGTCTAAATCTCCCTCTCTCGAGTACCAAAATTTAAGACATCAAATCATTCAATTATTGATCAGGTAATTGAAAGCATTGAGTAATAATCAACACAAATAAATTAATGGAAAAATCAAACGAAATAACTATATTAGAATCCAAATATGTCTCAAGTTTAGTTACATCGAACCCTAGATAATAAAATTAGTTCATGAATACAAGAAATGACATATTAAAGTCTAAAATAAAGAACACGGTGAATAAAAGAATAAGAAAAATTGTTTTGCCGCTTGAATTCTTCTTCAAATGAATTATACTTTCTCCCGAAACCTATAATTTCCTAAATTGTGTTATTCTTATGATCACGCCTAAACTCCCCTCTCTCGAGTACTGGAATTGATTAGCATCAAATCATTCAATTAGGGGCCAATTAATTGAAAGCATTAAAATCATAATACAAATAAACACATGCGGAAAATCTAATATAAATAACTAAAATTAATCAATCCATATTCTCAAGTTTTTGGCTACAATCAACCCTAGATAAAGAATTTAGCCCATGATGTAATCTATGAAAAATACTAAAATTCATATAAAAAGATATAGGGAAGAGAATAGAAAAATTAGGATGTAGATCTTCAATTGCTTTTCTTGTTCTTTTTTGTCTTGTTCTTGAATTTCTTGATTTTTTCCTTGCCTTCTTGAAAAATTGTATTGAATTCCCCTTTGCCTCTTAAATCGTTCTCCCCTAGAATTAGGTTTTAATTGTTGTATTTATAGTATTTTGAAGTCTTGGAAAGGTTGGAGTCGTATTGGGCCAAGAAAAGAGTCAAAAAAATTAAAACCCTTTTTCTAGCCCAGCGACGCCACGACGCCCAGTTGATGTTGAATTTCAGCAACGGTGACGTTGCGGCGCCTAGTTTCGAATAGGAACTCAGCACTGAGCGTCCTTCAATATTTTTATTATAATTTTTTTCTCTCAATAGTCGATTGAGGCGATTCAAGATTCGTTGGAAAGATAACTCAAAAGGTTACAAGTTTACTTCAAATATCATTTTCCATTTAGAACGTTTGCTTTGTCAAAAATGAGTCTCAATATGAGACTGAAAATCTGGAGCATAATTTTTTCCGGTGGAAATTGATGTGTGATCATGCTTTGCCTATATTTCATCCATTTGACTTCTTTCTATATCCAATTGACTCCTAACACTCTTAAATCTTCATTGCGAGGTCCGACATAACTTTTGAATATTTTCACTTTAGTCCCCGAACTTTGGATCTCTAACATCTTTTCCAATTTTGCCAACTTTTGCTTGTTTCTTTCAATTTAATCAACCAATAACACAACATCAAACACACATTTAAATACTCTAAAACTCATAGAAATTAGTTAAATATCAAGTTTAGATAATATTTAAAATATGAGTAAAATACACTCATCATATATATAAACCCACTATAACAAATTATGAGAAGTCGATTAAATTAACATGTCCCAACGTGGTTTAGATGAATATTTTTTAAAAGAGACGGAATGTCAAAAAAAAGAATACTTATAGCTTACCCCAAGTTTGTTTAGAAGAAGGCTTAGCTTGGTATTATTGTTGTACCAAGTTGGATACCGATGCTACCAAAATTCGTGCGTATATATTCTCGAGCTTGAGGACAAGGGATGAGCACGAGTTGTATTTCCGTTGATGGCTGCAAATAGGTGGAATTGAATTCTGGTACCTGAAACAAAGGCGTTACGGTGTATTCTCGTCGCTCCTCCAATAATTAAGTTAGAGAGAGAATTTATGCATAGGGCTGTAAACTGAAAATTATGTAAATTGTATTGGAATAATGGACCTTAATTCTGTATTTATAGAGGTTGGTGACTAGATCCTTTAAGGATTAAACCACTTGGAATCCCTTTCTTTATCACATAAAGTGATTGAGTTATACTAAAATTACCTCTTGGATTTTGATTTGGACCGTCAAATGTTGGATATTTGGATAAGGATGAATGTAAAGAATTCGAGTTATGTGAGGACTAAAACATCTAAAAGGCATGAGATAAGGGCATGAAGAGAAGTATCACCAATATAGGCCAAACCCTATCAAGACCCGACTATGTTTATGAGGAATATGAGGGTATGTTTGCTCGGGGAAAATAGGTCGTGCTGTATATGCGAGGGCTCGAGATTGGGCTACGTCCTTTGTGCATATTAGATACTAATGGCAATGTCAGCATCAAATATTGCAAATATGGCAGGAAGCTAATTCTAGCTATTATCCATGTACGTGAAAAAACAGACAAGAAGTTTCCTCTCTGGAAGTACTCCAAATTTATTCCATACATGGAAAAATTCACGGTGTGATGAGTTAGCAGTTGCAACCAGGGGCGGACCCACATGGGGTCATGTGGGGTCAAATGACCCCACAATTTTTTTTTTTACTTTTTCCCCATTATTATGTATGTAAGATTTAAACCACCTAACTAGAAGAATGATGCCAAAATAGTGTCAGAATTCTAGATGACAAGAGTTGATTTGATGAAAAAGACGACTTTGTTTTAAACAGTCAATGATAGAATATCATGTAATATTATGTTAACTATTATGTCAATTATTCTAACACTGTAGCATAGTTCAAAATTTAATCCATTGATCACTCATCTATTCTAATGGTTACCTATTCATTAATGATTTGAAATTCATTATTCTCAAATTGGCGAAAATCATCACGTGCCCGACAAAATTGACGGAAAAAATTATATGATTTATGGTGCCAAGTGTTTCCACGACCAAAGGTCAAGCGATCGCTGAAAATTAATAACAATGACCACTATATGGTCGCTGGTTGGGTGTCATATTCACCGACCACCTTCTTTGGTCGGTGAAAGTGCTAAATCTAAGTGAAAAATCATGCGTTATTTTACGTACCAAGTGTAATGGCTTTGTCAGTTTGTCTAATTTGGTGATTTAAAATAGAATTGTTTGCAAGTATTTTCTGCAATAAAGATTGTCAAGAATCGATTGTGTGGTAGGATGGGAGATCAATGGTTAAGTGATAGTTTGGTTGCATATATTAAAAACGATGTACTTAACAATATTGATAACGATATAATTATACGACGTTTTCAGGGTACAAAAACGCGTATGCTACAATTGTAATAGCGTATTGACTTATTTTCGTTAATGATATGTAGTTCTAAATATTTTTGAATTCTCATTTTTGACCCCACAAGACAAATGGTCTAGGTCCGCCCCTGATTGCAACGTCCCCAACAAGAACCTGACTGCCATAAGCCCATAACCATTAACAATAATGAAAAGCATCCTTCCCCATTCAATTGGATAGCAGGAAAATCTGCTGGCCAGGCCAGAATGCCTGAAGGCTTGTAAGTTGCCAAAATGTTGCTCTTCCTGTCCTCATATAAGCTTGATGGTACCTGTACGACAATTATAAACGTTTATAACTTCAGATTCGATAGCCTTCCACGCAAAGTAATTCCGTAGGATCATTCTGACCATTTCTAAAGCTATGAATATTAGAATAAAAAAGGAACAGTAACGATTAAAACCTCTCTTTTCAACCAATCCCTCTCCAAAAAAGGGAAGGAGAAGGGAGAATAGAAGGGTGAAAAACTTGGGACTCTGATTACAAAATCTGGCAACAAAGAGTTTTCAAAAAAATAAAATAAATTTTAGCAACAAACAATACCAGCCCCGATTCCAGATGAGTGCTCTATTTATGCTCCAGTTTCTACACCCAGTGTAGTTCCCAAAAGATTCAAGGAACACCTCATGCTCTATAACTTACGAAGAGCATGTAAAGCAGCATTTTCAAATTATACGTGACAATGCCCCCATTTCAAGAATCAGAGAACCTAATCCAAATTGGAGAAAATTTGGCAGTATCAGAATATGAATATGGTTGCACAAGAAACCCAAACACGTCAGTGTGTTGTGCTTGTGTGACAGTGTGCATACAAGTCAGAGAGAGATTTCCCACCACAAACTGATGTGCTTGTTTCGGTTATGTCATTCTCCATCACGACAGAATTTCACATTGGTTAAGTGTCAAATGTCTATTACAAACAATACAGATGCAACATATCCGTACCGAAGATGACATCAATAAAAAAAAATTATGAAACGAATCTGTTTGAAAATGACTATTTATCGTAGCGCTTAACAGTAACCATTGCACCGTAAGATCAAATAATGAGAAATTGCTATGGAGCCTGAATCTATTTTGGAAATCCGCCGGGTAAAGAAGGTCGAAATTTGTTGAGGAGAGTCTAGTTAAATGGTGTCGATTTCCATAGGAGGATGCTACGGGGGAAAATACTGCACAGCTCCAGGACAAGTTCCAGACCACAGACCTTGAGGACAAGGATCCAGTGAAAGAAGGATATTGATAAGCCAAGACGATCCCATCGTGCTCCTGTGAAGATTTGTAAGTACGTGGATTGAGAGGAAGATGTGGAGGGGCAGGATCATTCTAGATGTACCAAATTTTTTTATCGAATTTTTTCCCTACTACTCACAATGGGGATGGGGACCACATTGCAGGAATTTTTAAATACACGCAGGCCGCATTATGTGAGAAGGGGTAATTTATTATGTACAAACCATTATGTACAAATGGATTAACCTTCATACAAATATTTTCTATTACTCTGTTCTACGAGTATCTCAGCCAAAATAAAATTTTCTAAATGGGTCGAGCATATAATCTACAGTACATTGTCACAAACTGAAAATATTTCACCTCATAACCACGAAAGTAGCATAAAACCAGTCTAATAATAATTTTTTATTCAGTTTGATACTGATACAGTGCAAGCTGACTACTGATGGTAACGAAAATAACAGACGCTCGATTTCGTAATGCAATATATGTCGTGGTGCTTTATATTTATCACCCTCGAATATCATCATCCCAGAGTTCGTGTACCATATACATTTCTATGTAAATAAAATAAAAAAATTAATTAATTTACCCTGCACCTCTAAGTTTTAAACTGCCTGCTAAAGATGGAAGATCTCATAGTGAAGGCTGTGAAGCACATATAGCAAATAATTTACATTGCTGGATATTTCATTGCACCTGCAAGTCTGGACATTGAGAAGATGAAATTCTACCTTCGGGAATACCGTCCCCAAGATTCAGTGATAACATCGTTCCTTCTGTCTAAAAGTTGGAGGTTCGATGGTGCTCGATGAAGGCTCGAGAATATACTATGCAGATGCATGGAAAATGTCAATAACCACAGCAATCAACGGAACAAATCTGGGAAGGACCACATTATGAACCTTGCAAAGATGTCTGTTTCGAGGAACTCTATATGAGCAGCCCGTCCAATTATGGTATTGAGGTTTCTCCCTTGCAATGAGATGTCAAAATTAACATCACATCGCATGAATACCCGGTGCTCAGCAGATGGTGCACGTATTTGGTCCGAGCAATTGTTAAGCATCTCCAAGAAAGCTTTGCCTTTTTTTGAGGAGTCGCCTGAAGAAGCTGGGCACATTTCAATCCTAGCAGAATGATATGGAACATAACCATCCTGAGAGCACGTAATAATCAAATAGTTAGAATACGAGATCATTTCTGAGAAACTCTTTAAGTTCAGCAAGAGCATGTTTGGTACGTATGATAATATAGGATTAGACAATACAGTGGACAAGATTTCAGGTTCCTTTTCTTCCTAAGACATGCCATAGTGTTTCTGTTGAACTCAAGTAACCTTCTACTAAGACTAAATTAATCACTTCAAACAATATACTCGAAAAAGTCCTGCCCATGTGTCCATTTTCACGACATGGTGGTACTCCATGTGACGCAGGAACGTAACAATTTGACAATGAACAAGAAAAGGAACAAGAAGAGAAAGGCGATCAAAGAAGATAAGAAATTAGGACAAGAGAAATCAATTTATTCATAAAGGGAAACACCATCACTAAACATATAATCAAGGAGTAAAATGAGGCGTGTTGACAATTCACATGAAAATGGAAGATTGGTGGAAGAGAAATGCATAGACAACTGTTTATTCCCAAGAAGTTGTGGGACAACCATTGAATGGTCTACAAAATGAACTCATAAAAATGTTGAAGTAAAATACCTGGGGTGAAGATAACAGAATGATATTCCTGAAATTCTCCAATGTCTTTTCCTGAGTAATATGGAGAAAAGAAAGTATAAGAACATCAATGGGCGAGAAAGTAGAAACTGCCATTTTTTTTCAGTCACGGTAAATTATAATACTGATAGCTTATGAATTTTGTTGGGGATATAATAAGCCCCTGTTTGGCACCCATTAAATTAAAATTCAAATTTTTTCTCTTCTTATCAACCACACATTCTTCAATAAAATAATATTACCCGTAAACCTAAAAACTTTTCCTTATTTTTCAACTTCACATTCTCCAAAAAATTAGTATTCCTCATTAAAATGTGAAATAATGGAGCCCAAACAGGGGCTAAGATTCAACACATTGAAAATGAAAAAGAATTTGGACATAATGATTCAAAAACACATTCCGAATGCCTAGAACTCAATTTTGACCTTCTCAACATCTCATCCAGCTAGGGCCATATGGAATTTTAATTACCTGTTCACACTGGACAAAAACAGAAACACATACTAGGGGAATGTGAAGAGTCAAAACAGTACCTTGCTAAGTTTGTACAAGAATGTATTTTGAAGATCAGGATCATCCGTAAAAGTCAGCTGATGAATGCACTGCGTGCCCTTGAGCTTTTTCAAGAGCCATAAACCACCATTAAATAAAGAGTTTGAACTGTATAGGTAACCTAGATGTGGTCCGGAAACAGAAAGATAAGTATGCAAGTATCTAAGATATGGTTCCATAATGCTATCTGCAAAAGAAGAGATATATTTAGAAACATTGAAGATAATTGGAGAAACCCCTCAAGTTTTAGCATCAAAACCTGTTAACGCAGTTCTCAAAATAATGTTTCCAATGGAATGTCCAACAAAGCTAAGCTTAATGGTTCTGAGGACTCCAGATCTTGAGACTTTGTCCATCTTCTTTTTCACAAAAGACACAACTTCCTGTGCCAATCTTTGTCCCATTTCCCTAAAGTCTCCAGACGTTTTCTCTTCATTAACCTCTGACATAAGAAATTCTACCTTGGGATCTAACAGAAGCCATTGATTCCGGACAAGCCGTAAATCCAGATGATGTCCCTGTACATGTCAAACTTGAGAAAGAAATTTTACACACCTAGAACAATAACTTGTAGAAATGCAATGTGATACAACACAGAAAACTAACTTTACATTTTCAGAGTCATGACAAGAAACATTATAAAAGTCAAAATAAGCCTATAAAGTTGTTTACTACAGAATGTAAAAGTAGTAGACCTGCATGATCATAACACAATTAACAATATCTAAGAAGGCTCCTTGACTATTTATAGCCCAAAATTATTTTAGGTGTATTCCTCCTTAGAATCATTCCTAATTAGATTTCAATTTGTTTCTTTAGTAATTTTAGGCCAGGGTATTCTGGTTATCATATCTGCAGCAATTATGATCCTTAAGTTTTAATTAAATACTTTATTCTTATTCAATATTTATCTGGATCTTAACTGCTGGAGGGTTAGCCTTACAATTAATTAACGAGAAGTTTCCTATTAGAAGTCCTATTCCTTGTTTTAGTAAGATGTAGATGTCGATTTTAGGTCTCTAAATGCTTAATCTCTTTCATTTTAATAGTGGCTAGTCGATGAGAAATTGAATTGTGTGAGCATTGATTTTCTTAATCCCTTTGCAAGGGTTGGCATTCTCTTCTCCACTTTCTCATCTTCAACTATTCCCTCCTCTTTTCTTCTACCTCTTTCTTGGGTGATTACAGAGTTCCCACTCCAAATAGAATGTGGGTTACTCTTCACTACTGGGTCATTTTGGTGCTACCATGTGTAAAGTACAATTAGCTCGGCTACAGAGAAAGTATCACACCTAGATTCCTTAGATGCCACACATAAGACAACACAATAACAAGTAACTTTCAACAAATCTTGAACCACTGAACCAGCAATCTAATGGAAAAGTTTTGGAGTATTAAACTTTAAGAGGTAATGCACACCACAAGCATGAATTGGTAATAGAGACAAGCTAAAAGGACTGTGAATTCATTATGCCATAGTTATTATTAAACATACCTGAAATCCATGGACAAAAACTACAATCTTCAGGACACGACTGCTTTGACGAGTGCTGGCAAAAGATAACTTGTTTGTGGGAGTAGAGTCACCACCAGAGATTAGACTGCTTTTACCTTTTTCGTCCAGTTGGCTGAAGTAAGAATTTCCACTGCCTGAATGCAAAGGTACATCCACAACACGTTCTACAATTACAACGGGAATGCGAGATGGATCTCCAAATATATGCATATCTTGAATACACCGATTGTTGATCTGTTAAGAATCAATACCTGCTCAATCACCCAACACACTGAAGATAATATTACTTTGCACTCTTTATAAGAACTCACCCTCATTTGTGCAATACTTCGCCTATGAAGCTCTGCTCGCATAGCCGCAGTCTGGACAGGCTGCACAGATCACTAGCAAAAATAAATAAAACCCGGAATACATAGCTAAGAGAAGAATTGCCGATTATGAACAAATAAGAAGTTAGAAGTGTTAGTGCAATTACATCGCCAGTTAACTTCCGTAGAACTGGTGCTTTACCATGCAATGCGTGGTAAGAAGACTCGGCCACCTCACTACTTATATACTGGTGAGGCATCTCAGCCTTAGTGTGAACCATCCAGATTGACCATTCAGCTTTACGATCAGTAGCCCATTGGTTGCACAGAAATTCAAGGATCTTTGTTTTGTTAGCCCTGGAAAGTCGAAATAGGATCAATACTGAACTGATGCACTCATTGGCAAGCACTGATAAAATTATCAGTCTTAACAATTACATGAGATGAACAACGGGGAAATAATAATCATTTTTTCCTCCATGGTAAGTTTTATATGTCATAATTCCAAGTTTCTACACATTAGAAATTTACACCACGTCTACAGCTCAAATAAGACTCATAAGAAGGGTCCAATTGTCAAACTCATTCAGTGAGCAATTAACTCTTACCTTTCAGTGACAATCAAAATATAATACTATAAATATTTGCAACGAATTCAGTATCTCTCCCTTTCCAAGGACGTGGTCCTTAAAATTCTATACTATCTGCCCTTGTCTGGGAACTTCATGCCTAGGATCTGCAGGCACAATGAAGCAGCCTCCCCCATGGTTTAAGAAGGCGGTAGTGAGGCGTATGTAATATGCCTCGAGACAGTATTTTTGAGGCTAAAAATATGAGGCTCGCGCCTCTAAATCTGAGGCGCACGCTTGGAGCATGAGGCGCGCGCCTCATTTAAAATTTGATTTTTCAATTGTATGAAAAGAAATCAGAAATGACCTTTCTTAAAAAAGAAAAGGACCCATTCAAAAAGGAATTTTTGGCCCAAACAAAACAATAAAATACCTAGAAAACTAAACGGCAAACAGAAATTAGAGGGAAGGAAAATGTCACATTGCAATTGGTGGATGAAGAAGATGATTTTGTCAAAAGTGAGAGTAGCGAAGAGGAAGATGATGGGGAAATTAGATATGATGATGATTCCATTATCGATGTTAGTAATAGTGATGATAGTGCAGACTATTACGTTTTTTTTTTTTAGTTTAAGCTGCTTCTTTTTTTTCATTGCAAATGAAGTGATTTCTAACTTCTGTATACATTTTTTTTTTTGCTAAACATCTTCTTTCTTTAGGTGGACTATATCTCAATACGCTAATAGCTATATATCCTATTTACTAAATGCTCCAACTTTGATTTTTTTTTTTGTATTTTTATATTATTTTATAATTCTTTTACTGAGATTTTTTGTTTTTTGTGAGGCTTACACCTCAATCCGCCTCGAGACGACCTCATAAAAAAAAACTGCCTCAATACTTAGTTTCACCTTTTTAAATTTTGGCCTGCCCCTGGGAGAACGATCAAGAAAGAAAGTTTGAAGTAGTAGTTCATCTTGGGCTGGTGATTTTCCAGTAAACCCTTTGGATGCTATACAGGTAAGACCACTAATGCAGGCAATAGAAGCGAGTATAAAGGGAGAATGTTAGGAATATTGCAAGCTTTCTTTAACATATTTGATCATTCAAATTAGCACTTCAACTAATAAAATTAAATCTCACTTCTTTGATTAAGTAATTATTATGCGAGCATATATATAAAGTTTTACAGAAATCCTGGAGAATAGGGTTTCTTGGGGTTAAGTAGTGGTTTTATCAATCTTAGCATGCCTAGGACAAATTAATTGGGGATTCTTATCCTACTAGATACAGCATTTCTTGAGTCAATTTAAAGTTTTTGAACTGTTATTGCTTCTGAAACAAAATGGAGAACTGATTTGGGATGCTAATTTGACTGCATGATTCAGTGAAACCTAGACGTGATGCCATGGGATCAAAGTGGCATGCCTAGTTTTCTTTCTTTCTTTCTTTCTTTCTTTATAGTCTCAAACCATTAACAAGTAAAAATTTCAATGAAATCCGTGAGCAGTGCTATTGGGTACTGTACACCAGATCTCTACTCTATACATCTTTATCTTGATTTCTTTGAGCTCTAAATCCGAAGTCACTAAAGCATAAAAAGAATCTTATGTCTTTTCACCTGATTTCTAAAGTGAAATAGCATGAAACAAGTCCCCCATATTGTGATTTTCTTGAAATACAACATTCAATGAGAGCCATCTACCAACCACCTCTTTTGACTCAATTTAGAGCACAACTTTTAATTTCTTAGAGGTAGTAAACACTCTTAAATGCATGTTTGATACAGTAATTGACAATTTCAAATTTCACCATCCTCACTCTTGACTGTACCATAATCATCTCTAGGAATTAAAACCCCAAACACCTTGCACTTCTTGCTCCACATCAAGCAAATATTTTCCTATGTCCCCACGATGAGCAAAATTCTTCATAACTCAGTTATATAAATCCATTTTGAAAAGGAAAAAACTGACTTTGACCATTAAAAAACATCTTCTTTTATACTAGTTTATGTAAATTTTAAGGGACAGAAGAAAAAATGGAATTAAAAGGTTATGTTACAAAAAAGTAGAAAATGACATGCATTGTTCAATAAAATGGAGTATGAAGAGTAAAAACAAACCTGTGAAAATTCAGAAACATACTCCATAGGTAGAAAATTTGATTTCCAATTGAATCAAATGAGCTAGGTGTATCCTTAGATAAGGAATATGGAAAACCATCTGCTTGAAAATCTACCCCACCATTTGGTTTCTGTTCAAGTAACAAATATCTGATGATCATAGCTCACAACAACACGTGACATTAGAAACAGTTACACAATATTTTGAAGCGGCAAAAGCTCAACAGATATGACGAAATTTTAATAGCATTGAATCGATAAAAGAACCTCAGAACCATTTTGGAGGTTGCTTGAAATTTGTCCAGAACTTTCAGCATTGGTTTTTTCCAGATCAGATCTTAAATTGATAGCACATAATCGGTTAACATCTTCCATATCAATTGGTTGATTGATAGCCTTGCTAAGCTTTTGTAGCTCTTCAATGAGTATGTCACGAGCGCTTGATAATTCTTTGACAAGAATGTCCTGTTTTAGAAACACAAAAAATTTCAACAAAAATTTTGATCTGTACGATCATGTGCAAAGCAACTCAAATTGAAATTTCTGTATGTTGATGGGAAATGTAAATTCAATGGGTATGTAACATTGATTCAAAAAGGTGGTTAAGTGATGTGATAGCATACAGATCACATAATCAAAAAAATAAAAAAGTAGATCACATTATCTATATAGAAAGGATTCAATGACAGATTTGTTAAAAATGGTGTCTAAAGGGCTTATTTACGTAGCATATCAAGATACTTTAGAATTTATGGAAGGGAAGAAACCTACTATCAACATAGAATTGCAGATTATGGAAAAGTAATAGACAAATAATTATCCAACAAAAAAAGTGAAATAAACACAATAAGATGAGAATTCTGTTCAATAGGAAGAGCAAGGAAAAGTTGACTCTAGAACAGACATCCTGGAATACTACTTACGTGCTTTGACTTATCGCAATGTCCAACAATAGCATCTTCATCAGCTCCAGAATCACTGAAAAAAAACAAATGCCTTCATCAGTTCAACAGATTTAATTCAACAAAAACACATGAAATTAAAAAGCCTATTCAAAAACATGAGACAAGCTTATTCGAGTTGCTAAGAATCAATAGGTAATCAAAGTGAACATCCTAAAAATAATGAAAACACCAAAAATGATTTTTGAAACATCCAACAAAAATTAATTTTAATACCTAGGTAATGGAAGTTGCTACAAAAAAAAAAAGCAAGTTACTACAAACCTTGGTACTTCCAGGGAAGCAGAGGATACCCCACTTTTCAGCATGCACGCGTGTACAGTTATATCAACTAACACAGCATGAAAAGCATCAAAATGAACTGGGCAATAGGAATGCAACCCCAAAAGAGCTTTAGGGGGAAGCCGAAATTCATGGACTGCAGTTGGGCTTGCATCCAAAGACACCTGCAAATTAGACCTGCAAATCGTGTTCTAAAATCACCAAGTACAAAGCCTAAATGAAGTTTAATGAGCTTAAATATACACCCCACCAAATGCGTGTATGGTTTCATACAATATATCGCTGAAAAAGGGAAACATTGAAAATATAGATATTATCCACTAACCTCTTCTCAAGTACAGGAGCATACATGAGCTCAAATTTCAGAATAACAGCTAATGTGGATGGACCCTGGTAATCATAATACCCATTCAGTTGCTGTGATACACCAATAGCACTGAAATCTGAAGGTATATGTGCATTCAAACATGTTTAAAGGATATGAGAGACTAACGTTACATCTTTCAAAAGTGGTCTTTAACAAACTTATGTCAGAAAGGGCTGTACTCATGTATATGATCTACCTAAACCAAATAAGGGTTGACATCTCTTCTAAGAAGGATAATTGCTATTCTGAAAGAGTATTTCAGTTCATGACATCATTGACATATTTATTATTTAGTAAGCAATTTTCCTTAGGTTTTTGGATGCACTTGAAGAGTTATACCGCTTGTCTCCAAAATATTTATATACCTTTATTCAGTTTTCTATATCACCCCTGACAAAAGTACACATAAAAATATAAATAAATAAGTCTATGCACAACTGTGAAGTGTGCAAAATACCCAAAAAGGAATAAAGGATAAGATTACTACCTCAAATTCACTGAGAGATAAGTTGAAAGAGACCATCATGGACAAAAGAATATCCTGCCTTGCGTATTTGATACGGAAAGGTTGTGTTGAAAAACTGTTGTCTGTGTCGTCAATTCTCCACACTCCATGTACATCATCAGATCCCAATTCAGGAGCTGTACAGATAAAAGATAATTTGGCAATAAGTGTAGCTCTTAGATCTGTTCATCAACATAATTCAGTGAAGTAGATCCAAAGTGACCAATTTAGAAATAAATAGGGATCACAAACCCAACAAGTACTCGGTACCTTCATATTGAATAACTCTAGCTGGAGTTACCAAAGAACCATAATCACCATCTTCCCACCTCATTGTAATCTTAATTTGATACCATCTGAAAATTGGAAACAAAAGCTAAACCAACATAATCAATTAATGAAAAAGAAAAGAAAAGGAGGTCAACTTAATATTATGCTTACCCTTGCTGAAATAGGTCTAGGTTGTGAAATCGATGAATATAAATGGCAATCTCATGCACAGCCTCCAACATTGGCTTATTAGGCCTTTTATAATTAGTTTTGAGATTGTTGGGCTTCACTGGTAGTTGTTGCTTCTGCTCTGGCAAGAGGAGAGGCAAAGGCTTCACATCAGTATTCTCCAACCTCTTAGGGTTTACTGTTGCTGATCTATTAAAACCAGATATCATCCATCTCAAATGCTGAAGTAAAAGTGACATTAATTGTGAGTTTCTGCGATGAAAATTTGCATCCCTCTAGTTCCTTGTACCCAGACCCAATTTTTTTAGGTCGGGTTTGGTTTTCAAGGAAAAGAGATTTCAGGAATTTCAATAATATAGCGCCCAAGTTACTGATTTGGAAGAAGGATGTTTCGAAATGCCTGCTAGCAAGAGTAGAAGAGAAGACTCAGACAAAAGTGACCCCCTTCACCAAAGGCTTCTGCACCATTAGATACAACATCGAGGAGGAAAATCATAATAGAACTAACTAAAAACTGACTACATTTTAATTCTAATGAAATTTGCAAAGAAACAATAACAGCTTTGTAAATTTAGCTTCCAGGCTATAAATATTACTGAAGAATAGAACTATTAACAAAAATCATCCAAGACAGAAATTAAGCCCCTGCTTGAACTCCATTTAAAAACTCATTTTTTTCCCAAACTCGTTTTCAACGACACATTCTTCCAATAAAATAATTTTACACGTAAACCCAAAAAAAATAATAATAATAATAATTCCTACTTGTTAAACTCACTTTCCAAAAAATCACTATTACAAAACTCATTTTCCCAAAAAAAAAAAAAAATGGGGCTCAAAAGGACTAAAGTAGGCAATAACTTTTTCCTGGACAAACAATCTTGACAGTTGCCCCTCTTGTTCTTGAAATTACAACAACTCTCCTCTCTGATAATTGTTGAGGGATCCCCCATACACAACACAATTAGAGTCGTAACAATTTGAGCTTTTAGACAGCAGATATCTTGATTAAGAAAATTAAATAAAATCATAAATCAAAGTTCTTCAAAATTTTCAAGTTAAAATTAACTATTAGCTGTAGGATCTAACTTCCTTTCAACATAAAAGTACACATATAGCTGACAGATGCAAGCAGTCATATCTAAATCGCAAGTCAAAATTCTTAAAAGTACCAGTTTTTTGTGTTTATTAGTTAAAATTAACCATTAGCTGAAGGATCTGCACATCCATTCAAGATAAAAATAAGCATCAAACTGACAGGTGTAAGCACTCATATTTTGACTGAGAAACTTTAAACTTCTGGTTCCCAAGCAACCCAACAAGGTTTCAATTGCTATAGACTGTGCCGGTTTACACAGCATAAATTGCTCAGAAATGTCGGAATGCACCAAAAAAATAAAAGAGAGCTCTCAATGAGAAAAGATCTAAGGATATTGTAAAGGACTGATTATTCGCGTACATGGTTAGCCTATTTACAGGCGACAACAACAAATCTGCTATTTTCTCTAGCATATTGTAGTCAAATATAAAAGTTGCAAATAATGAGAATTTCTGTTAAAATAAAATTATGGGATAAATAAAATTGAAAATGTAAGATTATATTGAAAAATTAAAAAATTACGATGTTGCCATTTTCATGAAGTATATTTCTCGTAAAAATAATGGCAAGTGATTAGAATCTCTATACTGAGCTTTTTGAAAATTCATAAGTCCTCGAAGAAAATGGATTCCAGATGCTAATGTCTTCTGTCAAATACGGAATACCAAGTATACTCTACAAATCTATAGTACCAAATAATGCAACCATATATGACAAATCTCTTCTATGGATAACCAACAGTAAATCTTCCTCCACTAGCTAATAACAAATCCCAAAATCCATGTCAGTCAGGTAACTATCATAGTCTGATGGTAAGCCTAACCTTATTTTCTTTACATAAACCATCTTCTTATGTCAGAGAAGCCCACCTCAGTTCGAACTCATAGAGCTTCAAGCTAACAATTGGTCATATGGCACGTGTACTCGTGAAACTCTCCAACGCTCATCAATAAAAGATTACCCCCAAGATCATTAACTTCAGCAGTTTCAGCTACTGTATCGGTATGTCCGACGGCCAAAATGTTATAGTTGTTACGCCAAGTGTGAAAACAAACTTGATCCATTTCCCATTTCCAACTGTGAGAACTTGCAGCTTCACCAAGTCATCCCACCCATTCAACCAAATAAATGAAGTGTAGTTTATAAAATTGCTTTTTACTGAATTTCAAAGAGGGTAGATGAAAAAGTTAGAAATAAATCGTCATTTGTCAGAACTAAAAACAAGATGCAAGAGTGACCACAGAGCACTATAAGCATCCAATTTACTCTGATACATCCAAACTATCAAGAAAGGATCTTTATATTGAATGCTTTAGCTATTAGAATTACCACAATAAACCCACCAAAAAAGTTTAAAATTTATGCAACTTAACTTACTTCTATCATATATAACCCCAAATTGTGAATATACATTTCATTTTAAAATAAATCCATAATTCATACCCCCAATTCAAGTAAATGACACCATAAGATCAAAACAATAGAGAACAATCTAAAACCCGCTTTCTATGGAAATGCAAACAGCTCAAAACAGAAATATAGACTACGGGATATAGAAATGTGCGCGTTTGTTGACATTCACGAGCACTGCATTTATAATCACTGATCTATCTAATGGTGGTTGAAGAACCTGGAAATGGGGTTTTTCTCAACCCTGTTATGGGCAGCCAATGAGCAGTATCGGTCAGTTAAATGGCGATGGCGGTTTGATATAGCCGGTGACGACGGCGCGTGAGGTGGAACGGCGATTTGCGGCGGAGAAAAAAGGGGGAACAAATAGAGTTTAAGAATTAAGACGTTTTTCGGGAGCCGAGTTGATTCTAAAGGACGAAAATTAGAATCAATAATTCATTTCTATATTCTCTTTTTCTCTTTGATTTTTTTTTTTCAAGAAATTTCTTTAAAGAGGATTGAAGCACCTGTTTGGTCCCCTGTATTTTTAAAATACATTTTTTTTTTCTTTCTTATTTTTAATTTTAGTAAAATAATATTACACGTAAATTTAAAAAAATTTCTTATTTTTTAACCACACATTTTTCATTAAATCATTATTTCAAAATGCATTTTAACAAAATAATGGGACTCAAACATGCTTGAAGGTAGAGGATTATTGTGGATTTTGTCACTTTGTGAAAAGAAATTTAATAGATACAAATATACAGTGACATGATTCAAGGTGACAGCAAATAATTTGATGAAAAACTTGACTATGTTTAAAATAGTCTGATAATTGAATGTAATGTGACGTTATGTTAAGGATTATGTCAAGACATTTGGTACTTTAGCATGATTCGATTATTTTTACAAAAACCTTATATTAGTTAATATTCTAAAATATTCATGTCTTAAGAAAGAAAAGGAAATATCTTTCTGGTTATTGTTTTAGTCCCTATTTGGCACACATTCTCATCTCATTCTCATTTTTATTTTTTTAGAGTACAATGTTTTTAGAATTCTACCTCACCCTGTCATCTTAATAGTAACATAGGCAATTCATTCACGTTTCCAAGAGAAAAATGCAAAAAAGTTCTATTCGTTAATCTCTATAGATAGTAGTGCTACCCAGTTTGCTTTTTCATGGAGGAGAATTCACTCTAATAACTTTATAGTAATTTAATTGAAAATTTGACGGAGTATAATCTCTCAAAACATACCTTAAAATACTCGACTCCATCACTTGAAAGTCGCCGTGATTTCTACACCACAATATTTTTATCACGTGGCAAGATACATGCTAGGGTGCACATTTCAAGGTGTACATACCCTTCAATAATATCCTCCTCTTCATGGTCGACTAACATTTTGGCAATTGTTGTTACTATTGAGGTTTTGATAGAAAGACGAAATCGATAAAATGATAGAAAAGAATATATTTCTTGAATTTGTTTCAAACATCCAAAGTCAAGTCTAACCATATATTCTTTTTAATTTTTTAGTGGCTTTTATGTTTATTTATTTATTTATATAATGAGTCCCCAAACGATAAACAAAAACCACTCTAGAGGGTTTTAAAGAATTAAAATATTCAACAAATTGGATATGCATTGGTTTTAGATCCCCTCTTGAAATTCTACTATTTACTTGAAAACTCTTTACTTACGTTTAAGAAATTGGCGATTTTATTTTTTTGTAGTGTTTTTTTTCGTAATGATCAAATAAAAAATGTTTACTTTTAAATGCTTTCTTTGTCAACATACAATTTAGAATAATGCTAGTTTTACACTCCCTTACATGGAGGGGAGTCCACAAATATTTTATTGTGTGTGGGTCCTCTTCCATGTGAGGAGGGTGTAAAAGATTGTGTAAAATATTATGTACACATAGTATTATCCTACAATTTAACCTTAAGAAATATAATTGTTACCATATAGTCACATTCCTCTTCACCCTTTCACGCTTTTTTCGTTTTCTATTTTTATGTTCTTCCCTTTTCAATCTCCTTTCTTATTGATTGCCCTCAATCCTACCTCGCATTTCTCTTTGATCAGATGTTTCGTGTGTTGCTCAGAAAATGGGATAGAGTGTGACGAGGCGGGGAGGCGAGGAGGAGAGCTGCTCTCTAGAAGATTCATGAATTTATGTAACAGTGAATCGAGTCATGAATGATCAGATTCCTAACCTCGTACTATGGTTATTTAATTGTCAGATACCAACTTGCAAACAAGGCAATAAATTGAAAATTGGTTAATTGAATGAATGGTCACCGAACCATAGAATGTGCTACTACTTAATAACTAAATTTTGAAATATAACCTAGTGATGAGTCAACATCAATACGTGTTACCCACCAATCACGAAAAATGATTCAATTTGATGGTTGTTCAGGGTAATCCTGATGGCACTTAGACTTAAATTCAGGCCAAATCAAAAAATAAGAGAAAAAAATAAAAATTAAATGTGAGTTAATTAAGATCATGTTTGTCTCCTTTTAAAATAAAACTCTTTATTATCATACTTATTTTCAACCACACGTTTACACAATAAAATATTTTACATGTAACCCAAATTTTTCCTACCTTTTAACAACATATCTCTAATATATTAAATATTACTTCAAGTGAGAATCATTTTTTTGGATGATTCTAGCGCTACTAAAATTCATTTATTTCGTTAATGTCTTACTTTTCATTTTTCAATATATATTTAAATTATTTAATCATTTAAACATTATTATCATAAATTATTTTGCCAACTATTTAGCCACTATCAATACACATTTGACATATTCATTTCATTTGTATGCTTTCATCACATGAAACCCAATTACAAACTGCAATAAGCCACTGTTTGATGCACATTTTTAAGGAAATAATATATTTTAAATAGTGACGTGATGGAAAATATGTAATTAAAAAAGAAGGAAAAGTTTTGAATTTACGTGTAATATTATTTTATTGAAGATTGTGTTTTTGAAAATGGATATTGGAAGAATGCATTTTTTTTAAGAAAATGGATCAAACATGGCCTAAATAGTACAAAATTCTTGTTCATACATGTATTTCTTGTTATTAATTATCAATTAATTAATATTCATCTTTAAGTATTACTTTTATAACATTTATAAAGTATTTCGGAATAATGTGCAACGCACGTTCAATTCAAACTAGTTCTCAAAAAAAGTTCAAAACTCAAATTTTTTTTCAAAATAATGACTATCAAACAAGGTGTTCACGAAAATATGTTTCGAATAAAACCACCGCAAGTGTACGGTTCGTTGACAAGTAATAAAGTGGAAATCCTAAAATTTCGAGTATCGTTCCCACGAGGATTGATTTAACTTGAATTCTATTATTGCGACCTTAACCGAATCTATTAACTCAATATGATTATTTTTGTGACTTTATGATGAAACTATGACTAATCTATAAATTAAACTAAAATTGTGAATCAAATGCAAAAGTAATGTTTGAATGCAAAAGTTTTGAGAAATCAATGTATGAAAAGCGTACTAGGATCCCGAATCCCAAGCAAAATTCACTCTTAACCCCTATTTCACAATTTGACAACACGATGAATCGTTTGAAGAATCAATACTTCTAACCTATCCAACAATCTCTTTCGAGTAGAATTGAACCTATCCTAGTATACCATTTGACTATATTTCTATGACAAATGCAATATACAAGCATGCATGAAGTTTTGTAAACACTTAGAGATTCACGTAATGCATATCGGTATATTTCTATCCTCTATGAACAAAACGATGATTTATACCTTGTTGAATTTATTTCCCTTCTTTTGAATGCATGAAATAAATCACCTAAACTCACACAATTATCGTCGACTATAATCACGGAGACAATAAGCGTATATAAATCATTCAAAACCATCAAAGTGTTTAATTGTCAAATTGCAAAATAGGAATTAAAAGATCATAATGCGAGGTTCATCGTTCACCTAGTATATGAAAAGTCTAGCCTAACATGGATAAAAGAAAAGAACAATAAAAATAATGAAAAGAAAATATCACCAAAATCTTGAATTAAATCTTGAAATCTTCAAATTTCGAATGTAAATCCTTGTTCTTGCCTTCTTGTAAGCTCTCCAAGGTGTTTTTCTCTCAAAAGTGGCGTAGCCCCCTTTCTTTGGACGAGTTTAGGGTTAAATAAGTGCCCTAGATCCCTTTCCATAAGAGTTTTAGCGAGAAAAGGAAACCAGAAAATCGGGCCAAAATTTATACCATGCGGCCGCATGGTTATTTTCCATGCGGCTGCATGGAACAAAAATTCTTCATGAATTTCATCCCTGAATCCTTCCTTGCGGCCGCAAGGAAATTACACCATGCGGCTGCATGGTGTAATTTAGTTTCGAAATCTTCATTTTAGTCCTTGAACTTCCGTTTTCTCTTGTTTTGACCTCTTTTGTTCATTCTTTCCCTCAAATCATCCCGTGACATCCTCAATTTGTGATTAAACTCGTATCCTCTCTTGAGTTGTCCTCGGGTCATCTTTTGGTTATTTGCATTTTGGTCCCTGAACTTTCATTCTCTTCCATTTTGGTTCTTTTTCGTACGTTTTCGCACACTTTTCATTCTATCCATCAATGTAGTCCTACAAACGCAAATTATATCGAATTAAGCCACATTTCAACATATTTATCGACAATAGTCCATGTTTTGTGGCCTAAATAAGTGTACAAAACGCCCTTATCACAAGGCCTAAATGAGTGCCTACTAAATTTTATCCATGATTATCACTTGTTCACCGAAAAATAAATGGTTATGTGATGAGGTTAGTGTGAAGGAACATGCACTTGCGTATTTGGAATGTTTGGATGGTCAGCGTTCGAAGACAATGACATAACGTTTGCATACAGTGTCCGTTTAGGACCCATGACCCCATTTCGGAAAGTTCGCGACGATTCCCATTGAACTCACTGCTTCGCTATGATGTATGAGGGATTTTGGACGTTTAAATTCGTTTGCTAAGTCAAAACGGCACTTAATGTTTTTTAGTTCATTATTTTCAGTATTTACTTATTTTACTTTATAACTCAGCTCATTGAGGGACTGCTCGTCCAGTAAGTTATCTGTTCTTTTAGTATTTAAGACTCTACAACGTCTTGTAGGTTGTTTGGGGTCGTTCATGAAATAAGAAAAGTGTCTGTTTTTTTAAGGTGCAACCTGTTTATTAGTGTGTTTGTAGATTCGATCTACATCATTATGTATGGACATTGAATTATTCATTAATTTACCAACCATCGCCAAAACCAGTTCCATCTGCATATCCCAACAAAAAATTTCTCGTGATAGATGGAATATGTGAATCATATCCTTGTCATGTAAAATTGTTATTTTGTAACTGTCCAAATATTGTAAAATCGGAAAAAACTTTTCTCCAACATACAAAATCAAAATTCTCATATTAAATTAGAAGATCGAAATCTTCATCCCCAAATCACTGTCAACCCCAATTGGCAATTCTAGATTTGTAATCCATATCCAAGAAATTCTTTATGTATATCCCCAATTAATCATTAAAAAAAAAAAGAAAAAGAAAAGAAATTGAAGATCTTGACTATTTGCTTGCATTCAATGCCAAGAAATGTACATAAGTAAAATTCTATTGAAACAAATATATAAGCAAACTAGTATTATGATAATAGTGATGCATATACACCTTTATATTCTTCTATCTAATTTCCATTGGAGAAGTTCAGAGGATAGCAATAACCCTATTTTTTGTTTCAATTCAGATAATATGGTTCAGGAAGAGGAAGAAATACATATTGAATGTCAGTTGATTGATTCAGATGATGAGGTTAACGATTATGATTTCTATTATGGAAAAGAATGCACTTGAACGTGTTGAGAAACAAGCCACAACATGAGGTATCATTAGAAGGCGGTGCACCACATGAGGTTTGTTTATAGTTCAACTATATTGTTTATATATTTTTATTGTTCAAATAATATGATCTAATGTAAATCATTATCTATGTTCATTTGAAGCTTAGTTAGGCAATTCTATAAATCATGTAAATGAAGAAAGATCAAGCCATGTTGTGAGTGACAACTCAAGGGTAATCAAAACTATACAAATAAATTGCTATTTTCAAATTATTCAAATATGTTGTTTGGTTTATATGATGACTAACCCTTTTCAGGCCAAACTCGTGCCAATGAGGCCATTAAGTATTACAAGTGAAATCATAGAACCACCATCTGATTTTCAGATCATGCCAACACTTGGGATTGGTAAAACAAGTGCTGCCCAATTTACGAACTATGGTCCTCCACTTAATGAGCCAGGCAGTTCGATAATGGGGAAAGATCCTTTGCATATGCAAACTACAAGTATTCCACTTGAATCTTTGGTGAACAATTTGCAAATATAGAGAATCAAGAAAAACCAAGGAAAAGGACAGACTGGACAGTTATAATAAAAAACAAAAGGGTTATCCGAAGGTCAATTCCATTTACACCACCTAGAACAAAACAAAATTCAGCAACTTAGTAGCAACTCAACAAAATTGACACACCACTTATTGATTTAGATTGTAGTTTGATAGCTGTGAAATATTTTTGTCATAGAAGATAGTTATATTTTTCTTTTTGAGCCAAGCAACTAAAACTATTTGAAAATGTGTGAAGTTTACATTTTTGAGTTTTTGTTATTGGATTATATTTATCGAGGGCTGAATAGTAGTTATTTTCCAGATAATATTGTGAATACTAATGAAAATTGAAAATAAAAGTTAATTTTCCATGCCCTAAACTACTTCAGACCTTGCTGGGATTTGGGTTGTATTTTTAGTTCTTAATCATCTTCTTTTATTGGGATTGCAATTGATATGAATATGATGGCTAATAGGGATGAATCTTCCTCATATGCAGCTATGCTTGCAACAGATGATGTCTTTTTTGTTGCAAGTTTTAGGTTTTGATGGATTACAATTAAATGGAAAATCATACAAATTAATGGTCGCCTATTTTAGTGGTGCACACATCCAAGATTATCTTTTTGCTTGTTATTATATTTTAGCAAACATCCACTATAAGAATAACATAGAATGCTCAGTCTCTGTTTGTTTATCATTCTTCAAAAACTCATTTTTAATTATGCATTCTCACAATAAAATATACATAAATCCAAAAATCTTCCACACATTTTAACCACACGTTTTCCAAAAAATATTATTCCAAAACTCGTTTTCTCCACAAAAAAAAAAAAAAAAAAAAACACCCCTATTTTTAATGGACATCAAACACGTGCTTAATATTTCATTTAGTATATATTTTGTCATTTGTAACCGAAAAAAGGGCCACACAAGTCATACCACGACCCAAGGCGAAGCACTTCATCTTTTATACATTTAAACATTTTGGCTCCATCTCATATTGAGAAAAAAGGCTCCATGATAATGAAAAACTGCTTTGAACTTGGTTTATTATAAGGTTCCACCCCCGGAAATGCGAAAGCTCATGGCAGGCTTCAAAGAACAACTTCACCTTGTACATTACGTGATTCAACTATGACGAAATTCAAGAGAATTTTCTTCTTTAAACCTTGCATAAGATCATTTAACAAGATGGCTTGTAGAGCTAACTCCAAAATTTGGTCCAACTGATCATATTGTACACTAGTTGTCATTTTCAGGGGCCTCAATGATTCACATTCAAAGACATACCTAAATAACAACAGCAGATGGATAGACGACTATGATTTATTCAATATTGGATCGACAACCAACTACACTGTAAATGCTATGGCATGAATGCAACCTTCTGAGCTTAAATTTAGCTTTCATTAGTCAAATTTATTCTCCAACCCTAAACGACAAAACAACTTTCTTTTGCTTCATGGCTAGCACAAATGTAACATAAAACTCTCTACAAGTCATGCAATCATAAACCAACTTCCAGCATATAGAAATAGCACTAAAGTAGGGGTGAACGCGATTCGGTTTGAGTGGTTTGTACCATATTTTCAACTCAAACAATTTCATACGATTTGGAATTTTTTCAAACCAAATCAACCCATTTTATTTTTCGAACCAAACCATAAATTGCGGGTTGGTTCGATTTTAATCTGTGGTTTACCTATCGACATTATAATAATATATTTAAAATAAGTTAACATATAAGTTTAAACGAGAACTAATAATGTTAAATTATATTCATCTTTCCCACCCATGAATAAATTATTTTCAAAATTAGTTGCTAAAAGATGTTAATATAACAAATATATATATATATATATATATATATATTTCTTCCTTTTTATTTGTCTTACATATTGTCATATAATGGTTGGTAAATACAGAGTCATGTTTTGCTGTAATAATTTGGTCAAAACTTCATTCATCCTACTAGTGAGATGAAAAATAAGGACAGAACATGATATGTTTAAATGTACAAAGAATGATAGAGTTCAAGTTTATTGAAAATTGACAAATTTTATTCTCTAACGACTTTAAGAAAGTAAAATGTTGTAGTACTAATTAGGGAACTTTAACATTTTCACACAATCAATACACTCTATCATTCGTTCTTTTTAAACCACAAACAAGTTCGTTGATCACATACGCACATAAACAATCATTTTTGTTATCCAAAATCACAACTCACAAGTGTATAATAAATTAAAAAACAATAAATGAAAGAAAGAACAATAAAGAAATGACTTAAAAGGAATCTAAGACTTATCAAGAGAGAAAGAGGTGATTCGGGTAGAAATTAACAAACTAACAAGCAAAAGACAACTAGCGAATTGCGATGGAGAATCACAGTTTGTTCAGTATTGGCAGACAAGCGTCAAATGTTTGAGAAATAAGAGTTCAGATTAGGGATTCTGAAGTTGTGAGCGTGATTTGCTGTCGTAATTTTGTTAAATTATGATTTGGATTGTTAAAAATAGATGTTCTTTTTTATTTCATATGATTTGGGATTTATTTTAGTTTAGCTTAGATATCGGGTCAATGTGCGCTGTGGACTTATAAAATCAGCGGCCAATAAGTGAAAATTTTAAAATTTGTGTTGTGGCTTGTAATTTGTATTTCTAAATTGGTATTTTTTTAAAAAAAAAGTGAAAACTTTAACATTTGTATGTTAATAAAAAAATTTAATTAAAAATTAAAAAAACGGTTTAGTTCGATTTTATACGATTTTTGAAAATTGAAACATAAATCAAACTATTTTGAAACGGTTTGGTTTGGTTTGAGAGAAAGAAATCGCGGGTCCACGTGGACCCGAACCAACGGTTTCAAACTAGCGATTTCGGTTCGGTATGCAGTTTCGCGATTTTTTTGTGCAGCCCTAACTTAAAGCATTATCACAACAGTTATTAATTGTCCAATCGCAATCTTTTTCTTCATTTCGCTTCTCAATTCCCAAACCTATCTCGGTCAATAGTCTTCTAAGCCAGAGAAGCTCGCAAAGACCCTTAGCCATTCCGTGGAATTCAGCTTTTGCACTCAACAATGCTACCACATTCTCTTTCTTGGTCCTTCATGTCACCAAGTTCCCACCTACAAATATAAAATAACTCGAAGTAGACTTGCTATCTGAGATGTTTCCTGCTCAGTCTGCATCTATATAGCCCTCAATATTTAGATGATTATTCTTCGAAAACATTAGTCATTTTCTCGATAAGAACTTTAGGTATCGAAGAATCCGAATTACTGCATACATGTGATCTTCACTTGGACAGTGCATAAATTGGCTCACTACACGTACCACATAAGCAATATACGGACGAGTATGCAAAAGATAAATGAGCTTACCAACTAATCTTTGATATATCTCTTTGTCAGTTGCCACTTGATCTTGATATTCTCCAAGTTTATGATTTTGAACAATTGTAGTATTCACAAGCTTATATTCTAACAATCCAACCTCGATAATTAATCTAATACATATTTTCTTTGGGAGAGAAATATACCTTGCTTTGATCGAGTTACTAGGAATGGACCAATAATAAAAACGGGGACTGATAACAACATCATTAAACTTTTTTCTGTAAACAAAATGAAGTATAAATAATTCGAACACAATTAATTCTAGAGCGATGTTCAAAATATAGAAATCATACATACTTATTTTTTGGTTTGTACCATCTCTCAAACCAACTCTAGAATACAGAGATGTCAACATCTTCGACATGGCGATTGTAATGTTGGAAAACCATAGCACCATCTGAATGTTTGAATAGCTTCCCTTCACCGGCAACAAATAGAGACTGTAATATTCGCATCGGTCTAGAAACCCTCTTAACTAGCAATTCGAAAGTCGGTTCGAATAGCGGTGATCTCTACATATTATTGTAGCAGTAAACATCTCATGTAATTGTGTTCATCTAACACACATGTTACAGTATGATATGTTGGGATCTATATTTGAAGAACAAAACTTGGTACATGCTTCAAATGGTTACATATATCAGATAACATACATCATTTGACAAAGCAGTTGTGACCTATGTGTGATCTGTGACCTATGAGCTCGAAGCACGTGTGACATAAATGTGATCTGTGACCTACAATATAAATGATACTTGCGTATGTGAATGGACTTGTGAGTACTTCTCTATTAGTAGATTTCATTTCCTTGAGGACATATTACTATGTCCATATGTTGTTGAACTTCATTGGATTTGAAGATACCAAACAGTTCGGGTTGAAGAGTTACAATACTCAAATCAAATGATGGTATTTGGAGATGTATGGTAAATCAAAATCATCACAAAGATCTTCTTACCTTGAAAAATGAAACAAAATTGAAATTTCAAATATCAACTAGAAATCATTTAAAAGGTCTAAAATATTAATTTACTTATTTTGTCTATAGGTTCAGAATTACCGAAAATATTCACCTCAGAAAGTTCGTTCGATTTTGACCTTACATGTACACAATAAGGTTCATTTTCTTATTCTGATCAGACTTTAACGAAGACATTTTTGACTTCATATCATTGAGTTGTCCATTCAACAATTGATTCTTAGACTGCAGTTCAAATATTTGTCCACTAAACTGTTTTCTCAATTCCTCAACTACCTATCACATATGACCATCAATCAATTCCATGATGAATGCGAGTACAAACATAATTCAGTGATATTTGACCATTGTGAAGTGCCACGTGACTTGAACATATTGACATTTGAACTATGATAGATAACAAAATTTAAATTGAATGCATAAATCTAACATACGACCACTTTAAAAGCACTTGTGACTTGAAACATACACTTGTGACATGTGCAAACATACCTACAAGCTAATGTGAGAATGTGAAGTATTATATTACGATAAGAAAAATGTGATAATGTGTTATATACAACATTATTATTAAACTAACAACTTACATCATTCGATGGAGACCCAGTTGGATGTGTTGTATGTAGATTATTTGCATCGCCTGACTGGCAGTTCCCAGTCGGAGAATTATAGTGGAATGATGTCCCTTGCTATATTGGAGAGGGGGTCAACAAAATCATCATCATCAATTTGTACATCAATGTGTCCAACTCTCCCTTCGGTTATCATAAGCACAGATGTAGATGGTTTTATACCGAAGGAACCTCGCTTTCTACTTGTCCCCGCAAGGTAAGCTGAGCTATCTATACTATCCACCTTTATCTTCCTCCTACGTGAAAGTTCCGGTTGGACAGCACTTCCGTCATGTCCGATATTGCCATTTCAATGTTCGAAGGATCCAAGTTACATATTTTCATTTGCCATTCCAAATATATTCAAAATATAATGTCGATAAAATAATATATGTACAAGGATGTGATATGATATGGTGATATGAGATCGCGTGTCAATGTATCTGCGACTTCTAGGGAATAACCTACAGGTGATGGGTGATCCTCTGCCATCTAATTCCTTATTCAGGGATACACTCTTGAAATCCTTTTAACTACATATTTATCGAGACTAGGAATCATCTTACATATCCATACTTGAAACTCTATCAGTAAACCTCTTAATCTATAATGGGTTATTCTCTTACTCAAATCATTTTCTCAATAAACTGATTAATATTTCAAAAAGTGACTTATCTCATGGGAACATGTCCATCACATTAAAGTCTTCAATTAGTACGAACAATTATGATCAAACCTTCTTGTAATCTCTCAAATATAGATATGAAGTGATGAAATACAACACCCCAAGCATAGAAACATCCTTATCTAGAATGTCACTTGCAGCAAAAAATGCTTCCCTGACATTTGCATGTGTCACAACCTTCGACTGACTGTTCAAATGTGGACTCTTCTCCAGCCTATTTATATCGCCATTGCCAAAATTTATGAATCTGGTGACTAAACAAAACTCGAGGAGTGAAAATCTTACAAATCTTTTTGATATAATAAACCACATTTCATTTTTGTTGGGTTGTTGAAGCTGCCTCAACAGGAAATAATGTATTAATTGCGATTGAACAACAATTTCATTATATATCAAAAAGTGGGCAAAACATGTATTCTGAAGTATAAGCCGTTGGGCTTTTTTTAGATTCATTTTGAATTTTTCAGCACACCCTTTGTAGGGGTACTTGTAATTTTACGAGGGAACCAACTATTCTGTGATATAATGAACCTCCAAACCTTCATATTGGTCACAAAAAGAAGGTTGGTCACAGACGGATAGACAGGTCACAAACGATGTAATTTAAGTCAGGACTAATTCATAAATCAAACAAAAACCCTTTTTATAGGTGACAATCTCCAAACATGCATATTGGTCACAAAAAAAAAATGATTAGTCACAGATAGATGGACAGATCACAAACAACGTAATTTAGGTCAGTACTAATTCCTAAATCAAACAAAAACAAAATGCTTTTATATGTCACACTTTTGAATAACAATGTAGCATTTCACTTTTGCCTTTCGATTCTCATTTATCCTACACCTCTCATATCATTTCTCAATTCATATGTCACAAATGTAGAATACATCATCAATACCCATTACCCATAAATATGCTTCAAATGAAGAACAAAATGAACAAAAAAAAAAAATACCTTCTTCGTGGTCAAACTCACAGATGGCCAGTAGATTTGTGTCTTTTAGAAAGAGAATCTTTATGTATTTCATCTACCCTTTTTTTACCTCTTTATCTGAGATCTTGACTACATACTTCCCTCGATTTCCACTCCTCGAGTGAGCCATTTATCTTTGGTTTTACGATATATAGCTTTCACAAAATGAAATAGATAATAGATTGATAGTTATATAGTGGGAGGATAATGTGCATTGACGACGGTCAAGAGTTCACTGGAGAAATAATGACAACAAGTGAACAGTTGTTTCGTGCGGTCGTGAATCAGTGAAGAAGGAACGTGGGAGGAGGTTTTCAGAATATATGGATATGATGTTGTTTTCTATTTTGAAACAATCAAATCATGGGATATACACTTATTTTGAAGTTTGGTATATATATATATATATCTTGTAGTTCCGTATTTCTCACATTTTTACACATTTTTTCGTGTAGTTGTCTATTTTTTGCTCTCTGGACTATGGCTTGTTGTACCGCCTTGGGTCATATATTGTGTTAATGACATAACTGCATATTGTGAACGTTGTTACTCTTGGAAAACAGTTGTCTAATTTGTGGTCAATTTTCTGCAGAAATCTGAAAAGGTGGGATCCGATTGTCAAAAGTCAGAATGAAGAATTCATGCGGTTCAATTTTTAAGCTGCTTGTAGGAATTAAACTTATATTATGAAGCCACTTTATTTGGTTGATAATAGAATAACTCAGAGAGTTCCTGAGCATGTATGTGTAATTGGGCAAATTGCTTGATGTACATTTACCTTTCCTGAATTGTAGCAACAAAGGTATTTCATGAATTGTTCGACATGCTTCTTTGAATGGACTTTTCCGAGCTATTTTTGTGTGTTCACTATTCTATACTGTTTATAGATTGTCAATGCACCAATCAATGCTCATTCGTTTGATTTTCATACACACCGAGTTGATGAGTTCCATCTTCCCCTTCAAGATTAGAATAATGCTAAGTGTACACAATTTTTTACACAATCTTTTACACCTCTCTCACATGGAAGGGGGCCCACACATAATAAAATAATCGTGGACCCCCCTCCATGTGAGAGAGGTGTAAAATATTTTGTAAAAGTGTATGTGTACATGTAGCATTACCCTCAAGATTAATGCATTTGTTCTCATGTTTTGAGACACGCCAGAATGCAGTTTTGATGTGATATGCACAATCTTTTGAAAATCCTTCAAAATTTCAATTTGGTTTCAACTATTTATTAAACCTCAATTTGGTCATATAACTATTCTTTAAAATAATTCAATCCTTCAACTATCGAAAACTTCAATTTGGTCATTCAACTATTATTTAAAAGCAATTGTTTCCTTCAATGTTACCAGAAGTTCAAAATTTCATCCTTCAACTTTTTCCAAAGTTCAATTTGACAATCCAACTATTGTTCAAAAGCATATTCATCCTTCAATTTTTGAAAAGTTCAATTGGGTCATCCAACTTCTAGTCTAAAGTGCTATAACATCCTTCAACTATTTATTAACTTCAATTTGTTCATCCAACTGTTTTTTATTCATCCATAAACATTTTCAAAAATTCAATTTGGCAATCAAGCTATAAATTTGATGGCATTTCATCCTTCAATCTTTCCGAACTTTAATTTGACCATCCAACTATATTTTAAAATGCAATTTCATCCACAATTGTTTGTTAACTTCATCCAATTGTTTATATTAATTAAAAACTTTAATCTTTTCAAACTTCAATTTGATCATCCAACTAAATTTTAAAATGCAATTTCAACCAATTGTTTGTTAACTTCATCCAATTTTATAATAATTATAAGCAACTTCACACTTCAACTTTTTCATAAGTTCAATTTGGTAATCAAACTATATTTTAAAATGCAATTTCATCCTTCAACTACTTGTTAATTTCAATTTGGTCATCCTTCTATTATTTAAAATCAATTTCATCTTTCAACTTGGTCCTCAAGCTATATTCTATAATCCTACTTCATCCTTTAACTATTTCTCAACTTCAATTTGGTCATCCAAATATTAATTTAAAGCAATTTCATAGTTTAACTTTTTCAAAAGTCTAATTTGGTAATCCAACTATTGTTTAAAAGCAATTTTGAAAAAAATCATACCGTCCATAATTAAGCATATAGCACTATCAAACGTTATTCATGATATGATAGAAAGCGGACAAAAGCAAAGGAGTATGGAAAAATGAAGCCAAAAATTATGATTGCTGCCAGCTGAGAAAATCACAAGAGGTTAAATTATTACACCTGGAAATACTGAATAATCCATCAAATGCCAAGATAGTCAACTAATTTGATAATGCACTCAATTATTTTACCTGAATATGACTTAGAGCTGGCAATCGCGCTACTCGTCCAGGGTGCTGCAAACCGAGTGAAAAACAGGATGACGTGAAAAGTGTGTGTTTAAAATAAAAAAACAAAACAAAAATTGAAAATTCACTGAAGCAAACCCAAACTCCACAAACCCAAATGGAAGCCAAGAGAAGCCACCCCCAAATTCGAAACCCTACCCACAACTTACCATTTGGAAATCGGCAAGCTGATTCCCGAAATTGATATCCCCAATCACAAGTCACCATCTCCGGCCACACTTGGTGTCGAAATTTTGCCACGCCGTACGACTGTCAAAACACGCAGCGTCGCTCGACCTACCACATCCGAAAGCCGTTGAAGCCATCACCTTTGATAATGTTTTAACGACAATGTATCTTTTACCAATTTCTTATGCTAATATGAATTACATCAAAATGGGTTACTGCATTCATTCACTTGCAATAGATAATTTCAAATAGGAATTACATGAAAATAGGTTAACTGCTATCACTTGTTATAGATAATGTCAACGAGAAATTACATCAAAATGGAGTCACTGCTATCACTTGCTATAGCTAATTATGTTAGGGAATTATTGGGAGCAATTACCCAAGGCACTACCAGGCCCAAGTGAGGTTCCATTCCAAAACCAATTGGTAATGGGTGGAGTAGCCCACTTGAGTTATATGGTGGATTTATTTTCTTCCCACAACCGATGTGGGACTTATTTGCCCCAACAATCCCTCCCTCAAACAAGGCTCATGAGATAAATCACCACTCATCGAGATAATCCATCGTAGCCTGCACCCACTACGTTACCATGGATCTATCATCTCATGAGAATTTTCCACCACCTCGATTTATCTAGCCACACAACCTGGTCTCTGATACCACTGTTAGGGAATTATTGAGAGCAATTACCCAAGGCCCAAGCCCACACCACCAGGCCCAAGTGAGGTTCCATCCCAAAACCAATTCTTGATACCACTATTACAAAGTAAAGAAAAGGAAGCGTATTCTGTTTGTGAAGCTCTCAGCAATTTATTGAATAAAGTAATAGCCTATAAATAGGCAGTACATGTAGAGAGAAAACACAACTAAGTCTACCACGTTTGGCCACTAACATCAACTCCTATAAATTAGGCAAAGAAAAAACCACTTTCTAGTTACCACTAAACAAATGACTATGGACTAGGTCAAACTACAAACTGCCAAAAACAAGTAATAAAGCTTCCAAGTAAATAATATGTTAAATAAATATCTAACACACTCCCTTAAACTGAGATCTTCAGAAATCAGTTTAGATCAAACAACTTCAACAATTCAACAGCAATACTAAGCTTCCTTTGAAACAATATCCTTGGAAGAGCATACTCCAAGCATTCTTCTAAGCTTCATGAAGACAGGAGGCTTGAGGGGCTTGGTTAACAAATCTGCAGTTTGATCTTCACTTTTACAGAACGCCAACTCAATAACACCATTCTTGCATAAGTCACGTAGAAAATGGAATCTCACATCAATATGCTTGCTCCTTCCATGTAGAACAGGATTCTTTGACAGCTTAATGGCAGAAACATTATCACAGTAGATTAAAGTTGGACCTTGTTGCTGATTGTGTAGAACTCCAAGTAACCTTCGTAACCAAATAGCTTGACATGAGCTTGATGCTGCTGCAACGAACTCAGCTTCAGTGGTTGATAGAGTCACTATTTGTTGCTTCTTTGATGACCAAGTTAAAGCTCCAGAGCTTATTATAAACACAGACCCAGATGTACTCTTTCTATCATCGAGGTCTCCAGCATAATCACTATCTGAAAAACCAATCAACTTTGCTTTTCCAGTAGTTTTATACATGATTCCATAGTCTGATGTACCTTTCAAGTAACGAAAAATTCTCTTTGCAGCTAAGAGATGAACTTCAAATGGATTCTCCATGTATCTACTGATTAGACTCACAGCATATATGATGTCTGGTCTTGTGGATGTCAAATACATGAGACTCCCAACAATCTGCTTGTATAGAGTAGCATTCACCCTTTTTTCTATTCCATGTTTTGTGAGTTTCAGGCCAACTTCAGTTGGAGTCAAAACTGGATTGCAATCCTTCATTTGGAACCTGTCTAAAATTTCAAAGACATATTTCTTTTGTGAAATAAAGATACCAACAGCTGATTGCACTACTTCAATGCCAAGAAAATAGCGCATCAACCCTAAATCTGTCATATCAAATTCATTCATCATAGATTTCTTAAAATTAGCAATCATGACTCCATCATTACTAACATAAATAAGGTCATCAACATATAAGCAAACTATAAGTATCTTCCCATCTACTCCAAATTTAGTATAGAGTGTATGCTCATAAGGACATTTAAGAAAACCTTCCTTAGCAAAGTAAGCATCTATACGACTATACCAAGCTCTAGGTGCTTGTTTTAGTCCATATAATGCCTTTTTTAACTTGTATACCTGATTTTCGTGACCATGCTTTACATATCCAGGTGGTTGATCAATGTACACCTCTTCTTCCAATTCCCCATGCAAAAATGCTGACTTTACATCCAGCTGATATACATGCCATGAATTTTGGGCAGTAGTGGCTAACACCAACCGAATAGTGTCTAGCCGTGCTACTGGAGCGAACACTTCTTTGTAGAGCTAGATAAATCGAGGTGGTGAAAAATTCTCATGAGATGGTAGATCCATGGTAACGTAGTGAGTGCAGGCTACGATGGATTATCTCGATGAGTGGTGATTTACCTCGTGAGCCTTGTTTGAGGGAGGGATTGTTGGGGCAAAAAAGTCCCACATCGGTTGTGAGAAGAAAATAAATACACCATCTAACCCAAGTGAGCTACTCCACCCATTACCAATTGGTTTTGGGATGGAACCTCACTTGGGCCTAGTGGTGTGGGTTGGGCCTTGGGTAATTGTTCTCAATAATTTCCTAACAGTATTCAATAAATTGCTGAGAGCTTCACAAACAGAATACGCTTCCTTTTCTTTACTTTGTAATAGTGGTATCAGAGCCCAGGGTCGGAGGAACGTAGTAGAAAGCGTGGTGGCGATCGGGCTAAAAATTATTCGCGTTTGAGGTGCCTTGTGTCGAAAGTCTTCCTAACATTGGTGGTTAGGCGGCGGGTCCCATTTGGTCAAGGGCGACGGTAATAACGGCGGTACAAGATGATTGGCGAATGGATTATCGTTTGAGGGGAGGCTACAATGATGTGGTCCTTCGTTTGAGGGGAGGATTGTTGGGAGCAAACAAGAAGTCCCACATCGGTTGGGAGAAGAAAAGAAATCCACCATATAACCCAAGTGAGCTACTCCACCCATTACCAATTGGTTTTGGGATGGAACCTCACTTGGGCCTGGTGGAGTAGGCTTGGGCCCGGTCAATTTGCTCATTAATTTCCCTACAACTTGTTGGGAGCAAACAAGAAGTCCCACATCGGTTGGGAGAAGAAAAGAAATCCACCATATAACCCAAGTGAGCTACTCCACCCATTACCAATTGGTTTTGGGATGGAACCTCACTTGGGCCTGGTGGAGTAGGCTTGGACCTATAAATCCACCATATAACTCAAATGGGCTATTCCACCCATTACCAATTGGTTTTGGAATGGAACCTCACTTGGGCCTGGTAGTGCCTTGGGTAATTGCTCCCAATAATTCCCTAACAGTGGTATCAGAGCCAGGTTGTGTGGCTAGATAAATCGAGGTGGTGGAAAATTCTCATGAGATGATAGATCCATGGTAACGTAGTGGGTGCAGGCTACGATGAATTATCTCGATGAGTGGTGATTTATCTCATGAGCCTTGTTTGAGGGAGGGATTGTTGGGGCAAATAAGTCCCACATCGGTTGTGGGAAGAAAATAAATCCACCATATAACTCAAGTGGGCTACTCCACCCATTACCAATTGGTTTTGGAATGGAACCTCACTTGGGCCTGGTAGTGCCTTGGGTAATTGCTCCCAATAATTCCCTAACAAATTATAGGTAAATACCTTTGTCCAATATATAATTACATTAAACATCAAAATGGCTCCACTTGGTTTTTCTTCATGGAAGATGTCAGCTAGAGGAGATATCAGAACAGTACTACCTCCAATTTGCAACATAATCACAAAAATGCATAAAGGCCGATACGGGGGAGGGAGAAAGGATTAATGAGGGAAGGGCACAAACAGTAATCTGTTACCATTAAAGGAGCAACTTCAAACCAACAAGCAATTGCAAAAACCTTTGATTAGATAAGATGGAATTCACCCATGACAAGGAGCAACTTCAAACCCAAACCAACAAACAGCTGGAAAATGGAATTCATGTAAGTTGCAGTTAGGATATGTATTGAACTTGTGGACTCAAGCCTTCTCAACATTCAATGTCATCTTACAATATTTATCCCGTGTAATAACTTAAATTGTATTTATAAGTACATATTAAAAGGGCATATCTGTTTTCAGTCATATTAATGTCCAGTTCTTTTCTTGGCATGACAATAACAGCAATTATTCTCACCTTACAAGGAAGATGCTATATCGACCATCAATCACGAGTACCAAGATCAGGGACGCAGAATTCAGAAATGTTGAAGCAGGAAGGCAGGCAGCCAACATAAAAATAAAATCTGTAGAGGTTTTCAAATGAGTTATTAAACAAGTCAAGTAGAAGGAAACAAGGCAGGCAACCAAGAAAGTCCTCACTCTCGAGGACATAGCCACTAGATGCCTCCTCTACACCATTTGAAATAATCACAAAATTTAGCTCCACGATGATGATGACGTGTGGGGTGTTCCAGTTGCTCAAATCAACGAATGTTACCTGCAAAATGAGGTCGGGGCTTTGTCCCCCGTTGTACCTCCGGCGTGAGAATTAGTAGTCGGTTTTAGGGAGTAAACAGAGAGTATATGAGCATTCAATAAGTTCGAGTTCCAAGAGGACACTACCTTTCTCACCTTGGAGGTATTTATAGGCACCTGTTGCTACGCATTCGGCGGTTGCTGGTGCCACGTGTCCTACGTAAACCTTCCCACTTTCCCCACGTTCTATGGTAGTAACCTCCACTCGTCATTCAGTTGATTATGCCCCACGTTCGTCGTTGGGTGGTTTCCGTCTTGCTCATTGCTATTTGTATGGTTAAGTATAGCATTGGCCGCATGGTGGTTGCTACATGTGTGAACGTAGGAGGCCTCATGGGGGTCGACGGCCGCGTAGTAGTAGACGGCCTAGGTGAGCATTGAGGGCCTCATAGGTGATAGGTGGTCTATCATGAGAACGTAGAGCACCCTTTGGTGGTAGGCGGTCTATTATGAGAACGTAGAGCACCCCCCATGGTGGTAGTCGGTCTATCATGAGAACGTAGAGCACCCCTTGGTGGTAGGAGGTCTATCATGAGAACGTAGAGCACCCCCATGGTGGTAGGCGGTCTATCATGAGAACGTAGAGCACCCCTTGGTGGTAGGCGGTCTATCATGAGAACGTAGAGCACCCCATGGTAGTAGGCGGTCTATCATTGGAATGTAGAGCACCCCCCTTGGTGGTAGGCAGTCTATCATGAGAACGTAGATCACTCCACATGGTGGTAGGCGGTCTATCATGAGAACGTAGAGCACCCCTTGGTGGTAGGCGGTCTATCATGAGAACGTAGAGCACCCCCCATGGTGGTAGTCGGTCTATCATGAGAACGTAGAGCACCCCTTGGTGGTAGGCGGTCTATCATGAGAACGTAGAGCACCCCCATGGTGGTAGGCGGTCTATCATGAGAACGTAGAGCACCCCCATGATGGTAGGCGGTCTATCATGAGAACGTAGAGCACCCCCATGATGGTAGGCGGTCTATCATGAGAACGTAGAGCACCCCATGGTAGTGAGCGATCTTATCATTAGAACGTAGAGCACCCCATGGTGGTCGACGGCCTCTGACGTGGTACTTTACAGGGGTGCATATCAAGTAACCCTTACTTCGATCCCATCATATCAAGTTGTCATCACCTACCGGTTACAATCACCCGCGTACGCGGTTAATTATTGATGTCATCCTATATCATTAGCCCCTCTACCCCTTGTTGATGTTATCGACGGGGGGTAGCCTCTTTGCCTCTTCCATGTTGGTGAAAGATTTTATTCTCACCTTATTTCATCATCATTCATTCTCCTTCAAAGTAATTTCTCTCTTTTTCGTCCTTCATTTCGTGTTTCATAATTTATAAAACTTTCATTTCTTCATCTTCCGGCGAAAGCGAGGGTGAGGGGGCGAGAGGGTCGTTCGACCCACCTTTGGGTGGGTCGGTCGACCATGGGTCGAGGCCGAACAGCCTTGCTGGTCGACGGTTGGCATCGACTAGCAAGGCTGGTCGACTGTCGATGTGTCACTCGTCGATGGTGTCCTGCCTCGCGCTCCGATCCCTTTCGAGTCAAATATTTCGATTCATTCAGCTGAATTTCAAAATTTCCAACCAATTTTCACAAAACGTCATGTTGGGTCAGCTAAATTTTCAAACCAAAATGTAGAAATTGAGCGAGATGCCGCGGGCGAGGAGGTACTTCTTGAGATTCCAAAGTGTCCTAGCTTATATAACTTCCCATTTGAGTTAGAAAAGTCACTTAACCATTTTTGGTTTTCTGCTTAACCATTTTTGGTTTTGAAAGCTCACCACTAGCCCCTAGCGATTTTGAGTTAGTCAAATTTTTGACTTTTTTGCTCACCACTATGCGTTGAGCGATGTTGATCATCGGGCTTGGTGATTTTGAGCCTTAACCATTTTTTATTTTGAAAACTCACTACCAGCCCCTATCGATTTTGAGTTAGTCAAGTTTTTGACTTTTTTGCTCATTGCTTTGCGTCGAGCGATGTTGATCACAAGACTTGGTGATTTTGAGCCTTAACCATTTTCAGTTTTGAGAGCTCACCACCAGCTGCTAGCGATTTTTGAGCTAGTCAAGTTTTTGACTTTTTTGCTCACCGCTATGCGTCGAGCGATGTTGATCACCGGGCTTCGTGATTTTGAGGCTTAGCCATTTTTGGTTTTGAGAGCTCACCACCAGCTCCTACCAATTTTGCGCTAGTCAAGTTTTTGACTTTTTTGCTCACCGCTATGTGTCGAGCTGTCTTGGATCGTCGAGGTCGAGGTCAGGTGATTTTGAGCCTTAACCATTTCAGGTTTTGAGAGCTCACCACCATCCCCTACCGATTTCGAGCTAGCCAATTTTTAGGCTTTTTTGCTCACCGCTATATGTCAAGCTGCCTTGGATCATCGAGGTCGAGGTCTAGTGATTTTGAGTCTTAACCATTTTTGGTTTTGAAGAACTCACCACCAGCCCCTAGCGATTTTGAGATAGTCAAGTTTTTGACTTTTTTGCTCACCACTATGCGTCGAGCGATGTTGATCACCGGGCTTCGTGATTTTGAGCCTTAGCCATTTTTGGTTTTGAGAGCTCACCACCAGCCCCTACCGATTTTGCGCTAGTCAAGTTTTTGACTTTTTTGCTCACCGCTTGTAGTCTTTATTTCAATCAATTATGGACAAAACTCCTTGCAGAATTTAATTTGCCAAGATTTGGGGACTTGGTAGGCGCACCGGGACGTCTCAGCTAGGCTGGCCCTTCTATAGCACCCTCATCATCTGCCGCCACTTAACATTTTCACCAAACAATTTTCAATCAAGTGTGCCTTAGCAGACATTACATCATGAAAATCCTAGCTTCAATATTTACATGTGATCATTACATCAGAAAGAAGAAATAAAAACTCCCCTAGCGACTATATTCGCGGGTAGGCATCATGCTGCTCAAATTTCATGCTCGTCTCTGCTTGACCAACTGGTCCTGAGGGTACCCTCGACTTGAACGCTCATTCATCCGCTAGTCCTTGTCGCCCAATTTTTGCACGTCACCTATCTTTCGCTTATGGCTCCCCGTCTCCCATCCCTCTCTAAGATTTTTCGTGATCTTCTCAGCTTCTTCGGCGTCAACATACTTGTCACCCTTCTTCAACAGGTCATGCATTGACTCCGGTGGATTTTTGGAGAGCGACATCTTGAAGGCTCGATTTCGCGTCCCGTTCATTAATGCTGTCACTACTGTAGACATTTGAAGTTCCCTTATACCAAGGGTTGCTCGGCTGAACCTAGCCAAGTACTCTTGCAAAGATTCCTCCTTCTCCTGTACCACCTGCATCAATCCAATGGCTGTCTTTCGTTTTCTCTTACTACTCATAAAGTATGCCAAAGCTCCTAGAGAATTCATCAAAAGTCCTTACAGACCTGGGCGCCAGTGTGGCTACCCAGTCTCTTGCTTCCCTCCTAAGTGTTGGGGGGAACGACCTACACATCACTGCGTCTGAGGCTACATAGAGCCTCATTAAATCGACGAAAGTTCGCAAATGGTCCAGCGGGTCCGTGACTCCATCGTACGTTTTTATCATTGGCTGTTTGAAGCCCCTCGACAAAGGGACGACCATTATTTCTGGGGCGAACGGGTCCTCTTCCAGAACCATTTGCCTACGCCTATCCTTCCTCCTAGTCAAGGCATCATCTATCTTCTTGGTCATCATCTCCTCTATCTTCTTTTCCAAGTCTGTCATGGGTTGGGAAGTCCGTGGAAACACAAAATTGGAAGCCCCCATGTCTCCCATTGTTGGCTGAGTAGCAGGCGGGGTAACCGTCTACGCCACATGGGGTGGTTGCTCGCGTACGGCTTCCGACGAACTCTGCGGTGGGGCTGCAATTTTCTGTGTTTGGTTCTGCAAGAGGGTCATCATGGCCGCCATTGTGTCTCCAGAGCATTAAATTGGCCTTGCGTTACGTACTGCGGTAGCGGTGGCGGATCATGATCCCTTGCAACAGACTCGGATTCCGCATCCGCCATGTTTCCGACCAAGCGTGTTTCACTTCGTGTTCGTCTTCTTGACATAGCTTTTTTGTTCAGTGGATTCCCACAGACGACGCCAATGAAATAATCACAAAATTTACCTCCATGATGATGATGACGTGTGGGGTGTTCCGGTTGCTCAAATCAACGAATGTTACCTGCAAAATGAGGTCGGGGCTTTGTCCCCCGTTGTACCTCCGGCGTGAGAATTAGTAGTCGGTTTTAGGGAGTAAACAGAGAGTATATGAGCATTCAATAAGTTCGAGTTCCAAGAGGACACTACCTTTCTCACCTTGGAGGTATTTATAGGCACCTGTTGCTACGCATTCGGCGGTTGCTGGTGCCACGTGTCCTACGTAAACCTTCCCACTTTCCCCACGTTCTATGTTGGTAACCTCCACTCGTCATTCAGTTGATTAAGCCCCACGTTCGTCGTTGGGTGGTTTCCGTCTTGCTCATTGCTATTTCTATGGTTAAGTATAGCATTGGCCGCATGGTGGTTGCTACATGTGTGAACGTAGGATGCCTCATGGGGGTCGACGACCGCGTAGTGGTAGACGGCCTAGGTGAGCATTGAGGGCCTCATAGGTGATAGGTGGTCTATCATGAGAACGTAGAGCACCCCTTGGTGGTAGGCGGTCTATTATGAGAACGTAGATCACCCCCCATGGTGGTAGACGGTCTATCATGAGAACGTAGAGCACCCCCATGGTGGTAGGCGGTCTATCATGAGAACGTAGAGCACCCCCCATGGTGGTAGTCGGTCTATCATGAGAACGTAGAGCACCCCCATGGTGGTAGGCGGTCTATCATGAGAACGTAGAGCACCCCTTGGTGGTAGGCGGTCTATCATGAGAACGTAGAGTACCCCATGGTAGTGGCGGTCTATCATTGGAACGTAGAGCACCCCCCTTGGTGGTAGGCAGTCTATCATGAGAACGTAGATCACTCCACATGGTGGTAGGCGGTCTATCATGAGAACGTAGAGCACCCCTTGGTGGTAGGCGGTCTATCATGAGAACGTAGAGCACCCCCCATGGTGGTAGTCGGTCTATCATGAGAACGTAGAGCACCCCTTGGTGGTAGGCGGTCTATCATGAGAACGTAGAGCACCCCCATGGTGGTAGGCGGTCTATCATGAGAACGTAGAGCACCCCCATGGTGGTAGGCGGTCTATCATGAGAACGTAGAGCACCCCATGGTAGTAGGCGATCTTATCATTAGAACGTAGAGCACCCCATGGTGGTCGACGGCCTCTGACGTGGTACTTTACAGGGGTGCATATCAAGTAACCCTTACTTCGATCCCATCATATCAAGTTGTCCTCACCTACCGGTTACAATCACCCGCGTACGCGGTTAATTATTGATGTCATCCTATATCACCATTGATTTACCAAGAGCTCTCAACAATGGGAAGAAATCGGAGAGGACGAAATCGGAATTGCTGAAAATGAAGGTCAATAACCCATGATCCTTCGAGCAGTCGAGAATTCGAGATGTGGGAGTTATGTCTTCTAACAAAGATTTCTTTCTCAGAGGAAATGGGTGCACAGATTTCTTTAGCACACAAATTTGGGGGAAATTGGGTGCCAGGGGAAGTTTTTGTTGTAAAAGTGGGTTTCCCTCCAAAAAGAAGAGGGAGAAAACAGTTGACACGTAATGAAAATTTGAATCCCTGTTTTTAAGTCTGGTCTCTACCCTGACCAAGTAGCATTTTTCTAGAGCTGAACATTCAATACATGGAATCTTGCTATACTTACAAACCTTGGTACACAATCCTCTCACATGTGGGCCCCATTGTAAACCCCACACACATATGAGAGGGTTGTGTACAAGTAGCATTTTTCTGTTTAAATCTCAACGAATTGTTGCATTATTGGTGACATAACCTGCTCCGAACCATTTTATTTTATTTTTTGATACCCAGGTTTCCCAGTTTATACTAGACTATATCCTGGACCACCCAGAACCGGTGCCTCAACTCTGGGTGGAGGTAAATCGCGGGTTATGCCCAATCAAGCCAGTGTCCATGCAAACTTTATACTCCTAACCCCAAGGGAGCCCTCCTGCGCCGAATTTACACCACAAGCTGCTCCACCACGTGGTTTTGGGTATTACAACACTTGGCTGCTCTATCCGTGATTCGAACTCCCCACACTGGGGTTGCAAACCCAGCCTTGCACTGTCTTTGCCATCTTGGATGTGCCCCGGGGCACAACTTGCTCCAAACCATTGAACCAACGGGATGTTGATCAGCCCTCTTATCTAGCATGCAACCACCCACAATAATTGGCACCTTAACCTGTACAGACATGTGAGAAATGCACTAAATAGGGTGACATAAATGGAAAGACAACTGAACTTTAATGCCAATTTTAGAGAGGTAATTAGCTCTACAATTAAAACGTGATTATCCGATTCTCACAAACTCAAATAATAATCAAATTAATAACTACTTGAGAAACAGTAACAAACCTTTAATCTATTCAACTTGTACAGACCTCTAATCGTCGAAATTCATGAAGCCAGGAAGGGCTTAACCGTTCAAGAGTTTCAGGTCTATCACATGCATAAGTTAGAACAATGGTGCACATCCCGATTATCAAAATCACATAACTGCAAAAACACGTGAAACGGTAGACATTTAGTTACCCCATCATGGGGACAAATTCGAACTCGGTATCATTGAGCATATAGAGTATACTTGCAGACTTATTTATTCATAACCACATGCATTTGTACACATATAGTATACAAATAGGTACCTATAGATCCATGTGTTTAGGTAGTATTCAATCGCGAAATGATCATTTTATACAGAACGGAACAAGTTGTATTGCGAGTGCATGTCCGTGTGTGCAGTGTGAATTTAGACAAATACAACACATAACATTACTTGTAGACTCGTTCCAATTGCATAATTAGTTTTTAACAACTAATGCAGACACTAATATATTTTTTTTTAAAAAAAAAAAAAACTTAAATTATGACATGAAAAAGAAGTTAAAATCACAATTCAGTGAAGTTACCCGAGTACAACAAAATAAGAAGAATAAAAGTTCAAATTCACTTAGTTACCCAAATACATTTAACTTTTTCTTGTATAAAGCCATACAAATACAAGTGCGTGTAATTGGGATTATAGGCATAAATAAATCCATTAGGAAATTGAGGACCTGGAGGAAATGTCAATAATGGTGACGGGAATGCGGTCCGGGTAGATGTCTTCTGGCAGCTTTGTAGGTGGCTGCATGGGAGGAACGTTGATTGGAAAATTCTCCGCCCGCAGCCGTGACTATCAAGCTCGATACCCCATCTTTGCATCCTTGGCGACTACTATTCTCACACCAGCAGCATCACTGCTCAAGTTCGTTAATTCTGGATCGAGCCTGCTCAAGTTCTACCTCGAGGATAGATATCGATGGAGCAGCATTTGTTCGTTGGTTGAGTATGGGTCAGCCAATTACTTGCTTTAATGCATCTAATATTTTCCAGCCAACAGGATCCCACTTTGTTGACCCCTCCATTGAGTCGTAAACTTGGAACAGGCTCAAACTACAAAAGATAAAAGTATTTTCAAGATAGGATATGGAGGCTAAAAATTAGAAGTCGAGAAAACCCTATATTTGTTAATAAAATGGATCCAAGTTTTAGTAATCAACTCGATGTCAACATATCACAAATCTTCAACTATTGTTCGAACACCTTAAGAAAAGGCAAACATAATTGTACAGAATATCACATTTTGCAGAATATCACCTTATATGTGCAGACATTGATCATCCAAATTCAACCCGGCAACGAAAATTTGTAACAAATTGGGAAAAGGAAGACATGGAAGAAAATAGGGAAATACATGGAAATGACCCAAATTCAAGGTCATATTTATTCAACCATATAAACTACCTAAAATACCCTTAGTATAAAAAGTTTCAAAACAAATCATTTTAGTCCTTAAAACTTTAATTCTAATTTTGGATTCGACAAATTGTTTGCCCCTTGCAATAAAAAATTAACTTTTATTCACCATCAACTCTTTCCACCTAACTTGAGCCAAAAAATTTGATATTGATTAATAATTTTATTTTTCAATTAATTGTATTTTTGCATTTTTAGGATCCCACTAAAATTGGTATCAGAGCCCTATATTCTGAGAATTTAAAGCCATAAGAAAATGGAAGATAATAAAGAAATTTGCGTAGGATGGTACGTTAACAATTCTACTGAATATTTAGATACTGATAGTTATATTCAACATCTTGTTAATAAATCAAGAAATTTGATTGAAAAAATAAAAGACTAAGATAGTCTTAAAATAAAGAAAAAATTTGAAAAGAAAATTACTTTTCTTTTAATAGATTTTAATGAAGTTTTAGATGAAGACTTAGGATATCTTGTTAAAATACTTATTCTTATAGAAATGAAAACTTTAAAAAGAATTCAAAAAGTTCTTAATAATGAAATTAGGAGAATTGAAGAATTAGAGCCCTAAAAATCATAGAAATTGAAAATTCAGAGAATTTAGAAACTGAAGTATACGAAGGAGTAGAAGGATATGCCTTAAAAGGAAAATTTGATTGGGAAAAATTTAGAAAACTTAATAGAGCAGAATTAAATCTAAAACTACCAAGAGAAAATAGATTATTTAATATTTTAGAATCAACCTTTAGAAAAAAGAAGTTAGTAATTAATGAATATCATGAGATAGAAAAGGCCATAGATATTAAACATACACAAGGAAAAATAAAATTAAATCTTATAACAAAAGGAAATATTAATGAATTTTTAGGAAAATTAAAACAAGAAAAACGAAATAAAATATCTTATGTCTACCTTACTGGAATACAAATAATAATAAAATCATGTTTTAAAGAAGGAATTAATAGTCCTATAATACTTAATCTACAAGATGAAAGATGTATAACTGCAGAAAATGAAAATTTAGGAATAGTGAAAGGAAATTTAGCCTATAAAAAATTAAAATTTACTTGTTATCCAAGATATTGAGTGCATATAAATGATAAAAATTTAGATGATTGTCTTAGTCTACATTTTAAGATGACTAATAAAATATTAAAAGATGATAATAAAGTTTTTACTATATTATATCAAGGATTATATTGTTATGCAAATAGTAATTATGAAAATATATATAAAGAAAAGCTTTTTATAGAAATTGACGAAGAATTTAGGGATATAGGAGAAGCAATCTTACCTAGAGAACGAGATATAGAGGAAATAGAAAATTTTGAGATAGGACAGATGATACTATAAGTATCGATCAACCTATAATACCAAAACAAATAACATATAAAGAAAATAAGATAATTATTGGAAATAATACAGTAAGACATAGTATTTCAAAAATAATACAAAATAAAAATAATAGTGTTTATGGAATCAAATGAAAGTTTTTTAATGGAAATAAATGGATAAATGAAATTAAAATACTTATTGATATTGGAGCAAGTCAGAATCATATTTGCTCTCTTATTGATGAAGGAATTAAAAAGAAAAAAGTTGAACCTTATAGTTATAGAGATTTTGAAGGAAAAATAAACTCTTGTGATATCATAGGACAAGTTCAAATTAAATTAGGAAATTTATTATTAAGCATAGAATGCTATATTGATAATAATATGAATTTTGATGAACACCCAATATTATTAGGAAATTCATTTTTAAATAATCTTGATAATTATAAAATAGATAAGGAAGGAATTCTTATTATATATCAAGGAATAACTACATATTACCTTAAAGAAAAATGAGTAGAGAAATAAAATTCCCAATAAGTGTATATATACAAATAACTGTATTTGAATAAAAAATAACTACTTGTGCTCTAATTGATACAAGAGTTGAGATAACTGTCTTTAAAAAATCTTTATTACCAAAATGGATTGAAAATAAACAACAATTAACACTACAAGGAATAACTGGAGTAAGAGAATCTTTAAAATATAAAAATGAAAATATAGAAGTTATAATAGGATCTAAAATAGTAATTATAAGAAACGTTTACCAATATAATATAAATGATTGTGATATTATTCTAGGAAATGACTTTTTTTAACAGTTTAGTCAATATAGTCAAAATATTTATACAATTCAATTAAAAACACCATGTGGACATTTACTAAAAATTGTTAGAGAATTTAAACCATTCAGAGTTCAGCCAGCTCAGCGTGGTGAAAAAATAGAATTTATACCAAAATTACTCAATTATTCAATCAAAACAATTACTCTTGATCAAATAAAAGATCTTTTAGCAAAAAATTATAATGAAAACCCACTTGAAAAATGGGAAAAATAAAAAACAACAGCTAAAATAGAACTGTTAGAACCAACAATCATTATTAGAGTCAAACATATGCTTCTATAATCAAGAAGATAAAGAAGAATTTCAAGTACAAATTCAAGAACTTCTTAATCAAAAACTTATAAAAAGAAGTAATAGCCCTCATAGTAGCCCAACTTTTATGGTTAGAAATCATTCAGAGATAAAAAGAGGAAAACCTAATATGGTTGTAAATTATAAAGAACTTAATAAAAATACTAAATTTGATGGATATTATTTATCAAATAAAGAAGTATTAATAAATATAGCCAAAAACAAAAAATATTATTCAAATTTTGATTGTAAGTCTGGATTTTGGCAAATTAAGCTTGAAGAAAGTAGTATACCATTAACAGCATTTAATACCCCTCAAGGACATTATGAATGGTTAGTTATGCCATTTTGATTAAAAAATGCACCACAAATTTATCAAAGAAGAATGGATGAAGTCTTTAGAACTTATAATTTTCTTATTGTTTATGTTGATGATATACTTGTTTGTTCAGAAACATACGAAGATCATCTTAAACATTTTAGAAGTTTTGCTACACTTTGCTCAAAAGAAGGTATAATACTTAGTCAGAAAAAGGCAGAAATAGCAAAAAATGAAATTGAATTTTTAGGAATGATAATAAATAGTGAAAAAATAAAATTACAACCTCATATTTCTGAGAAGATAATTTTATTTCCTGATAAACTTGAAAATAAGCAACAAATTCAAAAGTTTTTAGGTTGTCTTAATTATGTTGAAAGATTTATAGAAAAACTTGCAGAAAAAAGAAATAAACTTCAGAAACTATTAAGAAAATCAAATAAATTAGGTTGGAATGAAGAACATACTCTTTGTATTAAAAATTTAAAAGAAAATTGTAAAAATTTACCTAAACTCAGACTTTCTGATGAAAAAGATAAATTAATAGTTCAAACCGATACTTCAGATTTATATTGGAGTGCTTTATTAAAAACTGATTTAAATGAAATTTGCAGATATACTAGTGGAACATTTAATAATGTTGAAGTAAATTATTCAACTAATGAAAAAGAATTATTGGTAGTTGTTAAAGGAATAAATAAATTCAAAATGTTCTTGTTACTCAAGGAATTTATTGTTCAAACTGATAATACTCAACTTAACGGACTAGTAAATAATAAATTACCAAATTCGCCTCAACATAGAAGATTACATAGATGGCAAGTGCTATTATCTTTTTATAATTTTAAATTTGAATATATTAAAGGAAAAGATAACTTATTTGTTGATTTCTTGAGCAGGAATCATGATTTTGGACAAGGTTGAAGCATTTACCAAAGAATTGCAAGATCTTCTAACAGATTTTAATGCAGATTATCTTGTTATTCAAGAGGATCATCTTGACATCAGACAAACTTTGTGCGATTTATCAAACAAAGTTGTTGAAAGTGGAAAAAAGATTGATAAACTAAATGATAATAAAGAAAAAATAGCTGAAAAATTGACAGAATGTTTAGACGTTTTTGTAAGTTGCAGTCAGGAGTACCCTCTTTTAGAAAAAGGTGAATACAGCCAAAATGCGAGTCATATCCCATTTCGGGAGATTAATACATCCACTTCAAGTGGAGATTCGAAATCTAAGAGAAATGACCATCTTACCTCGCAAGAGGAAAATGTCATAACAAAGGCTCTACAACAATTACCCGTCAGTATTGACAAATTGTTGGAAAAATTTACAAGTGGAAAAGGAGCCCCTGAGTCTAGTACTCAAACATCCTTATCAAAAGGCCCATTGGAATAGCCTACTGTTATCAGTGAATTCCAAGAAAATAAAAAAGTACCGGTTGGTGACCTCAAATCACCAAAGGGAATAATTACAACTCATCATATTCGAAATAATCTACATCCTATGGAAAATGAGTATTATGAATTTTCAGAATGGGTATATAATTTCAGAGAAGGAAGTTCTCTATATTTAACAGCCCTTCCAACGGCGATTTATCCAAAGATCAGTGCAATTCAAGGAGCGGATCCCAATATTGTTCGAAAATTGGTAGCATTTGGATTTTTAGATCGACTCTTCCCAGGGATAGATCTAAAAGAAATTGAACAGTTTGATAAAGAGTTTGTTAATTATGTTAAAAAATTCAGTGATAAACAACCAGTTGAACTGAGATTTTACACAATTAGTCTTGAATATAAAGAACCAGAATGGTATGGAGAATATCATCTTGTCACTATTCGGAAAAATAATGGAAATCCACTCAAGGAGATTCAGATTTTTAAAGAGTTACCTACTATTAATAAGAAATGGATGATCTATAGAAGAGCTCTTGGAATAAAATCAGTCTTTTCAACGATGCAGTTCTTTTATGGAGAAAGATACATGGTCTATGGTATGAGCAATAATTGGATCCTTATCTATAGAGTAGATAAATAATCAAAAATTCTTGAAGAAAAAATCTGTGGAATTATGAATGATCAATTCTCTGGAAGTGAAGAATGCATTAAAGAGATTTGCCGACTCATGGGACACGTCCACAAGTAAAGGACGATAAGAAAGCAACATCACAAGACAACACCATGTGAGCATTAAAGCAGAAGGAGACAGCTCAAAAGCTGGAATAAAGCAGCCGACAGTGCTTTAATTATTTCAACCACTTTGAAGAAATAATTGTACTTTAACTTTTTTGTTGTAAAAATTTGATTGGCCAGAAGCTTCTCGGTGAAGTGAGTGTCTTTCTATAAATTGTGACTCTACTGAAGGAGAAGATCATCGAAAATTAGCCATCTGAAATCTCATCCTAAAATACCATTTCAAACCTCCAAAAATGATCTTTGTAATCCTTCTCGTTAGAGAGTAGAAACCACTCTTCGGAGTATCAATCTTTGTAAAAATCTTTGTATAATAGCTTTCAAGCTATCTTCAGATCAATAAAATCTTTGAGTTTGAAATAAATCTTTTATTACGCTTTGAGTGTTATTCTACACAGTGTGTCTGTTTGAGAGTTTTGAGTGCCTTTGTGTCCATTTTGCTGTGATGCTGTCGGACTTTGGCCAACTCTTGTGACGAAGATGACCAAGAACATATAACATTCTTGCTATTTGGCGAAGCGTGGTAAGACCCTTATTTTAAGCTACAAGAAAATTTATTGTCTGAAAATTTGCATGAAAATTATTATATAAGAATTTTTATAAGATTGTTTACTTTGAAGAACTTTTATCATGGAAAGTTACGAGTTTTATTATAGAACTGTACCTTTTAGATATACTAATAGTATTAATTATAGTCACATGATAGAAATTCCAGAAACTTATGATAGTTATACTAGAGGAATAAATTTCATAAAAAGAGATGTTAGATATTATGAAAAATGTCTTACAATTGTATCATTTGGATTAAAAGAAAGATTGCCTAAAGAAATAATAAAAATGATTATATTTTTCTAGTTAGATAGTGAAAATAGTGAAAGAATTTTTGAAACTATAGAAAAGCATGTAAGTTATAATGAAGTTTCTGAATTATATGATTTTGATCTTAGTTTTGACGATATAGAATAAGAATATGCCTGGAATAACTAGAAAATTTTGTGGTAATAAAATAAAAATTTTAGAAGAACAAATAATAACTGATAATAATCGTAGAGAAATAGAAAAAGAAATTTCTAATTGGAATAAAATTAAAAGAGAATTATTAAGGAATGAAATTACAAGAGAATTAAGAAGAGAAAAACAATTTAGAAGAGAAATAAGACAAATGATAAATAATATAATAATTAATTCTTTAAACTTACCAGATTAAGATGAGTTTACCAACAAAAATAAGATTTGATAAACAAGAAATATAAAATATTAAATTACCAATAGGAAGCTATCAAACTAAAAAATGGAATACAACTCTGTTTCAACCTTTAAGCTCATGGGGAAATACAGATAAATTATTAAATATGACTACAAACTGGACTAATGCATTTTTATGGCAACAATTAGGACAATTAAAATCTAAAGATATAGAAGCTATAGATGAGATAAATAATATAGATCCAAAAGATGAAATAGCTAAAGAAAGATTAGAAGTTTTAAGCAAAAATATGTCTAAACAATTTAATAAAATAAAAGAACAAATTAATAATTTAGAAATACTTGATGAAGCTAAACTTGAAGAAATTCAAAATAAAATATCAAAAATTGCACAAAAAAATAGTATTAATAAAATAACAATTTTAGAAGAAAAGATAGGTATTATTAATTATAAACTTGATATTCTATTAAATAAATTAGGATTTGAAATTGAAACACCATCTTATAAAAAACCTAAAGTATGAGTATGAATGATAAAATCAATTTAATTGAGAAAAGTATAAAAACAATTGATGAAAAAATAACTAGAATTGAAATAGACTACGAAGAAGAAAAAGAAAAACTACAAAATAATTTTTTAAGAATGGAAAATCTTTTAAATAGAATAATAGAAAATCTAAATAAAGAAAAACCATTTAAACCAGACTATGCTAAAGAACTTAAAGAAGTTAGAAAGAAAATTGAAAAATATGAAGAATTAATAAAACTTAATGGAGGATTAAAAGAAGATATAGAAAGATTATTGATTGATCTTAGAAAGCAAGAAGAAAATCTTATAGAAAAAGAAGAAGGAAAATTAGTTATAGAAGAACAATGAACGAAGATATGGAAAATTTAATATTTGACTTAGAAGATTTAAAAATTTGTGAAGAAATAACTAAAAATCATATGGTCGGAAAAAACGGGAGGACCACGAGCAGTAAAACAAGAAGAATATGGAGAAACTAGCACAGCTAGATATGAAACAGAAATAGACCCAAGAAGATATGTTAATATAAAAGTAGATTTTAAAACTACCAAACAAAGAATGTATAGAGACCAATTTAAACCAGTATTAAGAGAATCAAACCCAATGAAAATTGCAGGATCGTATTTAAATTTAGATTGTGAATTAGATGTTAGAAGAGTTATAAATGAATGGAGTATTAATATGATAGCACATTTTAATTATAATCGCAGTAATATCGATAATAAAAATAGAACTGAATATTTATTAGCAACATTTAAAGGAAATGTATTTAATTGGTATAGAGGATTAGAAAAAACAACAAAAGATGTTTGGAAAGATAGTATTGAAGCAGGATTTGGAATTAGTATAATAGAGGGAATAAATAGAGTCGCTACAAGAATTTATAGAGAGTTTGCCGGAGAAGACTGGGTAAATGAAAGTACTAAAGCTAGATTAGAAGAAATAGAAGATGCTAAAAACAGAATGGAACATTTACAAATTTGTAATATGTGTTACCTTAATGAATATTGTTGTGAATATAGTAAATATTATTATATGATGTTTGGAAGTGGAGCTGATAATAATTATAAGAAGGAAGTTTTTATTAGAAAATTACCACCACCATGGAATAATTTTTTCAAAATAAGATTAAAGAAAAACAATTAGGAAGAAATGAAGAAGGATATACATTAGGATTTATTATAAGAACTATAAAAGATGAAATAAGTACTATGTGTAGTAATCAAATGATTTATAAACAATCAGGATTTATACAAGATAGGATTTGTTGTAGAGATACCGAAGTACCAGGAAATTGGAGATGTTATGATTATAAAAGAAAAAGAAAAATAAGACCCAAGAAATATAAAAAATACAATAAGTTTAAAAAGAAATATTTTAAACCTAAAAGAAAATATTTTAGAAGAAAATATAAACCTTATAATAAAAAATCATTAGATAAAAAACGATGTAAATGTTGGAATTGCAATAAAGAAGGACATATAAGCACTGAATGTCTAAAAAAGAAAGTTAGAATCTTAATTACGGACTTTGAACAAATTAGAGATGAATGTGAAGAAGTTGATATTGAAGAAATAGAAATGAATGAAGAAATATTTGAAGAAAAATCAGATTTAGAAGAAATGTCTAGTGATGACGAATAAAAATAAGAATAAAAAGTTTAAGGACTTGTTTTGCAAATAAATGCCCCATTTCATTATGGGTAAAAGTGACTCTTTAACAAAATTCTTAAAAAACTACTATTCATAGGTCATTTTGAAAAATCCCCCAAAAAAATAATACTTGACGTAGAAGCCCTCTGTTTGTACCCGAAACAAAATGTGGACTATGACCAGGACTTTTGCTGATGAATTAGGGTATTCTTCCTCCTACTTCGTTGTATTCTTCTTCCAAATAAACAAGCCCATAAACTAAAGAAGCAAACCAAGGCATACCATTTTCCATCTTTCTGCCCGATTTAATAGAAGGTAGGAGACTATTGTTAATCTTTACGTCATTTTTGATATCGTGTCACGTATCCTGATCATTAGACAATTTAAAAAAAAAAAAAAATACATTCCCTCCAATTTCAATTTGAAAACCAATGTAGTGCACACCACAATGTCAATTAGAGGTGTCAAGACAGACGGGCTAGCCAGACCCGTGAAAATCGGCCCGAATCAACCCGTGACCGTGAGCCGACCCGTGACCCGAGCGAGTGGTTCAGGGGTCAATGAGGTGTGAACCGCGGGTTTCGCGGGTTGCACCTTCACGGGCCGCGGTTAACCCGCTGGCCCATGAAAAAAAAAATTTGAAATATATAATTTTTGAACAAATATATAAAATTAAATAATTAAAATGGGGATATACAAATATTAAAATATATAATTTTTGAACAACTAAATTATAGTTAAAACTTAAGTAGGTGTCAACCTAATTGGGATGTACTTAATCTATAAATTATAATAAAATTAGGTGTCACCTAGTTGGGATGTACTTATACTATAAATATTTGATAATAGCAATTAAAAATGTATTTAATTGTTATTTGTTTAAGTTAAATTTAACTTTACAAAGTTATAAATAATTCATGTAACATTAAATTTGAATTTTATGTAAACATTTCTTGATATAAATATGAATTTATCATTTTGTTCACTTCTTAGTTTACATTTAAAAAAAAAAAATATTTTTTGCTATAAATATAAAAAAATTTATATTTTTATAATTTTATTTATACAATAATACGGGCAAAATTTAAACAAACCCCGACTCGCGCGATCCGTGACCCGCATGGGCTCTACCCGGATGGGTCAGCGGGTGGGCCTGGGTTGTAGTCCAAAATTTGTGAGCCGACCCGGAACCCGTAGCGGGTGGGCTTTTTTTCACGCGGGCCGTTATCGAGCTTATATGTTGACGGGCCGACCCGACCCGAACTACCCGGATGGACACCTCTAATGTCAACAAGAGAATGTACAAGTGGCTTTATCCTCAATTTTTACATCATTTTTTACATTATACCACGTATCTTGACATCATTGGACAGTTTTCAAAAAAGAACACACACATTCCTGCCCATTTCAATTTGAAAATCAATGGAGTGTACAACACCGTGTCAACAAAATAATGTACAAATAACTTTATCCTTGTCACATTTACATTGTGTTTGGCACCCATTTTGGGTGTATTATAAATTTTGGAATAGTGATTGATGGAAGAATGTGTGGCTGAAAAGTAATGAAAAGTTTTAGATTTGTGTGTAATATTATTTTATTTAAAGAATGTGTGATTATAATTAAAAAAGAGAAAAATTTAAAAATATATATATAATGAGTGCCAAACACAAGCTTAATTTTTTGGTCATTAACATCTAAAAATATATCCTACTCTTTTAAAAGACTCGCCTGGCTCCATTAATTTAAAAACGTCTTTTTTCTCTCTCTTATTTTAAATCACATTTTTTAATCACGCATTTTTCAAAAAATAACTATTATAAAATATTTTTTTCCCCTCAAAATCTAATTATAATGACGCTCAAACAAGGTCTTGATCAGCCGTTTACTGTTCATTGTTGAGTACCATGCTTTCACACGTAAATTGGTTTGTACTGTCGATCAACTATTTACTGTTAAAACATGTGGCACAATGTCAAAAATGATGTAAATATTAATGTACATATGGCATGATTGTTTAAATAATTCCACAAGTGGGAACATTAAAACTTGTAACTTATTTTTAAAAATAAATCCTCTAAAATAGAGATAGAGAGCATCTTAAATTTTAAAAATAATCTCTTCTGGAGATACTCTTCCAATTCTAAGGTTTAATTTTCCACGACTCATGGTCCGCCAAAGTGGAGCATGCTCCAATCATGCATAAACCATGCACGGTACCAAACATGGCCCTTTTAATAAAGCAAACTTCTCTTTATAAACACATTCTTAAATTTCAAGCAACAAAAAAGACTAGTTTTAAGGGATAGAATCTCACATCAAATAAAGATGAAAACATAGACCAATTTATAAGGGTTTGTGCTACTCCTCTTACTAAGGTTGACATTTTAAGATGGAACCTCAAAATCTTAACATAGTATCAGAGTCCTTTAAGCTCCAACGAGCAATTCGATCTGACTAAGACTCAAAAAAATTGAGCACACAGATTTCAAGATTGGTCTGCACAAACAAGCCACCATCTTACGAAGGCATGTTAACATCGAATAAAGATAAAAACATAGACTAATTTATAAGGATTTGAGCTACTCCTTTTAATAATGTTGACCTTTTAAGATGGAACCCCCAAAATCTTAACAACTAGTCTCATCATAAGCTAATGTAATTGAATACCATAACAAGTCACAACATCCTTGAGTATCATTTCAAAGGACAAGATTACAACTCAGCAAAGAATGAAAAGAAATTCTCAGACGAGAAAAATTCATCGATATACACATCCAATCTTCATGTCTAATAGAAGATCAGTTACCAATAAACTATCCACCATTATATCAGGCATCATAAATTGCAATCGGATTCATTCGCTTCCAATGGTATCTTCTTTACTCTGAAAAAGAATCAGAAACTCATCGTGTAGATGCTTCATCTAAATATAATGATAGGAGGAGGCCGAAAGGGCATCTGGATTATTAATATCTGTATTGTTAATCAAGTATTGTACTCGACTCGAAATATGAGCATTCCATTCACAATGAAGGTCTTGCTATAGTCGATTATCTTCATATTCCAGGCAAACTAAATATTGTAACTCAAGCCTTTGTCCAACACCCACAGCCTGGGAGGGGAAAAGGAAAAATGAGATACAGGAACCTGATAAAATTTGTGTTCAACCATTTCTACTGAATAAAAATAAAATTTATGAGCATCATCATAGTTTTGAATGAGATGCTCATTAGAGACGAGAGGGTACCTGATGATTTGAGGGCAGATATATGAGATAGTGACATCACTCAGCAATGTTCCTTACAACTCCAGTTGCGGAAACCTCAGGGATTTGCAGGGATCGTCTTGGGGTTTCAGCTAACGGGTTAACTATAAACCCACGACCACCTTGGAGTCGATGTCTCCTATTCTCCAGCTTAAATCCTTCACGATCTCCATTCTTATCAGGGATGTTACGTGCTCCAGCTACTGATGTGATTCCATCAGAAATAGAGAATCGAGAGGTTGAAAAACGACCCTCTGTTTTCTTCCAAAGCTTTGAGCTCAAAAATTCTGCACCAGGTAATTTGCAACACATTGCACCTGCAGCATCACTTCGTGACATCCTTCCAGTTGAGACAGCTAAATCAAATGAAATTTCATCCAAAGCCAGCTCTAGACCATGAACACGTGTCTCCAGAGAATGCATCCCACTGTGAGAACTCCCAATGAATTTCTAGTTTTGGCAATGAAGAAAAGATGTGAGTAATGGTTCACAAATTGAAAATTTGGTGAACAATTAATTAGCAGGGAACTGCTGCCATTAGAGATATAAGTAGAGGAGCAAACAAATGTTAAATCCAGAGTAATAAGAATATCATCCTAGGGCCAGAATTCAGTTGACTAAAAAATGTTCCAGAGTAATAAGGATATCATCCTAGAGCCACAATTCAGTTGACCATAGAGCTCGTATAGAAATACCCAAATCGCTGGTAATTGGTCAAATCCACAAAAAGTTAAATTCATGAACAAACAAGAAATTTGAATACTAGAGTCAGCTTAGATTTCAACATATTCCTAATCATCAATCATTCTACTCAAAAATACAGTCAAAGACGTTCATATAACATCAAAAAACTTCAAGTCGTCAATTGAAAACAGAACGTGAATTGTCTGGAAATTCAAATCTACATGCCTTGCTTGGATCTAGGATTTATGAGAAAAAACATGCAAAAACACTCGTCAATCATTTTCATGTGTTCCTTCATTAGGTGTAATAACAGGAAATTAAATTAGTGAAAGATGTATAAATATTTTCTTAGCCCTTGTTTGTGCAACATTAAAATGTTCATTCTTATTCTTCTACTCATTTTCAACCACACATTCTTCAATAAAATAATATTTCCCATCACATAAATAACTTTTCCTTTTTTTTCAACTACACATTCTCCATACTATTTCAAAATATATTCTTCCAAAATAATGTGGTTCAACACCCTTAATTTGGCAAAATCTGGCGAGGTCCTTCCCAGTCTTCAAGAGTTCCCACCCATTGTTAAGCAAAAGGATGCCTCCTCAAATGTAGCCCTCGGAGCCGCCACCAAACAAAAAAGCTACCTAGTATAGACCACGGCTCAAGTGTCCATCTGAAACTATGAAGCACCGACACTAACACATGCATTTGACACGACATGTGTCGGACATGCCAACACACAATTTTTCAAAAAAAGTACCGACACGACACGTCGTCGACACGTTGATTAAATTTTTAAAAAATTTTCATTTATATAGTATAAATTTAATTTTATACTTGCAATTAATTTCTTGTGGAAATTTTTTAAGGCCCCGTTCGGGAGAGATTAAAAGTCAATTAAAATTGAAAATATGGCTATTATTGGGTCCCACTCGTCTAATAAAAGTCAACAATAACGGCTATATTTTCAATTTTAATCCGATTTTAATCCCTCCCATACAAGACCTAAATATGATTATCTATTTGTTATTTAATAATAATTTTGAATTAAAAATATTTAATATTTCTGATAAAGAAAAAATGATCATGACAGAGTACGATGTGTTGGACACGAACACGCTATTCTAGTTGAAGCATTAGTGCTACAGTGATCTAAAATCTATGCAATTCAACTTCAATTGGCACTAGCCACCAAAATGTTGCCATTATTTCTAGAGATTATCTCGATGTAATTTATTTTATCCAATACAACTTATTAACTAAGAAGGATTGGAAAAATTGACAGCATTGATCTCAAGTTCTTTACCACTTCAAACTTTATGATTTCATCAGGGACGAGCTTTTAGTTTTTCAGTAGAAAAGATGAAACTCATTGATGAGCCATGCATAGGAAAGTGCAACGGAGTTGGAGGATACAGCTTTCAGTAAACTGGAGGCTACAACTTACAAAAGAGACGACAAGGGGAGTGGGGGTGAAGGTTGTTGCAGTGTCAAAATGCCTATTTCCTTTCTGCATTTGCAATCTTTTATTTATGTTAGTTTAGTGGGAAAATGTTTTTTTCATTATTTTCCTTGACCAATCAAACAAGTTTGAAAATTTAACTTCCTTTGATTTACTTTTACTTTACGTTTTCTCCTTATATTTGTTCTTTACCTTGCTAAACAGATACTACACTAGATAAGACTGGAAAGTAAAGGATATACAAATATCTTAAGATTATTGATTGTCCTAATAACAACAATATCATTGCAAGTCAGCACATTAAAAACAAATGGAAAAAGTTAGTATGTGTAGAAGCTAAGTACCTGCAGAATGTCTAACAAATTGGATTGCTGGTTTTCAATTTGCACAAGCTGCTTTCGGATGTGAGAAAGGTCCTCGCACTCTCTGTGGTTTCTACAAGGATCTCCAGCTTCATTAACGGTGACAAAACTTTCATGGTCACATGGCAACACACGAGACCCAGGCTTAAAAATGCCAAGTTTCTGCTTCTTTTCATCCGAGTTCTCATTGAAAAGGGCACGTTTTATTTCTGGCTTGGTAAATTTATTTCTTTCCTCCTCGACGGTTTTCAACACTCTCTCACCTCTAGTCAAAGGATTATCCTCCGAAACTGCTATACCAGAAGAATCACCAGCAATTTGAACTTTCCCATCATAAGGCTTCTTGGGGTCCAACTTCCTAAACATAGCAGGACCAGTTTTCCTGTTATTACCACCAAGAGGACTTCTTTTCCTGGCTGTAGTAGCAGAAGGGCCATCAACTGATGGTGTTCTACCAACTGAGTTATCAAAAGGGACTCTTTTCCTTACTACAGGAACAGTTGAGCTAACTGTGCAAGAAGTTTTGATGCCAGGTGGATAACGTCCATCACTAGGACTTTCTGTAGCCAAAGCGAAAAAAGTAGCCATTGAAAATCTTGAGAACAAATATAAAAGGATCAGTGGGAAAAATGTTACTCGTGTCTTAAAATAAATAGCAGAAGAAAAATGAGCCAACAGTAGTTAAAAAGAAGTGCAAATAGTATTTGAATGAAACTCCAAATGAAAATGAATAACTGAATTACCAGCTGAAGACGCATACAGAATAAAATATATCAGAATCAAACCAAAAGAAGGAAAGAACAAGCAATTTGATTCAATATATCATAATCAAACCAAAAGAAGGAAAGAGTAAGCAATTTGAATAAATGAAGAAATCAAGAATTGAAATCCCCACTTGTCAATTAAAAAGAGTACATTAAAGAAAGAAAGATGAACAAATCATATCAAGACTAGAAATTGAAATTAAAAACAGTTTACTTGTGCTCAACTCAGTGCCGATAAACCTGTATAGAAGAATTATAATTTGAACCACTATTTATTGAAATTAAGTAAATAATCAGATAGAAAAAATTGAATAGCTTAAATTCAAATTGTATGTTCTAAAAAATTTGCTGCGAAGGCAGACGATGAATTTGATCTGTCAAATCTGAAAAAATCAAATTAGCAAGAGAATAATCAGATCAAATACGCATGAAAGAACATAATTAAAGGTTGTACCTTTAGATGACGCCTGGGATTCAGTATACTGTGAGACTTCATCTGATAGATCAGGAATCTCCTTCCAAGCATCTATCATCTGATTCATTGTCTCCCTCACTGCCTTTACCTAAACAAATCAACACAAATTACATCAATAATTCTATATACAGATAATTCTACATTTGAAACTCAGATTATTAGTAGTAAGATGTCAAACAGATTTTAACTAGATCCAATTCAACATCAGACCTTGTCAAATCTCTTTGCCTCGAAGGTCTTCAAACAAGAACTTTTATATTCAGATAAAGCATATTTCTCCACCCCCGCGATCTTCATCAACGTCTCTGCAGCTGCCTTCCTCGCGGCCCAATCCTCACTACTCAAGAACTCCACCAAAAACAACACTAAATTCTTAATCAGGTTCTTTCCACCACCACCCAACACACCATTCAGTTCCACCACGCTCCCCATCAGCGTCAACAATGCGGTTTTTGCCTTGAAACTCTCGCATTTCGCCAACTTCTCGAACCTCGGCAATAGGCGGCTCAAGCAACCGGAATCCGGATTTTGTGATCCTTCGATTATTGATACCAAACAGAGAGCAGCGCCATTCTGAGTATTAGAGTCCTGTTCTCTGAATAGAGATTCAAGGAATGGCTTTGTAATGGAAGCAAAAGATGGTGCTGTGAGATGTGAAGAGAGGGAGAGTGAAGCAGATACGCAGGCAGAGCGGACGGAAGAATCCGGATCCCTGAGTCGGCGGACGATAGCGGAGAGGAGTTTGGACAGGTATGGGGAGAGAGAGTTTCCGTAGTGCTCGGATAACACCGAAATGAGGCGGAGACACTGGCGGCGGACGGGAGACTTATCCGACGAGTCGGTGGCGGAGATGGAGGAGAGAAACGGCGGAAGTGAGTCGGTGGAGAGAGATCTCGCAATAGATTCCAACTCCGACGCCGCGGCGGCATGCGTATCCCGGTCGGAAAGCTTGTGGAGGCACGTAAGCACACGGTGCTTCAGGTCCCGTGCTTGAGCCTGGCTCTGCTGCTTGGAGTTAGAAGCCGACATTCTATAACAAAATATATATACACGCACGCTAAATGAGTCTCTATAGGAATTTAAGTTCGAGTGTCTATGGGTGGTATGGATGGTGGCGCCGCCGGTATCTCAGGCTGCATTGCGGTGGACGTGTCAGAGGCTTTAAAGACTCGTTTGCTTTTTCTCTGTCTGCTGCTTATAAAGAGGTAGGTACATGCCATTGGGAAAGTCACGTAAAGAAAGCCGTTAATTACTGGAAATGGCGATACGACTGCGTTTGATCAGATGAAGGATTTATCCGACGACGTATTGGAATGTTTAGCGCGCCATGTTATCCTATTTTCCCTCTTCACTGCTAATACATGGAGTTAATTTTACCAACTGCAACTTAAAAGTTTTTTGCAAAATTTTGAGTTAATTTTACCAATTGTAACTTAAGTTTGTGCAAATTTTCAATTTGGTCATTGAAGACTTTTTCTGACCCATTTAACGCTATAGTTTATAACTTCTTCTTCAATAGTCAATCGGTTAAAAAAATTAACATAAAATCCGACGTAACGTCTGTTAAGTTTTAAGATGGTAACATTCTTACTTTTCACTGTTATTGTGGAAAACATTATTACTTTTTCTTTTCTTTTTATATTTTCACCATTATTTTCACATTTTATTACGCAAAAAAGTCTTTTTATCCATTTTCTTAATTAGAAAATGTGAATTAACGAATATACCATTCTATTTAAATTTTTTAAAAAAAGTAATTGCAATCATAGTTCCAATTTTTTTTTAAAAAAAAGTGCAAACGAGTCTTAAATAAATTAGTAACAAAATAATTAGCACATAATGTTCCAACATTTCACTATTTTTGTGAAAAACGTTCATATCTTTCTTTTTTTTGGCATTTTTACCCTTAATTATACATTTGATTGCGCAAATAGTCATTTCTATCTATTTTCATCAAATTTCAAAATAAAAAGTTGTTAAATGATAAATATACTCTCCTATTTAAATATATATAAAAAATAAATAAAAATAAAGAACTAATTGCAACAATAATCTCAATTTTTTTTTAAATGTAAATGAGTCCCAAATAAATTAGAAATTTAATTTTTTTTTTTTAAAAAAAAAGTGCAAACGAGTCCCAAATAAATTATTACAAATTAAAAAACCAATTTTCTTTAATTTTCTATTTTTTATTTAAATATGAGTGTATAATAATCATTTCATAACTTTTATTGAGGAATTAGATGAAATTGGATAAAAATGATGATTTGCGCAATTAAATGTGTAATTACTGGTTAAAATACCAAAAATGAAGGATATGGACGATTTCCATAATAATAGTGAAATGTAGAAATATTATGTGCTAATTACCCTTTTAATAATTTATTTGGGACTTGTTTGTACTTTTTTTAAAAATTGGGACTATAATTACAATTAATTCTTTTTATTATTATTATTTAAATAGAATGATACATTCATCATCCTACAAGTTTTAATTGAGAAAATGGATGAAAATGAAATTTTGCTCAATGAAAGGTGAAAATAAGAGTCAAATGTCAAAAAATGAAAGGTAAGGATGTTACGTGTTAATTACCCATCCCCTATATATGTGGTCGGGATTTTTTGGATAAAATATAGACAAGACTTCTTCCCACACTACTAGGATTTCAATTTTGTTAAGGCTATTACCATGCGTTAGGATTAGACTTGGAGTCGTTTAAATGAAAGATAGTTTTGAGAATTTATCTATTTGGTTTTATTACAACCAATTGAATTTGGCAAAGTGAGTTAATGCACTTAGGCTTGGCATTTAAAAGATGCCATTTTTTATAGTTGAGTGACCAACGATAACTGTGCATAGCACGTGAGAATTTTTAGACAATTTTCATCGTTTTGCAGACTATAATAAAATGTTAGGAATTGAATTGCTTCTTTTATTTTTGAAAGGTATGTGCCAACTTAATACTTTAGCAATAAAATGGGGATTCATGTTGAAATTTTTCTTACTATCTATAATATAATTAAGTGGAAATTGTAAGAAATGTCCACTTTCCTCTAGCTACTTGCAAAAATGGCAACTTTCAAAAATTCTTGCAAAAATGGCCATTTTGGTATATTTTAGACCAAAATACCTATGGTCAACAATTTATAATTCCATTCAAGGACAATAAAATGGACATTTTTGCAAAAAAAAATATTGGCTGATGAAATCTTGACACATAACCTGCTCCATTTATTGCAAATGACAAGATGTCAAATCACAATTAATGCTATTTTTTGCGTTGACACGAAAATGTCGAGAGAAATGTCATGTTTGGAATGAAATGTCCTTCTAGACATTTAATATATCGAGAATGACGTTTTGAAATGTCGAGAACATTTAATATTGTGATTTGACGTGTATACTATTAAAATATAAAACGAGATTCAAATTAAAAACTAAATTAACATTAACATTCATTTAATTAATATTAACATTAACATTCATTTAATTAATATTAATGAGACTTTTACATTCAAGAATGCAGTTCGTTATTCACGTCAATGTATACTAATTAGCATCCAGTTTCACTTAATTGAAAACTAAATTATATTCATCAGTATAAATGATTTAACATTCACTGTCATGCATATATATTTTGTTATTAATTCTTAATTAATTAACATTCACGTTAATTTATGTATCGTATTTGTCATTCGTCTTCATTTATATTTAGTTGTAATTCTAATACTCATATTCAAGTGTGCATTTTACTATTTACGTATATTTATAACAATTAACATTTAATTTTAAGAACTTGCATTTCTTTCATATTTGTATCAAAGGGGTACATAAAAGGTCAAATATTACGATCACATCGCTTATAAAACATTTCAGAACCAACTCTGATTGGTACTATCAAAATTTGCATGTTTTATATTGTTTTGCTACATTACATGACAGGTTACCCTATGCTGGCATTATTACGAGATTTCAGATACTTGGTAGGAAATAATTAGGCTATGTTTGGTATCAATTCTCATTTTCAATAGTAAATCAATTCTCATTTTCAACCACACATTCTTCAATAAAATAATATTTTTTATCACATCAATAATCTTATCTTCTTTTTCAACCACACATTTCCCATCATATCACTATTCAAAATCAATTCTTCCCCTAAAAAATCCCTACCAAACACACACTTAATATGCAGTGGTCCTCAAGTTTAACGAGAAAAAAAAAATTAGGAATGACCGATCTCATCCCATCAAGCATGACAAAATTAAAATATTTTAATTTATCATTTCATTTATTTACTCCATGTTTGGTAGAAATTAAAATTTAAATTAAAGTCAATAATTCATTTTAACCATATATTTTATGGGACCCACAACTTTTTAATTACACGTTTCATCAATTTTTATCAAAATTTATTATAAAATCTTATTTTAATCCCCATCGGACTTATTTTTATTCTTCTAATCCATTTTTTTTAAATTTTAATTTAAAAAAATAATCAGCACGGGTTCACGATAAGATCGGGTATTTACCATTTGGAAAAAGCAGTGATAGAAATTAATTATAGAGGGAAGGACAGTTAATACCGTTAATAGTGCCCTAAGTAATGATGTGAAAATGGTAGGATGGTAGGGAGTATTATGCAAGAAACTGTTACTGCAATCATGCTGTTTATTCCTTATTATTGCTTTACTAAGAATCCAACCCCGTGATTACGATTTTGTTTGCTTATGAATAGAAAAGGCATCTCTTACTTGGCCTCGTAGGATTGAGAGATGAATTAATGTATTTGTTCAGTCCGTCGAGATTGATGGGAAGACTTGATTTATATATCAGATCTTGGATTGCAGTGTCGAGAAAGTAGTTTGATTTTCTTCGTCTTGAATCGAATCAATTGCTAATCTTTTGATTTAGTGTGGTTTATGTAAGATTTTTATTTGCATGAACTTTCTAGTTATATAGAATAACGTGACAAAAAGATTCACTTTAAATGTTACAGAATTTAGATTAATTTGTTGTAATTGATGTTTATGGACAAAATTTGCTTCCTCCTTGGTTTCATCGATTTTGTTGTCCCCCCTTCATCATTTTCAATGTCTATAAATTACTAAAATTATAATACGAATTGAATGAGTCGTAGATAAGTAAATAATAACTGTGAATCATACAAAATGTGTGGTTAAAATATGTCTAAAATGAAAATACAAAATAAAAAATTGTATAATTTTCAATTCTTCATTATTGTTTGTTGCTTGTAACTGACCGGTTGGGTTGGTTCATCGAACAAGCATGCTCACCTAATTGCCCATTAATAATGCTACACAATACTATAGAAATATATCAAATAACTTATCATTTCCGATTTCTTTAATTGTTAAAAAATCCAAGAAAGATTTTGGACAACTAAAGTATATATTTCCCAAAATTGCATCACTGTCCATCAAAATAAGAGCAAGCTCGACATCTCGAGTTAACCGGGAATAATCATGATCAAGAAAAACAAAGCTATACTCCAACATTTACCAGCGCTCTTGCTCCTGCCCAATTCAACGTGTGAAATATGTCATAAATGCATGAATAATTACTATGCTATCTTGATGGAAGTTGCTTAACGCTTATAATCGAGATATCAGTTAAAAAAATATAAACTATCAACTTTTTTTTTCCTTTGTTTTCAATACACTCCAAACTTCAAAAATATTTTCTTTTGCTTAATCAATGATCATGCCATTTGGCAATTTCCAAAAGTTAAGTATGAAATAGTTGGTGTTGTCCCATTTTGTGTAGTAAAGTAAAATAAAGGTGCCCGTTTTTTGAAACACACTCTTCTTTAGTACCATGGGCACGAAAACTTTTAACTATTCATCTCGTTGAACGATCTCAATAAGTGAGCAATCCCTTCTCCCGACCTTCCCTACCTACCTCACTAATTTATATATTAATTAGTTAATCTACTCATTAGGAAAGACAGGCCAACTAATGAAATTTAGGGACACTTCTTCTAATAATTTTTGTTTAATCTAAACTAAAAGTACAATAATTTTTTCATCAAATTATATTGTCGGCAACGTAAGATGTATATTGTCAATTAAAAGAATTTTTCCATCGATCCCGTAGTTTATCTGTTGGGGGTCCATGTGCACTTTTCTCTAGTCAAAATTTTAGTGTTATAAGAGGATGTTTAGCCTCCGTTTGTTTTTCATTTTCCATAAAAATTAAAAATATGACAGTTATCTATCACATCAAGCCATCAATTTTGAATTTCTATCTCTTTTGTGGGACCCAAAACGACTATATTTTTCATTTTCATTCTACAATAATGAGAATCAAATGGGCCTTTAATCATCCGTAGGTACATTAAATCGATGTAATTTTCTCCTTTTATGAATGATATTACCATTATGTGTAAACTCCATAATCCTCATGTTAACAAGATTGATATTTTAAAATTAGATTTTAAGCCCCCGTTTGGCTCCCATCAAAATTATAATATATTTTTTCTCTCTACTTATTAACCACACATTTTTCAATAAAATAATATTACACTAAACCCAATTTTTTTTAACCACATATTCTTTAAAAATATATATATATATTTCAAAAATTATAATCTCAAATAATGAGACCAAACTGGGGCTAAGTTTTAATATGGTATTAAATTTCATTAAATTCAAACGAGCAATTCGATCGTCTAAAACTCAAATAAACAAAGTTGTTGTTCTCAAACAAGCAACCATCTTACGGTACATGTCAAAGGTAAACCCAACATTGAATAACAATAGAATAAATTACTACAAAATGTATATGAGTTTGCATTATTCATTTCAACAAGATTGATATTTTAAAATAGAAATATAACTACAAATTTAATAATTATAGTACGTTGTTAACATGAACTTTACAACGATAAGTGTACATAACTTTCTTTCGAGTGGGTCGAGAAATTTTTTGAGGTATTTGAATTTGAACATGTTTGAAAAGCCTTACAAAATACATACCAAATCTCCAAATGGCACACAACACACAACCTCAAGGCACGCATCCGGCCGGCACTATTGAAACTTGCTAATTCAAAAACAGGATGGTAAAGAGATTCATGACTTAAGAAATGTGTGTCCCACGTGAAAATACTTATCACGTATGGGAAACTTGTAGAAATAGAGCCACAAATAAAAAAAGGTATCTTTTCCTTGATGAAAAAGATTCCAAAATATTGTCAACTATTTTGAAAGGAAATTGGATAGGTAAGGTGGCCATTATTTGGCCAAAATAATGTTTTGAATAGAGATTTTAGGAGAATACCTGGTTAAAATATATGCAAAAATTTGAATTTACGTGTAGAATATTTTATTATGTAAATATGTGATTGAAAATGAGTGTAAATGTACGGAGTTAGGATCGTGGGGACAGAATTGAAAATTATTAAGGAGCTTTTTGAAAATCTTGTCCAAAATCTTGAAAAACGTGCAAAATATTGAATTTAAAATTTAGTGCGGTGGCTCCACTATAAATCCGCCACTGATTATGTAGAAAAAAGAGTTTTTCAAATAATGGTTATCAAATAGGAGCTAACTTCGGGCAGAATCCCATGTTGCTTTGGCTAAATTATTTGTGGGAAAATTAGGTCAAATAATTCGAAAACATTTTATTATAAGTTTAGTATTCTAAAATTTTCTTGCTCCCTTTGTAGTTTGTATATAAAGAGTAAAAGTGTAGGTATGGTAGTATCTTTGGTTTGAGCGAACGAGAAATTCTATCAAATTTAAATAAATTTCGTATAGTGAAATAAATGTAGTTGGCATTTTATGATTTTTGTCTTCAATTTTAGAGCGTTTCAAGAAAATTTGTTTTATTTTTCTCTGTATATTTAAAATTAAGAATTAAGAAATTGGTTACAATCCCAAAGATATTTGCTAAAATTTTAATGAAATTAATCTCATACAACTAGAACACACAATTGTTAATCTTAGAGCATTTTCAATACATTTTATGAATTTCTATCTAGGTGGTACGAAAGTATAAAGACTACTAATGATAGTCATTCAATCCAAAATTACCCTCCAATACATTTTGTACATTGCTATCTAGATTTTTATTATTATTTTAATATAATAACAAAAGCGCTTCTAGTATAGATACTAGTATAAATTCGGTTAAAAAAATATTAATTTTATTGAACCACTCTGAATCTAGATGGAGCTCAAGAAAAGAAAATTCTGAGTGTACAAAGAACAAATTAACAGAACATTACCAGACTCTCACATGGGGTGTGGGCCCCATGTGAATTAAATAATGTCCAAAAAATGGGGCCCACCTCCAATGTAAGTATCTATAGCATTTTTGTAAAAAAAAAATTTTGGTAATGTAGCATTGCTCCTCAAGAAATTGTCTATTTTTCCTTTGTTGATGAAGTTCTTATCAATTTGTATTGGAGGTGAATTTTTCAAGTGCACTTATTTTTACTTATATTGTATGATCTTTTAATCAATTCACAGTTACATTGGAGACGCTACGTTGGAGACACTCATTCACTGTGACCAAAGCTTTTCATAGTGTAAACAATTTAATTCAATAATGTTAAAATCATATTACTCCTATTCGTTGTCGCTCTTGATCGCACTTTACGCATTACCCGCCCCGCAAATTCTTCTTGAAACACTGCACATATAGCCACATTTGGAATTGGATGATATTGTGCTGAGTATATGATATTATTTGGTGACATCTTTGCAATGGATTAAGAAAATGTTGAAATATATATTTGGCGACATATTTTATTTCTTCTATTAGACAGATAATTAATATTGCTAGCTCACAATTTTTTTTAAAATTGTGGGTAAAGTTGAACCCAAATCGTAATCGACGGTTTGAGTTCAATTCCAGTATTTAAGTGGATCAAAATGATTCCATTTATCAAAAAGTAATGTTACTTGCAGTCGCTCACTGCAGCAGTCGCTCTATGTTGCACACACATAGCATGTAGTTATTTGATGCATTAATGTGGTAGTTTTTGACCACATTTAATGCATCAAATACACATTTGACATGTGTGTGCCACATATAACGATCGTCTAAGTGAGCAAAAACCAATCCAACCCAACGAAATCGCTGACTCCAACCCAACCCGACCGGGTTGGGTCGGTTTTTTGACATTTTTTGGTGGGTTTCGATTTTTGGGTTGAGTGGTTGGGTCGGGTTGGGTCGGGTTGTGGGTTAACAAAAAAAACCCGATATAACCCAACCCAACCCAACCCGCCAACATAAAAAAAAAAAAAAAAAAAAAAAAAAAAAAAAATTTAAACGAAAAAAAAAGCCTTAAACTAGTAAACTCGTCTCCAGGTCTTCATTCGTCAATCGTCAGCCATCAAGTCCTAATTTTTCTCTCCCCCTTGCTCTTCCTCTAGATGGCAATGACTTTGATGATATCAATCTTAACAAATCATCTTTTGACTCTACAAATCTTGAAAAGTTTTTTACTTCAGCTGGCATTCCTGCTCCATCCATTGTCTCTGAAGGCACTTCCTGGAAGGGTTTTAGTACCTTCTATCTTTGATCAGCTTCAAGGTCAGGCATTAGCTGCTTTGCAAGTTCTAAAGGTACTTAATCAGATTGCTCAAGCCTTAAAATCTGTTTTCGCTATAGCAATTGTGTAGTTTCACATATCTGGTTGCTTCAAATTTTTTAATTGGATAATTATATTTCAATTTGAATATTTAAGCTTTATTTATGTTACCGAGAAAGACAAGAATAATTTAATTGAACTGAGTTCCTTTAGTGTAAATAGTAAAGTGATTTCTAACCTATATTTTATTAAACATTGGATTTACTGAGATTTTCATTTATTTGTTGGACACGGAAATTTAAGGAGAGCTATCAAACACTAGAAATATTCTTCTTAAATTATTTTTATATGGTAAGTGATTTGTATGGCAGTGCAATATGAGGGCCTTAGAGTGCTCTTTTGAATTCTAGCATACACAGGTACATATACACACCTTATTCTCGTGCGAGCACAGAGTCCTTATATAATCAGCTTTACTTATAGCTTTTACCTTCTTCAATTTAATATGTTAAAAACTTAAAAGTAACTCGTTCAAGTAGGCAAATCAAAGATGGCAGTGGCATTCCTTAACTTTCGATAATGTAGAGATTTAGCTGTTAATTTTGAAGTACGAGTGTGAAGGTTTCCGACACCAATTTTAATTTATTGTGCACTTTTAGGTTATCGTTTCTAAGGTGTCAAACCGCCCAACCCAACCCAACCCGACCGACACATGATTGGGTTGGGTTGGGTTGGGTTTCAACATTTACATGGGTTGGGTTGGGTTGGATTTCGGACAAACCGACAATGTTGGGTTGGGTTTGGGTTGGGCCAAAAACCGACCCAACCCAACCCACGCCCACCCCTAACTGCTGCAGTGAGCGACTGCAAGTAGCATTATTCTTTATCAAATATTTGACGCGTAGTGAGTAATTATGAGTACTAAAGTATCACTCGACGCCCCCGTGCTTACTTTAATCTCTCACTAGCAAACTACTTAGGTCCAAGTGACTCTTTCATTGCAATCACATCAAATTGTTGCCACATGGCCAATATAAGGATTAAACTCTATTACCAAGGCCGCATGGGCCCTGGTAAAGCAGCAAGGTTCCCAATGTAATATACGACTCGCTATAGAGACAATATGCATCCAAACATGAAATAGGCCTACACGAACATGAATACTAGCTATTTACATGTGGACAGTCCTCTAGATTTCAACATTCTTCACGTGCACCATTTTTGCTTGTCGCTAGACACATAACGTGGTAGATGAACAAATATTAATACAAGCAATTGAAGAATTTGAACAAGACAAGGTCTTAGTTCTAGACATATAGACTTTGAAATCCTATCCATACAGACATTCTTTGAATCTGCAAGTGGTGTTTTAATTTATTGAGAGGAAATTCTCTCTCGCTCCAATTATTTAGTCCGTCAGAATGGACAAAGATGAGTCAGACAAAAATTCTAAATGTAAAATAGATATTATTTGGAGAGAATCGAACAAATAATGTGAAAATCGGCTGTCTGAACTAGTGTATCGTACTTCACCGACTCGCTTCTAGTCGAGACTAACATAACACCAAAGCTATTAATAGTCCACCACGATTTAGAATTCCCTTTTTAGATTGTAACGACGGTTTTACTTATAGAGGTTGTCAAGTGAGTCATTTTGTGCAACTCGAGAGTATATGGTGTTCTTGGATCAGTTAGTCATTTACATTGAGTAGTCGGAGTCGCAGACGGTTTTATGACCTAGAGGCTGACATCTAAACATATCCATAATTTGTAATTAAAGAATAATTAACATTAAGACTAGTAAAACTACTGGTGGATCACATGTGTCTCGATCACATGCACCTATTAATCGCATTTTCCAATAGCACTATCATATGAAATGAGGAAGCAATACATGTGAGTTGAACCCTAATAGAGGACGTGTCCCTTTCAATTATTTTAGTTTATTTTTGAGATGAGACATTTATTTAACGGTAGGTAAGAAATTATGCACACTTAATCATAACTCATAATTTTCACATGCAAGCAAGTGATTAATCATGTTTTGGTCTTTGGCTTCATCACTAATATTTGACTTTTTCGACACTTGGCGTGATATTTGCCTGCATAGCTTTACGCATCTTAGAACTTAAGAATCTTTAATTGCTTGAATCGATAATCCCAAAAAAAAAAATAATAATAATAAAAAGAAATAATATATATATATATATATATATATATATATATATATATATAACTTTATAAAATTAACTATAATTTCAACCTTTGTTTCAAAAAAATGTATTTTAAGTAGGTTTATTTTCTTACAAAATATATTGTCTCGATATGTTTGCCTTTTCTTTTCACTATATTTTCATAAATAACTTAGGTTATTATCATTACTTTATCCATAAGCGATGAGTTTGAAGAGGTGCAATTAATCCATCCTATATCATCGAGAATTTGCCTCAAATTCACCTATATGTCCAACCACCAAACCAATAGGCTCCAACTTCAACTTGAAAATGAGACATTTCAGTCTGATACAAATTGATGTAGGGTATTGTCATCACTTTACTCAAAAGCTATAACTTATTGAGGAATTGACTTTAGGCACCGAAATCAAGCTAGGGAATTTACCTGGAGCCCACTTATTTTTAGCCCATTATGTTTCCAACATAATCCTACATTAATAGACTGTATAATCTTTTTCATTTAAAAATCTATCTTAGAAAAGGGAACATTATACCATGCTATATGGAGAGAGACACATTAGACTAAATATTCCTGTCTTATTGGAGTTGTTATTTATCCTTAATTAAATATCATTTAGATCAAAAGGAGCATAGAATTATTACACATATTCTGCAATTAACTAGTATTTATGTTTACATTAATTACTTTTATATGGTCATTAGAGATTTTCAATTATTTTAAATTATGCCTAGTGGAAATGTTGAAAAACAATCCTTAAGAATCTCTAAAATTGTCAAAAGACTTCAGAGTGTTTTTTTCCTCATTGTATTCTAAGACAACTTTATTGAAAACTTGTGGGTTAATTATCCCAATAGTCACTGAACTTTATCGAAAGTTTTCTCCGGATCATTGAACTTTAAAAATTACGTGGTTAGTCACTGAATTTTGAAGTTGCAACCTCATCCATCACTGAATTTTAAAAATTACTAAATTCATCACTGAACTTTACAAAAAGTGTCCCAGATGGTCACTGAATTAGTGAGCATCTGGGAAACTTTTTGTAAAGTTCAGTGATTCCGTAGGAATTTTTTGCAAAGTTCAATGACTAATGTGGTGATTTTTAAAGTTTAGTGATGGATGTGGTTGCAATTTCGAAAGTTAAGTGAGTAATCACGTAATTTTTAAAGTTCAGTGACATGGTAAAAACTTTCGGTAAATGACTAATGGGGTAATTAACTCAAAACTCGTACACACTACTCATGGAAGTGAATAGTATTTTAACGAGAATGTGATAATTAACGTGCTTCAGAAATAAAATTAACTGAAATTATATCGGATTTTCAACAGAATTGTGGAAAACCAATTGATCAATATTTTACTTTGATTTTTCATGAATTTCTTAAATTATTTAAATTCAATTAGTGGTACATATTATTCAAGATATTTCATTGTTAAAAGGGTCCAAAATAAACAATAAAATTTGGGGATAAAAATAGTGGACGGGCTGTTGGTACCTCATTGTCAATAAACAGCTAAATGAAGACTATATTTGCATAATAATTAATTCATAATTGCTCATCCTTGTTTAGAGCTTACATTTAAACTACTATTTGCCAAATAGCAATATGCTTTACTAGACTTTTAAAATTTTTATTAGTCAATTGAAGGCGTTTGGTAGAGATTAAAATCGAATTAAAATTGAAAAATTAACCGTTATTGTTGATTTTTATTAGACGAGTAGGACCCAATAACAGCTATATTTTCAATTTTAATTGAATTTTAATCTTTACCAAACGAGCTCTGAATAATTTAAAGCACATTGTAAAACGTTTTTTTTAATCAAGGCATGAATAATCAAAAGGCATTTTTTTAAAAAAATAATTTGCGTTTTTAATAACTTAATAATAAAAATTGAAGTGGCAAAAATAATAAAAATGAGGCACACTCAACGATACGCCTTTTGCCCAACTCATAAATATCAAGAGATTCAATTCATGATCAGAGTCGACGGGCTAATTCACTAAGATTCTACCATCAAACGGTTACACCATATACTAGACTTCTGAATTTTTTATTAGTATGTATGGATGGAGAGGATCTTAAGAACATGTCTTATTGTGAAATTAAGTGAAGTAGAGGGATATAAAAATATCACTAAAAAGTTAATTTCAAGAAACATGTATAATCAATCCATGAAGGCTTTTCAAACTAAAATTAGTGAATGCCAATGAATTCAAGAAATAGAAACCACTTTATAATTGACATATGTATAATTTGTCAATTTAACGGAAAATATAAATACAAGAGTAGTATTAAAAACATGATAAAAAAAATTTCAAATAAGCTTATTTGAATACAATGAAAAACCACCAAATGTCAAAGAGATCTATCTATATGATTCACCAAATTAAATTGGTTAGGACAGGGTCTTCTCGTAGGGAATGAAAAAAAATAGGTGACCAATACCAAGTTGAGATAGGGACAGTTATAATATTTTGGCACCAATATCTCATCAAGAATGCCCATTTGGTCCTTTTGAACAATACTCAACACCGACATTGGTTCTAACTACTTCGATACATTCTTTTTATTGTCACCATTATTATTTTTGAAGATATAATGATGATTCTGATGATAATTTATGCAAAATTATAGTGAAGGGGACTTGTACCGAAATTGGGTACATACGTGCAAAGCATGAATAATCGAGAGGTATTTTTTTTAAAAAAAATAATAATTTACATTGTTAATAACTTAATAATAATAACTGTAGTGATAAAAATTATCATGCTAGCTCATGAGGCCCAAAATATGTAATGAGGCACACTCAACGATGTGCCCTATGCATGAATATCAAGAGATTTGGTTCATGGTCAGAATCAACAAGTTAATCTACTAAGATTCTACCATCAAAAGGTTACACCATATATTAGACTTTGACTAAATTTAAGTGTGATTGCCTTGACTAAGTTTAAGATACGAACATGATTGCCTAAGAATGGTCAGATCATCCAGCGGAATATATATGATGAAATTTTATCTTCATTAAATCATCATTTTCGAAAGACTACAACTAAAACCATATGCACGACTACAACATTTCTCCTATAAATATCACCATTCTTCCAGTGACAAGGTAGCTCAATAATAATCATATCTAACATTCTTATATATTTTCGATAAACATCACAGATTTGATAGTCAGATAATTTTCATTTGACACCACACTTGTGTCTTCTCCTAAAAGTCCTTAACGATTCTTCTTTTTGTTCCTCTTGTTTTAGTATAGTCTCAATTTTGTTGAAATCCATCACCTTCAAAAACCACATCATCAAAATTTTGAATGGTGTAGGCGATTAATTTAAGAATCTGATTGTCACTGCTCAAGAATCTTCCAATTTCAGTCACGTCTCAAGAATCTTCCAATTCCAGTCACGTGCTCCTTAAAAAAAATAATATTGAGGCCTATCCCAAGAGTGGAGTTCGAGAAAGTCGAATTTCAATCAATGCCAACCTTGCGAACAAATTTGGCCAAGATGGATGGTCCAACTTTTAGAGCTCTAGAAGAGGTTCTAATTTTTGAGGGAATGACTACCCACTAGCCAGAACCTACGTGAACCATAGAAAGGATTTTTCCAACTCTACACCAACGAAACCATACAACCATATATGACGTAAATTCTAGCATTGGTTCATCGTTGTCCACTAACCTAATTATATGAACGCTAATTTATATGACAAAAACTTTTTTTCATATGAAATCACTTTGACCCTTTTGCATATGGAAATTGAAAGAAATTTGATAGTTTTGAAAACTACTTGTTTTGGATAATGGGATACATGTTGACAACACAACCTTTGGTGAGTTCCAATTAAAAGTAGTACCTTAGAAAGGAATGAAGCTCCAAGTCCATAATAATCATGACTAGACTTGAGCCAACAGGATGAACCAATTTTGTACTTGGGCCTTAAAAATCGTGAAAGCTTATTTGAAAATTTGAAAAACTTGACACAAGTAACATTAGATGCGACCAATTTTTTTTGGGAAATGTTAAATTACTGAAAAATAATAAAGCCCCTATTTTGACCTCATTTTCTAAAACCCATTTTAATCATACACTTCAATTGATAAATCACCCGCACACTTCTATGTTCGGCGACTTTAAGGTGATGGTTACTACTACTGAGAAGGAGGGGAGCCCTACAGTGCTCTTATGCATGCAGACATCTCTGATTTTCTTAGTGTCCTTTTAAATTTTGATCTTGGTGACGTTCCGTTCCACGGTTCGGTTTTCACATGGAATAATAATAGGGAGAGGGAGACTATATTCTCTCTAATTTGGATTGCTTTGCGTCTGATCGGGCGTGGCTGTTTTATTTCATTATGCGTCTACGATCACTTGATTTCCAGCATTGTGACAATCCTCATATCCTATTATATTTCACTGGATGTACACGAAGCACATCTACTACACATGGTGACCGCGATTTTCATTTTGATCCGTTTTGGCTTAAATAACCTGATTATTTACTATTGATGATGGTTCTTTGGGAGCATTGTAGCCATTCTTTGAATCAATGGAGCAAGCAAAAGTTTGGGAAATAGAGAGAGAAATTAAAGATGCTGTTAGGAATAACAGAGTTCAATAACTCAAAACTAGCATATATTAACAGAGTTCAATAGCTGAAGACTAGCATATATTAACAATGTTCAATAGCTCAAGAAACAAGCATACATTAACAATTAACAAAATATACAAAGGACCATAGGAACTAAAATCGAATTAGAAAATGGACAGAATGCTACTTCCCTTCAGTTTTGCTTCCCTTTCCATTGGCGAAAATGTTAGGCTCAGGAACAGCCTCCATGCCTTGTAAATCACCTTCCAGAGAGAGCACAAGAACTGGCCAGAACCTCTCCTCACTTGTCTTGGATCATCAAATCAAGGATCCACCAAAAACAACCAAGATTCACGCCCTAAATCACCACTAAGCCCTCGAGAAACACAGCACCTCTTAGCCACTATTTCAAGCCTAAGTTTACACAAGAGTTTTTGCAGTCAAAAGGCTAGAAAGGTCGATTTGAGAGGCCACAGGGAGAAGAAGAACGAAGAACTCCAACAGAGAGAAAAAAGAAGAGTCGCGAAGAGAGCCAGAGAGCTACTCTCGAAACCCAAAGCCCAAGAGAAATATCAAACAAAGAATAAGTCTCAACCGTGGATTAAATCCAAGGGCCACATACAATTCCAAAGTAACACACAATCCGGGTCACTACTAATGCTACCAATAAGTGAGTGCTACTTAAGCAACAATTGTAAAGAATAAGTAACACCAAAAAATGTCACAAACAGTACAGGCCCAATAAGTGTTAGGAGAACCATTTAAGCCCACATTCTTTACCTTGGTTCTTGTGACACGCTCTCTCGGTTGCGAATTTGCACATGGAATGACTGTTCATCATCATCGATCACTACCTGCAAGAAAAGTTAACCAGTATCAATATGTAACAAAGATAAGCACAATTTAAATTTTCCTACAGACAAATTTTTTGTCCCCATATCGGAGGGATTTCTATCAGTATGAATCTTAATAAGTTCGACTTCACCTTGCGACAGTTTCTAACGAATGAAATGATATTTCACTTCAATATGTTTAGATCTCTCATGATAAGCAAGGTTCTTACTAAGTGACAACGCACTTTGACTATCAGTATAATAGGTGCATCACGCATGAAGTTCAATTCTTTTAAGATTCCTTTTAACTAAATACATTCCTTAACTACTTCGGTTATCGCAACATATTCCGCTTCAGTACTAGACAAAGTCACTAAAAGCTGTAGCTGTGATTTCCATGTTATGCAGTTATCGCCTAGGGTAAAGAAGTATGCTGTAGTTGATTTCCTACTATTTTTATCACCAAAAAAGTCAGCATCAGCTTATCCTTTAAGGGTTAACTTTTCATATATTTTCTCATATACTAAGCCTAAATTTAACGTCCCAGCCAAATACCTCAACAACCATTTCATTCCAACCTAGTGTAGCTTGCTAGGATTGGACATAAATCTACTTAAGAGACTGATGGAAAATGTAAGATCAGGTCGGTAGTAATCATAGAAAACATGACAGAACCTATGGTTAACATAAGGTACATTTTCCATCTCTTTTAATTCAGACTCAGATTTAGGCGAATGAGCATGTGAAAAATTCGTATGACTAGCAAGATGCACATTCACAATTTTACTGTCTTTCATTCCAAATTTTGTTAAACTTTGTTCAAATAAGCTTCTTGTGAAATAGTTAACCTATTCTTGGCCATATCCCTTGTTATCACCATCCCGAGAATCTTTCTAACATTCCCTAAATCCTTCATGTCAAATTCCGATTTTAAAAGATCTTTCAGTTCTTTAATTTGAGACTTGCTAAGTCCAGCTAACAGCATATCATCAACATAAAGTAGCAAGTAGACTTCACAACCGCTCTTTATGTCATTAAAATATAAGTAAACATCAAATTCACTTCTTTTAAACCCTATCTTTAGCACGTAGGCGTCAAACCTCTTATACATTGTCTTGGACTCTGTTTCAACCCGTACAAAGATTTCTCTAACTTCCACACACAATCAGATTTACCTCTAGCCACAAAGCTTTGTGGTTGGCTCATGAAAATATCCCCTTCCAACCCTCCATGTAAAAATGCAGTTTTTACATCGAGTTGATCAAGTTCCCAATTGAATTGAACAACAAGAGCCAACATCAATTTGATTGTCCTGTACTTAACCGTGGGTTAAAAAATCTCATTATAGTCCACACCCTCTCTTTGAGTATAACCCTTAGCCACTAATTTTACCTTAAACCTCATAGGATTATTAGGCTCAAACCTTCTTTTAACTTGTAGATCCATTTATATGGAACTAATTTATGATCTTTAGGTTTCTTAACAAGTTTCCAGGTTTTGTTCACTCAAAGATTTCATTTCTTCATGCATGGCTTTTATCCAATTTTCAGAATAATTTCCATTAATAGATTCTTCATAAGTGGCAGGTTCTATCTGTTCAAGGACTTCACCTGAAACTAAGGCAAACTCAGTCAAGTTTAGGGTATCATATCTAGGATTAGGCCCGATCTACCTTCTAGCCCTATCCCTAATAAGCTGATAATCTTGATTAGGTGGCTGATCATTGAAATGTTCAACTTCAACTGATTCAATGTTATCTTAAAATTCAGTCACCTTTTCAGGTTTAGTTTTAGGTTCATGATGTGTGGGTCATTAGCATCATTTCAGGTGTAGGTAATCAAGCTTAGTCAGCTTCACCTTAGTCTGAACACTCCTTTCAGTTTCAGATTTGTTAGCTTCATCAATTCTCTGTTTTAGACATAGCACTTCAGATTCATTAAAGATTACATTCTTGCAGTTCATAATCTTAATGCCTTGAACCCCTAAAACTTATAACCTATAGCCCTTCACACCCTCGGGATACCCTAGCATCACACACTTGACAGCCCTAGACTCAAGTTTCCCTTCAAATTGATGTGCATATACATCATATCCAAACACCCTCATGTGACTTAGATTTGGAGGCTCCCTCGTCCACAACTCCCGTGGAGTCTTAAACCCTATACTGCTGAACAGTGACCTATTAATCAGATAAGTTACAGTACTTGTAGCTTCAACTCAAAAACCTTTGGCAATGTCAGAGCTAATCATCAACATATACCTAACCTTGTTTATTATGGTCCTGTTCATCCTCTCAGCGACCCTATTCTGTTTACGTGTGTATTTAACTGTTCCGTGTCTTGTTATCACTTTCTGTTTACAGAAGTTGTCATATTTGAAATTACAGAATTCAAGCCCCATTATCAGTTCTTAATGTTTTAAATTTCTTGTCTAACCGATTCTCAACAGACTTAAGCTAAATTCTGAATTTTCCAAAAGTTTTCGACTTAGACTTCAAGGGATAAATCCAAACTTTTTTTGAGTAATCATCCACTAAGGATAAGAAGTATTTACTTCCACCAAATGTGGAATGCTTCTCAGGACCCCATAGATCAGCATGGACATAGTCCAATGGACTGCTAGTCCTATGAGAGCTAGCTTCAAAACTCACCTTATGGGACTTACCCAAAGCACAAGTTTCACAGAAGTCTATAGTTTCAATGTTATCTTTTTCAAGTAATTTCTGATTACTTAAAGATTTTAGCCCTTTAAACCCAATGTGACCCATTCTCTTATGCCAAAGTTCAGTTTTGTCTTTACTAACTGCAAGGAGACTCGAATCAGGTGTTGTTTCAGTTTTACCCTCAAGATAGTACAGCACATTCCTCTTAGGTCATTTCATAACTATCAGAGATCCCTTAAAAATTTTCAGAACGTTATTATCAGATTTAAAGGTATATTCCTCATCTTCAAGAGTACCTAAGGAAATGATGTTCCTCTTTAAATTATGGACATATCTAACGTTCCTGAGTTGCTTGACAGCCATACATCCTGATGGCTATGTCACCAACCCCAACCACATTCTGAGAATTGTTGTCTCTCATGTAAACCTTCCTAAGTTCAATCTCTCTATAGTTATAGAACCAAGACCTTTCATGCCACATGTGAAAGGTGCATCATATGTCTCTGATCCAATTTTTATCAAATTCTCCCTCAAACACATTCAGAAAATGTAAACTATCGAATTCAGAAACAACGACAACATTACTTAGCTCAGTATTGTTCAAGTCTTTTTGTTTCTTTTTCTAGTCAAAGCAGTCTTTCTTGAAATGTCCTAACTTTTCACAGTTATAGCATTTCTTACCACTTTTGTCTTTAGATTTTGATCGCATTTTAGATTTCCCCTTTCCTTTTTGTTCTGGAAGTTAAATTCTCTCTTTTCATGTCTTTCCCTAACAAATAGGCTTTCTTCTCTCAAATTTGTTCTATTATCCTTTTTCAGTTCAAGTTCTCTCTATTTTAATGCATCTACCACAATAGCCTGCGAAAGAGTGTCCCTACCATATTTTATGACATTTCTAATTTCTTTATAAGATTCGGACAATGAATTTAACAGTATTACAACTAAATCTTCATCCTCAAATTTCTTATCATTATGAGCCAGACTCTTAACGATTATGATATAATCACTCAAATTCTCTTCTACATCATTCCCCGGGTCCATTTTAAAACTAAACAACTTTTCTAACAGATATATCTTGTTAGGCAAAGTATTAGTCAAGAATAAGGCATCTAAGGCAGTCCAAAAGTTCTAGCATCTTTAACACTATCAACTTGTCTAACAACATTATTAGATAAGTGTAAAAATATGGAACTATAAACAATTTCATTTATTTCTTCAATTTCAACATGTTTAGCTTTTAACTCGTCAGAAAAAGTAGAAGGATCATTGAGAGCTTTAGCAACTCTCTATTGGACCAAAATGACCCTCATTTTCTGTTTACATATCGAGTAATCCCCCTTTCAATCGAATTGAGACAATTCGACCCTCGAACCCATTTCGGATTCTATAAAAGGGTGGCATGTACTTGTCCACATAATAGAAAAGGTTTTGAAAAAATCTTTTTCAGATGATCAACACGAAGTATGAATGTAGAGTTTAAAAGACTAATATCCAGAAATGAAGCACATCAATGAATCAATTTGATCAAAGAACCTCAGTGTAATGTGTGCAGGTGTGATTCCAACTCAGGCAATGCACAAGTATAAGATGCAGGTAAGTATGATTTTCAGGTTACAAATTAATCACAAGAATTCAATCAACAAAATTCACAAATAGGCAACCAAGCAATCATGCATAGAACCAGTAAGAATACCAAACCTAACCTAAAGAGAGTTTGGAAAAATCTTACCAACCAACTGTTGAAAAAACAGTAACAATGCCCTCAACTCCTCAGTCGAGTAAGCCAGCCAAAATCACAGAAATTACCCAATTCCAGCCTACACATGCACAACAGCAAATCAGAGGAATCAATATCGAAATTAAGGAACTAGAATACCAAACAATGATGGTTTCTGTTTAAACCTTAGATGGTGTATATAGATAAACCACTTAAACGAAACAAAAAATCCCAATCAGTAAAGGATAAGCGAAACCCTAGACCGAAAGCTAGGCTCTGATACCAATTTGTTAGGAATAACAGAGTTCAATAGCTTAAGACTAACATATATTAACAGAGTTCAATAGCTCAAGACTAGCATATATTAACAGAGTTCAATAGCTCAAGAAACTAGCATACGTTAACAATTAACAGAATATAAAAAGGACCATAGGACCTAAAATCGAATTAGAAAATGGACAGAATGCTACGTCCCTTCAGTTTTGCTTCCCTTTCCATTGGCCGAAATGTTAGGCTCAGGAACAGCCTCTATGCCTTGTAAATCACCTTCCAGAGAGAGCACAAGAATCGGTCAGAACCTCTCCTCACTTGGCTTGGATCATTGATCCAAGGATATACAAAAAACAGCCAAGATTCACGCCCTAAATCACCACTAAGCCCTCGAAAAACACAACACCACTTAGCCAGTATTTCAGGTCTAAGTTTACACAAGACTTTCTTCAGTCAAGAGGCTAGAAAGGTCGATTTGAGAGGCCACATGGAGAAGATGAACGAAGGACTCCAACATAGAGAAAAAGGAAGAGTCGCGAAGAGAGCTTCTCTCGAAAGTCAAAGCCCAAGAGAAATATCAAACCAAGAATAAGTCTCAACCGTGGATTAAATCCAGGAGCCACAAACAATTCCAAAGTAACACACAATCCAAGTCACTACTAATGTTATCAATAAGTGAATGCCACTTAAACAATAATAGTAAAGAATAAGTAATACCAAAAAATGTCACAAATAGCACAGGCCCAATAAGTGTTAGGAGAACCATTTAGGCCCACAGATGCTATAGGACCAGCTTGCTTATTTCTATAACAACCCCTGTAGTAGGGATAGCATGGCTGAGATTCTTATGTTGGAATGTAAAATTAATATTTTGATGGAGAGGGAGTACATATTCAGGAAGCAGCGTTCCCTGTTAGATTGGTGATGGTGTTGTTGTCACATTGTTAAATAATTTCGTTGACAAATGCTATTTGATGCTATGATCATTAGCAATTTGAATAATAATCACCCTCTTTGTTCGTTGTCCAACACCTTAAAATGCACCACAACTTTAAGAAAAAATTCCAATACTCTCATTTATTGTTTAACAAACATGTGTATTAGATAAGGACACAAACATAAGCAAGTCAATTAAATTAGTGGCAATGAATCAACACAGAAATTTATACTCTGGGAGTACTAGAATTTTTCTCTACAACTCCATTAATGGAATGGACAATGAATATGAGATCCACTTCCACGTAAATTAACGATGATCACAACCAATTGAAGAAAATAGGAAGACAAAATCAATGTTGAAATTTACTTATTATTTAAGCTCATATTTTAAACTATTAAGATCCAAATAATGAAAAATTTCAAGCAATGACCTGTCCCTTATTTATAACTTATTCATTTAGATTCTTTTTTGATAGAAATCGATGTAAGATGGCTTATGACTTTTTGAAAAGTATTAGAAAAGATATTGGGTATAACTCAACATAACAAAATCGACTTGCTAGGGGAGGATTGCTCTCACCTTAGTAAATTAATCGTGCAAATATCACCATCCAATATGAGACTCTAATAAAAAGAAAAAGAAAAACCCCTACAAACAAACAATTGATGATGTACATTTAGATAAACATTTTTTTTTTGATATTTTGAATTTGATGAATTTTTTATTCTAAATTTCTTTATTTTCTCATTTTATTATTTTAGTGACAAATAACATGCCATAAAAATGTTTAATCAATTCAATTATTTATAACAAATTAGACCGGTTCGTTATCGAATCGAATTGACCTATATTCGTACTTTTTCCATTTAGTTAAAGGATTATCGAAATAGAATTTTGATTGAGTTATCGAATCGAATCCTAAATCTATCTCACATTAATTTCATCAAATTTGGATCAAAATTCAATCTATTGTCAACCCTAGATATAGGGATGGGGCCCCTATAGTATGGTATGCTATGGTATTTTAAAGTTAATTTTGGGAATATGATTCTATTGTAATCCTATTTGAAGTTAATGAATTATTTTGTATCGTACAGTAGATGTAGGCAAATAGCCAAACCATTTAAATTATGTGTGTCGATCTTATTGTTATTCTTTTTTAATTATATTTTTCATTTTTGCACAACGATTGGTATCAGAGCGAGTCAAGAATTTTCGAGGTGGCTAGGATTTCATCTTCTACAAAATTCAATGTTATGAGATTCGTTGGATCATGAAATTTTGAATTATGGCAGAAAATAGTAAAGGACTTGCTAGTACAACATGGTATGATAAAGGTTTTGGAAAGAAGCCTAAAGAGACGTTCACATCAGAGTGGAGTGAGTTGGCAAAGTTTGTATCCACCATTTGACTTTATTTGGCAGACGAAGTAATGGTTCACGTTATAGATGAGAAATCACATACGGTGGTTTGGTTGAAACCATAGAGCCATTACATATCAAAGTTGTTGAGAAATAAATTACATCTTAAGCAGAAGTTATACGGGGCTTAAGATGGGAGAGGGTTTAGATCTGAGAAAAGGATCACATTCAATCAAACAATCACTGATTTGCAATGTGTAGATGTTAAATTCAAAGATGAAGATTATGTGAGAAACCCGAGATTCGACCCTACTACACCTAGAGGGGGGTGATTAGGTGTAAATGCGGAATTATCAATCTAATTAACTAGCAACATATCACAAGTTAATTGTGTTTAGGTGATTAGTGAAACAACCCAATTTAATCTATCTTTGAATACCACGGTTATATCACAACAATAAATAAAGCAGTAAACAACACCAAAATTATTCACGGAGAAACCCAACGTGGGAAAAATTTCGGGCGCTTTGCCAGTCAAAGATTCACTATAAATTGATAATACATTTACAAACCACTAGCAAAGTTGACAAAACAAGCTTTCTGATCTTCTGTCTGAAGTAAGAAGCAATCCTCCTAGAATGTGCACATGAACACTAAACCTGACTCTTTTTTATAAAGCAGACTTCCTGGAATGAGCACACGAACTCCAATCCTAACTCTTTACGCAGTTTATCTCCTGTAGATCTTTCCTAAGAGCTCCTCGCTCTTCAAACTCTTCTTTGATCTTTAATGCAGCACAGTCGATGACACAATCTTGCAGCAGACCTAAGCGAAAAAAACATTCAGTGTTTGATTTGATGGCTTTGATGTTTTCTATGAAATCGGGTTGCTGGATCTCAAGAATGAATAAGGATGAATCAGTGAATTTTCTCTTAAATCTCTCAAACAATGATATGAAAGTGTTATATCTATGAAGCACAATGAAGCAACCTTACAAAAGTCTTCTAAAGCATTTGTATTTATAGTTGGAGGTGTTTGAGTAGTATGGGCCGTGTAAAACTTTCCAAAATTGCAAATTAAGGTTGTCGGCGAAACTCGGGCGAAAAGTTACTGCATTGGTCGCTCGAGCGAGCCTCTAGCGAAGGTCGAGCGAGGGTTGAGTAGTCGTCAATATTTTCATCATAACTTTCTCTAACGATATTTGATTGCGATGATTAAAATTTCATTGAAAAGGTAACCCGAATGGCTACAATTCTTCTAGAAATAGACATATCCGAATTCTAATTTTTTCTGTGTGAAAAATGCATTGTAAGTGACGATTGAGAATTTGCTCTTTGATACTCTTTAGACTTTTAATTACATTCATTTTATCATATGCGATCTTCTTGGACATCTTGGACTCCTTTAAGGACTCAAACCCTAACTTACCTAATTTATACAAATTTCACCCTAGGTCATTGACTTTTACATCACGTTACAAATTAGTCCTTTATCCATAGAATTGTCAACACTAAAAACCTAACACTATGCATTTATGCTGTTAAAATCTCCTTCTCGGGGGAAAAAACAAGGATTCTCAATCTAAGTCAAGAAAGAAGAAATATGTGCATCGTTATAGTCACGGGAAGAAATGCCAAATTGAAAGGGAATGTCTTGAAAGGCAAAAGGCAAATGATGACAATAAAAATACTGATTGAAGATGACTTAGATTATGGAGATGGTGTTATGATGCCTACTTCATCCAGTACAGATCACTTAGTAGGTTCATGGGTGCTTGAATTGGTGTGTTCACATCACATGACCCCTCACAAAGGTTGGTTTGACTCCTACATGTTGCTTAATGATGCATCATGCAAAGTAGTTGGAATAACAACTGTTACAGTTAAAATGTTTGATGGTGTTATTAGAACTTTAATTCATGTTAGACACCGAATTTGAGAAAGAATCTGATTTCATTGGGTACCTTAGATTCACATGGTTATTGTTATAGATATAGAGGTGGAGTGATGAAGGTGACAAAGAGAGTTAAGGTTGATAAGAAGAGACAGAAACTATTAGGTAATAATTATAGATTTTTAGGCACTATGATTGTTGGTGGGACATCTAATATAAAGTCTAAATTGAATAGTACAGTATTGTAGCATATAAGGTTGGGTCATATGGATGCACAATGAATAATGAAGCTTCATAAGTGTTGGGTATTCCCTCCTAGTGAGGGAGCCCATTCTATTAGTAAGTGGGCTTTTCCACTTGGGCCCAAAAACCAACTTATAATAACAAGCCCATGTTTGGTACATATTCCTTCAAAATACATCATTTCAAAACTCATTTTCAACTACACATTTTTCAATAAAATAATATTTTCCATCACATCAATAATTTTTCCTTATTTTTTAACCACATATTTCCCATAATATCACTATTTAAAATACATTATTTTCTCAATAATATCTATCAAGCACACCCCAAGAAAGAGACCATACCATACACATACAACACAGACGGACAAAGGGAAGATGAGGAAGATAAAGCTAAGGTTCATCCATTCTCGCCAATGATCAAGGTCTCATTTGTAGTCCGATTTAACTGATATTCAGTATGTTGTTCCTGGTAAAGAGGGCTACATTTTGACTGGAGCCGATCATTCAGACTTCTCTCATTTTGTCTGGGCTACACACACTTGTTTAGCGAGACTTTCTCCTTTTTATAGTGTGTATTTATTTATGATGATGTTGTTGTTGATATCCAAGAACTATATGTGTTTGTAATGTATTGGTAACCTCTGGAGTGTGTTCTAGAGAGGGTTAACTGTATATCCCATTATTTTCATAATAGAAGGCTTTTACTAGACTAGATCTGAGGTTTTTCCCTTTGCAGGGTTTCCTCGTTAAAAATCGGTATTCAATTTATATTCTAGCAGTGTGAGTGAGTTTGTTGGATTTGCCTATTATAGCTGCCATTTTAATTCTTGTGCATTGAGGGATTGAATTAATTACTTTCGCTGCTTGTTTGTTATATTTTGGCTCAATCCCCATCAAAGTGGTATTAGAGCTATTTGGTTAAGTTTCTATGTTTGTGGTGATAATTAAAATGAAGGATTCGGCTAGTAGCATGGTTAAACTCACATCTTCCAATTATTCTATTTGGAAGACTAGATTGGAGGATATCCTATATTACAAAGACTTGTTTGAACTCATTGAGTGGAATGGCAAGAAACCCGATTTTAAGATTGGTGAGGATTGGAAGAAGTTGAATAGAAAGGCCGTTGGACATATTGGCAGTGGGTTGATCAGAGTGTCTTCCATTATACAGCCAAAGACTATAGAGAAATCTGTTGAATGGAATACAATCATGTAGACTTAACTTTTGTATAAACAACACAAGGTACAATTCAAGATGGGAACGTACAAAATAGAAGGTATACTTGAATACATCATTCAGATGTTGGGGAATTAGTGAAGGAGTTATTAAGGGATGGACATGTTTACTTTACGAATTTTACTAATGATTTTTCCAAGAATGTTTGGGTGCATTTCATGGGGCATAAGTCAAAAACTTTTGACAAGTTCAAAGTGTGGAAAGTTGAGGCGGAAAACCAAACACGGAGAAAGGTAAAGTGTCCAAGATCAGACAATGGGATTGAGCACACAGATTTAAAGTTTTTGGAATTTCGTGGACAACATGGGATAAGAGACACTTCAAAGTATGAAAGACACCATAGCAGAATGGTTTGATGGAAAGGATAAACAAGTCCCTTGTAGAGAGAGAGGAAGGAGTCTCAGGTTGAATGTTAGGCTTTCAAAGAACTGGGCTAATTTGTGAGTATGACATTTTTCTTTATAAATAGATCACCACCTGTAGCACTAGATAGGAAGGTAGTAAAGGATGTATGGACAGGTAAAGAAGTTGATTATTTTGGTTTGAGAGTATTTGGGTGTTCGATCTATATGTATATTCTAGGTGATGAGAGATCAAAGCTAGACTCAAAGTCTAAATAGTGTATCTTCTCAAGTTTGATAAAGGGGTGGAGGGGTACAGATTTTGGGATCCTCTTGTAAGAAAATGAGTAATTAGCATAGATGTGATGTTTGATTAAAAGTCTAAGTGGTGAGTACTCGGGAACAAAAGCCAACACAATGTAGCAGCAAGAATTAGCAGATGATGTAAGTTGCATTAGAGAGCATATGAAGAGATGAATAATCATAATTTAGAAGCATGTACTTAAAAATGATCGGGAGCATAACTACAGGATGACCCATGCGCACTATCAAACCACCGTTGAGGTATGGTTTTGACAATTTGATTTCTTATGCAATTGCTCTTAGTAACAACGGTCCTATTACCTTTTAGGAGGCTATGCAAAGTCAGGAGAGAGATAAGTGAATATAAATTATGATGAAGGAGATTAAGTCTTTACATACTTAGGATTTGGGCCTAAGTAATCTCCAAGACAGTGGTAAAAGCGGTTCAACTCCTATATGCTTAAGATTGGCTATATGAGGTGAAGAATGATTGTGGTGTTTATGTTAAAAGCCTTGATGATCGTTCGTTTATTTCCTGTAACTCTATGTAGATGATATGTTGATTGCTGCTAAGAATATAGTTGATGTGTACAAGTAGAAAAACTTGTTGAGTAGAGAATCTAATGATTTTGGTACAGCCAAGAAGATTATTAGGCTGGAAATTTGCAGGGATAGGAAATCTGGGAGATTATGATTATCTCAGAAGAATTATGTGCAGAAGGTATTAGAGAATTTTAAATGAATAATGCTAAAGTTGTTGGTATACAACCGACGAATCATTTTAGACTGTCTACCACTACCATCAGTGTCCGAGTTAAAAGGAAAAGGTTGAAGACACGTCTAAGGTACCATATGCTATTGTAGTGGTGTGATTGATGTAAGCCATGGTCTGTACCAAGTTAGATTAATACACCTAGTGTGGAGAGCAAGTATATGTCAAATCTTGGGAGACAACATTGAAATGTATCAAGTAGATTTTCATATACTTGATAGGTATCATGGATTATGATATCATTTGGTAGACATCAAAAAGGATTTTCGGTTGTGGGATATGTAAATTTATATTATGCAGGGGATCTTAATAATAAGAGATCTACTACAAGATATGTTTTTACTCTTGCAGAAGGACCTATTTGTTCGAGGTTAGGGATACAATCTCTAGTTGCGTTGTTCACCATTGAGGTAGAATATATGGCAGTTGTTGAGCTGCTAAGGAAGCATTGTGGCTCGTGATGGTCAAAGTGCCATTTATTTGGTTGAGAATCATGTGTATCATAAAAGGACAAAACATTTAGAGCCCATTTGGTAGAAATTAAAATCGGATTAAAATTGAAAAAAGAAAAAAATCATAAATAAGGTGTATAGGTTACACCAATTCAAAAATCAGGTATATAGTTTGAAAATTCAAAAATTAGGTTTTTTTTTTTAATTTTTATTTATGAAATAATAAATTATTAAATCAATTTATTATTAAATATTTAATTCTAATATAATATAATATAATATAATTAACCCACCCCACCCCACCTACACCACCCCGCTCCGGCGACCATTCCGACCACCACTCTTCTCCGGCGACCGTTTTGACGACTTCTCCGATTCCGACAATTATTTCGACGACCAATCCGATCACAGATTTACAATTTAGTTAGTCACATATTATTTTTTTAGTCACAAATTATAATTTTTATAAATCACAGATTATTTTACGGTCACAGTTCAAAAATTTTGTAGGTTACAATTAATTTGTTGGTCACAAATCAAATTTTATAGGTCACACGGTCACAAATTTCAAAATTAGTTGGTCACATATTTTTTCAAGGTCACAGATTGTATAATTTTTAGGTCACAGATAACAAAATATTGGTCACGGATTATATTTTAGTCACATAACTTGTTGCTGGTGGTGGTGGTGTTGAGTTGGCAGTACTAAATGTGTCATTGTTGCATTTGATGAAGATTGTAAAACTAAATTTCCACCATAACCATAACCAGCACCGCCGTCACCACCACCTCAACAATACCACCACTACCACCTGCAAAAATCATCCACAAAACCGCATCCCAAATCACAGTACAACCACCGCAGTCGCACCAGCACCGCCGTCAACACCACCTAAAAAACACAACCACTACCACCTGCAAAAACCATCCACAAAACTTATCCCAAGTCACTACACAACCATCGGCACCACACCGTCACCCCACAACCACACTAACACTCAAACCTACCATCACCGAGCCAAAGTTTGCTGATAAACCACAATAGCCATCTTCAAAAAATGAATCTCAGTATAAAGTACTAATTGTAGGCCTAAAACTCATCACACTGATCATCTAAAAAAAACAGAGTAACAATAAAATTTTCTTACAAATCAAATTTTTATGTTTCAATCAATATTCATCTGCAAGTTTTAGGAAAGAACAATCAGACGAAGACATTTGAAAACTGCGTCTGCTGGTGGCGTTCGGACATTGATAGACGTTGAAAAGAGAGCACCACTGCTTCACCTACTGTCGTCGATTAGGGTGGACTTCAGTCCGATGAGAGCGCCGTCGTTGTTCGATGTGGTCTCCGTCAAGAAGAGAGGCGACGGAGGCGACAGAAATAGGGGTGACGGGAGAAATGAGAGAGAGAGAGAGAGAGAGAGAGAGAGATAGGCAACAGGTAGAGAGAGGGTAGAGAGAGAAAGAGGGAGATGAGAGTGATATTTGATTTCTAAGGTTTTTTGGTGAAATTTGTATATAAATATTTAATATTTAAAATATCAAATACCTGATTTTTGAACAATAAAACATTTACCCTGATATTTGAACATGAAACTTGAAAGGTAGGGTTCCATGTAATTCCCTCATTAAAAAACTAGCCGTTATTGTTGACTTTTATTAGAGGAGTGGGGCTCCATTACCGCTATATTTTCAATTTTAATTGGATTTTAATCGGTACCAAACGGGCTATTAAATGAAGTTTCACAAAATCAAAGAATTGCGTACTTTCGGTGACTTGGATCTTCAAAAGGTACACACCTCTGAAAATATGACGGACATGCTGACAAAGATTGTTACTACAACAAGTTCATGCATTATTTGGACTTGATCAATGTGTCTAGATGCTAGTTGATGGAGTAGAGGAGACAGGCTAGTATGCTTGATCCCGTACAATCAATTCCCGCCTTCAATTTTTGTTGTACTTAAACAAATTGTGCAATCACTTAAGGACTGTTCTTTTCGTGTTTCAGTTTTGAGTTTTGAATTTATTTTGTGTTTTGTGTTTTAAGTGTCTGTTTTGAAATTGCTGAAAATGCGTTCTTTTTGTCATTCTAAAAAACTGTTTCTCAAAAGATAAAAATGGAAAACGCATTTACTTTGAAATTTTAAGAATTTTTTTATAATATTTTATTCAATAAATCTGATTATTCAATAAATTTCAATAGTTTAATGTTAATATAGTATTAAATAACATATACATTTTGAAATTGGTGAATCTTAAAATATTTTTTCTAAATATAAAAAAAAAACATAAATTGAATTTCTAGTATGTACATTTTTCCCGTAAGCAATAATGTCCTACAAGGTATCTTGCCGATATTACTTTCTTTGTAAACAACAATCATATTGAGCATCATTAGGCTGCCACGAAAAGTAATACTCTAGAATGAAGAAAGTTCAATAGCCACGACATGTCCAATACGTATGATTCTACATATTATAAACGTACAATTTTTTTCCTTTTCGAGTATTTTCCCCATTGATAGCCACAACATGTCCAAAATTTTCGCCACTAAGAGTATTTTTTATTGTGCTATAAAGTTATTTTTCTAGCAAGTTTTGTTGGTTAAAAAAGTAACTTGAAGAAACATGTTCGGACAAAATAAAATGACTTAATTTTAAGCATATGCCCAATAAATTCCACTTGTGGACTGAACCTGTAAAAGCAAAATAATGACAATACAAACAATGGCTTCATAAATCAAATCTGGTTCTAGCAAGATACCACATTATATATAGTACTCAAAAACAAATTTATTAATGGGGTAGAACTAGAATCCATATACATCTATCATCAGTACATATCAATAGCTAACTTATGGCTTGGCAATTGCCATACACACGTAAAGCTCAAAACTAAGAAACTCTGCCGTAGTCCAACAACCATTTCATACCAATAAATAAACAGCAATCTTGAGCTAAATACCATCGTCTAGTCTGCTCTTGACTGACCAGCACGAGAAGAGAGAATAATGCCGACAATAAGACCATAAAGAGCCAAAGCTTCGGCAAAAATGAGAATAAGAATCATTCCAACAAAGAGCTTTGGCTTTTGTGCGTTGGCTTTGTAGAAAAGATGAATAAAGGCAGTAATTAATATGATATTATGATGTCTACTAAAGAAATGATCATATAATAAAAAAAAGAATGAAACCGATAATTTCTTGAAAAACTTGAAGCAGACAATGCATCAATAAATTATAGCTAAGAAGGAACCCCAACTGATGAAAAAATCCAGAAATTAGAACGGAAAAATGACAGGTGCCAACATTCAAACGTAGTCCATTTTTGTTGAAGCTACCATGGTTTTATTGATTATCCCCCATTCGTCTTTGGTGAATGTAGAACATTGTTTAAACAACCCTTATGGAATCTAATATGAAACAACTAAATAAACCTATATAGACAAAAACAACTAAAGCAGCAGGTGAATGCAGCTCAATTATGGTCAAACAAATTTGGATTTCTTGTACTAATTGCAACTTATTATCATACTTCTATAAGTTAATGACTACTAGTACGTTCTTTTAAGTTAATCTCGCAAGGCAGCCACTAGCAATCTTTGGTATTCAAACAAAAATGAAGACTGAAATTTAGGTAATTGGTCAATCTCCAAAATAGAATTTGGCATTTGTCTCCCAATATTCAATACTTCTTCCGAAACAAGTTTAACACTATAATCCCTTTAACTAGTGAATCTAGTTTTGATTGTATTCTTCTTGATTAGGACGAACGTGAATTCACTCAAATGCTTGAAAAATTCCTTGAAATTTTTATGTTGTTGCGACTTTATATTTTTGTATTTAGTCATGATAGGCGTCAATCAACTCATACTGATTCATAGACACATAATTAAGCATGGAATCCCACCTTACAATATTCTTAAAATTGGCTAAAACTCTATAAATTCTCATTAATCTCCCATGCAAATAGGAGTCAATAAAGTAATGAGAAAGACGAAGAAGAATACTATAAGCACATGAGAAACAACCATGACAATACATAAAAAATTGTATCCAGAAAAAACAAAATAGCACGTATTGGTGAGGAAAAATGGTCTAGCCAATACATTTAGCCCCTGTTTGTCTACCATTATGGGGAGGAAAATAATGTAATGAATAGTATTTTTTGGAGAATGTGTGGTTGAAATTTAAAGTAACTTTATTGATTTATGTGTAGAATATTTTATTGGGTGAATATGTGGTGGAAATTGTTTACTGTAGAAAACAATTTTTGGGAAAATGGTAGACAAACATGGGCTTAATCTAAAACGGTCAGTTCAATGATTTCACCACAGCATGAGTCTAATTTAAAAGAATCTGCAACTCTTCTGATTCAGGATAAGAACTAGTCATTTGCTCACCTTAATTAGTTTAAGCAGATTCAAGCGAGCTATAACATCTGGATGGTCAAGTCTCGATATTAGCAATGGTGTCAAACCGTTAACTGCAAGAGTGTTGTTTATTTGAGATGATTTCCTGCATAATAACAATGAAAAACAAAAAACAGAGCATCAGTGAGTTCCTCAAACTGAAAAGGAATGCAGAATTGACATCTTAATTACATACCATATTCCTTTTCCAGTTAGAAAATTGCTCAGAAAAGGTAAATTAAAAGATATTTGCAGATCTAAAAATTGGACTACTCTAAACAAATGGCTTAATTGTGAAACAATGTTACCATGTTCTACAACAACTATACACCCTCTGTACTCAAACAATACAACCCCAACCCAATCACCAGAAATTCCGCCTCCACCTCCATCTAGGGGTGTCCAAAAGTCCCGAACCGAACCGGACCGAACCGAACTCGAACCGAACCGAACCGAACCGAGAGGTTCTTCATAAATTAAATACCCGAACGGGTACCCGAATCGAGAACCGATGGGTTTGGGTCGGGTCTCGGGTCTAGACCAAGAACCGAAGAACCGAACAAGAACCGAAACTAAATAATTTTTTTATTTTTTATATTGAATTAATTAAATTATTTTATTTTTTTCCTATACAAATTAGGAAATTAATTGAATAAATTAGATTATTTCATAATTTTAATTTTTAAGCCCAAATCATTTTAAAATCCATTAGCCCATTTTAATTTGAAGCAAATGAATATACTTTATGTAGTTTTGCTGTAATATTAATATCTACTTTTTGGTATTTGTATGCATTGAATTAATCTTATTGGACGGCTAGTTTTGTATATTTTTTTGAATTGGGCTACGTTAATTTGTAAAAGTTACGACTGAAATGTTATTAATTGTATTTATGTAGTGTTGTTGAAAATATTAAAAAATTTAATTATGGTACGGAACCGAACCGACCCGAACCGAACCGAACCGAACCGAACCCGAAAGGTTCCATAATTATATTTGGACCCGACGGGTCCATTTATTAAATACCCGAAAGTTTTGGGTCGGTTCGGGTATCTTCAGAACCGAACCGAACCGACCCATGGACAGCCCTACCTCCATCTACCTTTCCCCCTGCGAATTCACCGCCCCCAAAATTATCCAAGCCGCCTCAAAAATTCCACCTCCACATCATGAATCAAATTATTTTACACCCAAAAAAACCAAATGCGAAACCAGATTGAAGACAACAAGATATAGAATAGCAAGCAAAGAATTGAATTATCGGTTCCTAAGATAGAAAATGGAAAAACAGTTGAAGCTTTGGACTATGGGTACTGAGATCGGAAACAGAAAACCAGTCGAAGCTTTGGATTGTGGGTGGAATCTCTAGTATGAGCCCTAGCTTACGGAAGTGAGATGGGAGAGAACTGAGAAAGAGACAAGGTAGAAAATGCATTTCCCGTGATTTTGAAATGAACGTGTTTTTGGCTTCAAAATTTCCAAAACGTGGTTTTGGTTGTTTTGGGTTTTCAGTGTATTTTTTTTTTTTCATTTTCAGAAACGTGTTTTCGAAAATAGGAAAGAGAACGCGTTTTCACTATTTTGAAAAATCGAAAACAGAAAAGGGTTTGAAAACGGTAAAGATATCATGCCTTAAATTTTTATGTTCTTTTCGATTTTACTATTTACTTTTGCACAACAGATAACATTATTAATTTGCCGTTTGTCAATAAACACGGACGTCTATTAGGGTGTGGGATACGTGGAAATCAATCTGGTATACGATAGCAAATTGTTAGTAACTAACTTTTCATAAAAAAGAAGAAAAGAATTTTGTTAGTAACTAACTTTTCATAAAAAAGAAGAAAAGAATTTCCAGTACCAGAGCAATCAATTCCCGCCTTCGTTCGATCCTATTTTTCTATCTACTGGAACTTAATTTCTTTAATTTTTTAATCCTGAATTTTGTTTTTCGTCCGGCTGAATCTCAATGGACGACTCGTAAGGTCTCTACATACTTCTAAATTCCTTAATTTTGGTTTTTTTTCCTGATTCTGTGCTGCAGTTTTCTTATAATTATTGATGTTAAAATTTTTTTGCCTATTATAACTTATTACTTTTTATATATATATATATAAATTCTTGGGCAGAAAATCATCTAAAGATGATATGGAGTTTAATGCCGGCTGTGAAATCAAATCACGTGTAACGATGAAAGACGCAATCGCGTTTATGGATACAGTTAAAACTGTACTTGGGGCTAAAAGCGATGGTTTTATTAATCTTTTTAAAGACTACAGGGCAAACAGGTTTAATTCTATCTCTATTTTTTCAATTTTAACGAATTTTTTTCCGTATTTGATTTTTGTGGATGAATTGATTTTGGATTAAAAATGTGTGTTGGTACTAGAATATTAGTCCTCCCCTTTCCCTTTGTTTGATGATTGATGACCCATTTTTTTCCTTGTTCTTGGATGAATTTATATAAATTGATGATATTTATGTGCTCGCGATGATTTTCTTTCTTTTTTCCCTCTTTCTAATTGGGGTTATCGTGGTTAAGGCAAGCATTGTTAATTCTCGGACATGTCTTCAAATTGCCTTCTAAATTTTTGTAATATATCAAGTGGAAATTTTTCGAAAGGGATTTGCTATGTGGAATGAATATAAATGATAGCACGAACGGCTACTGATTTGTTGAATTCGAAGGCTCCAAAAACGAAGTATTAACAATTTAACAGCAGATTCGTCTTTAGCAAGTGATAACAAATAGAACTCAATCAAAAAGAAGTATTTTAGAAATCACCAATGGTAGTGTGGATCAATGTGGTTGTAGTGTTCTGTGGTTTTTAGAACGTATGGATATCAAATGCCTTTTACATACTGGTTTGGCAGAAGATAAATTCTTTAACTAAGCAATTTTTGGATATCAAATGGACCTTCCAAGATAATTTTAATGTGGTCGATTCCCTTATTTTGCAATCAGTTCCACTGCAGCACGTTGCTCTAACTAATCGTCAACCCTTTCTAAATGTGATTTTGCTTGAAGTAGACATTAGCCACATGCTTAAAATTTCGAAGGGAACTATATACGTATTCAATAAATTCTATTTTTGTGGTGTCATGGAGATCAAAGGTTTGGAAGGGAGGGGGGTGGGGGTGGGGGATGTTACTCTGGTCTGAGAAATTTATTGAATCCTAATTGTTGCCATTCATGATGATTACATGTTTATTGTTATCATTTTGTGAAGTTGGAGTAGATAAAAATGTCTCTATATTATTGAATGAGATTAGTGGTTTGCTTCGTGCAGAATTAATGCCAAGCAAGTTATATCAGGGGCCAGATCATTTTTAATAGGGCACAGGGAACTTATTGCAGGCTTCAATTTGTTCTTGCCTCGAGCACATGAGATTTCTGTTCCACTTGAGGATGATGCATTTGCAAGGGAAATGGAACCATTTTTAGAAGATGCGCTTAAATTCATTAAGAAAGTCGAGGTAAATCGAAAAACAACAACGCTAAGTATCTCTGGCCTGAAAAGTTTCTAAGATATATACAAATTTGCAAATTGCAGAAACAGTTGAATGCTGAACAACTTGATTACTTCTTGAATCTTCTACATGAACATCAAAATATGAGAAAAAGTTTTGAGGACTTGTGCTTAGAGGTATAGTTTAATCATTTGTATTTTTATAGTGAACATGAATTTTATGCGGCTAAAAACAGCAAGTTATAATATTGTTCATTGTGATTTTTAAGCTTGGCCGTAATACATGAATGACTAGGTTTGGACTTGCACATCCAGTGCATTGGTACATAGTATTTAGCCCCCGTTTGAAACCCATTAATTTCTCATTCTCATTATCATTCTTCATTTCAACCACATTTTCAAAATAAAATAATATTACGCACAAATCAAAAATTTTTCATTACTTTTCCACCACACATTCTCATGTCAATCACTATTCCAAAATTTCTATTCTCCTCAAAATTAGATTCAAACACAAGCTAATTCGTATTGAACAATACAAAGATAAGAGTAAGACTTTTAATTTCTTAATATTGTTTTGTTCACCTCACCAGCCATCCACTAGTTCTAGTTGCTGCTTTCACGGTTGATAGTGGATGCTGGGAACTTTTTCCTTGAACTTTGATGTTTTTTATAGGAAATTCATAAGTACTAAACTTTCAACTGGTACACAGAGTAGACCTTCAAGTTGGGCAGCGTTTACCTCGTTCTTCCCTGTGCGTGGCAGCGTTTGTTAATTTCTATTATCAGCTTCTTTATCACCACAATGTCCACATTTGAATCATTCTATTTCGTGCAGATTATATGGTCTTCATTCTCTTTAACAATCAAAATGAGCTGAAATACGAGTCAGTTTTATTTGGATAGTTATAACTATTATAGTGCTTCTTCTATTGCTCCCTGGATCTTAGTTTACTGCTCAACAAATTGCAGATTGGCCTTCTTTTCAGCGATAAGCCAGATCTTTTGCAAGATTTTAACTATTTTTTACCTGCCTAATTGAAGCCAATGATCACTCAAGATGAGATATCTCAAGCACAAGCAGAACGAAAGTCCAAATATGGAGACAAGACTTTGTGCTTCCTTGTTCCATTTTTACTTCTCGCTAGTAAGTTGTTTGGGTTCTGCAACATATATTTTACGACTCTTTAGTATGACATATACTAAATGCTATTGGGTATTTGTTGCCAAACAACCTCCAACCGGGGATAATGTTTAACGGTTAATTTCATAGGCTCCGGCAGAAAATTGAAATGTGAAATCAACACCACACTTAGCTCGACCCGAAAAAACTAAGTGGGCCATTTGAAGCAACATTTTAAGTAATAATGGTTGCTCGTGGCTCATTCACTAGATGGATTAACACATTTATATGGATTAACTCATCTCCCTTTCTTGGTCCATTTTGTTGGCTGCCCTAGTTATATATATTACCTTACCCTTGTGGTTTTTAACGTGTGGCACTATTGAGAAAACATAAAGCAGCCATTTCTTCCTTTGTGTGAACTACATAGCCGTGAGTTCTCTCCTCGTTGTGAGTGTGCAGCCACATTCTCCTCTTTGTGCGATAGAATCCTTTGTGGGTTATTCATATACTTGGACAACCTAAGTGTATAAATCTGAAGACAGATTTGTGGATTGGAATCTTTTATCCCCCGCACTCATTGATCTTATATACTAAAAATATATAAGATTTATAAGTTAGAAATCTCACGTGCACAAAAGAGAATGATTTATGTAAAGAGTGAACCAGATTAAAGCTTGGTTGACTTGTCGAGCTTGATAAAACAATCGAGAAGTGCGAGTTGAATCATTATTTTTTCTTTTTCATATGAATATGGCATCCTATTAAGCTGGACCAACTTGACTCAAATCGTCGTGTACACAAAAAATTAAACAACCTAAACGTATTCATTTTGTTCAAATGTTAAATCATAAATAATTCCACATAAACTGTGGGGCAATAAGTTCACTATTTTGGAAGGTGGACAATTAATTATCGAGTACTAAGGTGACGTTGCTATAGGCACCTAATCAACGCCTAATTGGGCTACATTTGAAGGATGTATTTATTGAAAATGTTAGAATTAGTCTTTGATTGATGGAAGTCTTCACAACTTACCAAAGTGGGGTATAAGGAAGACAATAAAGCTCCAAGTACAAGAAAATCTTGATAGAACTGGTTGAAACGGCCAAATCTGAATGACCTTTTTTTCTATCTTCTAATGCTGTCATGCCAAGTATTGTTTGTCAAAATTTCCTGTCAAAAAAATCTATACCTATAGCATGTTTGGAAGGAAGATGCCTATATAGAAAAAGGTGAAAGAACACTCAACGCATATCACTTTATATACACACATTGTCTTTTGTGCAATAAATCAAATCGCCTCAATTGACTTTAGTGTCGGAGGATTTTTGTCGGGCAACCGAACGTCGCATTTTACACGTATTTTTTTAGGTCAACCCCAGGACCAACATTATATGAAGATTTTGTCACACTTTGATCGTTGACAAATTTTGAGATCAACAATAAGGTTAAAATAAACATGTTAATAAACAATTAAAAAGCTTAAATAGTAATAATTCTTTATTAAGGCCATGTGACTAGTTATACGTGGATTTTGTGTGTCTTTGAGTTAAGTCCATCATATTCCGTAAGAAAAAAGTCGATTAAATAGTCATAATATGACTAGATTTATAACATGACACTTGATTGATGGTCAGTTGGAGGCTTCGTGCCGTTCTGCCGAAGGATGCAAAAGTCACCACTCTCCGTATAGGCCCCTTTTTGCCAAAGTAAGAGTTATTAATATTGATGTAGTCGAGTGGGATGCAAGGCATGTTGTCAATAATGTGAATTGTGTATGTAATCTTGCACCAAATGCGCTGATTCTTTTAGATATCGAGCTCAGAACCCAGGGGAAAGTCTCTATGTTTAATGAAGTAGAATGTGAATTTTATCAATTTCTTCCATGTGTGGGAAATAAATTGCCCATCATTAGCACCTTAGTTGGAAGGCATTGTCTTTTCCCATGCCAATGTCTAGGAGTGGATGCAAACATTTTGAGTTGAGAATCACAATCAAACCCTGTACAAATTAAATATTTTGTTCTTGATTTTTGAATGATTTATATTTGACCCGGTAAAATGCAGATTTACATTTAAAAAATATTTCTTCATTAATATTTTGCTCATCATTTTTATCTATTTAATTTCGAACAGTCATTTTATTAATATTTTGATAATTAGAAAAAAATAAAAATGAATATTTACATTTAAAAAATTTATAGTATATTTGATACAAACAATCAATTCAAGTGATCGGAAGGAAAAACATATAAGCAATATTCAATACTAATACTTAATCAAATTAACACAATTGTTAAATATAAATCCAATTGAATATAATCAGTTCGGACACATTCCATCTACACAATTTGATAGCAGGAAATGCAAATTTAGGTTCTAATTAATTGAAAATATGATTAGAAAATGAAGATTTGTAGTAAATGTGACAATTTGTTGAGAAATTATTGACAAATTTTAAAAATTAAAAAGGTTAAGGTTTTGGTAAAATGCTCAAGGGAGAGCAGGAGAGGAGAAAAAAATCAAATTTATTGTGATTTTATCCATGAAGTGAGAATTAAAATCAGATTTTTAATAAATTTTGATAAAAGATCAAAAATTATGAATTTCATGATATATGTTATTAAAATTAATTGTTAATTTTGATTTAATTTAAAATTTAAATTTCAATCGATATCAAACATGACTTTATTATAAAAAAATATATATATCAAACGTTGAGGGGTCATGTAACCACCCAGGACCCCCCCGGGTCCGCCAGTGCCAATGCCACGAAATGTATGTGCTCACAATGGGCGCATTCGGTAGAAAAGAAAGCAAGGCAATGTTTGGCTTGCTTAATGGCAACTATCGATTCTTGATCATGTGCGATTCTATTCATCATATTTTTTGAAAAATTGTGAGAAAATATGTCACCAAATAAATATCTTAACACTTTCTTAATCCATTACAAATATGTCATCAAATATTATTCAACATCTAGTATAACAGCATCCAATTTCAATTGTGGCTCTGCCGTGTGTGCCTCGAGATGGGTTCATGGGGATGGACAATGCCTAAAGTGTGGTTATGAGTAGTTACGAATGAGAGTGATATGATTCAAATTTCAAATGAATGAATTTAATTGATTAATTTACTTACTACTAAAGCCTTGCAAATTTGCTATATGCTGGGCCTTGCAATCTTGTCATATGTGTGAGCAGGGACGTCGTTGGGTCAGGTTGTAAAAAATATAAAACTTGTAAAAATGATAAATTCTATTCTTATATATTTATTTATTATTTTTTTTAAAGCTGACTTGAACCGTCGGTTCTTATTAAAATGCATCTCTCTAAAAATTACACCCATTACTTTTTTGAGTGAATTGTTTCAATAATCATCCAATTTATACTATGGTCACGGACTACTCACTAAACTTTAAAGTGATTTACAATGCTCACTGAACTTTGTTCGTTTGCACTCCGTCCATCACCCTAAAAAATCCGTTACATTATTCGCTGACGTGGCTAATGAAAATCTGACGTGGCAAGTTACGGCTGTTAAAAAAATGACAACTCAACGAAACAATTGTTTCATTACTCATCCAACTTACACTTGGTCACAGTTCACTTATCGAATTTCAAAATGCTTCACAATGGTCACTCATGTTTGAAATGTTGCACTCAATTCATCATCTACTATATTTTGTTCCCTTCATTCCTAATGTTCACACAAAAATTCCACGTGGTAAGTTACAAATGTTAAAAAAATCTCGACAAAACTTAACTCACCAAAATCACCATATATGAAAAGTGACTTCCACGGCTCCATCAACTTCTTTAAAACCCAAAAAAGCGTCCCTAATTATTCTTTTAGAAATATCATTTTTCTAATTCGAACGTTTACTGTGCAAATAATAGGTTTCAATCTGAAACATAACTTGTTTGGGGATACTTTATTGGATTTTAAAGAAGTTTATGAGGTGTGGAATTCGTGTTTTATATATGGTAAACGTTTCAACCAAACAAGTTATGCTTCAGGGTTTCATCTTCAGATTGAAATCTATTTTTTACACAGTAAACGTTCGAATTAGGAAAATGATATTTCTAAAAGAATCATTGGGGACGCTTTATTGGGTTTTAAAGAAGTTGATGAGACCGTGAAAGTCACGTTTCACATATGATGATTTTGGTGAGTTAAGTTTTGTTGAGTTGCAATTTTTTTTAACATTGGTAACTTACCACGAGAAACTTTTGTGCAAACATTAGGAATTAAGGGAACAAAATATAGCGGATGATGAATATAGTGTAACATCTCAAAGATGAGTGACCATTGGAAAGTATTTTGAAGTTTGATGAGTAAACTATGACCAAGGGCAAGTTGGATGAATAATGAAATAATGGTTTCACTGAGTTGCCATTTTTTTAACAGCCGTAACTTGCTCCATCAGATTTTCATTAGCCACGTCAGCGAATAATGTAACAGATTTTTGAGGGTGATGGACGGAGTGCAAACACACAAAGTTCAGTGAGCACCGTGAAACACTTTAAAATTTAGTGAACAGTCCATGACCATAGTATAAGTTGGGTGATTATTGAAACAATTCATTCTTTTTTTATTTGTAATTTGAAAACAAAAAAAAAAATTTAGTCTTTTCATTCCAAAATTACTGACTTTTCTATTTTAAAAATACTTCATTTAAATTCTCACATTTAGGCACACAAGCGTGAGCGTGCTTGCACACCACACCACACCACACACCCCACCATCACCTCCTCCTTCTTCTACCTCCTCGACAAAGCAATCATGGAAGAAATGGTAGAGGACTATAGTGATGGTGGGAGATCTTCTAGTTTGTGGTGGTTGTCATTCGGGGAAGACGATCGCATGTTAGTGGCGATTGATGGTGGTGCAGATATAGTTGTATTGGTGGTGATAGTGGCATAAATCTAGTAGTTGGTGTGGGGATTTGGTCCCGATGGTGGTGGTGCAATTATGGTCACGATGGTGTGTACATCCGGTTGTGCGAGGTAATAGTTGTTTTGGTGGAGGGAGTCGTGGTGTTAGTAGAGGTAATTGTCGGTAGTTGGAGTAGTGTGTGGTGGTGACGGTAGAAAAAAACACTATATAACTGTAGCATGTTAGTTAAACAGATAAAATACTACTTTACATGAGCTACCAAAAACTCCAACACGTATATTTATGTATTACAAAAAACGTAACATTATATTTCTGTAATAAATAATGTTTCACGAATATTATTTAGAATTAGTTTATTTTTTAAGTATATTCGTGTAAACTTCTCAAATATTAATTGTAGAGAGCTCAAGAAAAATATTAATTGTAAAGAGAAAAATGCACAATCCACAGCACTGGACTTGGACTCTAGTCCCAGGGTCTTTGGGTGGCTTTGCTAACTGCATATATGTATCTTTTCTCAAGCAACTTAGGATCTCCAAATTTCAGATATTTAAAGAAAAAGTCAGGGCTGGTGCCTTTTTTATTGATGGTATAAAAATTGTAAAACTTTTGGTACTTTTAGATGGTCCCATTTCTGGACTCCTTGGAATTGCTCAAGCAACTCCAAGCATAGTGATATTGTACCCTTATATGTATGGATGGATTGGAACATTCTAAAACGAAGAGGATGAACAAACGTCTTTGGTAAAGTTGGTCAAACATCATTTTTATCGACACATTTCGTTAGGGTTTATAAATTTAATTCACACATTCCGCAAGATCCACAACTTATAATCTACAATTTTTTCTTTTTACTAAGCATACACAAATTTACATGAAAATATTAAGGGTCCGTTTGATTGTAAGAATGGAAAATGGTTGGAAAGAAAACGAATTTCAGAGAAAATAATTGCATAGAAGTTGTTTTCTCGGAAATTGTCAATTAATTGTGTTTGATTAGTATAATTTTTCACCTAGAAAATGTTGAAATTTTGGATCTTTTGTTATTCGTTTGACTTTGTTTTCTATGAAAATTTTTCATTAAACAGAAAAATTTTTTACAATTGGAGATAGAATTTATTTTTATTGAGCAAAAAAAAAAGTGAAAAACCATTTTCCCACCAAAGTGATGGAAAAATCAATTCAATAAAAACCTGGAAAAAGGTGTCACATACTTTCACTTGCTTTTAAGTTAAGGAAATCACTTATTTTAAAAGTAACCCTAGACTTATCAAGACTATGTAGATCATTATTACCTTTGACCGATAAAACGATTATTTACCAACTAGAGAGGCATATCATGATGAAATAGAAGTATAGAGAACTAGGTACTTCAGAAATGCAACTATTATTGGATTTATAAGAACGTAATTGCAATTTGTCACAAAAAAGTCTCTCCTTTTCTACTCTTGAAAAGAAGATGACGACGCTAACATGATTTGAAACATGTACATGTATAATGCTTAGCTATGTATACATGTCTTTGAGTGATCGATGTACTAAATTGAAGATAAATAAGTAGTCTAACAATTGAAGTTTTTGGACTACGTAATCATGTACCTAAACTTTTAGACATCTAAATTTGGATTTCAACGCACTTCCTAGAATCACTTATCTTCAAATGTATCATGCGGCAACGAGGTTTGAATTTAGATCTTTGCTAACTTTGATACCAGAGTTGTATTGTTCTACCATCACTTTAAAAAGCTTAAGCCATTAGAAAGTATACACATAAATCTAGTCTTCAACAACATTGGAGGCCGGAAATAAGGCCGGCCAACTCAACTCTCTAAAATCACTTTGTTCAGTACAAGGGTTTCTGTAGTAGAAAAATGAATGAAAAGAGTGAAAGAGTTTTGCCAACCATGAAACCAAATAACCTTTATTGCATGCGATCAGAATCATATTGATCCTAATGATGATGAATGTGCTATCTGAATAGAAAAAATAGCACGCGGACTAACACAGCAAAAGTATTATATATGATCAATTAATCAAGATCTGAACCAACGAAACTTAAAAGAATAATCTGAGAAATCTTGAAGAAATATTCATAAAATTTGGATTAATCGAAAGATTCAAGTAATGAGAAAAAGAGAGATCATTACGCATATCCTTTTCAAAAATAAACACAGAATTCTTCAATAATGACAGGTGGATATCTTCAAACCAGCTAGAACAACAAGAACTTGAAACGAATTTAAGCATAAACTAATTTAAAATCCCACAAAGACTAGAAATTAAAAAACGTGAAAATCTTGTATACAATCTAGTAGATCTGGCAAACAATCGGACCGAGACGCTTGATTCCCCGAAACACGAGATCAAAGAGAGATTTTTAATTACCTCTCCTCAGACTCATAAAAGATAGTAGGTTTTCTTGCAAGGAAACCCAACCCTTGAAACATACTACAACCCCGGGTGGCAAAGAGTCAACATCGAGGTGCCAAATCTCCTTGTGTATATATGTTCTTCTTAGGTGATCCTTCTGACTCTTGATCTGGTTCAGCTCTTCTTGATTGGAGATGGACTTTCAAGAATGAACAAAGGGGTGGGGGGTGTAATGATGATGGTGAGACTCACTGGAATTATGAGCAAAGATGAAAACATGATGATTGCTGTTTGGTACATAGATAAAATTTCTAGGTCTTGTATGCCATCTCTCTCCCTCCCACCCCCACCCCCCCCCCTCCCTCTGACACACCAAATACACTCACACAAGTATATATAATGCTGCCTTTGCTCTTTAACCCTAGTTGGACATGCTTATAATATTGTTCTTCAATTTTTTTTATTTTTTATTATTTTTCTCTTCAACCTTAATTAACACAAGAGGTGCTCATCTCTTCAACCATTTAAACTTAAACATGATAGGTCATTATAATATCAACATTGACGGAACCAATTTACACCTTATTTGGTAAAAATTTCAATTTTTCAACTCGTTAAACTTCAATTTTAATAACTTAATTCCTGAAACCCACAACTCCATCAACTTTTCAATCATATATTTTATCAAAAGTTTTGTCACACAGGCCATTAATACACAAATAGAAAAATTCCAACATAAGATTATGTTGTGTATTAATATATAGTAAGCCAATATTATAACTTATAAGTTGGGTTTACTTTGGCAACAGTAAAAAAGACTGATCGTGTCTCTATATATATGGGGGAGAAGATGAATATGCCTTGAGCTTTATTGGGTTTAGAGATGGCAGAAGTCATAACTAGTAATTAAGCAGTACTACTGAATAAGAGAAGGAATCATATATAGAATTCAGAAAAAAACTGATTCAGCCAAAGAACAACTACTGAGTTTGGTGTTTCGAGAAAGACTATATGGTCCGTCTAGCCTGCACCCTGCTGAAAAAGCTTAATTTCAGTAGCATGAGGAAATATATGTGGAGATAATTTACTTTATACTATTTGAGTAAAATAATTGCAAGTCTAGTCAAGTCAAGAGATATGAATAATTTTGAAAGATTACAAAAAAGTAACAAAAAAAATTGAATAACTTTGCATAATGCAGGATGGAAAAGAGAAAGAATGGATGGAAAACCAAAGAAGTTTGAATTGCATAAAGGTTGGAGAGTAAAGAGTTACTTATTACTATCGTAAGATGGAAATTACTTTCAAAATAAGTATTTAACTTGATTTCAACCTCTACTAACAAAAAAAAATGGTTTTAAAACTTACTTATAAGTAAAGATTTCATAATTAGCCAAACACGCACTTAATTTCTTCTATCTTATTTGAACTCCATACCAACAACAAATGATAATAATTGCTAGTTCTAGAGTTGACAAATAAATCCAATTCATAATTTCTACCTACAAAGAAACTGACCTAGATCTACTATTGACATTACCTAGCTATATATATCACCTAAGGGTGTTTGATAGATATTATTGAGAAAAGAATGTATTTTAAATAACAAAAATGATAAAGAAACAGGGTCGGTGACCGACCCAAAAACACCACCTCGGCCCTTGATTTGAATTGTGGGCCATCCAAATCAAAGCCAGAATGGAAGCCACATGAAGCCTCTGTTTTTGAGTCGGTCACCTACCCTACGTGTATAGCAAAACTCTTTAAATAGTGATATAATGTGAAATATGTGGTTAAAAAATAATGAGAAGTTATTGATGTAATGTAAAATATTATTTTATTAAAAAATGTGTGATTGAAAATGAGTTTTGAAATAATTTATTTTGAAAGAATGTGTGTCAAACAGGAGCTAATAAAAAATGTAGAAAGTAATATTTTGATGATAGATAAAATTTTAATTTTTTTTTCCCCTTACTTTTAATCATGGATAACGCTGTGCTTTAATTTCGCATGTTTGATTCTTTTGCTTTTTTTGTTTTTTTTCCTTCTATTTTGTTTCATATTCTCCCAATAATGATGATATGACTTTACAAAAATACTTTTTCTAATGAAGGTTTTTTTTTCTTTTTTTTTTTTTAATAAAAAAGTTACTTTTGGGAAACACTTATTGGATCATATTTGATCTTTCTATCTTCCTTTGCCAAATAAGTTCTTGTTTGACCAGCTGATAATGTCACCCTTTCTTTACCAGCCTTCATTCAGCTTTCTGAGTAGAATTTTTGGGGCAAATATAAAGAGACAAGGAAAAAGTAGAAAAGACACTTCTTTCTAGGAGGCTTAAATTTTTTTAATTACTTATCACTTAAAAGGCACAAATCAAAGAATTATATGCTAATTGTTAGCCTACTGTCCCTCTTATCTTTTCTGAATCAACAACTGGATGGATTTTAGCTACTTTTTTATGTTGGTTGCTACTTTGTTAGCAACAGTGAAAAAAATTAAGAAATTTAAAATGAAGTATATAAAATTTAATTTGTGGTCACAAAGGTTATCTCGGTTGCTACTACTTGAAGGTCGATCATACTTCTAATTCAATAGAAAATATTGAGACTATGTCAAAGACACTCTTTGAACTTTATGACAATATTAGAGATATTTCTCACGTTTAAAAAGTCATACTAATCACCCAGATATATATGTCTTGTTTTGAGTATCACATACATCCATTGTACCTGTTTGAACATATCATCTAATATATGAGATTGATATATGAAATTTTAAATTTTCTATAATTAATTACAATTTAATTTGTTACTTTGAAATAATAAATTAATCCCTAACGACTTTGTGCATATACAATCTTGAATTGCATGCTAGTGAAAATTTAAACTTAAAATTTGGTTAAAAATTTAGTAATAGTTGATTTAAAGTTTTAAAAATTGAATACACACACACACACACACAAAATTTAATATTAACAAACTTATAAAAAAAACTAAAACTTATAAATACAAAAACTAAAACAAGATGTTAAATATAAACTTTACAATTCTAATAAAAGTTAACTAAAGAAAATAGTATATGTTAGTTCATTAAAACATTGTAAACCTTCAAAATTTTATAATTAAATTATGAACATGCTATATAATAGAATTCTATGTTAATATGATATAAAAATCCTTACAATAATTCAAAACAATATCATAACATCCCTTTGAATAATTTGATTAATTGTACCTATAAATATTTTGTTAAATTAAATAATAATATATATAATTCATCTACAATATATATTCTAAAAATAATTCTGCTTATGAACAAAAATAAATAAATTTATATGATTATAATTTAAACTACATCGGACGAGCTCTATATGTAACGCGTCAATATGTATTCTTATACTGTATTTTGAGCAAATTAATTACAACTAATTATAGAAAAATTCATCTTGTTTCTCACACGGGCATTTTTAGGTACATCAATCTCATTTTAGATGATATATGCTTCAAAAAGTTATCAAAGAATACATGTACCTACTCTCGAAATGGAGAAGGTATGAGTGTGTCTCCTATATTGTTTCAAAAAAATATTACAATCTTTTCATCTTAATACAATTTTTAAAAATAATTAAAAGTAATAAAACTTAATTAAAATGTTTCAAGGATAGTTTATAATAGTTCTATAACTTAGAAGTTTAAGACGAAGTTTTGAATATAATTTCAATATGCACAATTCAAGATAGTATTTGGTTTAACAATTAGCAACAAAAGTTGACTGCAGACTAACCTTTGTGCCATGTTGAGAACTAACTTAGAGACAAAAGGAAGTACTATTTCATTAGTCAACCCTAATATTTTCCGAGGAGGAATCTCACTTGTTCGGTCGATTCTTTCTTGTACATATGTCGTAATAGCCATGTTGTCAAGACACACCCCTATATTTTCTCCATATTCTTAGTGTTATCAGCAGGGGTGAATCCAAGGCTCGAGTTCAGTTAGGGCGGACGGCGAACATTGAATGCTTACGGTCAACGTCCGTGATAGCGGTGTTGTTTATTAATATTAAATTAAATCATATTCAAAAAATCGTAAGGACTAGAACTAGAAGAACTAAATACACCACTAAAACTAGAACTAGGTACCAACTTTCATTATATAATCTGGAAAATGTTCTAATTTATTTTTCAATCAAACATGCAATATATATTAACAAAATATCAATATTCAGTTTACAATTAAAATTAATTAAACAACCATTATTATATTAACAAAGTTGAAATTATTTATGCGCTTATATCAATTTTATGTGCTTGTGTGATTTCACTTTTCCGCAATCGATTTTTTTGTGAAAAAAAAGTGAAACATTCTATTAATTAAATAAGTTTTGTACTCTCAAATAAATTGATTAGAGAAAAAAATAATCAAGAAGAGGGACAAATCACCGGTTAAAATGTTTCTGTTTACATTAAAACCGATACAGTGAACATATATTATTTTGTTTCCTTAAGTGTAACAAATTAATGCTTGCCATGATAGTAAATCTATCAATATACTTTTAGTAAATGTCACATGTTCAAATCCACTTTGCACTTATTTTTGGTATAAATTGTTTACAAAAATTACACAACATATTGACATTAGAAGGTTTCGAACCCAGAACCTCTGGTTTAATAGAGGAAACGACAACCAACTGACGTAACAATGATGACTGTAAATAAAATGAATTATCAGATATATAATATAAATTTTTTATCTATTCTCAACAAAAAAAAAATTTATTCTCGACGGATCCAGCCCTAGCTCGCCGCCCCCTAGATCCGCCCCTGGTTACCAGTGGTCTACCTAACTCATCGTGGTCATAGTCCTAGCACAAAGTGATCTACCTGGTACATAGTGGTCAACCTTAGTGGAAACCTTTTGCACTAAGGAGTGGTATGTCAAGGTCAAGTGTTGAGTAGGTACATACATTGCTTGGCCTTTTGAAAAATGCCACTAATTATGTTCCATCTTATCACATTTTGCTGTAATAAATAGATAAAACTATTTTTCTTCGATAGACAACATTTTATTACACTACACCAAAAAAAGCCTTTTGTAGCGGCCAAAAAACGCTGCAAAAGGCCTTTTGCAACGTTTTAGCGTGTGTTGCAAAGTTCGGTGTTGCTGTTGAGGGAAGAGATACGGCAACGTTTAAAAAACGTTGCAAAAGGTCTTTTGCAACGTTTTTTAAACGCTGCAAAAGAGGTCTTTTGCAACGTTTTTTAAACGTCGCTGTTTTTTTTTTTTAATAGCAATTTATATAAATTGAATAGCAAAATTGAAAATGAATCTTTGTTAACAAATTTTAAAATTGCATAAAAATTAATAATTTCATTAAAAATATCTGAATCAATACATTTGAACATTAAAATGTGATACAACAAGAGAAAGCTAGCTAACTCAACACCTTAAACCTGAACTCTATTAGTAAAAACTAGTAATATGCCACCAACATACAACTTTCCTTCAAATCCAGAAAGTTACCCAAAAACTACACATTTCACATACTGGTGATAATCCACGATCTTTGTGACAAGAATCGATCTTCAAGGGCTCGGAACTGTCCAGCAAGTCAATCAACTAGTATGAATACACCAAGAAAAGTGATGCACATGAATCAAGGTTATTGAAGGCCACAAACTTCTTGATGATGTCCTCTAAGTTTCAACAATGTGTGCCATCACTCTAACATCATTGTTAATGATCTGACCATCCATGCCTCCAGTAGTCAAAATATGATTGTTCCAGTCCAAAGCACCAACTCGTGATCCATGGCCACCTCTCAAAGTTCTCGGTTGCAGTAGAAGTATATAAACAAAATAAAACTTATAAATTATATATGTAGGATAAAATCAAAATAATAAATACGCATTTTCTATAAATAAACCATCATGATACTGGTTGTACCAGAGGGCAGCCCTTGAGCTAAACCATCATGATATTCTGGAAGCGAATGGGGATGGGAATTTGGCATCCCCCGAATTTCAAACTTCAGGCTGCCCCCAGAGTGACCAGATTCACCAACACTAGACTGATTTCCAACTGATCCCACCCTTACCAGAGTGGGTAAACTATTAGGCACACTACATGATGCCCCATGGTGAAACACATTATCCAAGAGTGGACTATTTGGGTTACCATTCGTGAAGTGTGAACCAAGAACATAACTTCCTTGTCACCAGATCACATTATAGCGGAGTAACCCGAGAGAGATTAATTTCCTTGTAAACACTCATCTGGAACTCTAATTTATCAAATAAAGAGGATGGCTTTCAGGCACGCTAAACTAAAGGTCCCAAGAAAAAAAAGGAGACCAAAACTTCCTTGTCACCAGATCACATTATAGTGGAGTAACTCAAGATAGACTAATTTCCTTGTAAACTCACGTTTGGAACTCCAAATTCAGTATACTCTCGCTCCAATTATACCTGAACTGTCCACGTTTGAAAACAACAAAAGATAAAGGGATAATGAAAAAGAGAACAAGAAGAAGTAATCATATTTCCAGAATATTGTCAAAACTTCAATTTCAAATTTAGACATTTTATTACTAATAAGAAAAGCCATAATTATCATTAGCTACCATAATGATTGGCAGACAGGACCAGATCACATTGATTATAAACCAGACAGATGAACAATATTAAACAGGATCTCCTACTGCATCCATAGTGCTTGCCATTCTTCAGTAGCCTCTCCAAATTCAGTATACTCTCGCTCCAATTATAAGTGTCATCTCTCCACACCTTCCATTTTATTACATAGACAGAGGAAATTTCCGGAAAGAAGTAAAGGTGAATGTCAGAAAACTGCAGCTGAAAACAGAAACTCTAATTGCCACTTACAACATGAAATTCACTTGGGTTAATGATAATGTACTATATCCAAGTGATATATAAATTTCGTGCACTAGTTATAATTAGCAAATTAGCAATATTTCCAGATCCTTAAAAATTCCACTCAAACAAGCAACCATACAATCAAAATGCATAATAATGTCAACAGACAATTACCCAGCCCTCGTCCAAACGCAGCAAAAAAGGCATTTTGCACTGGCGAAATCATAAATCCAATTGAAGTTTCAAATTATACGAATCAGTAAACCAAAAAATTAAATACCTGTGTGTAATTCAATAATTGACCAAAAATTCACTTAAAGGGCAAAATAACTAAATCGACAAAAAAGGAAAAACAAAAAATCGAGAGCGGAAAGACAAAGCCTTCTTCTAATTGAAACTCAATTGGAGGCGGAAAGATCGGGCCGTCGAGCTAAATATTCTGTCCGAATTTTGGCCAATATCATAAGGTTCCATCCCGTTGCCATTCGAGAGCGGGACAGATTCAGGATTCTCCTTTTATCGCCGTAGTTAATTTTTTTTCCTGGGTTTCGTACAGTAAGCTTTTACGTGTGGTTTTCTCTTGAGGTCTTGGAAAGAAAAATAGAGATGATAGAGATGTACGCCAACAAAGAGATTAGGGGAAGAAGAGAGGAGAGGCGGAGGAACAAAAGTTAGGGCTTGTTGTAATGTTGGTGTAGACGTATAAAAAAATAAGGCTTTTTTCGCAATGTTTTAAAAACGTTGCTAAAGGTAAAGAATTCCGCAACACAGCCAAAACGTTGCAAAAAGGCTACATTAGCAACATTTACTTAAAAAATGTTGCCAAAACTCAATTTTGTTAAGCAATAACAACATTCACGTATTAGAATGTTGCGATAGACTCTTTTAGCAACATTTTAACTACCGAATGTTGCATTTTATATGTTGTAAATGGTGTTTTTTGGCGTAGTGTTAACATCGAACTTCAAACTTGAAAGTAGGAAAGTCATTTTTCACAAAAATGTAATGGTATCCTTCTTTTGTCTCTATAGATCACGAGCTTACTCGAAGAAGTACTTAGGATTATCAAAGCTCACTTTCCGCCCTGTACTGTAGTTCAGAAAGCTGATTGAGGGCAAAACCTCTTCTTCTGTCTTCCCAGCCTCGAGAATCAAGCACCAACAAGGAAGGGCCAGTAGCATAGGGCGACTGAGCTAGGCAGAATCAGAAAGGCTTTGATGACTCAAGATTCATACTAGGGAAACGAGAGTAAGGTGAAGAGATGGCAGAAGAAAATCAGAAAGGCTTTGAAAGGGTTGTGTCTCCGTGCCGAGACATGAGAATGTGTCTCTGTGTGCGGAGACACGGAGACACATCCCCGTGTCTCCGTGCCACGCAAGGAGACACATCCCCGTGTGCGCACTGAGACACGCTGTGCCTCCGTGCGCGCACGGAGACACATCCCCATGTCTCCGTGTGAGCGCATGGAGACACGCTATGCCTCCATGCGCGCGCACGAAGACACGGGGTGTGTCTCCGTGCACAGAGACATGAGGCACCTCCGTGCAAATTTTTTTTTTTTTTTTGGTAAATACAAATAATGTTTTTTTTAAAGTCTTTTTTTTACTGTGCATATTTTGCCGAATATTAGTACACATAAAAATTATTAATATTAATTAAACCTATAAAACAAAAACATTTATATGCTTAATAGTCAATAGATCGAGATTTCTAACGAGGTGATTTAACATGTTACTAGAGCCAGATAAAGATCTGGATTTAAATTGAGTTACTACCATTTACTAAAATTGTTGGGGTGCCCGATACTTAAATAAATAAATTCATCCATTTCAAATTTTAACTTGCCTGAAAATGCCCAGAGCAGCTTCGAAGAGGCCAGTGAAAAATGTAGATATAAAAGAAAGATGAAGATAAAGTTTTGGATTCTCATTTGCATTCACTACGTTGTCTAACATAGAAGCTGTAAGGAGTGATCCGACAGTAACAGTCCCCACTGCTAAGCCCTTAGAACTTCCCACGATTGCATATATTAATGGCGAAACAAAGCTTGAATCTGTGGCAGTAATCAAATTAACAAGCAAAACTAAGTCAGTATTGGAAAAGCACTTTTGATCAACTTAAGCTCAATAGTGTATGTTTTCACTCACATACGCCAAGAATTGGTGGCAAGTTTGCAAGTTTTGCATAACTAATTCCTTGAGGAATTGCAAGGCTGGCTATGGTGATTCCGGCAATAAAATCAGACTTGAAAAGGTTAAGGTTGTATTTAGGACCCCATTCGATGATGGGAAAGAGATATTGAAGGGCTAATATTAACTTTTGGCACGGTGGCTGGTTCTTGAATTGCCGGAGTGGATTGTCGGGGAAGAATGTCTCTTTTAGAGTGTTCTTCAGTGACTTCACAAACGGCTGCGGCGGCGGGATTGCCACCCACCGATCTTCTTCTTGACCCATTTATGTTTTCTTGTGAATTTGGAAGTGTTTCTTCAGGGTGAATTTGTGCCAAGAAACAATTATTTGCTAGAACAAAATTGGATAATTTATTCTTTACTTAACCATTATTTATTTACTATATATATATTTGTTGATTTATAGCATGTTTAGCTATAAAAAATTGCAAGAGTTACTTTTAAGTAACTTTGTTTACCAAACATGTTAAGTTAGAGTGTTTCTGGCATAGCTGTTGTGAGTAGAGCTTTTGGTGGTTGAGCTTCTTTTACAACCAACTTATGAATATATTTATGTTTACAAATGAATTTCACTCAAATTTACATTTATTTTTAACATTATCCAACAAACGTGCAACGCACGTTCATCTTACTAGTAAACAAAAATGACTGGAACCAACAACTGTTTGGGACCCAATTCGTTCTCGATTTCGGTTCCTAATATTTTTAGAGAACCGAATTCGATTTTGGTTCGAATGTTCGATTTCGATTAAAATATCGACTCTACTATTTAGCAACACCTATAGATTTATTATAATTGGAGTGAAATCCACACAAAAGAAGCCTCAGAATTTACCGCCAAGGCTTTCCATTTCGATCCCACGGAAACGATACACATGGGGGTTGAATATCAATGAAACCAATATCCCAAATCCTAGTAAGAGTGATATATATATATTAGGTAAGCAATACTAGGTGTAAGCAACGTGCAATGCACGTTTGCTTAGTTTATATATAATTTTTTTGGTTAAGTGAAAAGCTCGAATTCACCATTCTCTTATTCCTTCTAATAAATGAAGTATCCACCGACAGTTTAGAAGTAAACCACAAAACTACAAGTAACTACATTGTGACAGTTGTTTGTTGCAGCCCCTGCGGTTCTTCAATCTCCTTGACCGTTCTAGAATAAGTATACTTAACTGGGCCTATTAGCAGCCTCTTTGAGTTGTGGCCAATGATGCGCCTCCCAATAAGAATAGACCGACGATCGAAGGAGCAGTCTATGAGCCTCAATCTCATTGTCTTTTTTACCATTTGCTACAATATGTAACCACTCAATGCATAAATTCACACAGAAAAACATACATACATTTCTTTAGAAACATTAAACTTTGGCAGCCATTTTTTGTGGCGTACTGATAAAAACCTGAAGCACATTTATATTAATAGCAAAGCTTTCTTAGGAATCGCAAATTAGATATTTATTGAGCCAACCTCTGTAAAATGTCATTATCTGGCAGCTCAAAATCATCAAGATCAAATGTCTCTGGCAATGTGATGGAGTGATATGGTGCCTTTGACTCTTCAGGAAGTAAATCAACAGCAACAGAGCGAAATGATTGCTTGACCTTGAGCAAAGCCTCGCTGCAATCATCGAAGATGTAGTTCACCTTTCTAGAATATATCCTTACCACACCAAGCAAAAGATGGCTAGAAAACCGAAGCGCAATTGGAACATCGGGAAAAAGAATTGAGTCTGTAGAATATAAGCAGGTTAAGTTAAAAGAGCAAAAGACCACTCTTTTCATAGGAAAATTTTAAATACACAGAAAACAGGTAAGAAGTAACATGTAAATATTAATTCCACCGTGTTGAAATGTTGATACCAGATAATAAACTGAAAGGCGCTTTAAGATAGTAGAAAACCTAGCACATCTCTTCTTTTTTTTTTCTAAATAAAATTAATTTTTGAATGTGCATACCAACTGAGAGTATATCACTCCATCATAATCGTCTCCAGGTGCACTACTTTCAATCATCTGCTACGAAAATCAACAAACAAATTACATTGGTTACTACCAGAACTTTGAGCAGGAAGTAAAAAAACAAAGAAAGAAAAGAGAAGTACAAGTGCTTTTTGTACCACAAGAAAAGTGGAGGTACATCAAGAATATAGTTCAGAAACATAGATACATGCATGAAGGATGTATTGTAGCAAAAATTTGGAAAGTCAAGTTAAACATGAATCATGTGATGCAATCATAACTGGATCATAAGCCTCTTCATGAGAATCTATTGAATGCATAATTCAGCTGTTCTACAGAAGGCATGAAGGCAAATAAAAATCATCTGATAATGCATTTACATCTCCAACGGCAAGAAGCCATGCAAACAAACGAAACAAAAAAGAATATAATTGCCTAGACTTTGTGACGCAGGAATGATTCCTTCCAAGCAGAAGATAAATCACGTGTTTTGATCAATCAGTTACGCAAATGACGAGTAAAAACTTTAAGTTATTGTCATAAATGTGATAAAGCATTCATTAGTTGTATAGAATACAATGAAACCAAGACACAGACCTCTATGACTTCATCCATCACATCTTGGTCTAAATTCTTTGGTATAAAACCTACTCCAATCCCTTGAATTTTGTGAGGGCCTACAGTTTCAAATTGCAGATGCCAGAACAATACACAGTTTAACCTTGGAAAAGAAGCATGCCATATTTGGCTTGTCATTTTACCAGGCTTTCCACCAGATAGTATGTTACTTTCTGACGATTCCACACCAATAATCTGACGCAACAGTGTTTTTGAAAAACTTCGATTTCTTAGGCAATATGGAAATGAGTTCATCAGTATTAAGCTCACATGTCTCTGTGCAAGCATCTATTTCTTGTTCGACTCTGCTCACCTTATTATCATTCGAACAATCCATTGTTAGATGATAATAGTATAAGGAAGAATGTGATTTAAAAATAGAATAAAGCTATAAAATTTTAAGTGAATTTAACCTCAATATTCTCTTGGCAAAACACATCTCTTTTGACTTCATGATTACAAAAGGAACCGGACGGAACCACAAAGACAATGACTCACTCTGCAGGTTAGAGAATGCCAAGTAAATTAATGAACCAGCTCAGGCTATGAACTTAAGAATCAGAAGTGGGAGAGATTAAAGATATATATCAAACCTTTATACAAAAAAATGGAAGAAACATATCAGTCAAGATTTCTATCAAACACTTAAACTTCTTTACAGTCTCCATCTGTGTGGAATGATGAATAAATCTATTGTAACTGAAATATACTCCAAGCATTTAAGACATACTCAAACCTTTATTTTTTAAAAATGGAAGAATTTGATAACTAATGCTGAAAGATGCAGTGGTTCTTCAATTAATAATCATAAAATAGAAAAATTACTTTTCCAAGTCGTGATTTAAAAAATAGCAAAACTATCAGTACAATTTATCATGAAATTCCATTAATATGTATCAAACCGGTCTTCTATATTGTTCTGTATTAACAATAAGCTAAATTTTAAGAAAAAATGATGACCCCAACCTATACTACATGGTGCAGAGTTTACTAAACGACTAACACTTCCATCATCTAAAAAGACTGAAAAATGGAACGGAAAACAGAACATTATATACAATTCGGCTATGGTGGAAGATAAAATAAATACGTCCCTACCTTTACTTGCAATCCGGGCAATGCAGCCGATAAAATTGCACCCTGAATTGTTCAAAATCAACACTAAATTTGTTGATGTAACTCACAATTTACATAAATGAAAAAGTATGTTAAATGCACCTGAGAAAAGCCAAGGAGGCCATAGAACGGACCATGTTTTATCATGAAATCTTCAATATAAGCAAGACATTCATCAAATTTCTCGTACTCGTTAAATGCCTGAAAAAATTTAGAATTGAATTAAACAAAGTTTATTAAGATTAATGCCAAAATATAAAAAGAAATAAACCTTATTGAACTGGAACCACTTGTAATACGGAGAATCAAAAATTCCTTTGACATCTGATTTGCCTCGACATGGAAAAGGAGTGATGACAAAAACCAGATCCAATTTGTCGAGGACAGATTCCGGCCACTTTCCAGTTACTTGTTTATTGAAAATCTCGGCGCTGGTTTGAAATCCGTGAAGGCACAAGAATCTGAGTTTTCTCGGACTGCTAATTCTTTCACTTCCCATGCTTGAAATGAATGGCTGCTTAAATGCTATGCGTGTCCTTCTGCTTCATAGAAATGAAAGGTCTCAACGCAATTTTCACGTGTTTCCTCAAATTCAAACCTTTATTGTTGGGAACCCTTCATATTGGAGGCCCTAAGCCCTTACCGTAAAGAGGCAAAATCCACCAATTCCCAATTCCCACATCGGAAGTTTGTAACTTTGGCTATAGAAAAGAAAAGTTAAAATAACTTCAAAACCTTCGTTCATAAATTCAATCAAAAAAATAATCTAAAATGTAATAATTGTCAAATAAAACTATCAAAAACTACAAACAAAACAAATTCAGCTAAAAGTAATATTGTAAAGCTCAGATCCATCTAGATCTAACAAACACCAGTTAAAACAACACTTAACTAATTAAAACAGATGTCTAGAACCATACACGGCAAGTTTTTTACCTGAAATTCCTAATTTCCTTCGCAGGCACAGCTGAATGGAAATGGAAGGGTAAGGGTTTGCACTTCGACTAGGTGAGTCAGTCTTTGCTGGTATCAAAACCGACGTTGGATATTGGATTTGAAGTTTGGAGTCTGTGGACCATTTCCATTTGTTGTTGATTTTGGGCCTAATATTTTTAAACAAAAAGAGCCCCAGCTGGATCCGGTCATCATCAACCCAAAGGAAAAAAAAATTGGAACTTTTCATCATATCTTCTCCCCTTCCAGCTTCCGTTTGTAACTGCAACTGCTGCGCACCTGCCATTGCCAACCTGACGGCAACTGAACTTTCGGCGGATAATTGTCATCAACTATGCTTGTTTTTAAGTTTCAAGGTTTTGGAGCAGGGTCGGATGTTGAACCCCACAAGTCATTGTCTTCACCTTTACTCATCTTTAATGTTGGGACCGGTGGCGGAAGTTTCTTTACTGGTGATTTGTAGATTGGAACCTATGGAGGAAGTGGCTTTACTGGTGTGGAGGAAGTTTCTTGTTTTTCAAAAGTTTTATATAGCGCAACTCCAGCAGGCAGAAGATGAATGTACACCGGGTGGATTAATTGCTACTTCATGGAATCAGTTAAATTTAACAGTGGAACAAGAAATTCTGTTAGTCCTCCGTTTCATAGCCACTTTTAATATATATATATATATATATATATATATATATATATATATATATATATAGATATATATATGCGACCTCTAATTTTTCAAAAATATTGAGTGCAATTTTGTTCCTTGAATTGGGCTCGTGTTCTGAAATTTAAAATGAGACATGTTTTTATAAGATCTCACGGATTATATATATATATATATATATATATATATATATATATATATATATATATATATATATATATAATCATTATTTGAGAAAAATAATATTTTGAATAGTAATTTTTAAGATAATGTGTGGTTAAAAAGTATGAAAATTTTTTGAATTTACGTGTTTATTGAGTGAATTGTAATTGAAAATGAGTGAGTAAAGAAAATAGTTTTCAAATAGTGATTGTCAAGGGCTAAAGTATGTGAAGCAATGTGCTACTTTAATAATTGTACAATTTTCTCCTAGGCAATTCAATTTCTAAAACTTATTTGTGTGTAAATTATTAATTAAATGTGTACGATTGATTTAATTTTCAACCTAAAAAATATTATATTTGTTGTAAGTAGATGAGAGAAAGAAATAGAGTAAATTGCCTGGAAAATAAAATCATATCACTCCCTACAAAATGTTTTTTCTTATTTTTGAGAAAAGATATGATTAAATGACCGAATGCTAAAACATATTTCTCATCGAAAAAAAGTCAGTCAAACACAAAATGTAAGAACTTGAATGGAAAAAAAACAATTTTTCATAAAAAAAATAAAGCAAATGAAATGCACCTAAAGGCGCCAAATATGCTAATTTCCCTTAGCAACCGAGCCGCTTTCAATCTCTTTGGCAACATTTATCAAACTGTTGGGAATTTACTTAACATGCACAGCGGAAAATAAAATAATTTTCAATTCTCACCAAGAATCTGTATTGTGTTTAGATAAAAACTGTGATAAGAATTAAAAATTTGATGAATTCAACAAACTCCTTCGCTTTTCTTGAACTCGAATGATCACAATCTGCAATTCAAACTGTCCAATTGTCCAGCCTCCAATGATAATCCACACAGAGAACAAGAATGATGACTGGGATTTTCTTTTCTTGTACAGCACGAATAATGAATTATTCCTTACAATTTTCAAACTCTAGCAGCCTATTAATATAAGCACAAGTAAGCTTGGCCCGTCACTTAAACTTAATTCGATCCAATATTTAATTAATCAAATTAATTAAATCTGGTCAATGAATTAATTAATCCAATTAATTAATTCGGGCATATTAATAAGCAATCCAACTAATTAATTATCCAACATTTGTCAATTAATTAATTGGTAAATCATATTCTTCTAGTTCTCTTTTGTGTGTGACTCATTAGGTTGTTAATCACGATACCTAATGACGTGAATTATTATTTTGATCAAATCAAAATCGATAAATTAAAACGCTCATTTTTAATTTATCACTAATTCACATTCGTCGTCCCAAATTGACATCTAACAATGTGTCGGGCAATACATGTGACGGGAAATGTCACGTGGTGTGACAAAATCAAACTTGTTCGTTTACCGTGAAACTATGATCATTTTGTCAATATAATCCAATCAATTACGAGATATGTATATGCATCAATCTCAATTATCGATCATAACTTTTATCTCACATTTAAGTCAATGTAAGTCGAAAACTCCTTTTCAACTTATGATTTCACCTTAGCCAAGGATTTCATTATCAATTTAACTAGATAAAATGTAGATCATTCTTGCTATCTAAGAGCGACGAATCCTCTATTGATCATTCACAACTTTCATATGATTCTTAACATACCCGAACGATACCGTATTAGCGACCATTGGTAGAGCAATATCCAACATCACCAAAATATGATTGTACTTATATAAGGCACTATAATGACATCAAGTCAAAGAACCAATTCCACTACCGAACGTTAGAGATTGACCACTGATACTCGGATAGTTATCCATGTGGAATCTCCCAGCGAGTCTCCAATGTTTTGTTCTATAACAAAATATCCACGTGTTCATTCACATGTCACCACACGTTAACTTGTGAGATCAGCTACTTACTTCACAAGTAAGAAATGCCACACGTGATGGTCTATCCGTAATAACGATATCCGTATCTCGTTATTACATATGACCACAGACGATTTAAGATTCAGTCATATGTAATTTGTATCTCACTATCACAATTCCTTGTGATTAACAAATCACTAAAACTTGAATCCACGGATTCTATTATTTAATTTATTATAATATTAATTTAATTAAATAATAGATATTTCTATAAATACACATTGATAATATATATTAAAAGTGTTTATGTTCCAAAATTGATTGAACTTAGAGCATAACACTTACAAACTCTCACTTGCACTAGATCCAATCACTCATGTACCTTATACCATAAGAGTTTACATGACGATCATGTTTATGCTACGAAAACTCTTTGTTAGTGGATCTGTAATTTAATAATTTGTGAGAATTCGTTCTTTTTTTACGTCATTTCATTGTATATATTTCCAATGAGATAATACCGCCTTAACACATGCTTAGATCATTGATGAGACATTTGTTCCTTTACTCGCACGATGGCTCCATTATTATCACAATGCAGAAGCGTATGATTAACAATGTTAGGAACTATTCCAAATTCATTAATAAACTTCATGATCCAGACCATGATTTTTGTTGCTTTCTAAAGTAATGATGTATAAGACTTCTATTATTGAATCAACGATTATTTTCGATTTGAAACTTTTCCAACACATCGTTTAAGAGTAAATCAATATCCTAATTAAGATATGCTATCATTCTAGTCAGACTAGAAGTTAGTATCAGTGTATCCTTGAACTCTCAGTTCATTTTTTTCATGTAAAAACTTCTCGTGATTTTATTTATATATAGATTGTGATGAGTTAAGTAATCTTTCAGATCTATCTATATAGATCAACTTGCTTCTCCCATATCTATCACGGGAAAATTATTTGACAACCATAATTTCAACAATTGAAATATAAAGACGCCGTTTCCTATAATATGTCTCATACATATAATATCAGGAATGTGATAATGCTCCCACTATCTTCTTGTAAACACACTATTCGTCTTCATTGTTTATAAAATCAAACATTTTGACTTTTGCATCAAATCGAAGATTTCAACTCCAAGAAGCTTGTTTTAATCTATATTGACATTTTCTTGTAAACTCATTTATAACCTATGGGTTCTAATCAATTAGGCAGGTCGATCAAGGTCCAAACCTTGATTACATACATCAAGTCTATCTCGAATTTTCATGACCTCTTGCCATCTCTTTAAGTCAACACTTGACTTTATTTCTCTGTAATTAATAGGTTCATTATCCTCGATTAGCAATGTTTGATTAGTAATCATAGATTCGTACATTTTAGGATGTCAAATGATCCTACAAGATTTATACAGAGCTGACGTGTCCTCAGAAGTCTTTACTTTCTAATTAAGAGTATATCCCTCAGTAGGTGTCGGATCAGACTCAAGTACATCTATTTGGTTAACTATATTCGTGGATTCTTGAAATCCTTTAAGATTTATTCTGCTCCCACTATTCTCTCTTAGAATAAACACTTACTCTATGAGTATGATATGTTTTGAGACGAACATCTTCTTCTCAATTGGATTAATTCTCTTTGATGTCCCACAAATATATATTGATCGGATTTAGTCTCAAACTTATCCAATTCAGTGCGTTTCACATAAGCGTCACAGCTCTAACTTTCATATGAGATAAGTTGGGCATTTTCATAATTCGTATGGAATTTTGTCAACCAATCTAGATGAGACACGATTCGGTGCATAGCACGTGACAATCAATGCATAACCTTAAAATAATTTTGGAATGTTTGCATTGCTTGTTTTTAATTGCACTATGTCTAATAGTGTATGATTCTTTATTTCAGATACACCATTATGTTGTAATGTATGTGGAGGAATCCACTGCGTGCGAATTTCATTCTCTTTTAGATAATCTAAAATTCTTCTTTTTAGATATTTTCCATATCGATCAGATCTTAGTGTGGGAATATATTTACCTATTTGTTTCTCAACTTCTAGCTTAAATCCCTTGAATATTTCAAGAGTTTTATACTTGAATTTCAACAAATATATACATGACCATTTCTGAAATGGGCGTCAGTAAATGTGATAAAATAAAAGAAACTTTATCTAGCATTAATTGATATGGGTCCACATACATCACTATGTATTAAACCTAATAATTATACAGATCTTTCTCATTTTCAAGTAAAATGAGATTTGGTCATTATGCCTAACACGTATGATTCGCATTTGTCAAATGATTCAAAATCATTTGACTCAAATAAACATCTCCGTGTAAGTTTGGAATTGCATTCTTATTTATGTGATCAAATCTGTAATGTCAGATATAAGTGTTATTTAAATTATGTCTTTCAATTTCTATACTCATTATAGAATACTCAATATTTAGAATACAAATGTCATTTTGTAATTTACCATAACCATTAAGATCTTATCAAGATAAAAGAAACAACAATTGTCCTTAACATTAAAATAATTCATGTCAAAATATGAAATTTATTTAATACTTTTGATAATTGTGAGAACAAAAATAACATTTCTCTAATTCTAATATTAAGCTTAAAGGTAATGGCAAGAAATATGGTTTTACAAGCAATGCAACAACATTTGCTCATTTTCAACGTGTAGGTCAATTTCTCCCTTCTACAATGATCTACTTTTATTTAGTTTTTGCATATTTATACAAATATGTATCTAGTATATAATACCCATGAAAATAACGAAGTAAATATAAGTCTTGCAATTTCATTCAAATGACCTACCATTCCAAAATGATAATAAAGGTCATTAGATTTAATATTGTCCTTATTCAATTTAACTATCTTAGCTAGGGGTGTCCAAAAGTTCCGAACCGAACCCGAACCGAACCGAGCGGTTCTTCATAAATTAAATACCCGAACGGGTACCCGAATCGAGAACCGATGGGTTTGGGTCGGGTCTCGGGTCTAGACCAAGAACCGAAGAACCGAACAAGAACCGAAACTAAATAATTTTTTTATTTTTTATATTGAATTAATTAAATTATTTTATTTTTTTCCTATACAAATTAGCAAATTAATTGAATAAATTAGATTATTTCATAATTTTAATTTTTAAGCCCAAATCATTTTAAAATCCATTAGCCAATTTTAATTTGAAACAAATGAATATACTTTATATAGTTTTGCTGTAATATTAATATCTACTTTTTGGTATTTGTATGCATTGAATTAATCTTATTGGACGGCTAGTTTTGTATATTTTTTTGAATTGGGCTACGTTAATTTGTAAAAGTTACGAATGAAATGTTATTAATTGTATTTATATAGTGTTGCTGAAAATATTAAAAAATTTAATTATGGTACGGAACCGAACGGACCCGAACCGAACGGAACCGAACCCGAACGGAACCGAACCCGAACGGTTCCATAATTATATTTGGACCCGACGGGTCCATTTATTAAATACCCGAAAGTTTTGGGTCGATTCGGGTATCTTCAGAACCGAACCGAACCAACCCATGGACAGCCCTAATCTTAGCCATGTTGGTTGCTTTCCTAAATTATCATTTAGACTTCCCTAGAGGAATATATGACTAAGATTTGCTCACTACAAATACAGATGTTGAGTTTAACAGTTTTAAGCATGTTCAGCAACTCAATGAGCATCCATTCGAGTTTATTTATGTTAAATTCATAATTAGTTATGAATAACTTTCCTGCAGAGATTGCAGAACCAAGTCATACTTAATTCATTGTTCATGACTGAACTCAATTGAGACAACTTCTCAAAGTAGTCAGCATCTTTAGCACTGGCTGAAGATTCTTCTACTATTATGCACTGGTATAGTTGTTAGGAAATCTCATATCTTCCACATGCGATTGTTCATCATTCAACACCTTGAGATGGAAAATCATGTGTTAGCATCTATACTCTAATATTGCTTTTGTAATTCAAGTGACATAGTCGCAAAGATCACACATGTTGCAATACTATCGTCATCACTGTGTTCATTATAGCAGCCACTTCTTCCTTTGTCAAGTTATCAGCAGGTGTCTCCGTAAAAGGGCTACTCAAGGACACAACCAATTTTATCATGTTTGAGAACAATTCTCATATTGCGGTGCCAATCAAGAAAATTTGGTTTTGTTGTTGGCATTCGATATGCCTCCCAAATACATATGGTTACTCATGATTCAATAAATGTAAACGATGAAAAGTAAAAGAATAATATATAATGCATCAATTAATTTAACATGATTTTTTATTAAATTAATTTCGCTCCCACTGTTTAACTCAAATTGATGACCATCTCACATAAATTTATAGAATCTGTAATTGACTCCCAGTGGGTTAGGATCATTTGTTATATTAAAACCTTAAATATACTCAACAAGCCTTAATAAAATATTTGGGTATATACTTTTATCAATTGTATCTCCATACAATTCTCAAATCATTAAGCTGACAACTCTTTGTCTTCACACATCTTATGTGTTAGCTTAACACGCTTCTAGAATTTATCTTCTTGAGTGTATTTAACAAAAGATAAATTTTAGTTAAGTCAAACTCATCATTCAAAAATATCAAATATTTCATAGTGTCAAACATGTCCTTAATGGACCAGCCTTGAGTGTACTCAACAAGTTGAGATCGATTTAAGACTCTTATTTTTCACTATAATGATGGGAGGCTAATAATAATTGACTTAATATTTTTGTGAGAGGTTTATCATGCAAATGTCTCATCGTAATAATTATATATATCTTATTATAGATCTAACATGCAAATAAACATACATGTAATAGTGTTGACGATTATGGACTTACACTATCTAATCTTCTCAAGCCATAAGAAATACTAGTTGGTCAGTTCCTATGGGGTATTGTATTGATTCATACAATGCTCCATCTTTATGGTCTCCACCTCTTCATGCATATCCAATTAGTCCAACTGTAACATGTATCATATATTAATTGGCACACATGCCTATAAAATTACAACGGACTTACAAGTCCAAAATAAATAAGAACTCGTAGGACCATAAAATAATAAGAATAAAACTAACAATTCAACACATCCATGTGGACGAGTCCATAATCATCTACTAATAAAACATTCATCATATAAATGATTTTCTATATAATATCTAATATTACGTGCAAACATGTATCAAGTTTGTAGCAATTAAGAACGTCTAAACTAATTTAAACAATTGGATCGGAACAATTAAATAATTAATTAATTTAATTAGCGGGCTTATTTAATTAAAATCAATTTTTAATTAATTATTAAATTAGAGTCCAACTCTAATTATACAATTATAGGGCATGACTATTTAATTAAAATCAAATGTTAATTAAATATCAAATTAGAGTCCAACTCTAATATCAAAGTTCCAGGCAAGACAATTTAATTAAAATCAAATTTTAATTAAATACAAAAATAAAAGTCAAACTCTAATTTCAAGATATTATATCGAACTTATTTAATTAAAATTAAATTTTAATTAAATACCAAATTAGAGTTCGACTCTAATTTCAAATAAAAAAATTTAGGACGAGACAATTTAATTAAAATCAAATTCTAATTAAATATTAAATTAGAGTCCAACTCTAATTTCAAGAATATACTAGGTTGGATAATTTAATTAAAATTAAATTTTAATTAAATATTAAATTGAAGTCCAGCTCTAATTTAAATTGAATTAATATTTTAATTTAAGGATAAAACTCCTAAATAAAATAAAATAAAATTCAATTTATGATCAATATTTAACATTTAAGTTAAAAACCAACTTTACGAAAATATTAAAAAAAATCGTCAGTTTTAAATAAAATTTTAAACGGATCAAAATTGAAATTTTAGGTCAAACTCAATTGAAAATCAAATCTAAAAACAATTTTAATATTTAGGGTCCGTTTGAGCCCCGTTTTTTTCCCAAATTTTCTCATTTTCCTTGGTTTTTGGACAGCTTCAACAGTTGCATGACTGATTATTTGCCTGACTTCGTACAACTTTTTCTACATTTGGCAGACAAATTTTGAATATGCCGAATCTGCCCTTTTTTTACTTGTTTTTGAAATTAGAAAGTAAGGGTAGTAATAGTAGGTATTTTGGTAAATAGTGATGACAAATTGGATATATTAGTCACAAGGAATTTCAACGGTTCAATAGCCAAAAATCTTCGGCACAACTCACCAAAATGTCTGCTGTGGGGCCCATAAAAAGTCAATAATGAGAATGAGAATTTGGAAAAAAAGGGGCTCAAACGGGGGCTTAAATTTAAAACTCCTTTTGAATATTGCAACTTGACTCATGTTTCAAATTAAACGCAAGCACTTCAATTTCGAAAATTGCATGACAAGGCCTCCATTTAAATGTTGCAAAATGACCCCTTTCTCATAATTACAGGCGGAGGCCTACAATTTCAGAAATTGCATTAGAGGCCCCCGCCTCCACCTCAAACCACCCGGCTCCTGAAAACCTTAAAATAGAAAACGCCTCTCTCTCCTTGGCGGTGCCGGCTGCGGCGGGAACCACGGTTGTCAAGCGGCGGTATCCAGCCGCCCGCAGCAGCTCGTTTGAGCTACTGCTTGAGCTGCAATGCAGGGGCGACGCTGTCGCTGCGAGATTTGCAACAGCGCCTGCTACCGCTGCAGATCGTGCAGCAGCATGTTCCACGCTGCTGCACCGCCTTTGAGCGCGGTGGCGCCCACCACCGTGACAGTCACCGCCCTTTTTTTACCAAAGTTAATTTTCGTTTCCAGATCATATTTAGAACTTGAAAATCAATTTTTCTTTAAATGCTATAAACATGAAAAATAACAACAATCAACTTTTGATTGTTATATGATGCGAAACAATTTCTAACAAATACGAAGTAGGATTTGATACCACCGTTGAGAATTCTACTTAACATGCACAGTGGAAAATAAAACAATTTTCAATTCTCACCAAGGATATGCATTGTGTTTAGATAGAAATTGTGATAAGAATTATGCTATATCCACAAACTCATTTGTTTTTCTTGAACTCGAATAATCACGATTTGCAATCCAAGTGTCCAATTGTTCAGCTTCCAACGGTAATCCACATAGAGAACAAAAATGACAACTAAAGTTTTCTTTTTTTGTGCTAGCAAGGATAATGAATTATTTCTTAAAGTTTTCAACCATAGCAGCCTATTAATATAAGCTCATGCGGGCTTAAACTGTTTCTTAAACTTAACTCGGTTTAACATTTAATTTATCAAATTAATTAAATATGGTTCATAAATTAATTAATCCATGAATTAATTCGGGTATATTAATAAGCAACACAATTAATTAATTGTTCAACACTTGTCAATTAATTAATTGATAAATCTCATTCTTCTAGTTCTCTTTTGTGTGTGACCCATTATATTTCCAATCACGATACTTAATGACGTGAATTATTATTTTGATCAAATCAAAATCAATAAATTATAACACCCCTTTTAATTTATCACTAATTCACATTCATCATCCCAAATTGACATCTAACAATGTATCGGGCAATACATGTGATGGGAAATGTCACGTGGTGTGGCAAAATCAAATTTGTTCGTTTACTGTGAAATTATAATCTTTTCGTCAATATAATCCGATCAATTACGAAATATGGAAATTTATCAATCTCAATTATCGATAATATCTTTTATCCCACATTTAAGTCAATGTATGATTTCACCTTGGTCAAAAATTTCATTATCAACTTAATTGGATAAAATGTAGATCATAATCTCTTACTATCTAAGAGTGATGAATCATCTATTAATCATTCACAACATTTTTATGATTCTTGACATTTTCGAACGACAGGTTCTTTCGGTTCTAGAGAGTCAAATCTATCTCATCTTATTTAAAGATTAGAAAATGCCATTCATCAAAGAAATTCTCTCCCTCACTGTGGTCAGTCTGCTTTTCTGCTCATCAAGCTAATCAGTTATTAGCGATCATTGACAGAGCAACATCCACAATCACCAAATTATGACTGTCGTCATATAAGGCACTATGATGACATCAAGTCAAATGACAAATTTCACTACCGAATGTTAGAGATTAACCACTGACACTCAGATAATTATCCATGTGGAATCTCTCAGCGGGTCTCCTCACCACACTTTAATTTGTGAGATCAGTTACTTACTTCACAAGTAAAAAATGCTACATGTGATGGTTTATCCGTAATAACGATATTTGTATCTCGTTATTACATATGACTACAGACGATTTAAAATTCAATTATATGTAATTTGTATCTCATAACTCCTAATTTGTATCTCACAATCACAACTACTTGTAATTAACAAATCGATAAAACTTGAATTTACGGATTCTATCATTTAATTTATTAAAATATTAATGTAATTAAATAATAGATATTATCATAAATATGCATTGATAATATATATTAAAAACGTTTTTGTTTCAAAGTTGATTGACCTGGACATAATAATTACACAAACACCTACCAGTTCCATAATCATCATCACTTAAAACTCAACCCAATTTCAATCCATAAAACCACCGGTCCACTTTCCTCCGCCCCCGCCCCCGCCGGAGGTGGCGTCCACGGATCACATTTCGAGGCCTTAACTTTTCACCAAAAAAATCAAATTCATGTCTACATTGACTGCCTTCTCCAATGGAACCGAGTAATATGCGTACTACACTACATTTCACGCGTTCAATTGTATTGGGCTTGGGTTATGTTGTTTATTGATTTTTTTTAATTTTTTTTTCTTGTGTTGGGTGGATTAGAAGATGAATCTTACAGCTGTCAAAGAAGAAAATGAAATCATGGAAAGTCATGTGGAGGATTCTGTGGTAATCATTGATCCCATTCGTAGCTCTTATCTTGCTCATTGTAGCAAATCTTTGGAAAGTATGAGTGTTGTTGATGTTGGAAGTGGGGTATGCTTCCTGGAATAATACTGGCCACTGCGTGCCCAGGTAATTCTAATAACTTGTCTGTTAGTTATATGTTGCGTATTATTTTTCAATGTAGGGTCATATGTGAATATAAGAATACTTTATGTGTTTTCACTTGACGGGAAATTATAGGTCAAAAGGCGACGTTATTGGAATCTATGTATAAGTTATGTGTCTTCTTGGAGAATGTGGTAGGCCTCATTGGCTCGCCAAACGTTCAAGTTTAATGAGACCGGCTGAGGTATATTTTCACTAGAACATAAAAAATGTATTTTTTTTCCTCCTCATGTTTATGCTTTGCTAGTTCATGCCTACTTAAGGTAGTTGGCATGGACGATCAGCTTGTGTAATGCTGGAATTCAAGCAAGATATTTGCCAGAGTTAAATTAGAGGTTGCCAGTAGGGTTTTGACTATATAGATGGGTACATGCGAACCGATGTTTAGTACATTCTTAGCTCCCATAATATTTGGAATCAGAGTTAAGTAATCTTTTCCCATGTGTAATTCCAATTTAAATGAACATCCAGGTGGTGCACCAAGTAAAATTTTGTTCTAGGCGAAGAGCAATCTTATTACACTCAAATAGTTGCAAAATATCTTCAACTTCATTAGTGGTTCATGTCCTTTCTTGCAAAAACTCTTTTATTAGTTGAAATGTCGGATCTCTAGATGCACCTGACTGCTGGTTATTATCAATCAATTACTTGCTCCACATAATGCTATTTCTCTTTTTCTTGCTTTCTGTAATAGAGTCTTGTAATTTCTTAAATGAATTGTTATTGTAATATACCTGAAATACTTGCAGTGGATTTTTGCTTCGTACTATAAATTTTGGATGTTTTACTCATATTCTCCTACACGTTATACACACATTGCATATCTGAATAGGACAGTGTTAAGGACAAGATGGCTCCTTCAGAGATCTTTGATGTTGCAGACTTGCAGTAACTAGAGCAGTCACAGAAATGAGAATTTCTAGGTAAACATAGGTTATTAATTCTTTCGTGATGTAATGTGGATCCATTCTCTGTAGATATGAACATCATATAACTCCTTGAGCATCTGGTTCTTCTTTGGTATGCAGCTGAGTCCTTCTCCTCTAATCCGTGTGGGTGGTATGTTTCTGCTAAGGGTCACGATCCCCAGGTTTGTAGCAATCAAGGGTAGTTCTATAGATTATCAATTGCACAAGTAGATATTCAGTTCTATATATTTTCTTTCTTCTACCATTTTGCATATACACGTGTATTTAGGTGGCAAATGTGTGTTTTCACACGATTATGTGTGAGTACACATACATGTTGTATTTGTGCCTGTGTATGGATGTGTATATGTAGAGATGTGTATGTAGATGTATCTTGCAAATATTTGGGTAATAAATTTCCCTTTAAACTGTGTTGCTAGGAGGAAGTTGCAAGAGCCGTTTGATGCATGCTTCTCTTTTGCTAATGTGTTCTGGTACGTTTCTATTGATCTACTTTTGGCTTTTATGTCTTGAATGCAACCAATAATTCACTAAAATGACATCAATGGGAATTTGTTTTATGTTTCATCATTTTCCTGCTGTTTTATTTACTTGTATTCACAATGTTGGAAAATGAAGCGAAGTTTTTCTCTCACTTAATATGTTGCAATTTCATTATTTTTAATATCATGATTAACACCAGTAGGTGAATAAAATTTGTACCATTCTGAAAATTTGTTCTCTCCCTGGAATCCAATGATAACCAAAGAAAATCTAGGCCACTTATTTTAGTGAGCTTCATTTTGATATGACTGCTCTTTATATTGGTTCAATGAAATGTATTAACTGCAGTTAGTCACAGTTAGCTTCCTACAGCTAGAGACTTGGTTTGCACATAGATCCACCTGTCTCATTCAAATGTAAACGAAGTCACAAAGCCTGCATTGCTGCAGTAAGCTGCGTAATCTATTGATATTTCATGTTGCTTCATTCCAGTGGAATCACGCAGCAAATACGGGCAAAGAATAGCAGTTATATGTGTAAAAAGATGGTTCCAAAACCCCGAAGAAATATCCTCGCGCTCCAGGTACTCCATCAAAATCTCCGCTAAAAAATAGATTCTCAGTTAATCTACTTTTGTTAATTATACGTTGCGTCGGCTTTGTGCACGTTCAACTGGAATCTGCTCCCATAATTTGAGTGGAAAGCAAACAATGTACTTGATAATTCAGCTAATAGTTTACCTATCAAAAAAAATAATTCAGCTAATAGTTAAACATAGCTTTGTTCTTTAGCTCCTCTGCTTTTCCCAAATTCTTCCTCCTGTCTGACTCCCTCTATCATTTGCATGCGCAATATACGGCATACACCAGTTTCATTATTTTTGGTTATAGAGGGAATGGATTGGATGAATTATTTAGACTCAACCTGGAGGTCATGGTTTGAGTTGTGGGAACGACATTTCCACTTGCAAGGATATTACGGATATCGAACTCTTCCGTCTCCAAACCTGGAGAGGTGGGAAGTTGAAAATTAAGCCAGCCTTTTTATTTGTTCCAATAATTGCCTAGTAATGTTAGTTGTTCACAACTTTTCCCCAGGTTATTAGTTTTTGACCAACTTATTGAATTGGATTTTGTTGCTTATTTCGTGGGCCTATCGTACTCCCTCAAAACTTGTGAAAAACAATAGTCTTGAATAGGTCCATCAAACACAGGAAAAGGTGAAATCTTTTCATTTTTCTGATACTAGGGATGTGCAGCCCCTTTTTCACAATCTAAAATAAGTTTAGCTTTAGGCCCAAAACTAAAAATGGAGGAGATTTCTTCTGTTTCCAAAGCTGGGAAATGACACAATGGACATCCAACAAAACTGGATTCCACTATAGATTTTGGTTTTTGGGAAATTCCAGTAACATAATGGTAAAAGTTTCTTTTAAATTAGTATTATTAATGATTTTGATCTTCCGTTCTTTCAGTGGCATCATGATGTATGTCATTATCAAATATCGATACTTTCCACTAATGAAGCTTAATAACAATTATAATATGTTCCTTGTTTTCTCATACTTAAACAGTTATTTACCATAATGTGAACTAATATATCTGCAGTTCCCCAAACATGTTATAAATTAATCGTCCAACCCCAGAAAATGGAAGAAGAAAAAGAATAATTAAATTAATATATGTCTGCTTCTAGCTCTACTAGTTGATGTTGTTTTGTAAACATTAGGCCTTTATTGATTGGGTATGGATTCTCATATGTAGTAGAAATTGGTCAAATAATTTTGCATCTATGACACAGAGAGTAGCATGAGTCTTTGTTCACGCTGCCTGATATATATTAAGTGCTAACTAATTCTTTATTTTACGGAACACACACACACACACACACACACACACAATATATAACGATGTCAACTCCAATTGGCTGTTTTTACTTTGACGTGTCTTCTTCCTTGTGGTTTTTATTATTATCATACTTTGAGATGTTTATTGAAGTAATAATCATCTGCTGCCAAGTCATTAGGCTGACGGATATTCATATTTCCATGTTCCTTTGCAACTTATGGATACAACTCCGTTTTCTAACTCGTGAAGGTAAATAGTCAATGCCTTTGCCACAGAATGCGCTATGTTTGGCTCTCCAGACATTAGTGTAGCACTTGCTTTGTGGTAGTTGCACGTGTCCATATGTTCCTCGAATTTTTCTTGCCTATATTTGAGTACTCATGAAGTAGTTTAACTTTTTTGAAACAGTGCCAAAACTATTGCATATCTCCACTGCTTCGCCAATCAAAAACATAAAGAAGCTAGCAGAAGTTGCCTATAAGCACACCTATAAAACTACATTGTAATTTTTTTGAGTTCCTTGACTTTCACGTGACTCCCACTAAATTTACTTGTCTAAATTTCTAACAATTGTGCTACAACGTCATAATCTTTAACAAAATGTCATATAACATTCCATCATTTGACTGTTTTAAACACAATTAAGTTTTCCATCAAATCATTTACTGCGACGTCAAATTATGTCACTACATCTGTTACATTTCTTTTTGACAAAGTGGCTAAATCCAATTTCTAATCTAGGCACTATTGAAAAATATTTTAATCACTTCTATGTTGCCTCTATATGTATATATCTATATACAGAGCTGCTCTTCCTTTTACGGTGGGCAAAATAACTAATGTCTACCGTTGACGTGGCAACGCCACATCATGGGGTGGGCAAGATAACTCTTGCTTCCTAGGAGCACGAGATCAATGCTATATCTACATATAACAAGAAATCAAAAAGTAGGTATTCATTTCATTTTCTCAATTTCGGATATTTTTTTATTGCGACATATTTACTTTAGGACCCATTTGGTTGGATTTGGAAGCTTGGGTTTCAAAAATAGGTCCTTTAATAAGGTCCATTACCTGTATTATACCTTTTCAGCTGGGACAGCTTCTTAATGTGAAAGATTTTACATCATCGAGTGTACAACTTGCAAGTCTACATCTTTTTACCAAAAAAGTTAATGCATTATTGGAAACACTTTAGGAAGTGGTTTTCTGGTTATGCAGAATCATACTTTTTCTCTTCTGGAAATGATCTGTCTCCTTTATCTTATTAAGATAACCAGTAGGCTCCATGACATTAGATTGACATGACATTTATTACTTGATTAGTTTTAGACTTTCTTTTTATCTACTTAATTATTATTCTAGATTTTCAGAAAACATCTAAAAAATATTACTTGATTTCTAAATTGTTCTGTAATTGGTAAAGTTATGTAGAAAATTTGGGGAAAAATCGACTCGTATCCTCTTAATACTTTATGAAAGTGTATTGCTAAACATGTGGATCCATAGTTGCATTCGTTGTTCTACTTACAGTTCATTTGCAGTATTTACTTGATCTTTTTATTGAAAATATTCAAAACATAAATTGTATGCTTTGTGTTCTGTCTTGAGATATTTTACAGATTGAGGCAATTATATATATTTCCTTTCTTCTATACATGTATCCGATTGCGGAAATGCTCTCAAATCAGGTCCTTCACTTTTGGCCCTTGTACTCGAGCTATGTTGAATCATAGACTCGAACCTTGGTCAATTGTGTGTCTCAGGGTGTGTTTGAGCCACATTATTTTGGAAGAATATTTTCTGGAATAGTAGATTGATGGAGAATGTGTGGTTGAAAAAGAAGAAAAAGTTATTAATATGATGAAAAATATTATTTTATTGAAAAATGTATGATTAAAAATGAGTAAAATAATGAAAATGAAAATTTTAATGTGTACCAAACAGTGGCTCAATTACATTTTGTGTACTTCATACTGTCTACTTTACTCTATATGAAAGCAGGATCTGGTTTGAAAAGTATATGCAGTTTAATTTTTTCCATTTTCTTGCGGAATTTTAGGCTTCTTTTCGTGCACCTAATTTTTTAATCATGTCAATTAGCTTAATTGTGCTGAACATAATCTCTATGTTGGCAGAAGATTATGAGTCTAACTTTAGAATCAACGATTCAGATTCCAACCGTGGACATATCAGAAAAGTAGGTTGAATTTTTTGTGGGCCTCATTATCCTTTGTGTAGTTTTATTTATTTAAGGTACTATTCATCTGATTAAGTCCTGAGATTAAATTAATCATAGCTAATGGCTATCTGGTTTGAAACAGAAAATAAGAATATTTATGATCTTCTTTATCTTTAGACTTTAGTGTAAGTTTTATTTAATCAAGGTACTAATCATCTGATTAATTCCTGAGATTTAAATAATCGTTTCTATGGTTAAGTAGGATAGATAGGTAAAAAGATGTTTGAAATTAAGCAGACAATAAGGAAAATTTTTCCACCTTCTTTCTCCCATTTTATCATTATTATGATTTATTCAAACAACAATCAAAATGAACTTAGCTCCTTTTGCTCTCGTAATTCCTCACCCCTATTCCTGCCTGAAAATATTTTAAGAAGATCGTAAAACTTGATTAATCTGGAAGTTCAGATACTAGTCTTACCATACATTACCGCGTTTGCCTTTCGTTTCACTAAGTTGTAACTGCATGAATATTAGTCGAGAGAAGGAAAATAGTTTTTTGTGGAACTCGAGTGAACTTTCCCCGTACAAGTTATGAAATAGACAAGCACAAAACTTCATAATGATGGAAAAGCTGAAAGCATACTAAGAAGAAAGAAATAAAAGTAGAAAAGGAGTGCCTCTTCTAATTTGGAAGGGTATCACTTCTTATGGGATAAACAAGCAAAGACTCGACCCTGGTTTCATCATGGAGGCCTCTTTTATAGAAATATATTTTAAAACTGCAAAAATAGAATGTGGGATTTGATTGTGTTAGAAGAGGGGTAGAAGATTAATCTGCCAAACTTTAATGTCACAGTCCAGGCTAGCACTGTATAGGAGATAGTTTGATTTTGTATCTGATGGATTGGAATAATCTAATGCTACAGTAACGCACTTAACTGGTCCTCTGTGTCCTTCCAAAATTGCTAAGCAAGAATAGGATTCCCCAAATCCTCTCCAAATTCTCACAGTTTTATCTGCTGAACCACTGCACACCATATCTGATACAGTGGCCAAACACAATATGGATTCGGTGTGTCCCCGGAGTGTACCCGCCGTCACCATACCGCAGTTTCCATCCACCTTCGTCCAAACCACTATTGACCTGTCACGTGCACCGGAATACATCGTCAACCCATCTCCGCTCAGTGCCACTGCATTAACCCCAGATTTGTGCTTCTCCAGGGTTGCAACTAAGGTATGCTTCTTATTTTCTTTGCTTTGCTTCCATACTTTGATTTTCTTGTCAGATGATCCGGTGTAAACATGTCCATCGCTGGATAACGCAATGGCATTTATTGCATCATCATGTGCATTGGCAACTGATTCCAAGCATTTGAAATCGGATATCCTCCATATCTTGAGAGTCCGGTCCCAAGAAACCGAATAGAGTAAGGATTCATCATTTGACAAGGCTAGTGCTGATACTGTGTCAACATGATGAACCCATGTGCATTTCTTGTGGCGTCGAACTTGAACATGGTTTTGGGGTACCAAAAGTTTGAGTGCTCGGTCACTGAACGTTGGAAGCGTGGCCAACTGTGTAAACTTCTGCTCATCGTTATCCAGATTATCAATTTTCCATACCCGAATTTTGTGATCTTGATGAGCACTTATGATTTTATCAGCTAAAACTACGAGAGCTTTCACTGCACCCTTTCCAGCCACAACCATATTTTTATCAGTGAGACTTTCGGAGTCGTTCATGGGGCTCAATGCGTCGCGTTTCCATAAACAAATTTCCTTATTAGAAGAACCACTCAATAGAAATTTTCCCATGAGAACGAGAGACGTTATGTAGGAGTTCTGGCCCTCTAGAGTTGCTAAACACTGGTGGTGTGCATTGACAAGGTGGTGGTCGGGCAGTGGCGGCGAGTCATTGTTTGCACTACAAGTTTGATCGAATGGCTTCATTTTTCTTTGAGAAAAAAAAACATGGAGGGAGTAGTTACATATATATAGATACACGGGGAAGCTAGAAAAGGGAGTTCATAGTTTGATATGTAAAATGTTAATGACCCATAGTGAACTTTCAAGTTTGGGGTGTATGTGTAGAGTTAGGGCTAGGGCTAGGGCTAGGGCCAGGGGGTATCAGTCATGTTAATTGTTCGATTTTGTAATCAAAATTTCATTTTAATCAAGGTTGTTCGCTCATACTATTCACAATGTCAAAAGGACTTGTTTGGTATCTTGAGTCGAGTATTATCTTGAGCACTATACTTAGCTCTGAAGGGAGAAAAAAAAAATTGTTCGTGGTGTACATTCTATTGCCATAAACAAGTCGACAAAATGTATTGACTTTTGTATACATACTAAAATAGAAATTTCTATTATTTTCCTAATTAATTGGGACCCTTGAATTTTAAAAATGTGAATTACAAATTATTTGTACGCACTCCACTTCTGGTAATAGAGATTATTATGATGCCTTTCAAGTGTTGCATAAAATAGACAGCGCAACACAGAGATGGGAAAACCAATAGAAATGGGCCAGAATACTCGCACCATGTGGGGTTCATGCATTTTTTATTTTTTAAAAATACACAGTGGGGCTCACCCCATTGAGTTTTCTGGTGCATTTCTGTGGAGTGGTTTCTATATAAATGGAAAAATACAAAATCTTATCAGCCTCTTGGTAAGTTGTCGTTTTTATCCTTATAAACGCCCCTGAATAGTTGGGCCCCCACTCAATTCTGTAGATGAACTTCCATTTTAATTAGTGAAAGAATTGGGCGTACCTTATTCTCTTCAAAGCCTCCATGACTAGTTCTCGTGTACAAGAACAATGTAACAACTGATGCCGAAAGAGCGGTGGTCTCATATAGATGTCGTAATGATAAACGTCCCACGAGCATAAGATAAAAAGTTGATTGTTGACAAGTCATTTTCCCAATGTCGGGAAACGATTGGCCAATAGAGTGTGTGGGCTCCTTGCAAACTTGGCGCTATTGATTGGGGTGATCTCACTTGATTATAGAAGTGGACGAAATCATACTATGAACTACCATAACCAGGATAGAATATCATTAAATAAAAAATAAAGAATCTTATATCTCCATTTCCTTTATTCTAGTCGGGTATCAAAGAAACCCCAGAGCATGTCCCACATGGGAATAACAGTCTATGGAACAAGTTATCAACAATGGAAGTCCATATTAGGAACCCTTCATTCAAGGAAAAAGGTTAAAACAATCCTGCGTACTATAAGCCTTAAATTCCCTCTTCGTTATTCACACTCTTCCTTGTTCAACCAACAATTTTCTCACATTGGAATGAGACCGAAGATGAGGAGTGCAGATTAAACTTATGCTTGGAGGCTATCAAGCAACCCAACAACTGACAAACGTCTACAATAATAAATTTGTTACGCCTCTTATGATGAGGTTCTAGCTCATCACCACATGGCAGCTAACTAACAAGTCAACCATGCCCACACTCCACATTATCTCCTCCCGGTTCGCCTCAGCATTTGCCACATCAGCCTTTAGATCTTCAGAATTAGGTCGTTGGTCCACCGAACTCCTTTACTAGGAACTTGACGTCCCACTTCGGATGAACTTCCCTAATCCAAATTAGCATCTCTTGAGCATTCCAGGAAGCCTAGTAGTTGGCAAAGTCATCATACTCCTTCGTTTTGTCAAAGTTGTCGATGTAGTTCTCGATAGCTACTTTGCCAACCATGGTCACCTCTGCATTCAAAGAATCTATCTTCTCCTTTTGGGCTTCTACTTGCTACCTTAGTTCAGTCTTTTCCTTGTTGGTCCCCCTCCAGTGCTTCTGCGGCTAGGCGTTGATGTTCATTAGACTGATCAATCCTTTTTGTCAAAGCAGCCACCTAGGACTCCGCTTCATGCAGTCCTTGCTCAAGTGAGCCGCTTCAAACTCAATCTTTTGAAGCTTAACCTCAACTTTTGCTCAGACTTTTCCACCTTTGCCCTAGCTCTCCTACACCTCAAATTTCACGCATTATATAAATATCTATGTTTGGATTTGGGTGACTGTTGACTGTTGTGTCGTGTTCAAATGCACAACTATCACCTCGTCAAAAGGAGGTAAAATGTTCAACGCCAACGCATCACCTCGGCAAGGAATTCACTTCCACCATACACTATAAGTCCACACATCATATAAATATCCATAGATAGACCGGGGGACTATTGTTACGCCTCTTATGACAAAGCTCCAGCTTATCACCACGTGGCAACTTGCTAGCAAATCAACTAAGCCCATACTTCACATCATCCTCCTACCTGGGCGATGTTAGGTCATATATAAGGTAGCAAATGTGATGCATCATTCCCACTGAGGTGCCATGAAGATGCCAACCTCCATGATCTAGGCGAGGTGTTATGCATGCTATAGGGAAGGAGTTTGAGGCAACCAACCTCATTAACAAAAGGCATCTCCCATTTCACTTCTTATTGAAGATCTTCTACATAAGATCCTACCACAATTGATTGGTGTGATATCTCTACAACAGGCGCCTAAAATGTCAAATCTCCAGTATATGATTTAGATATCAGATCTTTGTGTTCTGATGGCTACTTTTTAGAATCATCAAATGTCACCCAGCCTATGATGGATGGATTGGCACCTATGAGAGGACGCCTCAACTATCAAGATGAGGCCACGTGCTTTTCCATCCAACGGTCAATATTGCACATATTTTACTGTAAAAGCTCACACTTAGTGTCATTTGAAGGAGAGTCAACTTTATACACTCAACTATAACTTTGCTCTCACATTATCTCTCTCTATTTTACATAATCCCGGATCGATCCTCTTATACTTGGTAGCTCACGCTAGCACGCCCCACACTCAATACACTACTTCTTGTTGACTGAATTGACCGTTGGAGTGCTCACGGTTGTCTTCTCCACCATCGGAGAAGGTCTCGTGCAACTAACAATTTGTCAAAAGTGTACAGAAGCTAGGGTAAGTGGACATGGGTGGAGTCGGAATTTGTTGGCCACGTCATCTTCAGATTTTTAGGTCAACAATTAAATCTAATTTTTGAATAAATTTGAGGCCAACTACGTTAATTTACCATAAAGTCCATAACCATCTTTTGTTGCTTTTTTTGGAACTAGTTATAAAGAATTATTTATATCGAAATTGAAATTAATTTTTGTGGGGGCAATGAATAATAGCTCAGTTGACCATGCAATAGTTGGAACAATAATTTGGAATGTGCTCTTGTGATGAAAGATTTGTCGAGCTTCATTTGAGCTGTTGAGATAGGATTGGAAGACAATACTATTCTGCTTTTCCGAGTGTGTATTGCACTGATGTTTTATATAATATTTTTCAACGACGGTCTCAAACTCCATTGAATCGTCATTTAATCTTTGTAATAAAAATTTTTTACTTCAGATTTTTAAGTAATGAATTGAGTTGGTAAACAAAATCTAGTTTTATAAAGTTTGATACGTTAGAATTGTGTGAGGATTTAATGGAGATTTAGATGTCATTGGCACTGTATAGACTCATTAAGCAATTGGGATGAAAGGTTGAAGACTAATTTAACTCTCTCTCTCTCTCTCAGGTCAGGATTGTGCTGGTTTAATAAAGTTTGCCTTTAATTTCTTCTCCTGCTACTACTTGCTTTGATTAGAATGTAAAAGTCAACTTTTCTTCATCGCATAGTTCGGTTTCGCTTAATATTATGTAACTTTAGACTAGGGTCCATGCGTCCATGTAGTTGAAAAGAAATAAAGTTAAAAAGATGGTTGTGACATACCTCCAATTTGCTTTCCACATTGTACAAGTTAGGTATGGTTGCTTGGCAATGAACCGTGTTTGAAAAATTTCCTATAATTTATTTTGTAGAACTTTCAACGCCCCGCCCCGCCCCGACCCGACCCGACCCGACCCGAATGGGGCAAAAAAACTCACCCGAACGGGTTGGCAGGGCGGGGCCCCGTCGCAGGTCGCGGGGCGGGGCCCCGTCGCGGGTCGCGGGGCAGGGCGGGGGGAAGTTGCCCCGCCCCGAACCCGCACCGTGAAGAATTTAAAAAAAAAAAAATTGTTTTGGACATTTTTTTTGTTTCAAGTGCTTACTTTGAATATTAATATAATTAGTTTGAACATTATTTGTTTTGAATTTTAAAATTTTGAATTTGTATTTTAAATAAAAATAAAAACAAATGGGGCAAGTCCTCGCCCCGCCCAGTCTAAGGAGGGGTGGGGCGGGGAGGGGGAGTGGCGTGGTGGGGTGAGGGTGCCCCGCCCCGAACCCGTCCCATTGCCATCACTACTTTTGTGTTAGTTTATTTGAAATTTGTTTCACATTAAACAATTTACTCTAACACGATATGAGATTGTGCATTCTTGATAATCACACGATACAAACTTAATACTTTTAAGTATCTAACATCTTAAATTTATAAAGTTTTTTGGATTACGTATGTAACAAATATGTTGTATGAATGGAAGAATTAGAGCTATATCCATTTTATAGGGTAGAAATGTGGCAAAATTGTAGTGTGGTAGTTGATGCATGTTGTCCTATCGATTGATGATAAGTCTAGTCCATAATGGGAATAGTAAAGCTGGGTGTACTGAAATTGTTTCACCGAGGTTGTATAGAAAATTTGAAAAAGGTGGGTGGACATTAAAAATATATATAGAGGAAATTACACCAAATGTCATTTTGTCATAATGTAATTACCAAAATGTCACATTTTTAAACTAGTTGCAAGAATGTCACAATTGGACATTTTTACCCCTTTGCATAATTTAAATACCTTACATGTCTTGCATTGATTGAGATTTGACTACTTGTACAATTTGTCATAACCAAAAGGTCAAAACAAGGAAAAAGAAAGGGGGAAATCATTTTAATTGTTTAATCTTTCACAACTCTCCTTTGGCCATAGAAAGAGAACGAGAAAGATGAAGACAACCTCCACCACCCACCACCGGCCAAAGCGAGAGACAGAGAGAGAAAGATGAAGAGAGAACTCCACCGCCCAATGAAGAAGAAACCGACTGTCCACTCACTCCTCACTCAATCGACTCGCCGGAAAAAGGTTGATTGTGTAAGTCAATGCTTTGACATTTTTTCCCTAACTTCCTGAAATTTTGTGATATGCATTTTTTCATTTGCATTTGGGTTTATTGTGAAGTAATGATTTTGGTGATTTTGTGTAATTTTCTGAATCTTTGGCTCTCTCTATATCAATTTTTGCATCTGGGTTTTTTGAGTTATTGGGGAAAATGGTTGTGGAGGAAATTAGAGGAAAAAGTGGGTGTGAGAACTAAAATTATGACAATTTTCCAATGGGTATGTGTGTTCTTGCGGTTCATGATGATCCAACTTGCTTGAGGTATTGGTTTGCAAAATTGTTGATTGGTAATATAGATTTATAAAGAATTGTTTGACCTACTTTTTTTTTTCCCCAAATTTTAAGGAATTTCTGAATGTTGTTGGTTGTTCACCCATACATAGCTTAATTGAAATTATTCAAAAATGTGATTTCATTCATTTCGAGATTTTGTTTATAGCTTAATTGTTCATTGCTTCAAGAGATCTTAGATTTTAAATTGGGGGGTTTTTGAATGTAAATGCCACCAACTTGTGAACCTTCTACCATCTTAGTATGTGTCACCACTTCGTGTGCAATGGTTTACCTCAACAAATTATCTGCATATGAGTGACTTGTGATCATGTGTTACGTCGTTCCCTGAGAGCATTAGCCGATCGATGGGTAAAATACGGATAGGCAAACCGCCGTTCCCGACGATTAGCCTCGCATTCTGACGGCTTGAGTAAATTTGGTACAGTCAACTGTCTTAACCCGACACTGATTAGATACGGTAATTCTCGACTGATCGCCTTATGAAATAATGTGAAGCACATATGTTCCATTTCTCGTTACATCTTCGTCACATGTCCTTTTACAGATTGTTCATGTTGCATTGGGTCAGTAGTTTCACGTCGTTATATGGTTGACGTACATATGTTGATTGCTATTTGTTTGCATCCGTGTGTATTGGCTTCGACATTGATGTTGTGATTAGCTGACCCTTTTTCGCCTTCTTATTCATTGCAGAGTTCATGGAGTTCGAATTCTTGGTTCCGGAAGATTCAAGGTTGCGTGTACGTATATCCTAGCGAAGTAATCTCAAGTACGTGCAAAAGGTGTTTGAGCACTTTGACGAATGACAACGCCACGACTACCAAATAGTTTTGTGAACGTCTATGTAATGTGACTTAGATTTTCTGGTTTTGTGGACGTTTCATTTAATTTCATTCTTCACGAATTTGAGTTCAAGATTGTTTTGTAATGTTGATCCTGGTTAATAGCACATTAAATTTTGTGGTAGGATGTGTTACAATACATCTTAAACAACGGTCTCGAATTTTGTACGTTTTCTTCGTGGAGCCCTTATTAATGTTAATATTACATTTATCCAAGTATTTTGTGTATATTTAGTAATGATCATTAATCAAATCCGAGAGCAACAATATCCCTTCTGCACTGTGTTTGCCTCGTGAAAAATTGATGTCTTGTTCAAACGTTGAGAAATACAGAGAACGTACGTCGGGATCGACGATTAAGTGTCGGGATGTGCCGCAAACTATGTATGTCATGTCGGTTTCGATGCGGACAACCATAATTCAAAATAAGGAAACAGATGATCACATGCTATACGTTAGAGCAATAATGAAACTAAAATGCACATATATGATGAGAGGATGCTGAAATGGTTAGGTGGCGATATTAATACGACCAAAATAACGTAAATATGTTAATTCCTCAAGTACATTAAAAGACAAAACAACGTAATTACATTTGGTAGGTGGTCGGTACATTAACGGGAAAAAACAATATTATTATATATGAAAATGTTAAGCGGGTTTGCGTTACATTGGTGTTCATGCATGTGGTTCGATTATGACCAAATCGCCACAACGAGTGCGACGCCGTAGTCATTGCCATGCCAAAACTTGGGGCTCGCTTCTAAAACAAGATACTTGAGATAGTAGTTTCCTTATGAACCGATATGTACCAATCGAGGTCTTCGTCTTCGCGAATTTCGGCGGAGGTATATTCAAGTTCGAGACTACGAACTTCATTTCAATTTCCTGCGGGGATCAACAATACACGAGTTTTCCTTCAACCGTAAAGTCAGTCCAGCTACCGTAATATTTGTCGGCACTAAAATGGAAGTGGTTTTGTTCCCTCTCCACTTCCATTCGTCGTCCACATAAATGAAATTTCTCCCGTAAGAGACGATAAATCTCAAATCATCATTCATACCTGAAATGTTGGGATTTCAACTGTAAGAAGTCTGCACAATCAAATAAATGTACATTGAATACTATCAAATGTGGAAAGCTACTAATCAAGATTTTCAACAGTTTTCAAATGTCGAAGTCGACGGTTGAAGTGTGTATCCCGACAGTTGTAACCGTCGAACTCTACGATTAACCGTCGGGGCTCGACGCAGTTGGAACACTATATTCGACCGATTGAATGACGAACTGTTACTGTACACTTTAAAACAGTTACTGTAGAAATTTTTAGGAGGACATTAATGTAGAACATTAATGGTGATAATCAATTCTCATTCAACAACACAATGTCTTTTCAAAATAAATGTCAATACTCCATTAAATATCACCATATTTTATTTAACATTTACGAAATAATGAGTTAAGAGATGAAATTACAAACAATTTGTAATAGCTAACCTCTTCAAATGGATGATCAATGAAATATTCATATGTTCTTGAAGAATGAATGAAGATGATGAAGTTCTTGGAAGAAAGTATGTGTTAATGAAGGAGGATGTAGGACTTAGGGTTTGGGAACAATAATAGGTTTTGAATTTCTTTTATGTATTTTTTGGAAGAAAATATGTTTTTTTCCACTAAATATACTATATAAAATGAATAAAATAATCAAAATATAATCATCACATCAAACAATTAATGGTATTCCAATCAAGCATTAATTGATCTTACAAATGTCACATTAAGGGTAGTTTGGACATTCGACAACAAAAAAGTGACATTTTTGAACAAATTTAGTGCACATGAAATTTTTTTGTGCATTTTCAAATTTAGTGACATTTTTGAAAATCTCCCATATATATATATATATACTGAATCAAAGTGGGAAACGCTTTCTTTCCTTACTTTTTCTTTTCTTTTCTTTTTTCCCATGTTTGCCACATCACCCTATAAAACCCCTGTGAAAGCCACCCCTGTACACCAAGCAGAATTGGGCAAGTAAAACACCCTTTTTTATTTATTTATTTTTAATTATTAGGCACAGACAGTCAGACAAATAGGTAAGATAGCAGATATAATTTAGGGATTACGAAAAGTATAATTGCTTATGAAAATTAATTATTTATACAATTTGAACTCTCATGCGTAAACGTTGAATCATCTCGTCTGGTCTCTTTTGTGATGAACAACTTAAAAACAACAAATTTTAGAATGATTGCATTGATATTTAATAGCAATTTGTGACAATTTTACTATTAATAAGTAATGATTTATTGTAACATTAAGCCCTTGTTTGACTCCATTTTAATGTAAATTTGGAGGAAAATGAATTTTTGAATATATATATATATATATATATATATATATATATATATATATATATATATTTTTTTTTTTTTTTATTTTTATTTATTTATTTATTTATTTATTTATTTATTGGAGAATGTGTGATTAAAAAATAAGAAATTTTTTTGATTTATGTGTGTATTATTTTAGAAGAGAATGTGTGATTTAAAATGAATTATTTATAAAAATAGGAGTCAAACATAGGCTAAGTAGACACGTAACTTGTTTGTTATTATTTTACTTTCTGTAGTCAAATCGTGCACTTCCATCATGTTTGAATTTAGTTAAGCTATTGGTCCCCCAAACCCTATGATGTAATCCTACGAGTCACGAGAAGGGATTAACGTTATTTAGTCAACAATTAAGATTGCATCTTTTTGCTTTCTATTGAAATTATTTTACATATAATATTCAAGAAATGTTTGGATAGTGCCAAAAAGAGTTACTTACGAAATCTCAAGTCTCTCTCGCTTAAAAGAAAAGAAAATTCTATGGAGTTGTTGCGTACAGAAATTGAAATTGTGCCGTGATAGATATTATTTATAATGATAATTTTTTTGTTTTTTATTGACATCGATAATATAAATTTTAAAATATATGTTACTTTTTTTGTATTTTAACATGAATTAAATTTGATTGAAAATGGGATGTTAAATGCTTGTAGTTGGGTGTCCCTTTGATTCTAGACATATACGATCCACAATGAGATCAATTGATTATAGATTGAAAGTAACTTATTGCACAAAAATTATTTGACAATTTAATAATATATAATATATCTATCTATCTATCTATCTCAATAATTCACGAATGTCAATGCACTTCTATGCATGCAGTGACAAATAGCCCGGTCCAGCTCCCAACCCATTTAATTTTTTTTTAGTAGAAAAAAAATTTCTTGTGTAATTTTTTTTTTTTACGTATTATCCCGGTCTGTAATTCGATCATAGATTCGTCCCTGTATGCATGGCTTTATGAAGCATGATTTAACAAGTAAAACTAGTAGTACCATCATCACTTCCAAACATTATTTATAATGGAAAATGTCATTTTACCAGAATAAATTTGACACTTTGGTTGATATCCTCTCATATTTGTGATGGGAACCCACGCGGGACCCATATGAATTAAAAAAGAAAAAAAAAATCCACCCCCCACCCCCCCTATTGTGAGGGGCTGCCAAGGAGGGTGTCAAACCCTCCAAGCATTGTTTATTTATAATTGTACATAGGTCCTATAACCTATGTTATCATAATTGATTGAAAAGATTAATCAATCAATCTTTTGTTAAAATATGATGATAATATTGGACAAATTGAAAAAGTTATATGATATAGTTATAATTTAGAACCTCCTTTGTCATAGTTTCCTATAGAATAAGTGAAACATAGAAGTTGGCTAATTCATTAAATATGAATATTAGTTAAAAATTGACGTTCTAGCATTTATTATCACTCTAACACTAGAAAACCCTTTCCCGTTGAGTCTAGGAAATCAACATTTTTTGTTATTGTTTTTTCGTTTTTGACAAAAGTCATTCAGAAGAAGGTTAGGATATTATTTTACTTACCCTATCTGTATGAGAGGTATGTCATTATCCACTACCTAAGTATATTGATATTTGAAAGATTATAATTGAGGGGTATATAACGGTCTTACTTCCAAGAAATTACAATTGAACTAAATAGAAAGATTAGTATTTTACTTATAAGCATATTTACACAAGAAGAATTATGCAATGAGAGTGTGATGGTTTGATTTTTTTTTTAAAGGTATTAGTTGGACAACCACCACGTAGTTTACTTTATCCTATATTCTAGTATACTCAGGATGATAGCACAACCTCAGTCTCGTACACAGTCTCTAGCTAATTTCAGCTTCTAGACGAGCAAGAACAGTAGAACTTACAATATGTCAAACATTTCCATTTGGATCTCTAATCACACCCCCACATATGGAGGGAAAATTAATATTTATAATGTTATTTATGTCAATTTCGCCTGACATAGAAATCATGAGTATATAACTAGTAGGAAAATTGTACCAAAACCTTGGTGGAGCTGGACTGGCCCACATATTTCAGTTCAACAAGTTTTGGAATACAGAGCCCAATTTAGTTTCATAAATTTAACCAGGGATCAATTCATAAAAATAAAATGAGAAAATTTCATAACTAAGAGATTAAATTTCCCCTTTCAAATTTAAGAGATAAGATTTCAAATTTTTTAAGATTTAAAATTTCAAATGTCAGGGTTTTTTAAATTTTATTTATAAATTAATTAATTGAACATATATTTTATTAATTAAATATATTAAAGTCACAATTCTATATAATTGGTCACATATTATTAGTTTGTCACAAATCACAAATTTCACATGTCAATAATTATTTTACGGTCACAATTCAAAAAAATTTACAGGTCACAATTTGTGCATCGATCACAAATAAAAAATTGAAACGTCACAAATTATTTTACGGTCACAAATCAGAAATTTTATAGGTCACAAATTATTTTACGATCACAATTCAGAAATTTTATAAGTCACAATTTGTTTATCGGTCACAAATAAAAAAATTTATACGTCACAACTTATTCATTGGTCACAAATCACAAATAATAAGTCACGACTTAGTAGACAGACACAAATTATCAAATTATCGGTCACAAATTGACAATTTTCAGGTCACATTGTTTTTTTATCATAATTTATCTTTTTCATTTATCACATATTGTTTATTAGTCACAGATTAACCAATTTAATGGTCACAAACGACCAAATAATCTGTGACTACCACCAACTCCCAACCTGTGACCACCACTCCATTCAACAGTACCACTGCCACCGTCGTCGCCAGAATAACCATCACCACCACCTCAAACAAATCAACATGTCGCAGAAAACACCACCACTACCTCGCATCGATCCACCACCACCTCGATGGCCCATCGCCACTAACATCTCTACACCACCACCACCGCCACCATTGCACACAACCACAGAACAACCACTATCTCATCTCACAGATCTACTTCACTTCTCGCAAATTCACAGACCACCACCACTACACGAACTTTCCCGACGCTGCCAATCACACCTCCAATCAGTAACCAATACCACCATAGATCCACCACCATGTTCAAAACGTACCACCACCGTACACCGCACTTCAAACAAATCAACACCACTCCAACGTTGCCACCAAAACCACCACCACCATCTCAAACAAATCGGCACATGACAGGACGTCACACCATATCCACCACTACCACCACCTCACCTCCCCTTACCTCACCTCCACAATACAGCCACCAAATTAGGACTCAGAGCATAGACAAACCATCACCACAAACTCTAGATCCACCATCAGCAGCGCCCGATCCACCACCGCCACTAAAACCACCTAAACATCATCACACCATGGAAACCACCATCGACAACAAACAAAAATAACCAAATATAGCGTGGCCGCCATCCTTCACGCCCAAAATATCTCAAAACCACGGCGGCACAACGTCGCTGCGAGCGCGGTGGTTCTGATCGGTGACCCTCGTGCGGTGGCATAACCCCATCTGGTATCTTGCGAGGTTGCGCCATCTGTGGACGTGCTATATCACGACGGTGGTGAGAGGTTGGGATGCCGGCAGAGAGAGAGGAGAAGGCTGCCCTGTCTGTGGAGGTGGTATCTCGCGAGATTGCGCCATCTGTGGAGGTGCTGTATCGCGGCAATGGTGTGAGGCGAGCTGCCAGCGGAGAGGGCGGAGCCAATGAGGATTGGTAGAAAGAGTGAGGAGGAGGAGGAGGAGGAGGAGGAGGAATATTGAAAATGGTTGCTAGGGTTTGGGAGAAATTAATTAGGATTGTGATGAAAATTGTATAATTAATATTTAATTAAACACAAAATATCTGATTTTTGAAAAATGAAACTTGTGATCTGGTTTTTTAATATGGATCTTGAAAAATAGGGTTTTATGTAATTTTCACAAATAAAATTTCTTTAAACCATATTTTTCAAGTTTAAATTTCATTAATCAAGTACTGTTTATTTTTTTTCACTACACCCGCTAAATCCCACTCGTCTCTATAAGTATTATACATGCAAACAAATACACTAAAATGGTGATAGATGTTTCTCACCCCTCCTCATCGGCCTTCATCGGTGTCAATCTAGCGTGGACGATCAAACAAAATCTCTGCTTACATCAGATACCCCAATGCTAGTGAGCACTTCGACAATGTCTTCTCCAGTATCAACTCCATTGCCCTCAACTCTAGTGACTTCTCCATCAGCAACAACCAGCATACCTTCCATTATTAGAGGTGATGGCAATTGCCAGATCTTCCATTGGAGGTGACCTCATCTTCTTCACAGGAAGCCGTCATCGATGTAGATCCATTGCACTGCACGTCGCTAATGTCAATGATAAGCAAAGTCGCTACCAGCAAGGAATATATTATACTAGGTCATAATTAGATAATATAATTGATTACAGTCAGACAATTAGATACATATGTGATCGTGATATGTTTCTAATAAATAATTAGAGCATGTTTGTTTTGGATTAAAATTTAATTTTAATCTAAATTAAAGTCAAACAATCAATATTAACCACACAATCAATATTAACATCTTTCATGGGTCTCATAATTTTTCAACAGCACATTTCACAGACTTCTATTACAATCTATTAAAAATCTAATTTCAATCCCCACAAAACACCATCTTGACCTTAAATGTTTTGATTTGTGATGAGTATGTGGCTATTATAAATTATTGTATTGTATGACTATAACCTATTTTAATTTCAATTTATGGTCACAACATTTATCGGTTGACATAATCACATACCACATGACTTTTCAAAGTTTTTACAAACTTTTTTTAATTTTTAAATTGTATTCTTAAATTATTGTAGTTACGAAATTCTTTCACTCATGAATACATTAAAAAAGTTTAATTCCTTACTTAATTTTAAATCTTTTTTATTCTCAAAATACTTTATTTTATCATTATTTTAATTTTTTACAATAAATTTAGTAACACAATATATTACATTTTGAAAAATTATGTTACACATATTTCGCCATCATATTTTCACCTTCGATGATGCTTCAGTCATTACTTGTAACATGGTGTGTTATATACATTTTTTTTTATTTTCACCATCACTGCAATCAAAGATACCACTACTAGTAAAATTCAGTGTTACACCATCATCATCACCCGTCCCACCACTTCTTTACACCACCCTTACTACATCCATCAATTGTAACTTTATTGTTACACAACCACCATTTATAACATACTATGTTACATCACCGTTGTAATGACTTGGGTCCTAAGTTCCGAAGCATCACTTAATATATTTCATAAAACGTTTAAACTAATAAAATAAACACGATTTTTTTTTGGAATATGAATTAAGAAGTGATTTTCCATAGACACCATAAAAAGTTTCGACAACTTAAAATAATTAAACAAACATCTCATTAAAATGGAAACCTACATAACACAATATTTTAAAAAAGATTGTCCAAAACTTAACGAGTGAAATTTTTTTGTCCCAATTTTATTATTTTGTTGTTCGAGGAAACAACGGCGATGCTGGTTGGAGGTGGGGGTGGTGATGTGTTTCCGTTTGTATTTGTATGTATTCTTCTTTGTTTAAAAAAAAAAAAATTAAGTATTTGTAGAATGCCTATCATTATACATTTATACTTCAAAAATAATCAAAAGATTCCAAGACAATCAGAATTGAACCATAGTAGTGGGTTCGAGTTGACACTAATTTAATCTTAATTGGTTAAAAAAAAGAATTTAATCGAAACTTACAAAAAAAAAAAAAAATTGTTCTAATTTCAGGATTGAATTTTAATTTGATTCCAAAATATTTTTTTGCAATCCCCATATAAGTTACAATTATATAAATAATATGTATTTTAAAAGAGTAGGCAGTGTTCTAATAATCAAAAATTTTAGCCTAAAAAAATAACTATTAAAATCAAATAAAAGATTTACACATTAATTTATACTGTATTAAATTTCTTTTCTAATGATACATGAAAAGAACCAGGCGAACTGAACAAAAATTAGACATGGAACCAATGATTTGTGGATCGATTTGACCTACGTCCTCCACTCTCTCATTCGTTAATAGTATGACAAAATGCTCCGATCATGTCTCATTCTCAAAAAATCCTGAAGGATGGGAGACGGGAATGGCCACCCAATTGAGAAAAAACTTAGTACGACAGTTCAATGTATATACACGGTGCGACTGTTCAGTCAAATTTCGATGAATCGATGAAAATGACCCTAGATAAAAATAAAGTGAGTGTGCGAACACACTCGATAGTTCCTACTCTGGTTGCATAGAAAATTGTCCTATCCAATACATGTAGAAATGTACTAAGCTTTTAACGACCAGATTCCTTTGCCAAGTTTGTTCAACTTGGTATTTGGTCGAGCAATATATAATATAGAAACTCCAGGCGAAGCTCCAGTGTTTGTCTTCAACTCTCTGCCGGCCAACAAATTTGTCTTCATCCCCACTTCTCTCTCTCTCACACACACACTCAACAATGGGTGGAATCGATTCCATTGTCAATATAATCCCCTTCATGTATCCTCATCCTCTCTAGAGTTTTCAACAATGGCTTCTTCTCCTTCTGATTTCAATTTCAATTCGATGATCGGCCTTTGCCTGTTGTTCTACTTCTTCTTCTTCACAGGAGTGCCGGTGGCCGATTCTTCAACAATTGGAGTCGAGTACATTTCGCGTCTTCTTGAAATTCAGGACCGCGAGAGGGCCCCACCTTCTGTCCAAATCGCCGCAGCTTATGGAACCCTCAGTCGCCTCATTCCTTCCCATTCTTCCAGCTTTCAGTTCAATATCATCCCCAAGGTACGCATACATCCCAACTCGAGTGTAAATAGTAAAAGAATTCAAGTATCATTTTTGCTAAATGTAATTCTAGTTTTTAAAAAAAAAAAGGAGCAAATTTTTGAAACCTCCCTTTTAACATCAATTTTCATTTGATTCATGAAACTTTTTAAAACAATTCTGAAACCTCCCTTTTAGCATAAATTTTCATTTTGTTCCTCCGGTGTGTTTGAAGGATATTATTGAGGAGATAATAATTTTTAAATAGTGATATGATGTGAAATATATTGGTAAAAAGTAAGGAAAAATTATTGATGTAATGGAAAATATTATTTTATTGAATAATGTGTGGCTGAAAATGAATTTTGAAATAATGTATTTTGAAAGAACGTGTACAAAATAGGGCTTATACTTATTTATATGATAATATTTGCTTTTTTTATTATTATTATTTCTCAGTTTTAATTTAGACGAAAATTAATTATTTTAATTTTAAAAGTTTATTTTTATCTTTTTGTATAAGGTTATTTTTAATTATTAATCTTAATTTCTCGTTTAATGGACAAACTAAAATTGATCTAATATATTTATAAAAGATGAACTAAAAAGAATCTAATTGTGTGTTTAATTGTATTTATTTTCTACGAAAAAGTCAGTTTTTTTATCCAAATTCTTACCTTGAAAGTTGAAATGTTTGATTGCTATTTTTTTTCGAAAATATGTCTAGATTTCCTTGTTTTTAAGGAAAATATTTTCTTTGGAAGTAGGTTTTTTTTTCCAGGAGATATTTTTCATATGAATCAAACACACTCTAAAATTAGACATTTGATACAAACATTTTTAGTATTATGATATATTATTACCTTAATTTTGTAAACTTAATATAGTATAAATGTAAAGAGTATAAAAAATACAAAAATTAGAGAAAACGCTACTAAATCATGCAATATAAAACATTTAATGAATTTTCAAGTAGCTTTATTAAATTATTCTAATATATTTATTTATGTTAATTTGTTAATTATTTTACAAATAATATTTGCAAAAAAAATCATATGTAATAATTTTATTTTTTATAACAATATTTATAATGGTATTAAAGTTTCCATCTAGCTTTATTAAATTATTCTAAATTGTTTTTTAATTATTTGTCAATCGTATTTGAAAAAAAAAAATCATATTTAATAATTTATAAAAATCTCATAACGGTATTAAAATTTTCAACTAGATTTTTTTTTGTACTTGAAAAAAAATCTTATCTTATAATAAGATTTATAATGGTATTTTTTTACTATAATAGTTTCATCAAAATGAAAAAATATATCTTAAGAAATAAGAAAAGAAAATTATATAGTTTAAATAATAATAATTTCAAAATACAATAAAGGGGTAAATTGGAAAATATATTAATACTTTTAGCTGACAGATAATCTGTTACAAAAAGTAAACCTCAAGGGAGGTTTCTGAATTGAAAAATGAGGGGGCGTATCTGTTATCGTCATAAACCCACCGAGGCTCATGTTGTTTGCTCAAAAAAGTAACTTTTTAAGTATAGCAAGGAGTCCGTTGAGTTTAAAGGAAGTCTTGAGTTCTCTAATAAACTCTGTTGTCGAAATGATCTTAAATGTATTGTGCATATAGTGCCATAATGCATTTTCATAACCTATATCAGTTAATTTTAAAAGGTTTTCATTGGGTTGGTTTGATCATCAGAATGACTGAATAATGAGCAACGCGTAGAACTATTAAACTATCCGAAATATTGAATTCCATGTCTAGCTTAATTCTACGCTAGGCTAGTTAAATAGGAAATGCTTGCTTATATGTAATGACATGGTGCATAAACTAGCCCAAAAGCAATAAAAGTAGCAGTATTCCCTATCCTTTGCAAAGTACTCAATCAAGATGGTATGGAAAATCATTTCGAGTTGGTTATTTTTTAAATTCATTTTTTCTGATATTTTCTTTGATCTCCATTTGAGAATGATATGCATGACATTTTTAATGGAGTTTTTTATTTTTATCTATTGTTTGTCTATATTACCATGGTTATAGAGGTAGCACAAATTTTATATCAACTGGAAGGAAGTTTTTGCTGCAATGAATTGTATTGTCTTGCACTTGTTTCGCATTAAGCAAAAGATATTGCAATTGACATGGCTATCATCTTATTCCGGTTCTCCCTTTCGTCCTTTGTGCAGGAGCATTGTGGTGGAGAGTCTTGTTTTAAATTAACCAATCATCCTTCTGTCAGTGAAGGTGGTTCCCCTGAAATTTTGTATGTACAAGTCCTTGTATTAATGATTGATTCACATGAGCATACTTGAACATTCAAAATTTTACTTGTAATTTTCTTGTTGAAGTGGTAAGGTAGTATCAGGAAATCTGAGGATGGTTAAGATGAAACTGAATTGCTATATCATTACCCTATTTTTTATTCTGTATTTTGGAACTTAGTTTTCTTTCATTGCATATTGACACAAAATTTTATTATTTATATACAAGTTTTGTGCAGAACCTTTCTAATGTTTATCTTTCACACAGAATAAGTGGAACCACTGGAGTGGAGCTTTTGTCTGGTCTTCACTGGTACCTGAAGTATTGGTGTGGAGCACATGTCTCCTGGAGCAAAACAGGTGGTGTGCAGCTCTCTTCAGTACCACAGTCTGGCTCCCTGCCGAAGGTTCAAGATTCAGGGATAGTCATGAAGAGACCTACTCCTTGGAGCTACTATCAGAATGCTGTTACATCTAGCTGTAAGGACCGGATTTTGTTCTTTATTTTCTATGCTCTACTGCTCTAGAAGTTTTACCCTTATATTCCCGCATTCACATTTCAATTCTATGCCTTTAAAGATACATTTGCATGGTGGGACTGGGAAAGATGGGAGAAAGAAATCGACTGGATGGCTCTCCAAGGTATCAATTTGCCATTGGCATTCACTGGACAAGAAGCTATTTGGCAGAAAGTCTTCCAGGTACTCTTTGTAACTCCTTTTATATGCTTTGTAGTATGTTGGATATCTTTTTTTAACAAACATCCCAGGTAACTATAAAAAATTTTGTTGACTGATAGTGCTCAGATTACTCTCATTTGGATGGGCCATATAGTACTTTTCCTTATCTCTTTCTTTCATTATTCTAACTATTAAATATTATGGATCATTCTTGAGCAGAATTTCAATATAACAGCTGCAGATTTGAATAATTTCTTTGGAGGTCCAGCATTTCTGGCATGGTCACGCATGGGAAATATGCATGGGTAAGCTTGTAGAGCTTAAACTAGTCCTATATTTATTGCTAGAGCATTCCCGATGACTGCTTTCTTGATCCCGGTCTGCTAATCAATTTAGGCATACACAATTTTAAACATCTTGGTGTATTCTGCAGATAGTTTTTATCCAGGTTCATAAGTCCTCCATTTGATTGCACTGTCATTTAATGCATCAGTTAAGATGCCATAAAATATGAAATCTTAGCAGGAGATTGCACTTGAGCTTTCTGAAAAAGATTACTTTTGTTTGTTTTTCGAGCACCAAAGGAAGATCCTCATTATCTCTTTTTTTGTTCCTTTTTTCATTTTCCGCTTTAAGGTCCTGCCTATACAATATGCAGGACTTCCTTAACATGGATACCCTTGATTTTATTATTACGAATTTAAGTTAATAATATTTCTGAACTTTACTACAGTATAAACCCATATCATTTATCTGCATGGTCTACTAAAGTTGTTGCTGTCAACTCTGTTCGTTGCTTATTTTGCCAAATAACTTCAAAAACGTGAGGCATCCGTTATGTTGGATGAAAACTAATGTTCCTCCTCATATAGCTCCATTGAATAACTTCAATGTTTACCATGTTCGGATTCATTTTGCTAGGTATATATCAGTTATCCTCGTAGAACTAATAATTCAATCACAGGTGGGGTGGGCCATTGCCACAGAGTTGGTTAGATCAGCAACTGATCCTGCAGAAGAAAATACTTGCTAGAATGCATGAACTGGGAATGAATCCGGGTACAAATCTTTCTTGGATGCATTCTAGACGATTCTGATGAAAAATATAAATTCTATCTTGGATGCATACTAGAGTCTAGACAATCTTGCTATCAAAATCCTATCTTACAAGCGATGTCCTCACGTAATGAGGTTGTGAAGTTTGAAAGGAATCAGTAATTTCCATATAAAAGATCAATCGATTGTATTACAACCAGTCAACAGTTTCAAATTCAGTCTAAGAAAATATGAGAAGCCTTCATATATAAATTTTGGATTCTCTCTCACATCCAATTGGTTTCACTAAATGACATCCCTGAGTTCCTAATTATTGTGCCACACACATTAGACAAATGAAAACTTTCACAAAGAAAATTCTGAAAAACAGAAAAAAATCTGAATTAGAAACACCACCTTATAGGAATTGTACTCTTTAACTTCGTTTTGACAGTATTACTTTTTTGACTTCTTTTTATTGTATTTTATTTATTTATTTATTTATTTCAATTTTTTGTGTGTTTCAGTCCTTCCAGCCTTTTCTGGTAATGTTCCAGCAGCTCTAAAGCTTGTTTATCCATCAGCAAAGATAACACATCTAGGAAACTGGTAATATTGTAGCAGTTATTTTACTAACATTACTGTCATTTCTTTCTGCATAATTTTAGTTCCTCACCTATACCTTCTGTTCTGGCAATGCATGACTTTTATTATAATTGTGTGTCTTTCTCCTAAGAAATTAAAAAAAAAGAAAAGAAAAAGGACATTTTGAAGTGAAAAACTAGTTCTATGAGATTTTATAGATTTATAGCTTGAGTAGTTTTTGTGGAAAATTGTTCAAAAATATCCATATTTGCTGTAGAGCTGGTCTATCATGGTTACAATAAAATGATTTTCTGGATCCCAGTATCCGAGCAAAAAACTTTGCAGCAATTCACTGAAGTGATCTTTTTTTGGGGACCTTTAGGTTCACCGTTTGGAGTGACCCTAGGTGGTGCTGCACCTACCTTCTTGATGCAACTGATCCCCTGTTCATTGAAATTGGGAGAACATTTATTAGGCAACAATTGACAGGTGTGCAAGTAAATTCTCTCATTATCACTGTGCATATGTATTAGTATTACGTTATTAATCTATAATTTTACTTGTTTTCAAAAAGTTTTATACTGGTCCTGAAATTCCTATATACCTCTCTATTCAGAATATGGAAGGACTAGCCACATATATAACTGGTAAGCCCACATATATTACTGTTTAGCTTTACTTCATGTTCTTGAAATACCATTTGGCTTAGTTCCATACTTGTCCAAACTTGTTTGTTTTTCTCTTTTACAAGTACTTTGATTTAAAATTTTACGAGCAACATCAAGTTAAAATTGCTGCTTTACCAAGGTATTTATGTGTTAAGCAGATAAGTTTCTCCAGGTCAATCATATATATCAGCAGTTTGATCCTTATGTAGTGCGACTATGTCTACATATGCCATGTTTTGGGTACCTTTGATAACTGAGCAAGTCCATAACTTTCTGTTATTTTATCTTTCAGAAGGCCAACGTTGACCTTTTCATTCACTTAAGTTTGGCATTGTAACAAGCCTATGTTTGGCTCATGTAAACTATTTATAAACATTTCCAAACATGCTTTAATTTTGAGGATTGTTTCTGGCCAACCCTTCTCCCCACCCCCATCTATCTCGAATTTTAACCTGACAACTTTTACAAGCCTTGAAATACACTGATGTGAACATGGCCTCACATTCTCTTCCAGTATTATTGTATACTTTCAGTATCATATTTTCATCGGATCTTGGCCAGAACCAACATGTTACATTAACTTACTAAAACTTCCTTGTTGTTCAATATAATTAAAGTGCAAAGGCTCTCGTATTCTATGTTTTCCCAGTGATACTTTTGACGAGAACACACCCCCAGTAGATGACCCAGAATACATCTCTTCGTTAGCTGCTGCAATATTTAGTGGCATGGAAAGCGGCGATATGGATGCTATTTGGCTAATGCAGGTGATATTTTCGCATCTTATCACTTTGATTTTTCTTCCAATCAAAGTTATCCTGTCTTACCTGATGAGAAACTTGATAGTGATGAAGATTGTGCTGATCCCTGAAGTTCATTATTTATGCTTCTATCTACGTATTCAATTAAGATAAAATTTTAACATGCTTAGACTGTTATTTGCAAGCATGGGAATCTATTTCTATTTGACACGTCATGCCATTTATGCATACTGTTCCAGGTCCTGATATCTTTATTTGGTTTTCTTTCTAGGTTCCGCTTTAGTTTTTTGTACCCTTATGATTTTTCATTCACATTTGAATAAATGCCTTTATGTTTCGTAGGGATGGCTTTTTACTGATGACCCCTTTTGGAAGCCTCCACAAATGAAGGTTATGTTTCATCATTTGAATTGATTCTTTTGATGTCCATCTAACATAAGTTGTCCAGTCACTATCTCGATTGTATTGATATTACACGTGGAAATTCTTGAATATTTACACATGCAAACTACATTTAGCTATATGTTCATGTATTTTCTAAAATTTTATGTAGCGTGGAATAAATTAAGAGAGTGTAAAACATTACACCCCTGTTTGAGCACCATTTGAGAATATATTTTGTAAAAGTTATTTTTTTTAGAATGTGTTATTAAAAAGTAAGGAAATTTTTTGGATTTACGTGCAAAATTATTTTATTGGAAGAACGTGTGATCGAAAATGAGCCCGGAGAAAAATGAGTTTTAGAAAATGGGGCTCAAACAAGAGCTACATCATATATTGAAATTTAAACAAAAATAGTTGAAGTCTTCATGATGCAAAACCAATATACATGAAGCCTTCAACATGAGAACGCCGTGAGCACAGGAAATATTTCAAGTGCCATGCTTGACCACATAATTTATTGCCCTAAGGGTGTTCAAAATACATCCAATAAATATATTGGAATATTAAGTATATTCATTTTTCAGTTTTGTTTGTTATGTAAAGAGATTGTGAAGGTGTTGGAAACTTTAAGAGGACAGAGCAACTAATTAAAAGTTTCATGCAACATTTAGGCTTCTCTATAAATCTCTCCTATTTTCAGGCACTCTTACATTCTGTTCCTGTTGGGAAACTGGTTGTCCTTGATCTATATGCTGAGGTTAAACCTGTTTGGATTACTTCAGAACAATTCTATGGTGTTCCTTACATCTGGTAACCCCTACTATTTTCATTTTGTGTGTGTGACATATATGCAGAGCTTTTAATGAGATTTAATTGAACATATGAGCACTTGATCTTTCAATTTCTCATGCATTTATGGTTCCAGGCATTTGAGCATATATATATATATATTCCTTATGTATGAATATTGAGAAAATCGCATAAAATTGGCACAGAATTATTTTATTTGTTAGATTATAGATATTAAAGAGTGCAAAATGTGCATAGCTTTCTTGTGTGTAATTTTTATGTAACTAGAAAATAAGATACATGCAAGCATGTTTTGTATTATTCTTCATCTTTTTTCCCATCGATGTCACACTTGAATTTATCATGTATTAAGGTGTATGTTGCACAACTTTGCCGGGAACATCGAGATGTATGGAATTTTAGATGCTGTAGGATCTGGACCCATAGATGCTCGTCTTAGTAAAAACTCCACCATGGTAAGTCTATTTGATCAAATCTGATTTTGATCTCCTTTACATATAAATTTTTCCTTATTCTCAGAATGACAATACATATATCAGCCTCAAGTAGTACTCTAACCATTTAAACAATGTCTGTGCATGGCCATTTCACTGAAATACTTGCCTTGCTTCAGTTGCTTCTGAGTTATTTATAGATTCTACATAGTGTCTCTTTCTCTAAAATTAGATTTTTTGTTGTTAATTAACCTATCTGAATCAATTCGATTTTTCAGCTGTATCTCGTGTTCGCCGAGGCATAGTTTTATGTGCATCAGATTTTGATCAAAACTTTATCATACAAATAGTATCCCAAAAACTTTGGCCTTATATTTGTCTATTTCACGTATCCTGGGTAAAAACGTTGTTCCATTTCAGATTTTATACTGCATTGACTTGCCGTAATCTCACACACTCAGTTTAAAGCAAGAAATTTTCTCAGAACTGTGTTCTTTGCTCAACGACATGCGATATTTACTCATCTTTACTTAAAATTGTTCTATTTTCTGTCTTACTCATCTCTCTTAATTTTATTTCCCCAAGGTTGGTGTTGGGATGTCAATGGAAGGTATTGAACAGAATCCTGTTGTTTACGATCTCATGTCAGAAATGGCATTTCGACATAATAGAGTTGACATTAAGGTAAACCAATGCATGCTATACACATACGTTATATTAAAAGTAGAGCTTAAAGTCGGTCCCAAAATTTTTATACATTCAATTGAAATTATGAGGGGTTTCTGAAGTTAGTTGCATAATTGTTTAACGATCACTAGCTGTGAGCCGCATTGCTATATCTTCAAAATGTAACTAGAATTTTTCCTCTTAGACATGGATAGATCTATATGCCAAGAGACGCTACGGAAGATCTGTTTCATCTGTACTAGATGCCTGGAATATACTGTATCATACAGTTTATAATTGCACAGATGGTTTAAATGTAAGCCATAACTTGTTGCTTTTGTAGTTCTTCACTAGTGCATCTTGTCTCACTATGTTAATGCTTGCCTTTATGCTCAAATTTATGTTACGTTTTTTTTGACATGTTTATAATTTTAACAGGACAAGAATAGAGATGTTATTGTGGCTTTCCCAGATGCTGATCCGTTTTCAATTGCATTACCTTCGTTTTCACTAAATGGAAGATATCACCATGATAATTACCCATCTCCCGGGAGAGCTATTTATGAACTTGGTGATTCCTATAATCATCCTCATCTCTGGTATTCAACTTCAGAATTGATATGTGCTCTAGAACTTTTTATTGCAAGCGGGGATCAACTCTCAGAAAGGAGCACTTACAGGTTCATATATTTCATTTTAGATCAATGAAGCATGACATTGAATGTTATGTTCTGTGTTTATTTAATCTTAAATCACTTCTATAGAAGATTAAAGATGGAGATTATTGTGAGACTCACCATGTCAAGTGAGATCAATCCTGGAAAAAGAAGCTAAAATCTTGTTCATTATCTTGTCCACTAGTGCGTTCCAAACATGGACATATGGTGCATCTCACGCTGATCTCCATATTTACTCGTCCATAACTTCGCCATTATATTTTCCTCCTCATATGGTTGCGGAATTCTATATTGTCATCTCAGGTACGACCTTGTCGACCTAACAAGACAAGCTTTAGCAAAGTATGCAAATCAACTTTTCTTGAAGGTTATCGAAGCATATCAGCTGGGTGATCTCCCTGCAGTTTCTCTGCTTAGCCAGAGATTTCTCAATCTCGTGGAAGATATGGACACACTTTTAGCATGCCACGATGGATTTCTTTTAGGACCTTGGATCGAGAGTGCAAAGAAACTAGCACAAAATGAAGAACAGGAAAAACAGGTATGCATTCTTTCCAAATGAAGGAAAAACAGGTATGCATTCTTCAACCAGGACATCACCTGAATTAGTGAAAAATATGCAGTTTGAATGGAACGCAAGAACCCAAATTACAATGTGGTTCGACAACACAGAAGAGGAAGCTAGTCTGCTTCATGACTACGGTATGTGGAGAACCCATACTAGTAATTTACATAGATCAGTAGCCATAATGCTAAAAGTTGTGTTCATTTAGTATCTGATTCTTCAAGGTTTTAAAACATAGAATTCTCTGAACAAGGTTTAATAATATACTGAGATCCTCGATCTTTTACCTTCATTCTAGGAAACAAGTACTGGAGCGGGCTTCTACGAGATTACTATGGCCCCCGTGCAGCAGTTTATTTCAAGTTTCTAATACAAAGTTTAAAAAAGGGAGACGATTTTCGCTTGAAAGAATGGAGAAAGGAATGGATCAAACTTACAAACGATTGGCAGAGTAGTAGGAATGTTTTCGCCGTAAAAGGCAAGGGCAATGCCCTCAACATATCACGGTGGCTATTCGAGAAGTACTTGAAAGATTCGACTCATTCGATCAGTCTAGTCCAGGATACTTGAAAGAGTTTGTTAACTTTTCCCCCCAAAAAGTCTTTTTAAAGAGCATGATCCAGTACCTAGCATTTCGAGTCACTCTCTATGATAATGATATTCCCTACATGAACTCTCTGCAAGAGATTAATCTTTGTGACAATGTTGCCCCTGATTTTCATTCTATAGTACATTTTTTTTTAGCTCACAATAACACTCGATTTATCCAATAAATTTATAAATTGTTTAGAAAAATTAACATGGATACAGAGATATTCTCTAGTATAATAGAGACGACTGAAGAGCATGAAATTGTTATGTTTAAGCCAATTAATGGATTGGGGAGTCTCCAATAAATTTAGTGCCTTTAAAAAAAAAAAAAAAAAAAGATGACCAAGTTGGACCCGACCCGATTCGGTTTGGGTCGGTTTAGGGATAGTATCTTACTGAATTTATTATTTTGTTTTTATTAAATCAGTTCGTTTAGTTGAAGTTAGCAAATGGAAACACTGTGCATTTACATCATTGTTCTCTAATGTAGTATGTAATAATTTCGTTTTCATTGAAATAAAAACTTGATTGGGAATATAAATAAAATAAATCTGGACTATGATATATGATATTTGTGATTGAGTTCCAAGATGTGATGCACACAACTCTTGTTCTACAAGTAGTCATTTTTCTAATGGTTACACAAACGGTCATTTGATAAAATATATTAAGGTTAAATCTTACATTGTGATATTAAGTACATCTTGTGTCATCAAATGATGTTATTTATTACATCAAGTTAGCAAAATCGTTGTTAAGAAAGAAAAAGTGGGTTTACCGTACTGTTTAAGCTCGAAAATTTGAACAAAATTAAAGCCATATTACATTTTCTTACCCAAACGTGATTAATTCTAAATTCCTAGTTCTCCAATTTTGTTGACAGTGTAATAGTAATGCCACGCGGTAACATATTGTAACTTCATGGCACCACGTAGAATTTAGCATTAATTTGTTTAATATTTAGAAACTTGAGTGACTATTATCATAAAAAAATAAGTTTAGTAACCACCGACTTAATTACTCAAAGCTTCAGTGATCTTTAACATAATTAACCCTCCAATTTTCAATATTGGAACGTACTATTGAGAGAGAAAATTAGCTTCTTTTCTTTTTAATATTTTCTTGAGGTAGAATTTCTCAAAATTCCCGAACAACGGGTTAAATTTTTTTATTTTTTTATTTTTTTATTTTGTTATTAGATAAGTTTTAAATACCATTTACTTTCAGGTAAATAGTGCAAAACCTACAATTCTAATGATTTGGCCAAGGAAGGATATTGCCATGTGCATTCATTCACGTAGTTTAGCCTTTTCTAATAATACACGTTCTGAATAGAATATTATAATTTTTGTTTCAACGATGAAAATCTCTTTCATATTGTGCTACCGATATTCAATAAAATACTTCACAAGAGCCTCTATTGCAATTTTGGGATCACTACGTTGCGAGTGAGTTAGCCAAGTAACAACTTGACGATTAAATGCTTTGAAACTAATTTCTTCAACCGATAATGTAGTTACGAGAGTAATAAGGGTAAGAAGGTATTTCAACATAGTTAGAAACTCCCTTGTGAATACCAAACCAATTTTATTTTTAATCACTAACAATATATTTTGAAGATAAAATTATTATTTACCCTAAAATTTCTTTATTAAGTTTTTATTTTTATTGTTTAAATTTTTTCTAGTAAATTCCAAAAAGCAAAATACAAAGTTAGATAAATTTACAAATCTAGCCACCAAGAACACTAAAATTAAAATGCTAGCATTGCTGTGCAAAACCAGAACCATGAAATGCCTTCTCAATCAATTATCACTTCTTCACCCTCCCAATTTCCCTAATTATTTCAAGAATACTCACATTCTCAATCCCCCTTCTCTCCACTCCGTAAGTAATTCTCTCCATAACACACTTTCACGCTACAAGCAATTTGATGATTTACCTTTGATTGAAAATACAGGCTTTTTGGGGTTCAAATTCGAAGATAAATTTTCGTAGGTCGGGATTTTGTAGTGAAGTAAAAGCAATGGCATCAACAGCTAAAATTGTGCAAGACCCAGAATCTATATCCTACTTAAATCAACGAGAGGCAGCGGAAGTTGATGAAATTCTCATGGGTCCACTTGGGTTCAGCGTGGATCAGTTAATGGTCAGTTTCTTTTTTTTTTTTTTCAATTTAGCTGTAGTTTTTAGGTTCATATTTTCAGGTTTTAGTAGCATGAAAGGTGAGTTTTGTTTGCAGGAATTAGCTGGTTTGAGTGTGGCTACTTCAATAGCTGAGGTAAATTTTTGTTTCATAATCAGTGGTCTTTTAATTGCCGATTTTGAGAAAATATTGTAGGTTGAAATAATCTTGCTCTAGTGGTATAAAAAATTGTGCCACATACGCATATAATTGAATTTTGTATGTTTCAGGGTAAACGTGACCATGCTTAGTTCTTCCTTCTTTCTTTCCTCTTAGGCGAGGTATTGAGAAAACGGAAAGTGATAGTTTCATCGGGTGTCATTTAGATATATTGTCAGATTTGAAACACTTCATACTTGATGATAGTTCTAATGTGAAAATAGGACTTACTGTTAAAGTTGGGAAACACTTCATATTAGTGACATAACATTTTGGTGACAAAACTACCAAAGCATAACAAAGTTCAGTGAATGCAACCAAGAGTAGAATGAGGATGAGAATTGTCAAGGGTTATCAAAACAAGAAATAGCATCTCTTAGACATCTTATACAACAAGGAGAACGTTGATCTTTTAAAATTGATTTTGTGGCAGGTCTACAAATCAGGTGAACATAATCGTGTTCTTGCTATATGTGGTCCTGGGAATAATGGCGGCGATGGTCTTGTAGCTGCTCGTCATTTATATCATTTTGGCTATAAGCCATTTATTTGTTACCCAAAGCGTACTCCTAAGCCTCTTTACAGTGGCCTGGTGACACAGGTATAGGAGTGAAACATAAGTTTACTATAACAGATAGAATAATCCATCAACCTTGCTTATGCATGAGTTTTGTAGTTAGAGTCGCTGTCCGTTCCTTTCCTGTCAGTGGAAGAGCTGCCGGTGGACTTGTCAAGCAGCTTCGACATTCTATTAGATGCAATGTTTGGGTTCTCATTCCATGGTGCTTTCCTCTTTCTTTATTTTATTTTATTTATTTATTTATTTATTTTTGTGAAACTTGATGTTAATTTGATGGTATATCCATGTTTATTTGGCCTATTGCTAAGATAGTGCTGGGAGAAGTGAGAAGTAAAAACGCCTTTGAGTAATTGCTCATTGGTTGTACATCCATCCCAAGTTATTGTTGAAATATAAAATTCTGTAAGTTGTCCATAGCATGTGTATGTTAACGCACCCTTTGCCAGCAGCTTTCCTTCTGTACATTCTCCTTCTGTACATTCTGTGTCCGTGAAAGTGTATGACCATATTTCTTGTGTACTTTTCTAATAACTTCGTAAAAAATTTCCTATTTAGCAAAGAACTTTTTTCTTTCTTTTTCCTCATACTTTTCTGGAGTCTTCAACTCACGCTTATGGTCACAACAACCAGTGTACTTCTGAGGATAGCCCACCCTATCAAAGCATTTTGGTCTGTTCGTTTTCTTGTTAGGACAGCTTTTTTGCTAATTCATTTTGCGTGTGATAATTTCTCTCTCTAATCTATGAATGAGTGCGTTAACATTGTTACTTCTACTATTTTGTAGACAAATATACTATTCTAATATCTATGGTATTTATGACAGCACTAAAATGTAAAAAATTTCCAGATATGTTAGGAAAAACCATGAATATAAGATGCCAGGTAAATTTCAATGTCTAGCCAAAGATTTGTAAGTCTCAGACTCAGGCTAGTTGGCAGGAAGTGGAAAAATTACCTTAGGGTTTGTGAATTCATAGTATATTCATGTTGTACTCTTGAACCCATGTCAACAGACAGAATGTGATGGGACAATACTTGCTGAAAACCTCATGAAGTCTAGCTAGCTTAAATACTGTGCTGAAGAAATGTTGAAGCAACTGATGAAATACACTAGAATGAATATGTTCATGATTCCTCTGGCTATATTTTCAACTAGATACAAGGCCATCAGAAAACTCTATGACTAAAGTTTGAAGAATATATGCTGTCAAACTAGAGAGATCTATCTCCTAGAGTTGCGGAATCAGCCTTCCACTCGAAGAGCATAAAACTAAATAAACAATTACCATTTTCCCTAGGTCCTATAACTGTTATTTGTTTTACACAATCAATCATTCACCAAACACTGTATTTTAAACAATATAAATATGCTGAAAATCTTTAAAAATAGATAATATCTTGTCAGGTTGCCAATAGCTGGATCATCTCGTTAAGTTCTAATGTTCTAATTCATTGAAGTTGACATTTGTCTGGTGAGTGATGGTTTAAAAAAATAAATATTACAGTTTTTTTTCAAAGGTTGCATACGGTACACTGAAGTTGCATTAAGTTCAATCTTAAAGCAACTGAGAGATTTCTAATTATTCTGTTGGTGGAGCCTTTACTTAATTTTACTTTTATATCTTTTATATCTAATTAAATCTGTACAACTCGTCTAGGTACCCCAAGGCCACCTTTTGATGATATGATAAAAAGGCTGGTCACTTTAGGAAATCCCAACCAAAAGCATCAGAAGTCACCTGTCATTGTCTCTGTAGATATTCCTTCTGGATGGCATGTCGAAGAAGGAGATCTTAGCGGTGAAGGCATTCAACCTGACATGCTGGTATGTATCCATTGTTCAAAATTTTTATCTTCCATTTTTCAGAGCGTATAAAAAAGATAGCCTCTTTATTTCCCCCATCATTGATTGAAACTTCTAAAAGGTGCAACCTATATGTAGGTTTCCTTAACTGCTCCTAAGTTGTGTGCCAAAAAGTTTTCTGGTCCGCACCACTTTCTAGGTGGCAGATTTGTCCCTCCACCTATTGCAGACAAATTCAAGCTTAACCTTCCAGCATATCCTGGCACTTCTATGTGCGTCCGAATTGGGAAGCCTCCACAAGTAGACATATCAGCTCTAAGGGAGAACTATATATCTCCAGAGTTTTCTGAGGACCAGGCTGAGGCCGACCCCTTTGATCAGGTATTGTGTCATGTTAAAGAGATTGACTGGGCATTATAAATTATAATTTTTGATGTGTGATATAAGTATGTACATGTGTGTGTGTGTGTGCGCGTACCCATATTTATCCCATAAATGTTATGAGAAGTTCTTTAGTACTTTGTTACATTGATTTTGATACTATATTTCTCTACATACCTGCAAAAATCACTTATATTGCTTTAAAATAAAGCATTTTCTTACTGCAGTTCCAAAAATGGTTTGATGATGCTGTGGCAGCAGGCCTGAAGGAACCAAATGCTATGGCCCTTTCCACAACTGGAAAGGATGGGAAACCGTAAGTGTCTTACTGTGCCTGATTTATTTGTTCTTAGATACTAGTCTTGCAAATAAAATATGATTTTGCAAGATGTGTAAGAATTTACAAGTTTGTTTTAATGCGTCTGTGGCACATCTTAAGATCAACTTGTGAGATAACATTTTAAGTTGATCTAGTTCATATCTCATGTCTAGAACTCTTCATTAGTTTGAGATAAATTTTGGATGCAATTTGATGTTGCACAGATCATCGCGAATGGTATTGCTAAAAGGAGTTGACAAAGACGGTTTTGTCTGGTAAGTTCTGCTCTAGCACTCTTATGGTCATAGATATAGCCCGACCTTTTTCTTTCGGAATTTCAACTTCTGATCCTCTGAGCAGGTATACCAATTATGAGAGTCAAAAGGCTCATCAAATATCTGAAAATCCTAGTGCAGCCCTCCTCTTTTACTGGGATGGTTTGAATCGTCAGGTGAGCTCGTCTCCTCAAAGTTTACACAAAGTGTCATAAAGAATTAGATCCACAATTATCCTGTGGTTTATTTTCTTTATTCATGGGAAGAGATCTCTTCTCTCTATAGTAGTATTACACGGATTGACAAAGGAATTTTGTGGTTATAATTTCTTATTGTATTGGATTTGTTTCTAAAATACCAAAATTTAGAAGGCATTTTATGAACTGATAAACCAATGTCCCCTCAGTGTGTCAAAATCACCATTTTTCTATCTGCTCAACCTCCTAGACAGGGCTGCACCTAAGCTCGTGTTTCGGTATCAATAAAGTCCTGTAGAAAATGTTAACTGCCATATAAAGTAAAATTCAGTGGCAACATGAAGACATCTCCCTTAAAGTGATTCCCTAAACGAGTATGGTTAAACTTCATTGTTGTTTGTTGGTCTGTAGGTAAGAGTTGAAGGGCCAGTGCAAAAAGTATCAGAAGAAGAGTCAGAGAAGTACTTCCACAGCCGTCCAAGAGGAAGCCAGATTGGAGCAATAGTTAGCAAGCAGGTTTTTTTTAATATCCATTCTCCAAAATTATCTTATAACTTGATTGCTTTTCTGATTAGGTTGCACTAGTTACCAAGACCAATATCCTGTTTTCCTTCAGAGCACTGTAATTCCTGGACGGCAGTTTCTCCTCCAACAACAGGAAGAGCTGGAGACGAAATACTCTGATGGGTTAGTCATTCATTCTTTACTGGTCTAATAGTAATTCATGCTCAAGGAATTGGTTTCGGCCCTAATATCCATGTCAGTCTGAACGAAGTCTCATTTTGATTAGGCTGTGAACCTTTGCTGCGTCATGTTTTTTTTTAGATTGCTTTTAGATAATTGCGGAAATTGACCCTGTATATCCATTTTCTCTTTTTCTTTATAGTGGTAACACAAATTTCTAGCATATCAATGTTTCCATGTACATGATTATGCATACAATCATATATATATATATGTGGTTTAGTATCCATGTTATGTCTAAAACCAAATGATATTTAACATCATCTTGTAGGCAAATCATTTATTTTCTTTTTTTTTTTTTTTTGATAAGAGGCAAATCATTTATTTTCCAAATTGTCTTTCTGAATGGGTCTTCCATATCGACTTAAAACTCTAAAAAAGATCTCTTTTGTGTTCTGCGCAGGAGCACTATTCCCAAACCCAAATTCTGGGGAGGATACAGACTAAAACCTGAGCTTTTTGAGTTTTGGCAAGGACAACCTTCTCGCTTGCATGATAGGTAAGATTTTATGAGATTGTCTCATAGCTCATTATGGAGCCTAGTCCAGTGTCAAGTTTTCCCTGAGTGGTTTGAAGTCATTTTTCGTTGCTTTAATTTACAATTTCAAAGTAGCACAGACCTTTTTGGGAACATTCTTGAGTTTAGTTAGCATATACCTGTACGTAGTATAATAAACAATGTGTTTGTTTGTACTTGAGGATATGTTCTCAGAAAACCAGAAAAAAAAAAGATGAATACTGCTGAGAAGAGAACTTTTATTTGATAGAAACGTAACTGGAAAGAAATTTAACTTTTTTTAATAGAATTTATCAGTGAAGACTTGCTTGATTTTAAAAAGAAGGGCAAAAAATTGGTGACTCGGACCAAATACATGTTAAAAAAACTCGACTTGGAAGGAATTATAACACCAATATCAATTTGCCAGATAAGTGAAAGTTGAAAACTTGTCATCAAGGATAAGTACCATCGAGAATAAACCATCATTATCTTAGATACTTCCTATTCTGTTAAGAGTGATTTTATGAAATAGAGTTCAAGAATCAAATGTTGCACTTTGTCGTCGTTACAACCTAATATACAAATCATTTGTGCCTTGTTTTGTGTTATTGACAGGTTGCTTTACTCTCCAATTGAGACTGATGGAATGAGAGTATGGAAAATTGAGCGATTGTCACCATGACTAGTATTTTCAGCATCCTCATTGTGAAACTCTTTCGTCAGCATTATCCTGTTAAATAACAGGATAATGTTTTCTTGTGAAACTCTCTTTTCTGATCAAACAATAAAATCCCCACATGTTCTTGGTGGAACTATTGTTGACGTGTGCATTTTTGGCCAGTTATTTAAATGCGTGTACTAAACAAGCCACTTAGGACAATTGATTTATGTATTGGAATGGAATTGCTGAATGATTAATTGAGAGTCAATTTTCAAAGCGATGAACTCTAAGCTGCGTTTATGGCATGAATATTTATCAAGTCAGTAGGTTTAGAGAATGTCGAACCAGGTCCAATGCAGGATATAGAAAGATTCAGATAGACTTCATGGCGTGATTAAATGAGTATTAAGGGACTAGTAGGATTAACGAGAGGGGAGAGGAATAGCTATAAGAAGCCAGAAAGATTGAAATGTCATCTTAAGTATTCATTTTTATATCAATTTATGAAGTATATTCAATACAGAGTGCTAAAGAATTCCAAGACTTGTCGAAGTTATCAAGAATATATTTCGAACTAAAGAACAATATCTGGGCGCAAGAATGGCATAGAGAACCTAGAATTCACATACCACTCTACACTGGCATCTATGGAAAATGATGAGTTTTTCATTGGCCCTCTTGGCCTCAGATCGTAAATGAACGGTGTTTGGGTTATTCATTTTGCAAAAATTGTGCTTGTAGCAATCCTTCAATTGAGACTAAGCAATCTCTGAAAAATCAAAATATAATTATACTAAAGAAATCAGTTCATATTCAAGAAAATTAATGTACATTGATATTGAAATGACGAAAAACAGAGGAGATTAAGTGTACATCAATGCTCCTGATGACCTCCAAAGTGTCAAGACATTAGTTGTTTTGGCTTCTTCCCGGCAACTTCAGAGTACCATGATTTCCATGCTTCAACATAATGTGAGAAAAGATCCCGCAAAGCTGTAATATCATAAACAAATGGTACTCTATTCAAGAAAAGATCTCATTAATGTTGCAAAAGTCTGTGTTAAATGTCTTCTGATTAGTTGCTTGTTTAGGCAATAATAAAAGGTGGTGACTTTATTCACTATGCCTAAACTGATTACTGCTAAAATTTGACTAGCTTAGAAAGGGACACTGAAACCAGTATAAGTGCTACATTCTTTGAAATAGAAAACCAAAATTTGTAGCTTTTGGAACAATTTCAGAGAAATAAATTAAAGATCAAGGCATTGTGACGGATAATAACTAGTAATTAGTTAATATTAGAAACAGAACAAGATTAGTTAAGCAAGTCGTGGAGAATTATTATCTATGTTTGGTGGCCATTTCCAAAAAACAGCATTTAGAATAGTGAGTTTTAGGAAAATATGTAGTTAAAAAGTAGGGAAACGTTTTTGGTTTACGTACAGAATATTTTATTTTGTGAATGTGTAGTTGAAAATGAATATGTAGAAAAAAAATTCAAATAATGGTTGTCAAACAGGGGCTAAAGAAAGGAACAAGGTACAAACAGCAGTCTGCCATAAGAAGCAAAAAGCATAACATGAAGATATCATGATTGTCCAAGTTATAGTTCAATCAGTGCTAGTGCAACATCTAGAATGTCTGTCATTTAAATAGTAACAGGACTTTTGAAGTTTATTCTATGCAGAAGTAAAAGATACCTTGATTGTGATACTGAGGTCGATGAGTAGAGGCTAGACTTTCCCAATCAATAACTTGTTTTGGTTTGCCATTGCCTGAAGCTTCAACCTTGGGTACATTTACAGGTGCGAAAGGACCAAACTGGAAACTCTTTGCACTTGTTTTTAATGTGTCATCCTCATTCTCCAAACTCTGATGTTTACCTTGCTTTTGCAGCTGCAACTTGGCGTTCCCATCTACCTTGCACCTCTTTAACGTGGAATTGGTAATGTCAGTCCCAAATACCCTTTTCTTAGACTCGTTATGAGATGCATTTTCTAGCCCCAACCATCTGAATGCAGGTTTCCTTGTTTCTGGGTGATGAATCTGCACATAATCCGAGACATATTTTAGTACTTTTTTAGATGCCTTATTTGTTTACGTTTCATATTTTATCACCCACATAAATTTTGAGATAGTTGGCTAAGTACTCCAGGATGTTAATACAGCACGTTTAGATGGAAAAAAAAAGTGATGTTGCAGAATAATCCTCTTCAATCAAGTAGTTAACAAGATGGATCACCTTTTCAATAAATTTCATGGAAGACAGGACATTGGCAATGTCATACAGCCTTCTGACTTTTGCTGCAGAATTATAGAAAAATACTGTTAATCAAAAATATATTAGTAAGATCGTAAAGGAAAAATGAAACGTAAATTACTTCTAGTGGTCATTGAAGTGTGCTTTCCATCCCCAAGCAATAGCTTCGCAGCATCATCAAGAGAAATCAATTCCATCTACAGAGGTAGCGAAAACATGAGACCATATGGTGAGGATCACAGATTGGGAAATTGATAAGAATCAAAAAAGACTGATAAATCTGAAGTCTACACTTACATCAGTGCAAAGGAAGAGCTTAACAAAATTCTGTGTAAGAAGCCCCAGAGACTTCTCCTTTCTGTTGTCACCTAGAATTAAAAGCAAATTTCAAGAAATAAGTGAAAAAATGTCCTAAGAAACAAGCATGGCATAGAAGATTCAGTATTCAATACCAGTTTTTTGTGGCACTGAAAGTTTAGAAACAGAATTGGGGTTTGATTTATCATTCTGACTTAAATTGTTCGTATCTGAGTAGGTTTCATCTTCATCGTCATCTGAAACCTGAGAGATAAAGCAGCATAAAAATAAGGAATCTTGCAACAATGCTATGGGCAGAACTTTATCTTCTTCCTCCTTTTTTTTTTTTTAATGCAATTCACCTTAGAAAACAAGCTATTCCCATTCAGATAGTTTGTATATCAACAAACACAGTTTAGAAAGTGAATTAGATAAACAATAGGATTCTAAGGTATCTCACATAAATAAACCATTTCATTAATTCAAACATGTTCTACAAAAACGAAAAGTCTACACACAAAAATGAAAAGTCTACACAAATAGCAGAACCATATAATATAATATAAACAAATCAAGTTGAATTTGCTGAAGCAAATCATCTCAAAGTGAAGAGCTCGCCCAAACTCATAACATAACATAGGTCTTTAAAGAAGCCACCCCCAAAGTTGCAAGGACCTGAAATTCAAAGTGAAATTTTTTATTTGCCTATTCCTAGTCGTCATGGGAAAGCTCTAACATCTCTTAATGAAAGGGTCAAATCGTGAAGAGGTTGGTCGGCCCCAAGTGAACGTATTATGGGGGACTATCAAGCACATCCGGAAAGGATCAAAGGGATCTCATTGTTTCGTAGCTCAGATCCGAGCAAGGTGCCATCGGACGTTTAATGGGCCGTCTGTTGACACTGTTTTATGACCTGCCGGCTGCCGAAGAAATCTCATATCCGCACATGATAAAAGTGGATACAAGAGGACATCGTTAGTTTCTTTAAACGGTAAGGGTATAAGAGCAAAAGTTGTGTGTTTGTTCGGAAGTAGCGCTTTTTGACTTAGTTTTGCTTTTTGATTTTTGTAAAGAAGGCGCTTCCTTATGCTGGATCATAGCATCAGGTACTCGAGAAGATAAAGATTTACTGATGCAGCGGAAAACCCAAAACCCATTTTTTTATCTGCTCTTGAATATAAGAAGATCAGTTTTCTTGATGCTAAAAAAATCAACGAATCTGTAGGACAAATTTAAATTCTTGATTAGTAGAGGATGTGCAATTTAATGGAACATGTTACTGGCTACTTATAGTGAAGATATAAAGAAATGGCTACTTACTTTCTCAGAGCAATGTCCATCATCTCCATGGCAATTCTCCTTTAAACCTTCATTCTATAACAGCATTAAACATAACAAAAATCTAAATCACTGTTCTTTACTGAAATACATATAAGTGAAATACAATAAATTCACTTTCATAATTCAAGCATTAAAAGGGATTTAGGGTGAAAAACGAAACATTACTTTTAGATCCTGCAAAGCCTTAGGAATTGCTCGAAAACCCTTCCAAGTATACCGATTTTTTGCCTTTCTAGCAAGAATCTGAAATCGCCCAATTCAAATTTCACATTATCAGCCAGAATTCAAATCTATTCTACTTTAATCTATCCAATTAAAGAAATTTCAAAATTAAATAAATAGTAATTACTTTAAGAATTAAAATGAGTTCAAATATTAGAAGTTCTTACACCAACGCTTTCCAAAACATTCACAATATCATAGATCCGCCGCCTTTCCACCCCTAGAAAAATACCCCCCAAAAAATTAAATAATATAAATGTAATCTTCAAAATCACGAAATGCTGCAAAATTCTCAAATGACTACCTAATCGCGAGGCTGCATCGTCAAGTCCAATTGTTTCCACACCGTCCCGATTGTACAAGCTCAAGAAACTACACAATCAAACAGTACTCATTCATACGTCTATGTACAGAAGTACATACGCAAATAGGAAAAAAAAAAAAGGGTTCCCCAAAAAAGTTACTTGGAGCACAATAGACCAAGTGATTTCTGCTTCCGGCAATACGGAGTGTACTTAGATCCAGATTCAGTTGACATATCTGAATTAGGGAAAGCCATTTCTTCCACGTTTCAACTCTACCCAACAACACGCACAGACGTAAAATTCTACTGTTTCTTCACAAATATTTCTGGTTTTGATGCAAAAAATATCTCAAGAACGGCAAATTCTCTACACATCGTGTATACATATATAGATACAGAGAGAGGAGACCGTTGAGAGTTATTGTTGACTTGGCGGGGATTAGGGTTTGGGTAATTTGATTGGGAGGGATTTTGGAAGTTTGAATTTAGCCATGCAATGGCGGGATAGAAAAATTCTGTTTAACCACGCACATTTCTTTAAAATACATTATTTCATAATTTATTTGCAATTGCACATTTTTTAATAAAATAATATTTTCTATCATATCAATAACTTTTACTTACTTTTTAATCGCATATTTTTCATCATATCATTTTTTTCTCTATAATATCCATCAAATACATCTGACAAAAAAAATTCATGTTCATTTCTACTCATACATTTTTAAAATAAAATATTTTGTAAATAAATTTAAAAATTTTTAATTACAAATGCTTCAATACTGCTCAAAGACTCATTCCACAAAAAAATTGGTTGTAAAATTGGGGCTTAATGGGAAAGAGCTGCCTGTCATGTATGAATTTACCTTCTTGACCTTCGTGGATAGTTAGGAATATCCATCGAGTTGAGCGGCTCGTCGGTTCGGCTCGTACTATTCATGCCCACGATCTGCTGGGGCTCGTCAAAAAATGAGCTCGAGCACGAGCCTAGCGGCTGGCTCGCTAGACGAGCCGAGCCGAGCCGACTCGGCTCGTACTATTCACGAGCTGCTCGGCGAGCAGCTCGTGGGGCGAGCCCACGAGCCAGGCTCGTGGGCTCGTATATATATAAAAAAAAAAAATTAAAACAAACCAACAAAAGTGACCAGAACGGTCACTGATTTTTCAGTGACCGTTTGGTCACATTTTTTTTTCTATTTTTCTTCTCCTATAAATACCTACCTATTACAACAATTTTTTCTCACCAAACTTTCACAATTTCATTCTCTAATCTCTACTCTACTCTACTTTCTACTCTCTACAATTTACAAATCATTATCAACCATTTCATTCATTTATTCTATAATCCTCTTCTACATTTTTTTACATTATTATCTTGATTTTACAATTCAATTTCTATTATCACAAATGGATCCACGAGCATTTGTTGAAAATTTGTTCGGTATGGAAGACGAAACACATGCCCAAAATCAATTTGGGAATGAATTCGCCGGTCTAAATGAATTACCAATTCCAGAAAATATTGAAGATTTCGACGTTCGTGAAGGTAGTCATCCAAATCCAATTGATTTGGATGACATTGATGTTGATTCTAGTGTTCCGATTGATTTGGAACAAGATGAAGGATAGTGAGTAGGTTGTTTGAGTGAAGGGTAGGGAATGGATTTCCATATGGGGTACAAAATTGTAGGGAATCTTCCATTTTAGTCCCTTTTTTAAAAACAATATGTTAAAATTCTTTTTTATTATGGCTCTGTTTAAGCCACCTTATTGTAGAATGAGAATAAAAAATATAGTCGTTATTGGGGCCCACACAAGAGATAGAAAATTTGAATTTAAATGTTAATGTGATAGATAACGATCATATTTTTCATTTTAATGAGATAAAAATGTGGCACAAACGGGGGCTATATATTCATCTTCAACTACACATTCAAACAAAAAAATGTTTTGCACGTAAACTTAAAGTTCTTTTTCTACTTTTTAACCACGCATTCTTATAAAAATCACTATTCAAAACATACTTTTTTCCATTTAATAGTTGTCAAGCAATGGCTTAATGAGATTTTGCAAAAAAATTATTTTAGAATAATAAAAGATTATGTGATTAAAAAGTAAGCCATTGTTTTGGCTCTATTTTAGCCCTTGTTTGGTATCTATTATTTTTCAAATATGTTGTTCTCTCTTCTATTTTCAATCACTTTTTTCAATAAAATAATATTACACGTAAATTAAATTTTTTTTTCATTTTTTAATAATATATTAACCATCAAATCACCATTTCAAAATGCATTTTTAGCAAAAAAATTAGGGTTCGAATAGACATTTAATGAAATTTTGAGAAAAATATATTTTGAAATAATAATTTTTTAGAAATTGTGTGGTTAAAAAGTAAACCCTGAAAATGTCTAGGAGAAAGACTACTTACCCAAGCTCTCTTGCTCTATCCAAAGATACTATCTCTAGTAGCTCTATCAAGAGCCTGCTTAAACAGTGTAAGAACTTGCTTTCCTAAAGAAAATTAAAGAGGAAAGTTTTGGATTTACGTGTAATATTATTTTATTAAAAAATATATTATTAAAATGAAAAAAGGGAAAATATATTAAATTAAAATGGAGCCCAAAGAGGGGCTAGAGAAAAAAATAGTTTACATTTACTATTATTTTATTGAATAACATGCTATTACAAATAAAAAAAGAGAAAAAAAATCAAATTAAAATGTGTGAATAATAATTAGTAAATCATGAGGCGTGATTTGCTTTTTTTTTTTTTTTTTTTTTTTTCAACATGATTTCAACTAACATTAGAAATAACATAAAAATTATTTAAACTCCTGTTTAAATCAAAATTAATAATTAATTTTAATAACAGAATCTACAACTTTTTAACTCATATTTCATTAACTTTTTTTAATCAAAATATACTAAAAATTTGATTCTAATCTCTATCAGACACTAAATTTAATTTTCAACTACATATTTTTAACTATTACTCAATATTATTCACACATTTTATAGTTTTATCAACATTCCTTCTTGAAAGTTTCTAATAATTAATCTCGAACAACAACCTAATTATGGCCCCGTTCGGGAGGGATTAAAAGCCAATTAAAATTGAAAATATGGCCGTTATTGGGCTACACTCGTCTAATAAAAGTCAACAATAACGACTATATTTTCAATTTTAATCTGATTTTAATCCCTCCCACACAAGCCCTATAATTACTAGTGCAAATCATGGGAAATGATTAAAGCATGACATTGCAAGGCTCTTTGGTATGAATTAAAATTTAAGTTTTGATATAAATTAAAATGAATAATTAATTTTAATTACATATTTTATGATATCCACAACTTTTCAACCATATATTTCATCATTTTTATTAAAATTTACTATAAATATAATTTCAATACCCACCAAACATGACTTAGCCCTTGTTTGGACTCCACTTTAATAAAAAAATGGGAGGAAATGAGTTTTAAAATAGTAATTTTTTAGAGAATTTGTGATTAAATCCTTGTTTGATGGTCATTATTTTGAGCAAAATAGAGTTTTAAATAGTGATTTTTTAGAGAATATATAGTTAAAATCTATGAAAAAAATTTGAGTTTATATGCAAATATTTTATTACGTAAATATATAATTGAAAACAAGTATGGGAATTAAGGAATGTTGAAATAATGGTTACCAAATAGAAATTAAGAAATAAGGAAAAAAAATTCGATTTACGTGTAATATTATTTTATGCAAGAATATGTGATTTGAAAAAACCCGAGATTTTGAAGAAAAAAATGGCAAAACTAGCTTGACTACGTGGAGTAAAGGTTTGAAATACAATTTAGGGACAATTGTAGCAAAAAATCCAAAACCTTTGAAATATTAGCAGACTTTCCTTAAACATTTGATTTATTGCAACCGTCACTCCTAATCTTTCCAAATGTTGCGGGTGAAGTCCTTTTGGACGATTTTCATCCATAATTCCGTCAGTTGACCAAAATTTTAACTTTGACCACATTTTTAATATTTTTAAAAAGGGACAAAAGAGTAATTTTATATTTATCTCATTAAATAATGAAATAAAAAAATAAGAAATTAAGAAAAACACATGGTGTCTTCTTCCCCTCAAACACACCGACCACCTCCACCTTCACTGTCCCTGATATTCATGCATTTCACAAGGACGAGAATCAACAGACTCTGACTTCCACCTCCACATCTCTCTCTCTCTCTCTTTATCCGCAAATGCAATACACCAGCACTAGTGACCCATTCCACCCACCCACCCATCACAAAAAGGGAAAATCGAAAACTGGAGAGAGAGAGAGAGAGAGAGAGAGAGAGAGAGAGAGAGAGGGGCAATCTATATGAAATAGAGGCAGCAAAATGAGTAAGTTAAACACATCCAGCTCGAAATTGGATTTGGATCGACCTAATATTGAAGACTATCTCCCTTCTGGATCCATCCAAGAGCCTCGCGGCAAACTACGCCTGTATCTCTTCATCCATCCCATTTTCTGTATCTATTTTCCTAATTGATGTAATTTGAGCTAATTATAATTTGTGGTGGCAAACGTGATTTGCTCGACATTTCGCCCAATTATCATTCTCATCAGCGCGCGAAGGCCCAAACTCCCCGCTTGAATCCCTATTAAAGATTCCTTGGCGACGCAATTGTTCATCCCTCGACGGCCGTTCGTTGTTAGAGTTGAATTTAAGAGAAAAAATAAGACAATACAATGAGAATAGAATTGTATTGAATAGTATAATTTATTTACAAGAGAGGCATCCTATTTATAGTTTTACTTGATATGAATGTTTTACTTTCTAATCAATGTGGGACTAAGTAACATGTACATTGTGTATATATGTATATACATTAGCAGCCCCCCTCAAACTCAAGAAGGTGAAATGGAGACCAACTTGAGTTTGGAAACTAAATCCTGAAGGCGTCCGGAGGATGTGTTTTAGTGAAAATATCAGCAGTTTGATCGGCTGAAGAAACTAATAATAGTCCAATAGTCCCACGGGTGAGATGATGACGTATAAAGTGACAATCAATCTCAACGTGTTTTGTGCGTTCATGAAATACATCATTGTGAGCAATTTGGATAACACTTTAATTATCGCAGCTTATGATAGCGGAAGTAGAATGAGTGACGCCCATGTCTTCAAGTAACCAACGAAGCCAAAGAAGTTCTTGAGTTGTATCAGCAAGGGCTCGATACTCAGCCTATGTACTGGATCGAGCGACTACTGTTTGCTTCTTGCTGCACCAAGAAATAAGAGAATCACCAATGAAGAAGCAATAACCAGTGGTGGATCTACGATCAGTGGGGTTACCTGCCCAATCTGCAACTGAGTAGGCGCGAAACTCAAGTGAAGATTGGAATGAGAAATGAAGACCATAAAATAAGGTCCCTTTGATGTACTTGAGAATCCGAAGTACTGCGACATAATGGGATGTGCGAGGAACAGAGAGAAATTGACTGACAATATGGCCAGTATAAGAGATGTCAGGGCGAGTAACTGTAAGATAAACAAGACTATCGACCAACTGGCGAAACAAGGTGGAGTCATCCAAAGGTGTACCATCCATAGGAGTGAGTTTAGAGTTGAGCTCTAGAGGAGTAATACATGTCTTACAATCTGTGAGTCCCGCTCGAGTAAGAAGATCAGAAGCATACTTTGCTTGCGAAAGATAATATCCCTCAGACTTAGAAGTGATCTCAAGTCCCAAAAAGTAACTAAGCTTTCCAAGATCTTTCATCTTGACATGTTGGCTAAGATAAGTCTTGAGATCCAAAATTTCGGATGTGTCATCACCAGTGATGATCATATCATCAACATAGAGGAGAAGAAGGATAGTACCCTGGTCTGTTTTGCGAATGAAAAGAGCAGAATCATGTGAGCTGGAAGTGAACCCAAAATCTGGTGCTGAACTTGGCAAACCAAGCCCGAGGAGCTTACTTGAGACCATATAGAGCCCGACGAAGTTTACAGATTTGATGCGGAAGATGATGAGAACCAGGAGGAGGGCACATATAAACTTCTTCGGTGAGTTCACCATTAAGAAATACATTTTTCACATCCATCTGAAACAATTCCCAATGACGAATGGCGGCAACTGCAATTAGGCTACGAACTGAAGTAAGGCGAGCAACCGGGGCAAAGGTCTCCTCATAGTCAATCCCATACTCCTGGGTAAACCCTTTAGCTACTAGCGAGCTTTGTACCGATCAATGGACCCATCATAGTGAGTTTTGATCTTGTAGACCCACTTGCATCCCATAACATGTTTGCCCTTTGGTAGATCCACTAGATCCTAGGTATGAGTGTTTTTGAATGCCTGTAGTTCATCATTCATTGCTTTTTGCCAAAGAGGATCAGAACTAGTTTCACGATAAGACTGAGGTTCATGGTGAGAAAGAATAGTAGAAAATACAACAAAGTCACGAATATTAACTGAAGGAATTTTTACCCTGTTACTTTATCGAGTAGGGAAATTAGAAGCTGTTGGAGCGGATCCATCGGAATAGACAAGTTCTTCAGAAGAGGGTAAGGTGGATAACTCAATTGAGAGATCTGTAGACATGTCAGTTGGTAATGACATATCTGAGAGTGAGAGAGTGAGAGGATGTGTTGGTGGAAATGTTGACTCAGAGGAAGAGTTTGTCTCAGGAGTGTCAGGAAAAAGATATGTGGAGAGATCAGTGAATAGGAGAGAGGTGTTGTCATGCGGCAGGTGAAACTTGGATATAGAGGCAAACATCTTGTGTTCCCAAAAAACAACATGACGAGATACTCAGAGACGTTTGGAGTAAGGATCCCAACATCTGTAGCCTTTGTGTTCAATACCGTATCCTAAAAAACAACATAATCGAGATGTAGATTCTAATTTGGTACGTTCATGAGGCTGGAGAAGAACAAAACAGGCACAACCAAATACCTTAAGAGTGTTATAGTCAGGAGGGTGACCATAAAGACGTTCAAATGGTAATTGATTCCCAGTGATGTGAGAAGGCACGCGGTTCTTGGTATAAACAGCTGTAAGAGCAGCTTCACCCCAAAAGCGTTCAAGACATGAAGCGGATATGAGAAGAGCACGGAAGGTATTGAGAATGTCTCGATGTTTGAGTTCAGCACGCCCATTTTGTTGAGAAGTGCCTGAACATGAACGATGAGGAAGGGTGCCACGTTGGTGAAGAAAGTTAAAGACTTTGTAGTCTGTGTATTCAGCAGCATTGTCAGCACGAAACACTTTAATATTGCAAGAAAATTGAGTTTTGACCATGGTAACAAAATCAAAGTACAACTGGGGTAATTCAGATCGATTGCGCATAAGAAATATCCAAATGTAACGAGAGTAATCATCAACAAAAATGATAAAATATCTAGAGCCTCCCATTGTGGGAGGGAGAGACGGGCCCCAAACATCAGAGTGAATCAAATCAAATGGTGCAGAGGAAAATGAATCACTTTTATAAAATGGCAATGCCGATTGTTTTGTTAGTTGACAAGGAAGACAATCAAATTGTTCTTTAGTAACAAGTCCTAAATGACCACTAGATGCTAAAGATTGAAGACTAATCAAATTGTTCTTTAGTAACAAGTCCTAAATGACCACTAGATGCTAAAGATTGAAGACTGCCAACAGAAGCGTGATCCAGACGAGAATGCCAAAGACTGATGGATGGTGTAGATGAGACTAGAGCTTCTGTTTGAACTGATGAGGAGAAACAGGATGAAAGTGAAGATTGATGAGCTCAAAAAGTCGTCCAACCTTACGGCCTATCCCAAGAGTTTGTCTCGTCTTTGGATTCTGCACATAACAACCAGAAGCAGAAATGAGACAGTTAGACTAAAGTCACATAATTGACCAACAGATATAAGATTGGGAGTGAGTTGGGGAATACAGTACGTATCAGGAAGAGAAGTGTTTAATGTCGATATTTTTTCGATATGACTCACAATCATAGAAGAACCATCAGCAGTTTGAATAGTTGGAGCATGATTAGCAAGATGTTTGGTAGCAAATATAGTGGAATCAGGCGTCATGTGATTACAGCATGCAGAGTCGAAGAACTAGGATGAATTACCTGAGGTGACTGATATAGCAGTAGAGGGTATATTACCAGAATGAGCAAGGACTTGTTTGACAATTTCTTCTATGTTAGAGGCAGAAAACGTCTCACTGGAAGTAGTGAATTATGAACCTTCAGCAGTAGTGGCAGCTAATCTAGAAGGAGTACTGCGAGACATGTATTGTTGGGAGTGTCTGTTGGGTTTTGAAAACAATCACGTTGAAAATGACTTAGGGCTTGCTTCTGACAGAATTGACAAACTCGAATTGGGCATTCCAAGAGAGCGTGTCCTGATTTCTTGCAGTAATTGCAGAATTTTGAAGATCCAGATGGATGCCCTTTCTGTTGAAAAGATCCAGATGAATGTCATTTGTTGTTGGGTTGAGGTCCTCTGGGAGTGGCGAAAACAGCATCTATAGAGGTTGTTTTGCGAGGGGCAAGACGAGTTTCCTCTGAAAGAAGTTCAGTAACAGCTTGATCTAAAGTGGGTAAGGGATTGCGGTAAAGGAAAGATGCACGAACATGCTCAAACTCATTAGTGAGGGTCATGAGAAAGAGAACCAAGTGTTGTTGATCTCGATAGTCGGAAAATTTCTTAGCATTTTTGGCATCTGTAAACTCTGGTTTTGAGGAAGCAAGTTGATCCCAAACATAGTGCATCTCAGATAAGAAACTATTGATAGATTGCCCAAGTTGTTGTTGCATACGATGTAGAGTACCCAGAAGTTGGTATTGATGAGACAGATCTGCGGTGATGTAGCGTTTCTGTAGAAAATCCCATAATGACTTGGCAGTCTTGAATCTACCAAACTGGAGACTGATGGAGCGTACACGCGTGTTGCGAATCCAAGTGATAATTTGGTGGTTCTTGCTATCCCACTCTTCAAGACGGTCTATGTATTTTGTGTTTCTTCTCCAACGACTTTCTCTAGTTTGGTGATATCACCAGTGACATAGTGCCATAACTTTTTGCCCTTAAGAAAGCTTGACATAGCTTGAGCCCATATGGTATAGTTGAGTCCTTCCATGATAATGGCAATGGATTGTGAAGACTCAAGATACTCCATAATGTGAACGAAATTGGAGGAGGATAAAGAAAAATAATAATAACTAGAACCGAACTGAACTGATGGAGTGGTGGCTGAGATGACGTCGATGGAGAATAAGACTCCGACTATAGTGACTACCCAACAAGTATGACGAGGATATACGAAAAGTTTTTCGGATGTGAAGGATCCGCTAATAGTGGCAATGGCAGAGTATACTCAACTCTTGATATATCGAAAACCACTAAAAATAGTAGCTCTGATACCAAGTTGAATTTAAAAGAGAAAATAAGAGAAAGTAAGACAATACAAAGAAAATAGAATTGTATTGAATAGTATAATTTGTTTACAAGATAGGCATCCTATTTATGGTTTAACTTGATAGGAATGTTTTACTTTCTAATCAATTTGGGACTAACTAACATGTACATTGTGTATATATGTATATACATTAACAGTAAGAACCATAGGATTTGAAGTTTGCGGTGGAGGTGGCAGTGGTCGGCGTGGATTTTGGATTTTGGTTGGTGTGCCAAGACTCTATAGGACTTCCTGCGTCAAGAAATTGTCGTAAAGGGATAATGTGTGCAAAGTGGTTGAGTTTGTGATAATGCTGGAATTTCTCCCGAAAGACTATTGTTGTAAACCTATAAGAATTGAAGATTGGGAAACAGAAAAATGGAGTGTGGAATTTTGCCTATGAACTCATTGACAGACATGTCTAACTCTATGAGTGCAATTAGATTTCCAAGTTCCTCCGATATTTCTCTTTCAAGGGAAACTAGAACAAGTCGGTAATTATCCCCAATTTTGGGCGACGGCGACGGTCGTCGGTGTGGATTTTGGGTTTGAGGTGGGAGTGGGTGAGGTTGAGAGGAAGAAGACATTTGAGTGTGTGTGTTTTTTAATTTCTTTTTTTTTAATTCCATTATTTAACGGGATAAATATAAAATTACTCCTTTTCTCCTTTTTAAAATATTGAAAATGTAGTCAAAGTTAAATGTTTGGTCAACTGACGGAATTATGGATGGAAACCGTCCAAAAGAGCTTCACCCGCAATATTTGAAAATATTAGGTGTGGCGGCTGCAACAAATCAAAGGTTTGAGAAAAGTCTGTTAATGTTTCAAATGTTTGGAGTTTTTGCTGCAATTATCCCTACAATTTAAGACCTCATTTGATCCTCGTCTTTTTCAAAATATATTTTTCTCTCTTTTCTTTTCAAATACACATTTTTCAATAAAAGTCTTTGTTTCATCCACATTTTTTTCGAAATACATTTTTCATTCTCTTCTCTTCAATCACATTTTTCAATAAAATAATATTACATGCAGTTCAAAAAAATAATCGTTTATTTTTAACCACATTATTTATGAATCTATAATTTCAAAATACATTTTACACAAAAAAAGGGGCTCAAACAGGCCCAAAATAATGTTACAGCAATTCAAAAAAAAAATAAAATCGTTTATTTTTAATTAAACAATATCCATCAATATAATGTTACAAAATACATTTTACATAAAAAAATAAAATAAAATAAAATGAAATGAAATGGGACTCAAAGTGCCTCTAAACGTTTGAATTAAGAGCCTGTTTGGTAGGAATTTTTGGGGGAAGAATTGATTTTTGAATAGTGATACGATGGGAAATGTGTGGCTAAAAAAGAAAAAAAAATTATTGATGTGATAGAAAATATTATTTTATTGAAAAATGTGTGATTGAAAATGAGAATTGATTTACCGTAGAAAATCAAAATCCATTGATGTTTGCTAGTTTTTCTTTTAAACTTTTTGATCTCAAAATCTTGCAGACCTATCCGTCCTTCCATCTATGAGTTACCAGCACACTAGAACGCAAGGTCACGTCAGAGTGCATTGCAAAGTGTTTGTGTCCAGGATTGTGCAACGATAGTTGGCACTTTGACACAAATCGTAAATCCGCTTGTGTTGGAGCGACAAAATGGAAAGAATTTGATTTCAGTTATGCGGAACAGCTCCTCACTGCACTGGCTCTGCAACAGCACCACAAATTTCTGCGTGGATGTTTAGCGACAGATGCAAAGATAAAGAGAGATAAACGAAGATCCCTCAGAATAATGGCGTCTAAAGAAACCTGCAGAACCGAACTCCTTTCCGCCGTACGACTCCTCAGTGACCGTTGTCTCTACTCTGCTTCCAAATGGTAAACCCTAAACCCCTTTTGAAAGAACCCATTTTTTGTTCAATCACAATTCCCCCATTAAACATCCAAATATTTCATTTTTAATTTTCACGTTTCATTTTTGAAGGGCAGCGGAGCAATTGATGGGGATAGAGGAAGACCCTGCGAAGCATACCCCTTCGCAAACGCGATTCCAGCGTGGAAGCTCCAGCATCCGCCGCCGGTTCCTAAATGCCGCGGCCGCCGACTCCTTCTTGTGGCCATGCCGTCGATGGCGGGTGCAGAGGAGTATGATTTTGATGCTATTAATAATGATTTTTATTTGCTAGCAAAGTCTTGCTTTGACTGCAGAGAATACCGCCGGGCGGCCCATGTGCTCCGGGATCAGATAAGCAAGAAAGCGGTCTTCTTGCGCTATTATGCGCTATATCTGGTTGGTTTTCCGCGCAAATCTTGGTTGCATTGCTGTTTATAATTATTCATTTATGGCTTTTAGATAATTATAAATTCGATGGCTTGATTTTAATTGATAAATGCTCTTTTTCTATGTGGGGTTTCTTGATTGGTGAGCGATTCGGTGAATTTTGGAGTTGTCACTTGAGTTGGAAAGTTCAAAACTTTAAACGTTGGCATAACAAGATCTTTTCCATTTTTTGACAAAATATATACTGGATAGACAGGGACTTAAAAAGATTGTTATCAAATGGGTAATCAAGGGAAGTAAACATTTAATACATAGTTCTAAGATACTATAACGACAATAGAATTATTATTGAGCTGCTGAAAGATAATGTTTTAGTAATTTACCTCACCGAAGATAATAGAGTAATATATCTGTGTTTGTTTGTGGGTCTTGGGGCAGTAGGCTGTTCGAAAGTATGGCCTACGCGTATCCAAATTTAGCAGAGATCTGCGCAATATCGTGCATTAGTAGCATTTTTAGAGAGGATTTTGTGTTATCCAGGATGGTGTCGAGGAACTGATGATGCTATAAATATGTTTAATAATTATATAATGCGTTGTACGTAAGTTTGAAATGAAGAACTCTCAAATCTCAAGCTATGTGTAGAAATAGTTAATTTCAATAACCTAGTTTGATAGGTAAGGTGAGAGAAGACAAAGTTGAGATATTATTATGTCAATGAACTCAAGAAAAGATACTTAAATTCAGTTCTGTAGCCAGTATGCTAATTTGTACATTGCACTCAAACAACAAATACATAAAGTTGGGAATTTTTTTAACTAGAATTGCATTCATTCACTGATGTTCTTCTAATGAAACTCTCAAGGCCTTTCAACCAATGTTTACCTTTGCTGCCAAATTCAGGTCAGTTCTGGATTGCTACTAAGTGTCGTGATCCAAATCCAATGAGGAATCGGAGGAAGATATCTACTTATTGATCTGTTGCCGAAACTGTATCTAAGCGTTTTTCTGTATCAATTTTCCTTGATGGAATTAAAATCTAGAACACAAATTTTAACTCATTTTGAACAAAAAATGTGATATAAAGTGCATCTATGAGAGAGAAGATGTAAGCCATGGGGAGTTAATAGGATACCCAGCCAAAATGTGACAAACGTGCTTTAAAAGGCTTCGAATTTTAACCAAACACCGGAAAGTTAGGTGCTGTTCTCTTTGTTGTTTTCAAACCGTTTTCTGTTTTCGATTTTCCAAAACAGTGAAAACGCGTTCTCTTTCCTATTTTTGAAAACGCGTTTTTGAAAACAAAAAATTTTTTTCACTAAAAGCACAAAATGACCAAAACCACGTTTTGGGAATTTTGGGCCAAAACACGGTGATTTTTACAAAACACGGGAAATGACTTCTCCTCATCCTCTCTCTCTGCTATTCCATTTCCATTTCCATTTCCCTTTTCCATCTCACAGATCCACGATCTGAAGCTTCCACTGCCATTTTTGGAAGTGCGGAGGAAGAAGAGGAGGCTATCGTACCAGCATGCCGGCCACGCCGCCGTCAAAGACAGCGGCGCAGCCGAGACCCATTTCAGCGTGAAAATTGTTTCAAGCGAATCGAGGGCCAGAGACTCGTTAAACGACACTGTATGGTGTATGAGCTCTTGTTGGATGAACTCCAGTCTAGATTACATGACATGTCTATCACTGCCAACGAGACCCATTTCAACTTGAAAATTGTTTCAAGACTCCCAAAGAACCCGCTGTCAATAGTAAGTCAAAAAAATTCGATGGAAACAATTCGGATATATTTATTATCCTTTTTATTCCTGAGTATGATAACTCTGAAAGAAAGTGAATTGGCTTTGTTGTTTGTTTGGGATAACTTTTGGTTTAATTTGTTAACAAGTTTGAATCTCGGTATGTTTGTCTTTGTTGGAAATGTGAAGCATCATTTTCTGTAGTAGGGTGTTCTTTATAGATTGATTATATATATAGATTTTGGTGGATAGGGATTTCTTAGTCTTAGAGCATTGAACTTAAGAATAGAACATACAAGTGACTTACTGGTGCAGGCCAGGCGTGCAAATGAAAATTTTGTGGATTTGGGGATTAAGGCACATCAGCTGTTTGATTATTTTCCCTTCGGCAGAGATGACCATAAAGATCATACTAGGCCTGTTTTTCTATTTAAGCATGACCCTTTTACAGCACAAGGGCTTGGCAAAATATAAAAGAAAATTAACATAGCTGATCCCCTGAACAATGTAATCTCTTTTTATATTTACTTATTTTAAACGAATGAAGTCTTCACCTTGTCTTTTCAACATGCCAATATGTTCATTCCTGTACACCTATATTTTTGCTTATGAGTTATCTTTGTTGCATTCATTTTGAATCAGGAGTATGCCCAAAAATTCACGATCCGAAGTTGAAGGAAAGGTAATTTATAATAATAATTTTATCGACGGTTATATTATAAATGTCTTGAAATGTCAATTCAGCCTCCTTGTTTATGCTTCTATTTTCAAAATCTTTTTTAGCTTGGTGTGGTCTTTATCATGTATGATTGTGAGCTTACGAATTGGCTTCCAATTAACTTTCCATGGAGATAAAGCTATTCATTAAATAGAGATTAGCATTTCGTCCTCTTTGATCGTTTTGCATTAAACGCAAACTAATCAATTAGAGATTCAATGTGGTTGTCCCCTTGGGAATGCCTTTGATCTTCAATAATAGAACCGAGTTTTATTTTGGTCTCATAACATAGAAAATATTATGAAGGCATGTTCTACTAGAATTTATTCTTCGCTCCGCAAATCTACAACTTGGAAACTATTGGAACATCTAGGAAAGATACACCTCTTGGAATCTGTTTTTACTTTCATTTATTTTTATTTTTTTTCTGACATTCTGGTGAACACTAACCGTTGGGAGGCATATGCTGTTTTATTTGTATTTCTCATTCATGATTCGTCAATGAGCTGTGCGCTTTTCCTCTCAAAAATGTTGAGCGCGTGCAAGAATTTGATTTTAACGGTAAGATTTGATGGCAGATTCTTGTCCTACTATGTTGAGTAGCCATCACTTCTGATTTGAGCTATCACAGAGTGTATTTCTATCCCGATTGAGGGTCATTTTATGTAGTTAAGATAATGAACCTTTGTTATGAAATATAGACTATTAATCAGTCTATTATTAAGGATAGATGCTTCGGGTCTCCATATAGGAATCATGCATCTATCGGGCTTCTGTAAAATTAAGATATTATGTATTATGCATGTTCTACCATGTCTCTGGCAAAAATTATTACTACTACCCTGTTGCTAAATTATTTGAACTCTTAATTCTCACGTTACAATGACTAGTTTTATGGGACTCTTTTTGTGTCCTCTCTTTTATTTTAATAATTATAAGTATGTTCGAATAATTTTCAGTAATAACCCCCCATCCCCAGTTTCAAACACTTATCTAGGATATTCAACAATATAATGGTCATTTTTTTGACACTTTTTCTAGTATTAGCTTGCATCCCACCTAAAAACATTGGCACAAGAACCATTCTCCATAATGAATTTTCTGCTAGTCTCTGAGATGCTTTTGTGGTCTACTTTGCTTTGCTGTCATATATATATATGAGCTAACCTCACAGTTGTAATAAGATTAAGCTGTGTATCTCTTTAGTTTTGAGAAGTCCCCCAGGCACGATTCATATGTTTCCAAGTTTGAAGCAGAGCTAGCTCACTTTTGTGAGAAGTTGGTATGTATTCGTCTTTAAGAATTCTGAAGTCCAAATCCTCGAGTACATATACTCCTTGATTGTGTTAAATGGCTGATCAGTTTTTCAAAAAAAAAAAAAAAAAAGGAGGTTGATATTCAGTGAAGAAGTTGATGAAGAATGGCTAAGAAAAGAAGTGAACCAGTTTGCTAAAAAAATCTGATGCTGAAGCTAAAAAAAACAGAGAAGTCTGGTGCAAAAATGAGGCTGGAAATGAAGCTGATGAAAGGCAAATCTGGTTAGCTCAAGCATTCAGCAGCAAAGGCAAGAAAAATTGAAGAAAACTGAAGAAACAATCTGAAGAAGATGGATCGAGATTTTTGAAGACTTTGTCAATCAAATTATATGTTGTAATTGTGGTACAAAATGGTTTTGCTTGTAAGGTGCATAAAGTACAAAATATGGGTTTGTGCTTGTGATTTTAATGCTGTTAATGTTAAATGTTTCTTTCTAGTTCATGGAGTCATTTTGCAATTGCACCATCACCTTAAAAATAGATCTGCAAACAAATTTTGTAAAGCCAAGCTCTTTCAAATGTAATCTCAAAGGAAGCAAGCTTATAACGTTAGGGAATTTTCATGGAAAGATAAAGGCTCTAGATGAACTGTTGAGGAAGCAAGCTTATAATGTTAGGGAATTTTCATCTTCTACCACATTTGATCTTGTCATCTTGACTACTCCATTTTACTTTCAAAGGCACCTAATCTAATCATAGGTCTTTCTTGAACTGAGCATAACCATATACTTTCAATAGAGTGCTTGTTTATCCCATCAGTTATGGTTTGAATTTGTTCCCATTTGTCCAATATATGGTGTGCAATAGTGAGGCAAAATTAGGAAGTAAGATGTGTATGCTATTGCATTCGTCGGCCGGTTTTCAATAAATAATAATATTACTGATAATAGTCATCATGTTTAGACGATTAAAATTGTATTTGGCAAGAATTATGAGAACTAATATGAACTCGATAAGATTAATTTCAAAATATTTATTACCATGTCAACATGAGATTAGTACTCTCCTTTTGTTTAACTTGATTATGTTTGGTTGTGACTTGATGCTAGTTAATTCTTGTCACAAGTTACGTACAATAACAAAAACAAGGACTTGTCAAATGTAATTTAGGTTGTATTTTTAATATCTGAAAAAAAAACATTTGAAATTTCACCAATTTCAAAATTTATATGTTATTTAATACTATATTAACATTAAACCATTAAAATTTATTGAATAATCAGATTTTTTAAATAAAATATTATTAAAAAAATTCTCAAAATTTCAAAGTAAACGCGTTTTCCATTTTCATGTTTTCAGAAACAATTTTTCAAAATGACAAACAGAACGCATTTTCAGAAATTTCAAAACAGACACTCAAAACACAAAACACAAAACGAATTCAAAACACAAAACACAAAACTGAAACACAGAGAGAACAGCACCTTAGCATCTTGTGAGGGAGACCATGAAGTGGGAGCGAGAGTGAGAAAACAGAAGAGTCAACTTTGGAAACATTCTTTGATGCATTGCATCACCAGAGTGTTGAAAATTAAGGGGGTGTTTGACACCCATTTTAATAGAAAAATGTGTTTTTGAATAGTGAATGATGGAAGAATGTGTGGTTAAAAAGTAAGGAGAATTTTTAGGTTTATGTGTAATATTATTTTATTGATAGAATGTTTGGTTGAAATGAAAAAAAAAGAAAAAGAATGAAAAAAAAATGGGTGCCAAGTGGGGGCTAAATAGAAGATAAATATATAATTGTTTTTGAGAAAATTTATGTGGGCAGGAAAATATTTGTGGGAGAATATATCAAATATTCTATTAGTTTGTGAAACAATCATTTCTTCTATAAAACAATGCATTCCTACATAGTTTGCAAATATAGTAATTTATTGGGTAATTGGCTCAAAACGTCCCTACCTTTGCCTATCTTTGTGGAAAACGTCCTTACCTTTCATTTCTTGACGCAAAACGTCCCTACCTTTCACTTTTTGTGTGCAAAACGTCCTTTTCCCTAATTTTTAACGTAAAATGACTATTATACCCTCCAATTTAAATAAAACAAAAAGGAAAAGAAAAGAAAAATAAAAAAAATTGTAATCTTACTCATAGACTTTTTTAAAAAGGCAAATCAGTCCAAAACTTATAAAAAATGGGTGTTGGTGACACACACTGCTTTCTTCCCGCGAATCCCACCTCCAGCACCATTATCCTTGCAAACCCAATTTCCAAAACCAGCCAATTTCTCCATGGTCAGGCTTCGAAATGCAGCGGAGTTGAAGAAAAATGGAGACCCATCAAGGAAATTCTATGAGTAATTTATCTTTGATCCTCACAAGATTGACCCACAATTGCTTCAGAAAATGGAATATGATGCCCTCGTATGGAGTTCCCTTCATGGCCTTCTTGTATTACTGACTTCTGAAATTTAATTTGTTTCATCAGGCCATTAATGAAATTAATTCAATTGAAATCGAAAGTTTTCTTTATTTCATCTCCTTCTTCTTTTATGTAACTGAAAAACATCATTTTTCCCTGTTACATTCTTTTATGCAAATCAGTCCAAAACAAGGGGGGATCGAAGATTGGGGAGGTAATTAGAGAAAAGGGGGAAGAGGAAGAGGAAGAGGAAGAGAATAGTAAGAGTGGTGAAGATTTGGCTGGGAAGGAGATTGCAAATGAGGAGGTAGAAAGAGAATTTGATTTAACTAATAGGGAAGACTTGGATCAAGAAGCTGTTGATGATGAAAATAAGGTTTCAAGAAGCAGAAAGAAGAAAAAGAAATTGGGTCCTTTATTTGCTCCGGCAGATTTCCGGCACATGTAATGCACCACCAGCTCCTCATCGGTTGGATGGAACCTGAACCCCGCCGGCATTTCCAACTTCTGATGATTTTGATCGCCACCATCCTCCATTCACTCTAGAATTTCTTACACGTTTCACAGGTGAGTTTAATTTTCCCAACTCTCAAAGGCTGGCAGGAAACAAAGAAACCGAAATGTCTATACATGGGATTTTCTTGCGGTAGTGGGGTGGGTGGTAAGGGAAGGGCAAGTAGAGAATGGAGGTTGGTGAGTGAAATGGCGGTGGAAGAGAGAAGGGACTCCAGGGTGAGAGGTTGTGGCTGGCGAAGACGGCGGGCGGCCCGGTTGGAGGGAGGCGACGGGTTGTAGAGAGAGAATGATGGGAGATAATTAGGGTTTGTGAGGTGGGGTGAAATTAAATTAGTGTTTTGGACTGATTTGCCTTTTTAAAAAAGTTTAGGAGTAAGATTACAATTTGTTTTTTATTTTTCTTTTTGTTTTATTTAAATTGGAGGGTGTAATGGTCATTTTACGTTAAAAATTAGGGAAAAGGACGTTTTGCACACAAAAAGTGAAAGGTAGGGACGTTCTGCGACAAGAAACGAAACGTAGGGACGTTTTCCACAAAGATAAGCAAAGGTAAGGACGTTTTGCGCCAATTACCCTAATTTATTTTTCTCAATACTTCATAATTATGTCCTGGAAAGTCTTGCCTGAAGACGGTAAATAACATTATGAATGATAAAGAGCCTGGCATGAAAAATCAAGTGCTAAGCATATCAAGATTTTAAGCTTTAAAAAAGCATGCCAATGCCGGTTGATCAGAGTATGTATAGCTCGTGACTTTATGTTTAATTCTGAAAAGTATTACTCCTAAGAAGAGAATATCTGTCTAGTAGAGTTAGAGCCTGTTTGGAATTGAAGGTATGCAAGTCAAACCTTCTTATAAGGACATTTAGTCATTTATGCTTAAAAAAGATTTCAGTCTGCTGTGTAAAATATTTCAGAAAGAGCTCAAAATCCCAAATCAAGCACCTAGAAATTTGCCCTCATAAGCACTCACTATATCTGGCTTGTAAACTCTCAACTGAGCACACCAAAATTTCTTTTAAGCATTAGTTGTATACTCAGCTTTTTTTAAAAAGTATTTATAAGAACTTTGGGTTTGACCTATTAAAAGGGCATCTTCCTTCATTTCTGAATTTCCAGTTATACGGTCAAGGAAAAATATAACTCTACTTTCAAAAAAAATTGTTCATCAAATTTAAAAACATAAATCCATAACTCTACTTCCAAAAAATAATTGTTCATCATGTATTCTATCAGAAAATACATGGATACTTTTTTTTAAACGGTTCACGGGGCGAGTTCGAGACGGGGCGGTTTTTTTTGCCATCTCTAGAAACAACTTTAACACCCCACCCCACCCCACCCCACCCCCGAGAATATCACGCCCTTCTGAAAGCACCACAGCAATAGGTCTTCCTCCTTTCTCCACTATCCCTCTCCACTTCCAGCCTCACATCCCCCCCGACCTTCAGCTGGTAGCCTTGACACTCTTCCCTACCACCCCAACCACAACCATCTTTTCCTAATTCCTTCCATCTATGGTCATCCCATCCCCCTCCCAACCTCTAGAAGCCATCACAACCTCTTTCCATTGATCACCAGTCACCCATTTTCTTTCTTAATGATCACATCATCTGCCCAGTTTTTCTCCACTCAACACATCGTCAATGTCACTACAAAAGGGCATTCTTTGAAACCTATATTGACATGTTCATGTGTGTGATGGGAAACGAACTATGTTGTTTACTCTTTATGCTCATTGTCTGTTTTCTATTGCTTTTTCATACAAGAAAATAAGGGGTAGAGACCGCGGGGGACAGTAATTTTTCTTTTGATGTTTGATCTGGACCAGTTTTTTATTTGAACTTATAACATGTATACGTTCGGAGACGTGGCATTTTCAGCTTTTTCTCAAGTTTGCCTTGCACTGATGAGTATGCACATTGGATTTTTATCTCATTTGTATTAGATGTGCACTTTGCAGTGGAAATAAATTATCGTTGAAATTACTGAAAAACTAGCAATATATTATTTGCAAAGGCAAACTTGTCTCTCCTCATTGCTTTTGATTCATGAAGACTGGAGAAAAGCGAAAAGAAGAAGAGATGATAGAACTGGAGGGACCCTTAGGCAAGAGCGGCGCTGTGAATAAAGAAAATGTCTCTCTCGAGAGGGAGTTATCTACACTCCGCAAAAATGGAACAATCGATTCCTTTTGTCTTTATGTGTATGGTCTTGTCCTTAAGGAGAGAGGCAGCGAGAATCTTGCAAGGACAATGCTTGTCGAGTCTGTAAACAGTTATCCTTGGAATTGGAGTGCTTGGTCCGAACTGCAATCCTTGTGCCCTACGATTGAGACGTTACAGTCTTAATCTTAATTACCACTGGATGAAGGACTTTTTCTTGCCAGTACATACCAAGAACTCCGGATGCATAATGAATCCTTGTCCAAGTATGAACATCTACAAGCAACTTTCAGTTTTAGCAATTATATCGAGGCACAAATTGCTAAAGCTCAATATAATCTGAGGGAATTTGAACTAGTCGAAGTTATATTTGAAGAGCTCTTAAGAAATGATCCTTATAGAATTGAAGACATGGATATGTATTCCAACGTCCTCTATGCAAAGGAATGCTTCTCTGCTTTGAGTTATCTTGCCCACAAAGTGTTCTTAACGGATAAATATAGACCTGAGTCTTGTTGCATTATTGGAAACTATTACAGTTTGAAGGGGCAGCATGAAAAATCAGTTGTGTATTTCCGGCGGGCACTCAAATTAAATAAAAATTATTTGTCAGCTTGGACCCTCATGGGTCATGAGTATGTCGAGATGAAGAACACCTCATCAGCAGTTGAAGCCTATCTGCGGGCTGTGGATATAAATCCTTGCAACTATCACGCCTGGTACGGGTTAGGACAAGCTTACGAGATGATGGGAATGCCCTTCTATGCGCTTAACTCTTTGAAGAAGTCGGTATTCTTGCAGCCAAATGATTCTCGACTGTGGATTTCAATGGCTCAGTGTTATGAAACTGAACAGCTTCATATGGTTGAGGAGGCAATCAAGTGTCACAAAAGGGCAACTAATTGTAATGACAGGGAAGCAATTGCTCTACACCAATTGGCAAAATTTCATCGTGAACTTGGTCACACTGAAGAGGCAGCATTTTATTACAAGAAGGATTTGGACAGAATGGAAGCTGAGGAGAGGGAAGGACCAAATATGGTTGAGGCTTTGATGTTTCTTGCCCAACATTGCAAATCTAAGAAAAGATTCGAGGACGCGGATGTGTATTGTACTTGCCTTCTCGACTATACTGGTCCAGTAAGTCATCTTACATTCTTTCATGTACTGCATGTGATATATATTGACTCATATTTGCTTATCTTAAGTTTGAAGATTAGAACAAGTTTCTCACTTTCTTACCATTTCTTATGCATAAAAATAATACAGGAAAAGGAAACTGCAGAGAGTCTTCTTCGAGGAATAAGATATGAAAAGTTGGCCGTTGAGCATTTCCCACCTAAAATTTCGAAGGCCATATAAGTTTGTTTGAGAATTTTTGGTGTGTGAAAGACAGTCAATTCGAATCTTGAAGGTGCAGAAGATGTACTTATAAAAAAAAATGTTGATTTTTGTCATTAGAACTTAGCTGGTTTTTTTACTGCATAGTTGTTTTAGTTTGATTTCATAAATTGGATAATGTATCAGTAACATTATTAATATTTCTTTTCTTGGAATAAAAAGTTTTGTTGGTTGACCATTGGGAATTTGCTATTGAAGCAATGATTTCATGACTTATTTCACATTATTAATTGCTCATGTTAGCACAGGTTATTCGTTTTATATAAAACACAGCATAATAGTATGTGACAATCTGTTTAGTTTTCAACATCAACTGGGGAAGCAGGATCCACAATTAGACTCTAAATACATAATTCTTGCACACATGAACACATCACAAACATTACATAGGATAGCAACCAGAAGATGACGACGACGATAGTTAGGGACCAATGCAATTCAAGGCAGTAGCTAGTTCTTCTGCGGGTCAGAGAAGAAGCTGTTGATGGACGGCATGATTTCTGGTCGCTTATTACGAACAAATTTTCTAAGACCATGCTCCGCATATTTTTCTCCCTCAGCGAAATTCTCCAATACTCCAGCAGCCCTACCTTGTTTGTTTACCCTGTTTAAAATCATAAGCATCACTTGTCTTTCCTTCGTTAAGCTAATATCAGTTGTGCTCCTGAGCTGACTATAGGCAGTGTAAGCAATCGCCTACGGCCCCGCTTTTATGAGGGCCCCTAAAAAAGTTATTTTATATAGTTCATAAAAAATTACAAACAACTAAATAAAGTAGAAATACAATCAATCTGGCCAATTCAGCCGTCCAATTAGGAAACATACTAATCTTTAATTTAAGTTATTGTTTGAGTTGCAAACTTGAGAAATTGTTTGTCATAAGAGACGATTGTAATGCTTGTAGAATATTATTGATTATATCAATTACAATTACACTTGCCGAGAATAGCTTCTCAAAGTGAATTTGATAAAATCTTACATTTAGTTAACAATGTCATAATAAAGGTTGAATGGATTGGTCATGAAATTTAGTGAAAAATAAATTTTAAAACAGATCGATTGTAGTAATATAATCTTTAATTTTCTATCAATAAATCTAGAAGAGTAAATTTTGATTTAAAAATTTAAAAGTTTTGGATTATTATTTTTATAATTTTGAATATATATATATATATATATATATATATATATATATATATATATATATATATATATATATATATATATATATATTTTAAATAATAAGTTCAAGTTTCTGAATATTTTGATCTAAAATTTCCGCAATTTTCCGAATTTCAATAAAAGATACAAAACCATTTTTTAAGTTTTCGAAACGTTCTAGATGCTTCCATACATGATACATCCTACAGTATACTTGTACAATGAAATGAATTGAAGACAAAAATTCAGATTAATAAATTTGGTGGTCTTTATAATTGTTTAAACTTTTAAAATACACGAAATTGAGCTCTTATTAGACCTCTGACGAAGAACCAATACTGTGATTGTGTGTGCCGAAGATAAAATTTAAATAAAAATGTTTTCACACGAATTTGTTAAAATGAGAGAGAGAGATCAACCTGACTTCAGGATTAATACACATATTGCGGATAAGCTGGAATCCGCAGATTCCGATTGCAGTTCCGACGGCGGCGAACAGTGGATACACCTATACATACACAAATCGCATCAGAAAAAAACTTCCGATTAAGTCCATTTCAATTCCACCACTTCAACCAAAAATCTAGGGAGAGAAAGTTACAAACCTCAGGCCTAAACCAGCGACTAGCTGAGGAAGAAGCCATAAATGTTCGAATGTTTCTGCTAGTAGAGAGAGAAAAATTGGGATTGACGATGATCGAGGGTGTCAGGTAAAAGGTTATAATCAGACTGACAATTATCAATATTATCCTGACATCTATTTACGATATAATTGCAAGAAGATCCCCAACCTTCAAATCTTGACACCATCATCATCAATCTCTCATAAATGTAGCAGCACGAGTCCTTCCAGATGGAATCTATCTAAATGGATGTTCAATTCCGCTACGTATACATTGTTGTTTACATTAACTTTGACATTCTTCCACTTAGCACCTATTATAATCGTTGATTTTTTAAGAACCATTTCACATTACTGATCAGATTTTGACATATAAGGGCGAATGTCATCCTTAATGTAAACAACAATATACAAACAACAATATACATCGAGCTTAATTCATGGACATTAACTAGGTATGTGAATAGTACATGGTCAACTTTACTCAAGTGTAAAATGATACTTAATCAAGAAATTTAAAAATAAAATAGAAATAAAAAGCAAACTATACATAATTAAATCATCGTTTCTCCACTTACAAGGTGTGGCTTGTGATTGGGGTAAAGTGTCGATCGTCAGTGATGATTAGGCAATGACAATGGTTGTATTGGAGAGCAATGAAGACGAGGGATTTTCAACTTCAATTCGAGGGTTCTATTACTAGAAGGGTGGAGTATGTGCTGATTTTTCGTTTTTAAATATTGCTTTTGTTTATTAATTCAATATTCTTTACTAACTTTTTCCTTGAGAAAAGTTGTGCATGCGCTCGTCACACGCCACCTATTTAACGGCAATATGGAAGGATACAGTCCAAAAGGACTTGTACTGTTTATTTATGAAGGTTGTTGATGTTAGTAACAACTAACATGATTTGAATATTGGATTCGTTTATACTTTTTGAAAATATCGGGACACCAGATGCAATTGTCTATTTGTTTACGTACGCACTCTGTATTATTGATTGGAGGATGAAGGAAGCTGATTGGCTGTTCGGGAAAATATGCTGACTTGTGTCCAACCATATCCAATCGTCAGAATCCACGTGTCCAAGATTTTATTCTTTCTACGTTTCTCAAAATTAATTTCATTTTTGCGCAATGTTTACTCAAAAGGACGTGCCCAATATATTATAGGTTTAAAAGTATATTCTTTTCATTTGTAATAAAAAAAAAATATTTTAAAAAAATGAACAAGACAAAATTATGAACTTTAAGGACGTGTTCAGTAGAGATTAAAATCGGATAAAAATTAAAAAACTAAAAATCTTCTATCCTATTACGCAACCTTGTCTTAATGACACTCATAGCTGAAAATACACGTTCTGTAGTTGCTTTTGGCTAATTGATTTATAAATGAGTCATTTGCTTTTGGATTGGATTTTGGCTATTTATTTATTTATTTAAGTAACTATTGTATCTTTTATTTAGGTCTAAGATTTTTGTATGGTTGAATTTTAAAGTGTAAGTTATTGGGTCAATATTTATTAATGGATAAAAAAATATTAAAAATTTATTTAGCTACTCTTTTTCCTAGCATCAAGAAAGTCTTAAAGAAGTGCAAGTAAAGGAACATACTGAGATTCTACTAAATTATCAAAAAACAAAATCCACTATATTTAATCACATAAATGAATAGATAATCATATAAACACGCACACGCACACACACATTGTAAAGAATAATGATATTCATCTAGAGTCTAAATGATCATCAATCTATATAACTGATAGAATCACTGTCAATTTGTCCAATGAAGTTTGAATGTATTTTTTTATGTATTGTCATATAGGCCGGTGATCATCTATACTCTAAATGAATAGAATAAGAATAATGTCATCTAGCATTAATGATGTTAGAACATCAATTTAAGTGGTGATGAGTCATGTGATTTTACATTTAAATGAATATATCATTTTAGTAATTGTTACCAAGATTGGTGCTTAACACCACTGGTGATGAATAACATTACTCATATAATAATATTATTTATCACAATTAGAGATAATCAACAGTCTCTATGGCAGGTAATGTGTTATGAGATGATAAAGTCAATTAAATGTATGAATATAAGACTCACTGTAGTGACCATATCATTTAATGTCATATCATATGGTGATCATCTTTAACAAAAATAAATAAATTTACTAAGATGAATATCATGGTTAATCGTGTCCTCCACGAAAGTAGGGGATTTCATCTGCAATTTTCCCTTGTCAATATAATTATCAAAGTTTAATCGTGTCCCCTAAATTCTATATATAAAATTATTGTCATATCCTTCTCACACGTTAGGTAATAATTTTTCTCATGATATCATGGAGAGGGACCTTAGGGTGACATTCTTATAAAAAGCAAGTGAAGCCAATCTGCAACAAAATTAAATAGCATTTATATTGGACGATTTATTGCTACCAGAAGATAATAATCTTTATTTCCTCATATATGGACAACTTTTTCTCAAATATTGTTAAAAATATATATAAAAAAGCAAAGGAAAATTTGCAGGGGAGGTTCCAAGCCTTAAAAAAAATGTGCATAGCGATCCCAAACTTTTAAAGGAGCAAGACTACTGTTATGTCGGAGCAGAACTACTATTATTTCATAATAACTACACCCAAAATAATAAATGTGTCCAAAGGACCTCGATATGATTTTTATCCAAAATTCTGTTCGTCGATCAAAAGTTAAACGTTTAACAAACTTTTAAAAGGGCAAATGACCTCTTCACACTTGTCAAGGGAATGCGGGCAAAATTGCTTTTACCGATGGGAAGAACGTTAGTAAACCACAAAGACGGATATGCAACACCCGCAACACCATAATTGTAATCAGACCAAAATTCGAGTTCGATTTCTCAGCTTTGGATCTAAAGCGATGAAAACCACCACTACTTTTTTTTCTTTACTTCCATCTGTTATCGAACTAGGCATATAAATTTCGTCTTTAATTTTAGTATAATCTGTTGAAACAAGAAGTGTATCCCGTTGGATTTTTATATGTGCAACATGGATCAAATAGAATTTGAGTGATTTTTTTTGGCACCGGATGTACATTGCTAGGGGCACCATGGTGTTTGGTTGAGTTCAATTCGAATGATGAGAAACTTGGATCGATCAATCATAAGAAAATATTTAGACAAAACGTTTTTGTTTCATTCCACTAATCCCATACTGATATTGGTCCCTAACCTACACTTTCTTAATCGATGACCCAATTTGTAACATCGCATGCTTACTTTTTTGTTATTATAATTTTTGTTTTGATTATTATTATTATTAACATTACATTTATTGATTCATAAATGTGAATATCTTTGACATGACTAATTATAATTTTTTAGTGGACTGTGTGCCTTGGACACCCAGACGATCGACGTGCCATTAAATTATGTTTAATACAGTTATAATTTTATTAGTATTAGATTAAATTACAAAATATATTTTACTATGTACTTCTAATTTATCTTGCTTTTAGAGTTAAACGATATCTTTCTTAAAAAGTATATTTGGATAAATTAATTAAACAATATATATTTGGATGACATAATAGCCACACCACATATATATGGGCACGTATATTTGTGTATCTTGAGTGTACATTCCATTGTATACATGTTCGTGTTCATTCTATTGTATTCTAAAAAGTGTTGAGCGGGAAAATGTGTTTTTTTAAAAACTGTTCAATCATGTATCGCCACGCGACACGATATTCAAAATGATGTAAACAAAGATGTACATGTAGCATGATTATAAAATGTATTTATATGTATGTATATGTAAATGTGGTTTGTGATATGTATTTGTCTGTATGTATATGTAAATGTGGTTTGTGTTTGCGTACATAAATCAATGTAAATTTAAATCTAAACCCGTGTCAATTTGTGTATACATATTTTAATAATAATATAATAAAAAATAAATAAAATAAAAATATTATGGCTTAATCTTTAAAAAGTGGATTTCAACAAAGTTCCTAAATAATTGATATGAATTAGAATTTGGGCACGTTGACTTCGTGGGTTACTAGGGAGCAGGGACATCTGCACTTGTCGTTCGAAAATTAAATAGTTAGGACTCAAGGTAAGTAAACCTCACCTTATTTTCATATGAACGTCACATGATTAAATGTATAAACCAATGTTTTGAAAACCGGTCCGGTCATCGACCCGAAAAAAGGTGAAGGGTCAAGGGTCAAAAGATTCAACCGGAGTCGAACCGGATGCAATAAATATATATAAAAAAAATACTATGAAAATAATAATTTTTTTAAAATTTTCATTTTAATAATTCAAAGTAAATCTATCTTTGTTAATTAAATTCATTAAAAATTAAAAATCAATATGTTAAAATAGTTTACTTGGTGAAATTAAAATAGTTTAAACTTATAGAAAATGATATATAACATTCATATATTAATAATCAAATGCAATTTAAGTTAATTTTGAAAATTAAATAAATGAAATGATGAAGGTGAATATTACAATTTAGTTAGTTGAGATTCAAAATCAAATTAGTCAATTAGACATACATTTGAGAAACGATTTTGATGGGCATTCTAACATTTTTTTGTTATGCCACTATCGCACATTGAAAGTTTATGAAACAATTGGAGAGAAGAACATCTATGAAAGGTACTATCCCACATTAAAAGTTTATGAAACCATTTGAGATAAGCGTGTCTATAAAATGAGTATGACATCCAATAATTCTCTATGGACTTTGGAATTGTAATAATTTATAAAGTCCATTGATGATGTTAAAATTTTTTAATCTAAAAAAAAAATAGGGAAAATCGCTCAAAATCGTGACCGGTTCACCGGTTTATGGTTGAATCGGCCAGTTCAGTGGGTTTTGAGCTGTTTTGTAATAATCAATTAACCGGGCATGGTTTGACCCAATTTTGGGTCTTGTTCCCAGTTTTACCGGTTGAACCAGCTGGGCTGGGCCGGGCCAATTTTGACAACATTGGTATAAACATATTATCTATATGATTATTTTATGTGTACACAATCTTTTGCACCCCCTCACATGGAGGGGACCCACAAATAGTTTATTGTATGTGGGCCCCCCTCCATTTGAGGGGGTGTAAAAGATTGTGTACATATAGCACTTCCCTTATCTATATTGCCCTCATATGAACATAATATACGATTATTATATTTTATATCATAAATGTTTCTCAAACATATTTTTTTATGACAATGCATCCATAAACATATATGAGGCTTCATGAGATAAAAAGTTTTCAAATGTTAATGAGTAAATTATTGTTTTGAAAAAGATACGTGTATCTCAAATATTTTTATAGGTTTATGTCTATACCATAAAAAGTATGAGTGGGAAATGAGGCGTGGAGGACCGGCGTATCCGACCAATGTTCAATATTAATGTTAACTGCTTTGCAGTACTGCCGGTAGAATGAATCAAATTCCAAATAATAATTGCTCTTTGCATTTTGTTTGGCTAGACGATACATTAAATTGAACTCACAATGTTAACATTACTGTTTTAAAGAAATGAAATAAAAGGGGATACATAATAGAAAATTTATTTATTTTAAGTAATGTACATGCATATCATAAGCACTCATTATATGCATGGTGTTTGCTTATCGAACATTAGCTCATTCAATGTTATCTCTCCTTATTTTCAGATGATGCGAGGTGACCACTTGAGGCGAGATGGACTTAGTATTGTCTGAGTTAAAACGTTCTATTTCTAACCAAATAAGATCATTTGAACCCTTTTGAAATTTAAATAAATTAATCATTTCCGATTATGTAATTTTTTTTACGCAATTGTCTAGAATTTTAATAAACTTTGCAAATTATGATATAAATTGAGTTTAATTGATGATATTCAATTCTATCTATTTTGTTGTATTTACTTTTTAAATAAAAATTAATGCTAGTACTCATAAGTTTAGAAATGTTTAGACTTGGTGTGTTACACGATTATTTATTTTGCAAATTTTTTATGAAGAACTGGAGAATTTTGAGGGTTTGGGATTCCTCAAGAGCGTATGTGATGGTTTAGAGTGGCAAGGAAGATGAAGGATAATTTTTTTCTTTTGTTTATTTTTATTTAATTTTTTAAATGTTTAGGTGGAAAATTATAGAGTTATCTGTTTTATCTTTTAAAAAATATATCAAATGTTTTACATTTGACTAACTAATGAATTTTTAAATGGAAACCAACCAGAGGTCCAGGGCGGGCCCTAAAAATTAAGAGACCCTAGACGACTAATTATCATAAGGCCCCTCAACATAATTATTTCTTCACAAGTGTAGTAAAATTTAAATATTTAAATAATTAACAATTTTATATTAAAAAGAAGATTTTATATAATTCAAAAGATAAAGTAGCAAACTAAATTTTTTTTCTCACAACCCGAAATATTAGGCTATCATAAGATTTAACCTTATCACATTTTGAGATGTAAAATCGGTAATCCCACTACTAAAATTAAATTTTTCCAATATATTTTTTTAAATAGAAATCATAGCTAATACATTCAATTGTTCTTGTGATATTGTTGATCGAAGATAAGATTATGTCAAAATAATTTTCAAATTATTTTGAGTTTCGTGTTCGATATTTAATATTCGAGGAGACGCCTCTTCCTCTTCCTGATTTTCTCTCTATTAGTAGAACAAAACTATTTTTTTATGTGGATTAGACTTCGGGCCTATTTTTTTGAGGCCCCTTAAAATCTGAGGCCCAAGGCCCTGGGCCAGGGCCGGCCCGGCAGAGGTCCTTGTATTAGCACATCATAGCTCAGCAACAACAGCTATTGTATGAGTCAATGGAGTGAAAGGGTGACCCAAGATTAAAGAAGTGATAAGATTGTAGACTCACACAACATTGTCCATAGAAGTGGAGAGACGTTGGGGATAAAGAGGTTCAAATGTCAACAAATTCAAACCAAGATTGTGAAACTCTATCCATGCACCTCATGGATATCAGATTTAGATACGAGAAAATTAATTCTAGTGAAATGCAAAAAACACCGTTTCAAGTCTATTTACACTAGAAAGAAAACAATCGAGGATATGAAGAGTATATCCACTTACATATTTTGTGATCAAAGGAGTCGTTTCCCACCCAGGAGCTACTTTACCATATATTCAATGATTTAATACACGCCATATAGTAGTTTGTATTGACCAGATCTAGAACTGTTTGTATATTTGTTACTTTTCATTGTATATAATTATAAATATCTTATATTTCCTTGTCCTTAAGTTCTCAATAAAATAAAATAAAAAATTATAAATTCTTTAAAATATACTTGCCTTCTTTCATATTTTTATCTTGGTATCAAAGCTATTGTGAGCACTCGACATACCACAACTTTCTTTTCCATTATGACTTCAATTATCCTTAAATGTTGACAACTTCATTAAACTCACACTCATCCCCAACCAATTATCTCATATGGCGTGAACAAGCCTTAGCTCTTGCAAAAAGCCAATAACTGATTGATCATCTCACCAATGAAGACCCGTCTCCACAAAACAAACCACACCAAATCCAAACAACTCCACAGAAACAGAAAATTTCATATTAAGGCCCTGTTTGACGCACATTAAAATTTTCATTTTCATTCTTTTACTCATTTTCAACCACACATTTTTCAATAAAATAATATTTTCTATCACATCAATAAATTTTCCTTCTTTTTCAATCACACATTCTCCATCATTCTACTATTCCAAAATACATTCTTTCAAAATAATATCCATCAAACACACCCTAAAATTAATAGATGATTTCTGATGGGAAACCATGTAGCAATTGCAGTTACGAAACCCACACAAGATTGATTCGAACCCAAGAAAATAAAAAATGAATGTTTAAGCTTGATTCAAAAATATTGAACCAAAGAACCAACACAATCGCTGACAATATGTTGACCCCGTGATTACAAGACTCAAGAATCTCACTCTTTTTGTTTGAACACCATAAGAAATAATCTTTATAAGTTTAAAATTAACTGGATGAAGAACAAAAAGGAAGGAATAATGTCTTGCAATAAATCTCTCAATAAGTGTGTGTCCTTACAATGAATGGAATGAATTCTATTTATATGGAACCCATCAAACCTAGTTAAAAAAGAAATTAAGTCTTAAAAGATATAAAAAATATACCATGCAAGAGTATGAACTAAAATAGAAGATTGTGTGAAATTTGAAAAATTCGCAACTGAATTTATACTGTGCGGCCACGTAGTGTAAATCTATGCAGTCTCATAGATCATCTGGGCTTCTCCTTTGTGGTCTTGGTAAATGGGTATTCGACCGCATGTCCTAAGTAACTATGTGGTCACATAGTTGTTCCGCCTAGCTTCTCCGTCTATTGTTTGAATCAATTTGCTCCATATCATTTCATCTTTCCGTGATCAATGTTTCATCCACTGTGATTTGAATAAGTAGTCAGATTGCTTCTTTGTCCCACTTCGTTCACGACCTAGTCATAGGTCATTCCTCAACGATCAATGGATCCTTACCTGAACTTGCCCTCGTATCATGGATCACATCATCTCCCCACTATTCGAAATGATTCGACCTCGAATATGTACTTATATCAAAGAGAGAAAGATAAGAAACAACAAAAATGAAAATTATCTTTAAGATCCAAATTGTCGCCTCTGGTTTCAATCATGACCTTTTTTACATTAGAACAAGCCATTTTCGCCTAAGCACCCAAACTCAATCATCTGATTCGAATACTTTACGCTTCATTCTTTGGCTAATTTGAGATACATATAATTCAATCCCCTACTTTCCATCTAAATTATTACTTACAATAATAGTTAAAAGAATTAAATCAAACAAAGTTAACGGATTTAAACCGTAAACCATATCAAAATGTGTAGTGGAAGATACTAAATTGGTTCCTAACATATTTCATAAATTTGAACCAAGTTGAGGACTTCAAGATTGAAATATAAATTCTCATGCCTCAAATCACCCACAATGCACTCCAATTGTCTATCATGATCAATTAATTTCCTGTAACTTATTAGAATATCATTAACTAGTAATTGATTATCTATGAATGCATATGACAAATGACTTATTACTCTCATAGAAATATTAGATGCATTAATATGTGTATAAGTACATGTCCCATGTAAAAAAAATATTACTATGTGCTAGGCCATCATCTAACATATGTATGGGTATTGATTCTTTACCATACATAGTTAATGATTCTTCTTCAATGCTCTTCAAATTCTCTACTTGCATCGAATCAATTGGATACTCAATAGGTGATATCTTACTAAATAAGTTTTTATGGAATGAGTCTTTGAGTTCCTGCAATAAAGAAATATCTAAACTGGAGATGGGTTTGTTAGTTATCACTAAAACCCTCAATCTCACATTTTTTGCATAGAAATTCACTTTTGATTTCTTTGTCCTCTCATTAGATTCTCTTTATTTTCTCTCATGTGGCTCTACTCTTGTTTCTCACAATTGGCCACATCACTATCTTCTCTTCTCATTTCCTTTTGCCCTTCTTTGTTCTTTTTTCTTACTTACCCCCTCAATCTCAATTGATCCTTATAGACTTGTTGTGGTGTTAATGGTACCAAGGTAACAACTCTCCTATTTTTTACAAAGTTGTACCTATTCTCTAATCCATCATGTTTAATCTTCCTATCATACTGCCATGGCCTTCCCAACAAAATGTGCCCAGCATGCAAAGGAATCACATCACACGTTACTTCATTATGATATCTCCCAATTGAGAAATTCACCAAAACTTGCCTACCATAACCTCTCAACTTTCATCTAACCACTACAATTTATAAGGTTTAAGATATTTTATTGTAATCAATCCTAATTTCTCAATAAGTGTAGTACTAGCAATATTAGTACAACTACCCTATCAATAATCAAACTAGTATGAAAGATATTCTTCCATTGCTGCTCCACATCATACAATTCAAATTTGTATATTAAGAGCACGCATCACCATTAGTAACTCTCCTCCTAGAGGGTACTTTATTCCATCTCCATCATTAGCATCCTCTAACGTGGGCATTTCATTACCGTCACTATCACTATCACTCTCACTCACCACTTATCCATTGTCACTCAAAATCATTGCCCTTTTGTTTGGACATTGAGAAGCAATGTGCCCTGATTCTAGACACCTAAAGAATTTGATATCCCAAATTTTAGAAGGTTGGGAGTCCGTTTTGTGTGTAATTTTGCTAAAAACTTCCTCTTTTCTCCTTGGTGGTTCGGTCTTACTACTCAAAACAACCCCATCACCTCTATTAGCATCCCACTTTGTTTTCCAAGAAGAATTAGAACTCGTTGTATATCTAGCTGCCAATTTCCTCTTCAATTGCCTGTCAACTTTCATAACTACATGTAGCATGTCTACCAACTCCACATAATATTTTAACTTACCACATTAGCTATCTCCCTATTCAAACCATTCAAAAATCGAGCTATGGTGGCCTCCCTATTATCCTAATATTCGCTCTAATCATAGCAATATCCATCTCCTTATGATAATCCTCCACACTCCGAGAATCTTGGTAAAGGCTTTGCAATTTTTGATGAAACTCCATATAAAAATGATTAGGCACGAATTTCTTCCTTATGATAGCCTTCAATTCTTTCCATGTATTAATATACCTCTCACGGTTCTTCCTCCTAGATGTTACTAATTGATCCCACCAAATGATAGCATAATCGGTAAATTCAAGTAATGTAATATTTGCCTTCTTTTTCTCCTAGTAGTCGTGGCCATTAAATATCAACTCTACTTTCGTTTCTCACTCCAAGTATGCCTCCGGATCACTCGTTCCTTTGAATGAATGAATTGTCATTTTAATATTTCACTATTTCTATCAACACTATCTCCAATGGGATTTCTACCTCTCTTTTCATGCCTAACTCTTTTACCCCTTATTCTTCCTAATTCGACATCCACCAATGCATCCTCATTAATGCCATCACTATTCGCTTCATATTCACGAGTAAAATTCGCTCTATGATCTCGCCTACCTTGCCTCCTTGTGTTATGAACTTCTCTAGGTTGTTTCCTATGCAAATTGGCAGGCAATGTGTTTTGCCTCTCCATCCACGCCTCTTGCCTATTCATTCTGTTTCCCATATCACTAAAAAACCTTTTAAATTGTTGTATCACCTCCTCTATCATGATGACTTGACTATTCTTCCCACTTGAAGTAGAATCGTTTTTTGTCAAATATCCTAAATCTAATTTAATATTTGCCTCACGTGTGTACATTCGTGTATCACTCAATTTGGCTTTTTTCCTTTATTAGTCTCACCACTTTACTTTTTTTCAGTCAATGGTTTCATGCAAGTGCTTAAAAGAATTAATTCAATCTCAATCAAATTTAATTATTGTAAAGTTTCAAACAAAAATTTGAGTAAGAAAAATTGACTCTAGAATGACTCAAGAATTAGGAATTGACACTTTGAATAAAATACTAAGGAAAAAAATTTAAGAAGGTGTTCCTTGAATTTGAAGTAGACACTTTTGAATTTTAATTTTTTTTTACTAAAAAAAATAAAATTGTATGCTGTTGGCTTTTTTTTTTTTTTTTTTTTTCCCAATTTTGATTTTTTTTTGCTCGAAAATTCAACTTAGATACCAACAAAAGAAACCAAAATTAATTTGGATGTTAAATTTGTATAAAACAAGTTTTAGAATTATATGAATTGGAGAAAAAAAAATTGAAGAATGCGAAAAATACGGAAAATGAAAAACAAAGACTCAAACAAAAGAAGAAATTATATAACTTTGATTTTTGGAGCCTTACTCTGATACCAACTGATGCGAACTTACGTAGCAATAGTAATTACGAAACCCACACAAGATTGATTCAAACTTAAGAAAACCAAGAATTAATGTTTAAACTTAATTCCAAAATATTGAATCAAAGAACCACACAATCGTCGACAATATGTTGACCCCGTGATTACAAGATTCAAGAATCTCACTCGATTCGTTTGAACGCCATAAGAAATAATCTCGATAAGTTCAGAATTAATTGGATGAAGAACAAAAATAAAGCAATAATGTCTTGCAATAAATCTCTCAAATTGTGTGTCCTTACAATGAATGGAATGTGTTCTATTTATATGGAACTCATAAAATTTAGTTAAAAATAGAATTAAGTCTTAAAAGACATAAAAAATATATATATCATAAAAGAGTTTTAACTAAAATAGAAGATTGCGCGAAATTTGAAAAATTCGCAACCGAATTTATACTATGCGGCCGCATAGATCATCTGGATTTCTCCTTTGTGGTCTCGGTAAAGGGGCATGCGAACGCAACAACTATGCGGTCGCATAGTTGTTCCGTCCATTACTTGAATCAAGTTGCTCCAATTTATTTCACCTCATATGCCCAACATGAAACTTGTCCATTTGTTTGCCGTGATCAATGTTTCGTCCACCGTTACTTGAGTAAGTAGTCCAATTGCTTCTTTGTCCCGCTTCGCTTGCGACCTAATTATAGGCCCTTCCTCAACAATCAATGGATCATTTCCCAAACTTGTCATCGTATCATGGATCACATCAAGTTCATTGCTTAACGAAAGTCAATTCGTAGGTGGAATATCAGATACCAACAAAAGAAACAAAAATTAATTTGGATGCTAAATTAGTATACAAACAAGTTTTAGAATTTTATGAATTGGAGACAAAAAAATTGAAGAACGCAAAAAACGAGAAAAATGAAAAACAAAGACTCAAACAAAAGAAGAAATGATATAATTTTGAATTTGGGCCATGAGCCCAATAACTTTGGTGACCACGATGTGCGCGCCGAAAAGAGCTTTTCGAATTGGGGTCATGAGCTCGATTCCAATAATCGTAGCCAAAGTTATGGCCAAAATACCGAAACGTGTCCAAAAAGGTCCCAATTAGGAAATATCGTCGATTACTTGCCATTTTTGCGCTGATCCACCAACTCATGGTATCTCATCGCCATCAACGAGCTATCAGCCAACTCGGCATCATCTGACTCGGATCCTCCTGCATCACTTTTAAACAAACAAAATTTCTAGTAAATATATGGAGATGATGAGACAAAAATGTCCCTGACATATTACTCATTTTGACTTTCAAAATTTCTTTAAACGGAGAAATTAACAGATGTGAACAACAGGGGGTCTTTCGCAACGTTTGGGTGACTTAAAGAGGTTTTGCGCTAAACTGAAAGGTTATGGTATATATCCACAAAACAGACAACGTTAAAAAGTATTGTGCCAATAATCTTTGCACCACATAAATACAATTTTTAACCGCTAAAATGAATGGAGTAAACATTCAAATAATGTTATTAGCACCACTAGTACTACAACACTAGTCTAGTTAGCGCTATGTGATAGACTCAATGAAATGTAGAATTAAATGATTCATTTAATTATACATCTTATTTAATATCACATTAGTGATACCTACATTGATGTTTCAACACTCAGTTATACTAAATAACATTAGTCCTAAACATTCAAACGACCCACCAGTCGTCGGTCCATTCAAAATCATAACTACATATACAGTTTTAGGATATTACTAGATGTACACTCTTCAAGAAATTGTGGTTGACATCCCTCCTATATGGAAGAAATATATGCGGTAATGTAATAAATGGATTCAAAATCACCGACTTTAATGAATCCATGTGAAAGAGTGTCGATGAAAATGTAAATGAGAGTGTACATGTAGCAGGATTGATAATTTTATATTAAAAATTGTCAAAATTTCACTACTCATTCACTTCTTTGATATATAAAAGAGTAATATTATTCGTAGTGCAAACTACCGATAATCTTCATATGTGTCATACATTATTCTATATAAAATGCTTTGAAACTTGAGTATAAATGTCATTTCGCGACTCCGAAAAATTGAGCAAAGCCAACTACCTTCAACCATCCAATGTTCAAGTTCAGACAAGAACACTTAACCTCGATTGCATCAAATTGCAACAAGAAAACAATCTATAATTTTTTATTTCGAAAATTGCATAATTGGTACCCGGTTTATAATCGAAATAGAGAGTTGGTCTCCAAGCTTTACAATGAAGCAGTTGTTCATTATAATTGCAAAAATAGTCCTCCGAGTACAGAAACCATCAAAATTTCTATTAAGTTGTTAGTGACTACAGCATTATGCAAAGAATCTTATTTTTTTTTATAGGGATTTATTGCAAATTGAAAAGATAGACTACCTTATTTATTTTAATCCTTACCTCATGTTGTTCTGATATGTGACAGACACTTATAAATTTATAGAGATGTGCTACTTGTACATTATGGATGTCATAAAGGCATCCATAATGCACAAGTGGAGGCCCCTCATTGGAGCCTCGGCTGGCGCAACAGGGTCGCGTCAGCCGAGGCCGCAATGAGGGGCCTCCACTTGTGCATTATGGATGCCTTTATGGCATCCATAATGTACAAGTAGATAAATTCAAATTTATAATGCATCTTTTGGCCAAAAAGGAAAAGAAAAAAAGAAAGTAATATGAAGCTATGTTTTTTTGTTTTTCTCTGGTGAGCTTGTGGTACCAAAAAATTGAAGTAACGTATATTTTCATGAGAGTTACGTGACAATTTGACGAAAATTAAAAAGTTTCCATTTCGAGAACTAATTATGCAACCATAGTGAAAATAGTAAAATCCATTCTCTACAACGGACAACCTATGCTGTTCAAATTTGTATTATTAGTCCATCACATTCTAACATTTTGAAGCTAAGTTCCGTTTCTCTTCTTGGGTTGATTCCAAAAATATGAATTGATGAATATTTCCGTGACGGTCACATGACAATCTAACAAAAATTTTAACGATAATTTTTTATCGAGATTTGACTGTGCAACTTTAATGAAATGTTTACGTGGGTATTCTCAACTAAGAATTTTATAGATTTTAAAAGATTATAAATTGTAATGAATTTCATGAATTTGAATAGATTTTCACAAAATTCAAAACAATCTAATTAAAAAATGGCGAAATTTGAAAAGAGTTTGTTATATAAATTTTTAATCTTGAAATTCATCCAAATATTTTAAAATCTCTATTAATGAAATCATATAAATCCATGAGCTATTGAGGATAATGGTGGTGTCCTTAGATTTTGATGGATTTTAATCCTTGTAAATTCAAGTGCTTCCAATTGAAACGTTAGCTTCTGTTAGGTTTGGATTAAAATTCAATTAAAATCTCAAGTCAAAATTAACAATTAATTTTAACAACGCATTTTATGATATGCACAACTTTTCTACCATAAATTTCATCAATTTTTATCAAAATCTATTAAAAATTTGATTTTAATCTCTACCAAATAGGGGTATAATGAATTTTATTGACATACATTAAAATTTAGGTGTTCCCAATTGAAATTTTAATGGATTTTAATGAAATTCATTAAAATTTTAATTTGCTCAATAACTCATGGATTTATATAGATTTCATCAATAGAGAGATTTAAAAGATTTGGATGGATTTCAAGTTTAAATGTACAAATAACTAACTTTTTTTAAATTACACTATTTTTCATGAGATTCTCATGGATTTTGTAAATATATATTCAAATCCACGAAATTCATTAGAATTTATAATCTTTTAAATCTATCAAAATCTCAGTTGAGGATACCGGATAAATTTTAATGGATTTCATTAAAATCCATTAAAATCTTGGTTGGAAACATCTAAATTTTACTGGATTTCATTAAAAATTCATTAAAATCTCAATTGGAAATACCTGAATTTAGAAGGAATTTTAAAATATATCAAAATCTCAGTTTGAAGATATCCCTTAAAAGTAATTGGCACATATTTTCTGCTCAATCAATAGTTAGAGAACCAGTGTTCAATATTCCTATGTTAATTTTAAGATGTTTTCTATTTATTTACACACAATTCCAATGTTCTGCCATCTACCAAGATATTGTAAATGAATCTATGTTCTCCATTGAAATCTACATGAAAGCCAGAAAATTATGCAATGGCAAATCTCAACCAAATGGAAAATTTGTAACTCATATCGGGAATAGGATTGACTGGCAATTCTGAACGTGCTCAAGTTACAAACTTTCGATCCAGTCGGCTCAAATGACTGCGTCACACAATGGAGTGGTCGTAAAGGCTGTTGCAGCTACAGCAGTTTGCAGTTTGATTATTACTGGATTTTTATTCTATTTTTTCTATAGATTTTCCTTAGCTCGACGGCGTAAGAAGAATACATTCGAGTCTAGTTTTCGTAGGGAAGATGCACCAGCATTGCTTTGCACAGAATTCATACAACAAGGTGGAGCTGTCAAAGGAGTTATAGTAGATGAAGATGGATTAGATGTTCTGAATTTAAGAAAAGTAGAAGGGGGAGATTTTCCGATCCTTCTTTCTAAGGTTTCGTGTAATAATCATATGAATGAAGAAGATAAGAGAAGAAAATCTCAGTCAATTCAAAAAGCTCCATTGCCTCATTTACGTAGCCATGATTTTGATTCTGTGAAGGAGAAATCAGTGTCTGTTGCCACTTGTAATAGGCCAACCACATCTGAATCATTGGCGGTTGCACAGCCACCACACCCTCCACCGCCACCACTCTCCTTCATGGTTTCAGCGAACCAAATTACCCCAGCTACTCCTCCACCACCACCACCACCTTCAGTAAAAGCAAAACCTTCATTACCACCTCGATCGGTTAGATCCGAGTCCGGTTCATTTTCACCCTTGAAGCCACCAATTCCTCCTAAAGGGGAAATCAATAAATATAGCAACGTGGATTCAGACGAAGACTCGAAAGAATGGGGCGAAATTCAAATGAAACTCAAGCCACTACACTGGGATAAGGTTGTTGCCAATGCTGATCATTCAATGGTCTGGGATGAAATCAATGATGGATCTTTCAGGTAAGTACAAGATTTACTGTCGATTTTCTTGGTTGGGAAATTTTCAACACAGAATCTTACTAAACTTATACTGATTCTTTATTCTCCTGGCAGATTTGATGATGAACTCATGGAAAACCTTTTTGGATACACTACAACTACACAGAAATCTACCGGAGGAAATGGCCTATTCTCAAATTCGGGTAGTTCTAAATCTGCTCCACCAGCACAAATTTTCATCCTTGAACCCCGAAAATCCCAAAACAAGGCAATTATTCTTAAATCTCTCACAGTTTCTTGTAAAGAAATCTTTGAGGCTCTCGTGGAGGGTCGAGAACTCAATCCTGATACCCTCGAAAAATTAACCAAGATTTCCCCAACAGAAGATGAAATAGCCAAAATCCTTCAATTCAATGGGAACCCTGCGAAACTTGCTGATGCAGAGTCTTTCCTCTACCAGATATTGAAAGCCATTCCCTCAGCCTTTACTCGTTTGAACGCAATGCTATTTAGATCGACATATGATCCAGAGATACTTCATTACAAGAAATCTCTGCAGACTCTAGAATTGGGATGCAAGGAATTAAGAACTCCCGGAATTTTCTTTATACTCCTTGAAGCCATTCTTAAGGCTGGTAATCGAATGAATGCTGGTACAGCCAGAGGAAATGCTCAAGGCTTCAACCTCAGTGCCCTACTAAAACTTTCTGATGTCAAAAGCACAAATGGAAAGACTACACTCCTTCAATTTGTAGTCGAGCAAGTGATCCATTCTGAGGGTAAACGTTGTTTAAATAATCAAAACAACAAAAACAGTGATACCGAACAAGATTCAGATAGCAAGATTTCTGAAGAAGAAAGAGATAAAGAGTACTTAATGCTAGGATTACCAGTTGTGTTAGGCTTAAGTACTGAATTAGCCAACGTCAAGAAATCAGCCACCATAGATCATGACAGTTTCATCAACATGTGTTCCATTCTTACAGCCAAAATCGATGACATCAAACGGCTCATAACCCGCTGCAAGGATCACGAACAGGGTCGATTCTTCGTCGAAATGAAAGGCTTTCTAGAAGATTGTGAAGAGGAACTAAATGTAGTAAAAGATGAACAATCAAGGGTAATGGAACTTGTGAAGAAAACAACAACGTATTATCAAGCAGGAGGTAATTCTAAAGACAAAGGCACAAATCCACTTCAATTATTTGTTATTGTGAAGAATTTCTTGAACATGGTTGATCAAGTTTGTGTCGATATATCAAAGAAACTGCAGAAGGAAAAACAGACAAGCGCAGGACCTCCACCGCCATTATCGCCTTTTTCAAGTTCCCCTGTTAGATTTCCTAGTTTACAGCCTTATTTTAGGACACAAAACACAGGAACATTTTCAAATTATTCAGATGATGATTTTTGAGAAAGATTTAGACAAGATTTATGTAAAGTTCATTAATTCTATATAGATTAGTGAATTTTGAAGATTTTAACCATCTTTTCGATAACTAATTGTTAACCTTCTGATCAAAAAGCTTAAGCTGCGATGATCATATTCATATGAAGCATTACAAAAAGTCTATGTCATTGAATCAAGTCAAAAAGAAAGTTTTATTTAATAATTATTAAATCACAAGATATGAACAATGAGACTCCACTAAGAATACATTAAAATAGGGAGCAATGACCAATATTAACAATGATGTGATGTGATACAATTAACAAAGATTTGTTTTCTTTAGACCGCTACACGTCCACCATGCTTCTACAGCCCCTTACATAGAGGGGGTTCACGAATTTTTTATTCATGGTGGGCCCCCTCACTATATGGCATGGTCTACAACCATCATTTCCCTAAAAAAAAATGTAGTGTTTTTGTGTTTCTTTTGAGTGGCTTATTAATTCAATTGAGGTTTGTTTAAATTATATAACTTGTTTACGTGAGCTTGTTTAATTTTAATGGATTATTGAATTTAATTGTACGAATTGTTAAACATGATGTGGGCCTTTTTAAGAATGGAGTGCCGCTGACATTTCTAAAGAATAAGCTTATAATAAAAGTTATTACATATTTTGTTAAATCTTGATTGAATTGCTCAATATTTAGACAACAATAATTAACCTTTTAGGGTAATGGGAAGCAAGGGCATGTTTAAATTCACAATAAACAGCTTCAAACGGTATAATGGTTGCATCCCCTGGAAAAAAAAAAAGAAGACGTGTGTAGAAATGAACATAAACAAGAGAAATAAATGATTCAATGTTTTTTTCATTTCTATTTCCCATGTTCAGATAAAGAGTTTCATCGGCTGTGGCTCATCACCATTTCAATAACTCGATGAGCATGCCATTATCTCAAACATTCGGCACTGCAATTCAAACCAAAGAAAATATCAAGGCCGGAAAGAAATTTTCAATGTAGAACGAAACAAACCCGAGATGATAGTCTGCAAAAGAATTGAACACAACCTCACAAGGCAATGAAAACTATTTAAAAATTGATTGACTATCAATTCTGCACAATTCAGAATGAAGATGCTGAAACTCGAACAAAACCACCAGGCATTTTTCTATCCTATGATCTATCGTGCTCAACTTTTCACGTCCCTAATGAAACCACGCAGAAATATTGAGCATTATCATAAAAGTCATCCAGTAAAGGTGAAGCTCTGAAAATGATGTAGAAGAGTAAAATGAACAAAAAGGGGAAAATTTTATCAAAAGATCTGAGGCCATCGTGTGGAGAATTCCATCACAATATTAGCGCATAGTTTATCAAATAGAAGTGCATAAACTAATACCAACAAGAAAAGGAAAATGGTACTAAACCACAATTGGTGTATCCGCATTGTATACCACCCTATCTATTCACATAATAACATGTCTTCTACATCATAACGAGCACCACAGGAATGTGGACCAAAGATTATATAACACTATAATGGTTCTTCTTTGAATCAACATCTAATGTTGTGAAAATCATAGTCTCACCAGTAAGAACACACGCAAGTCACCCTGAGGAAAAGAAACACAAGGTCAAGGGAAACAGATAATCTTCCTACGACCTTGTTATCATGCTACATGAACGAGCCAGCTGAAAAGTCAAGCTGCCTCCACCCAATGTCGCCTCTCCCTCGACAGGACCAGTTTCGTATTGCTTCCTGCAGCCTGGACAGCGCCCATTCTCCTCAAGGATCCTTTTGTGACAGAAAAGGCAGAGCCTAAATCCACACAAACAAGGGAGAAAACTCAAATCTGTGAAATCAAAATCCTCATAGCATATTGGACACGAGGTAGGGACTGACCCAACATTCTTGCAGCGCCAAACAGAGCCTCTGCTGCAAACATGCCGCTCAGTATTCATGGGGAAACTACACTGCTCTGACAAATTGGGCAGGCTCTGAGGGCGACAAGCATCATCAGGCCTCCAAGCCCAACAATTTACAGGAGCTTTGTGCACCACTGATACCCCAATCTCAGGCTTTGGCTTCGAACTAGCAGTCTTTGAAACTGTCCGGTTTGTTATTTCTGATTGAGATTCTGATTGGACACCACTTGCATGTTGACCTGGAGGAGGTGAATTTGATCTTGAGTTGACATTATTCTCATGTTGCTTTTGGTCGGTGGCAGCGAAGGCATCAGCCATAGCCTCCCAGTCATCAAAACACCCATCATCATCTTCTTCTCTCATGCTTCCCGAGCTACTGCTTCGGCTGCTGCTGCTGCTGCTCCCAGTAAAATTGGCCCTGGAATCATTGCTACCCAAGATACTACTGATGCAGCTGATGGGACTGTTCAAGGGTGATGACTCCGAATCACTGTAATGGTGGGTCAACATTCCATCTTCGTATTTATCCTCCTTGCCTTCCGGACTTATCGCCAATTTATCTATTGGAGGGACACTTTCATTCTCCAAATGCACTGATGGAGGGCCATGCATCCCCTCTCTGACAATGAATTCGCCATTACAGCCACCCTTATTCTTCACTAAAAATAAGGATTCCCGTCACTAAACATTACCAAATAATTCAAAATTGAATATTTAATTCAATCTCGTGCAGATGAATGGGCACATGAGAATATTTGGCAGCTAAAATTATAATTTACGCACTTCAAACATAGTTCTTATCCACGTACTTTTTAGGACCCATATCTTACTTACCACGTATTATAATGTATCATCCAAAACTTATAAGTTTAAACAGAATAAATAAATAAAACATTTAAAACCTCACATAATCACATGCATTGGTATATAAAATAGGTTGAGATCTTTCAAACACCTTGAGAAAGCCACTGCTCCCGGCGAGCATCAAGCTTGTACTGCTTCAATTTTGCCGACCGATTTGCCTAATAAATCCAACAAAAATAGTGAATTTAAATACACTCAACTACATATAATTAACAGATAAAAAAAAAAAAGAAGAAGAAACCAAATTCCATGAAAATAACAACAAATTTAAAAACCATAAAAGCATAATTATGTTCAATCTATTGCATTGAAGTTTTAATTATACATTAAACCCAAAAATTTACTCAAGCAAGTTTTAAGGTTTTCTCTAAAAAAAACTTGTCAAAAACAAACACAGACATCCGTACGTATACATTTCACATAAAAATATATGAAAAAAAACAAAAGAAATCAAATTAATACCTTTTTTTTCTTGGCGAAATCTTTGGGGTTAGAGGATGTCATGGGGATTGAAGCGTTGTTGTTCGAATCAGAAATCATGGCTGAGTCAACTCGTTCAAGAATCTGAAAACCCTAAATTTATCGTAGATATACAGAGAGAAAGAAGATAGATATACAGAGAGAGAAATGTGGATAAAAGAAGCCTTTCGATGATTTTTCCTTTGCTTTGATGAAAAATATCGTTCTCGAGCAGAACACTGCTATATATAAGAACCATGTGACCAGTTTGCCCCTCCATTTCACCGTATTTTCATGTGGCACCAACTGGGTGAACGAAAATTATGGGAATTTTCGGGTATATTTATGACGAGATGAAAAAATCTATTTTTATACCACAGCCTATGATGGATAGCCCCCGTTTGGCACCCATTATTTTGAAGAATGCGTTTTTGAATAGTGATTGATGTAAAGAATGTGTGGTTAAAAAGTAAGAAGAATTTTTGGGTTTATGTGTAATATTATTTTATTTGAAGAATGTGTGGTTAGAAATTAGTACTGTAGAAAAATGAAAATGAGAACGAGATAAAAAATGGGTGTCAAACAGGGGTTAGTTATAATTTAGCAAAAATGTGAAAAGACTGTAATCTTTACGCCAACCACTATCTAAACGACACGTGTTAGGTTGGATTTCTTGTTTGTGATGATTACGTAAAGTTGTAGTTAATTATTAGAAAGGTTTTTAGACAGAAAATTGTATCATCCTCTCTTAATAGAAGCTTGCAAAAATTGTAACGTTAATGGTTGTTTGCGGTAAAGTTATTAGTCCACGTATAAAATTATTTTATTGAAATAATGCTCGATCAAACTGTGTCAAACAAACAATAAGTTGACCAAACATGTCATTTTATCTACACATTTCGTAAGATCCACAAAGTTACCTATTTAAGGGGAGGCGGGGGCGGGGCCCCATTTACTACCCCATTTAATTTTTTAAAAAATTTTTATTATTCATTTTTTCCTATTTATTAGAGTGTGACAATAATATATTTTTTAATCTTTATTTATTTTTAAAAGTTAAATTATTCAAATATATTTGGTAAACTAAGACTTTTATTATTTGTCACATTTTTTAGATAATTTTAATTGTCATTTTCTATTATAACTAATGTAATTTAGTAAAAATTTTTATTTAAAGTATTGAATTCTTAAAAAAAAAATTACATGGGACAGAGCACCCGTTAACTATACTCTACCCGAACCCGACCCGTCCTCAACTAGAATATCCGATTAAGTGGGTATGGGGCCTCGATGGTATCGAGTTTGTTGAGTTTTTTTTTGTCATCCCTACCCACAACTTATTATCTAGTATTTACTTATTATTGAGATATTTTATAAGATTTACAGCTTATAGATAATTAAGCACTTACAAAAAATACCAAAAAAAATGTAGATAGATTGTGGGAGATATGGTCTGATTAAGTTTGATTCTGAAAACAATATATCAACGAGTATTATATATATGGAGATGCACAACGATTGAATAGAATGGACCAATTCTATAAACTGTTAAGTAAATTTCTTTTGTTGATTAATCTCAATATATACTAATTCATGCAATTTTTTATAAATAAATTTAATGGGAAAATTGCGGCCGTGATCCCAAACCTTTAATTTTGTTGCAGATTACATCCAAACCTTTTATTTTTGTGGCAGAAGTCCCAAACCTTTATATGTAGTTGAAGTTTCGGTCCCAAGCCTTTAATTCCGTCCATAAAATTGCAGCGCTGGCCCCAAACCTTTCATTTTATTGCAAATTACACCTAAACCTTTAATTTTTGGGCCAAAGTCCCAAACATTTATATATAATTACAGCGTTGGTCCATTTCATGCATTCCGTCCATAAAAATCTTCAGTCAACGTTCGAATAGTAATTTTAGCTCAAATGACATCTTAATTGATAGGTAAAATTGTCAAAACAAGTTATCCAAAAAAAATATTTGTTTTTTTCAAATCTTTCAATTTTTTTTTACAGACATCACATTCTCATCATCGATAACTATCTGATCAGATAATAATTCGATCCGATTTGTTATAATAATCAAATCGATAAATTATTTTAATGTCATGTTATTTGTCACTAAAATAAATAAATGAGAAAATAAAAATAAATAAACTACATTTGGTACTATAATTTATATATATTATTAAATAATTTTTAGATTGATTAAAAATTAAAAATAATATTAAAATAAAAAATACATTTTTTATTAAAAATTAAAAAATAATATTAAATTTTTTTGTTTAGTACTAAACTTTTTTATTTTTTCATGTATTTATTTTAGTGACAAATAACATGTCATAAAAATGAAAAAATTGCAACGCTAATCCCAAACCGGCATGTTTAGACAAAGACTAGGCATAGATATTATTAATTTTTTTTTTATTTTAATATTATTTTTAATTTTTAATCAATTTAAAAATTATTCAGGGCTTGTTTGTTTTTTATTCTCAAATACTACAGTAAACCAATTATCATTTTCAACCATACATTTTTTAATAAAATAATATTTTTCATCATATCAATAATTTTTTCTTCTTTTTTAACCACACATTTCCCATCATATCACTATTCAAAAATCAATTTTCCCCCAAAAATCTCTACCAAACAAGCTATTAATAATACATACAAATTATAGTATCAAATGAAGTTTGTTTATTTTTATTTTCTCATTTATTTATTTTAGTGACAAATAACATGCCATAAAAATAATTTATCTATTCAATTCTTATAACAAATCGGATCTATCTGATCAGATGGTTATCGATGATAAGAATGTGATGGCTGTGAAAAGAATGAAGAATTTGAAGAAAACAAATTTTTTTTGGATAACTTGTTTAGACAATTTTACCCATCAATTAAGATGTCATTTGAGTTAAAATTACTGTTTCAACGTTGGCTGATGATTTTATGGAAGAAATTCGTGAAATGGACCAACGATGTAATTATATATAAAGGTTTGGGACTTCGCCGCAAAAAATTAAAAGTTTGGGACCAACGCTGCAATTTTTTCGAGTCAAAATTACTGTTGAAACGTTGACTGACGGGTTTATGGACGGAATTAAAGGCTTGGGACTGACGCTATAACTACATATAAAGGTTTGGGACTTCGACAGCAAAAATAAAAGGTTTGAGTGTAATCTGCAACAAAATGAAAGGTTTGGGACCACGGCCGCAATTTTCCCTAAATTTAATATTTGATTTAATTGAATATTGAACAAAAAAAAAAAAATTCTTTGTTCTAAAACACATTATTAAATTTTAAATAAAAGTCGAACAACGTTGAACTAGTTAATGTGGTCTACTTCGAATGATTTCATGTAAAAATGCTCATTAAGGATTTCGAGTTCTTCGAGTTTTGATTGATAATAGGAAGATGAATTTGAGCTGAGATCTGTTGTTCAATTTTTTTAATTCAATGTGTTGTCCACTCAATTAATTATTGACACATCATTTTTAACCTAACATATCATTTCAAATTTACCCTCATTAATTTCATACTAACTCACCAAATTGATAACATGTTAATTTAAAATAATATATCAATAATTAATTGAGTGGACAATAAAAATTGAACAGCATGTCTCAACTTGATAAATTTACAAAATTTCTTTTCTTTGACCTACATGTGACTTGTAGAAAACTAGAAACACGTGATCATTCTAAAAAAGAAAAAGTGGGCTTTCGCACTTGTCCACGTAGACTTCTTAATCTACACAAAAAAAGAGTGGCAGATAATTAATAACCGGGCTAGACGGAAAGGGCCATTTTGGCCGAGTAAAACTATTCACCCTCACTAGAATTACAAACACAGTTTATGTGGCGTTAATGTGTCATTAAATGATAGGTGAAATTTATTTAATTTCACATTTCATTTAACCTATCATTTAGAGACACCTAGACTGTGTTTATAACCCCACTGGAGATGAATAACATTTCTCATTTTGATCACGTCCATCCAAGGGGGACTGGGGGCTTCTCCCCCTGGACAGACAGGGCCAACGTGGTCCTCTGTCTAGAATAATTCAATAATTTTAGAATAACTCTTAATGTACACTTTTTTGTACATTAAGAGTTACACTCCTCTCACAATGGTGTGTAGGGTCTGCCATTTTTTAAATTGCGAGCCCCCATCATTGTGAAAGGAGTGTAATGTATGATGTACACCCAAGAGTGTGTATCAAGCATTACTCATAGGGTTATTGGCGCAAAACGTCCCTACCTTTGAAGGGTTGTGTGGAAAACATCCCTACGTTTGATTTTTTAGTGCGCAACGTCCCTACCTATCAAGTTTATTGTAGAAAACATCCCTACCTTTCATTTTTTGACACAAAACGTCCCTACCTTCTGCATTTCTTTGCACTGAACGTCCTTTGCACATTTTTTTTAATTCATAATGACCAATATACCCTCCTATGTAAATTGAACAAGAAAAGAAAAATAAAAAAAAGAAAGGGTAATTGGCGCAAAACGTCCTTATCTTTGAAGGTGTTTGTGGAAAACACCCTACCTTTCATTTTTTGGTATAGAACATCCCTACCTTTCACATTCTTTGCGTTGAAGGTCCTTTTCACCAATTTTTAATATAAAATGACCCTTATACCCTCCTATATAAATAAAACAAAAAATAGAAAAATAAAGAACTAATTACAATCAAAGTCCTAAACGTTTTTAAAAAATACAAGCGAGTCCAAAATTTATGAAAATATTAAAAATAAAAAAATAAAAAGGATTATTGACCCAGTAATATAAAAGGGACCCCACTCGAAGAGAGGCAGAGGAGAAGATAGGGGGTTTTATTTTTTATTTTTATTTTTAATATTTTCATAAATTTTGGACTCACTTGTATTTTTTAAAAACGTTTAGGACTTTGACTGTAATTAGTTCTTTATTTTTCTATTTTTTGTTTTATTTATATAGGAGGATATAAGGGTCATTTTATATTAAAAATTGGTGAAAAGGACCTTCAGCGCAAAGAATGTGAAAGGTAGGAATGTTCTACACCAAAAAATGAAAGGTAGGGTGTTTTCCACCAACACCTTCAAAGGTAAGGACGTTTTGCGCCAATTATCCTTTCTTTTTTTATTTTTCTTTTCTTGTTCAATTTATATAGGAGGGTATATTGGTCATTTTGAATTAAAAAAAATGTGCAAAGGACGTTCAGTGCAAAGAAATGCAGAAGGTAGGGACGTTTTGTGCCAAAAAATAAAAGGTAGGGATGTTTTCTACAATAAACTTGATAGGTAGGGACGTTGCGCACCAAAAAATCAAACGTAGGGATATTTTCCACACAACCCTTCAAAGGTAGGGACGTTTTGAGCCAATAACCCTTACTCATAATTTTAAGCATGACTAGTAAAGTAAATGGGGAATATTTCAGTTGAGATCTAGAACTTTTGATGATTATAATAATGAGATTCTGAACCTTTGGTTGTGGTACTTCAAGTCCTCATCCTTTTAAAATTTTGCATGATTAGTGCTTTCTGGTTGAATTAGTCATTATAACATTTAAAATGACTATTACGTCCTTACTTTAAATCTATGTTTCCTAAATAAGGTTGTTGTTTCTTTTTATTGTGCTTAAATCGATGATGGCGATGGTGACATCGATATGTAGACGAGATCTAAGTATTATTCGAATGAATTTCCATTTTTTCAAATTTATAAAATATTCTTTCGATTGCTCCATTTCTTCTGCCCATCTTTCTATTGCTTGCATTAGGTCCAAATTGAAGATTATGTCAATTTGATTGTAGAAAATTAAGTCAAAAAGACAAAAAAAACACCAAAATTTTTCACCAAAGCCTGGAAGGTTCATCGACCACTTTTAACACCTAATTAACGGTTGAGCATTCTTCAAAAAGATAAATTTCAAAAGCACTAGTAACAAATGTAATAACAAACAAAACCAATCTGTCAACGTCAATTGATTGTTGCTAAAACTATTAATTTTAGTGTAGCCATTTCGGTTATTACTTTTAGAGTCCGAAGGACTATTGCTGTAGAGTCATTGACTTGCCTTCGAAGGAGGTAGAATCAAACTTGGTACTATGGTTTGTGAGTTGACGCATTGACCTTGGCACCATAATGAATAAATAAACAAAATTTAAATGAAAAGAAATTTAAAATCATAGTACAATCATTGCATATGTCTGTTTTGTGACTTTTGTTCCACCTATCCCAAATGCATCAAGACTTGTCACCCCATTTGTCTGAAGTTCATTTTTAACTATGTATTCTCACAATAAAATATTTTACATGTAAATTCAATTTTTTTTTCTATTTTTTAATTATACATTCTCTAAGAATTTACTATTCAACTCTTAATTTTTTAACCACACGTTGATCTTTATTTTTGATTCATTAGATACCCCTTCAATTGTTTACATATGTTGAATATTGATTCTTTAATTGGTTAAACATGTAAATTGACCTTAATTGATGAATTAATTAAAGCGCATATTCGAAACTAATGAAATTAAAAGGGAAACACATTCAGTACCTTCGTAGATAAATAAATATTAACTGGTATATCACTTATTTAATAGATTTTATATGATCCCAACCCAGCAAATTTATTATTTATCCATATTATATCGTACTTATACTGGTATCCTTGTATTTTTTTCGTTCTGTAATTGTTATTCTACTGGTACTATTCTCATATTTCAGGAAGTGTTCAGAGAAGGAAGACTGATCAATCCACCGTCCACCGCTAAATTACGCCCCGTAACAAAAGCCGAGTCCTTGGAAGCCAAAAACAGTACAGCTTTAGCGACATGCCTGTCAGTTGACGCAACTCCTTTTAAGCTTTTCCACTTCTTTAGCACTGGCCATTCCAGTTTTCCTAGTCAATGGAGTAAGAACACTAGATGGCGAAACACAGTTAACCTTAATCCCATGCACTCCCAACTGTTGCCTGGCTGACCTGACCAACCCCAACACCGCGTGCTTTGACATGGTGTAGTTGGTGTGGTTCAAGCCACCAATAGTGGCTACGACACTGGGAGTACAAACAATGGCCCCTCTAACTTTTTGCTCCACCATTTTTCGTGCTGCATATGTTTAACACATACTGCCATGCCTCGCGTGTTGACCTGGATAACCTGATCAAATTGTGAAAAATCAAGGTTGAGGATCTTTTGATTAGAACTACTCAAAATTCCTGCATTGCTAAACATTATGTCAAGTTGACCTTATTTTTGGACAGTGCAATCCACCACATTTTAATGAATTTGATGATATTCTTTCCATCTAAAACACTATTTTTAGGATTTAATATGTACTGTATATATAGTTGGCTCTTCATTGTAATAGAGAAGAAGTTAGAAATACAACATCTTGTATTTTTTCATCTTATATTAAATTCTACTCTTTGCCTGTAATGTTTTTCCATTTAAATCTTGGTGTTCTTGATTGTTATTTTCATCTTGCTATATTACTCTTGTTTATTGAATTTAACAAACAGTATCAAAGCAAATTGGTATCGCTTTGTTTTATAATATCTTTCACATGTCCATCACATCTTGACACCTTTAACAAAGGGCACTCAATTGCACTTTGGAAGTATAATTCAAGAAATCATGCTACATGCAGGGCCGGCCCTGAGGCGAGGCGGATGAGGCCACCGCCTCAGGCCCAAAAGTGCAGGGGGCCTCATTTTTTGGCCCCCAATATTTTTTTTTGGGTCTGACCCAAACTGCAGGAGCCTCTTTGCAGATATTGGTCCACTTTTCATCTCTGATTCTCTATCCACGATCCACCGAAGACACAGGCGCATAGGCTACTGCTATCTCCTTCCCTTTCCACGACTCCAACCGTCGCGCCGAAGCCGTCTCAGGTTGTTTTCCTCCTTTCCACTCCACTTTCCTTCCACTTGTTTTCCTCCTTTCCTTTCCCTCCCTTCGAACTTCAAAGGCTTCACTCTTTCACAACCCTAACCGCGCGGTCCGTTCCCTCTTCGAGTTCAAGGTCCGCACCGTCTGTTCCCTCTTAGTAGTATCAGTGTGTTCCATTATTGACTTACAATATTGTCATTACCTTTATTTTCTTTCCCATTTTTTTTAGTTTTTCTATTTGTCGATAACATATATTAATAGTTTTGTTCTGTAAGTGATTATCTTGATTTTCTTTCTTCTGTTGTTATTTGATTTCGGCAATAACATAGATTAGTTGTTAATTGTTATGTTCTAATTTCTATTTCAGCCATCTCATTACCTTGATTTTCCTTTCCTTTCCTTTCTTTTGTTTTTTTTTACTTCCTCGATACCATTTATCAGTAGCTTTGTTCCGTGACATTGAGAAATGTTAGGTTTCATTGACATTTTCATCTAATTTTTCAGAATGATGTTTCTAAATCCGTGGAAAAAAAATGAGATGGCTTTCTTCTATTTATCTCATTCTTAGAATTGCTGTGGTTTACTCTACATATACAGTTTATGAACTGTGTGTTAGGCAAGAGGATCAATGAGTAGTCATAACAACACATTAATAAGGTCACTCTTGGGAAGGATTATTTGTGCACTGTTGATTTATGAAATATTTACTCTAATGCTACTTGTTCGTTTAGGTCTATTCATTTATTGAGAGACTGATTGGATTAATCACGTCTGTACGAATATTGAACTTAACCTCTATTTTCCTCAAATTGGGATAAATATATGGATGAGTCGTTTTTCATTTATCTTGATTAAGCTGAAGTTGCGTGTGAAATAAAGCCCAGGCTTTTGAAAGTTTTAACCTTTTTATTGATTAAAAGGGTTAAACTTTGTATTGATCTCGTGGTTAATGTGAAATTTTGATTTCAGGCTTGTGAGATGTGACGAAAGAATTCTGAAGGGTATGATTCCATAATTTTCGTCGAAATTCTACTTCTCAAGTAAGCAATGATTTGTCCTAACTTGATAAACAATATATTGAAAATGTTTGAAGCCTTGTCGGCTTATATAATTGTGGCCTGATAGGCTTACATGAATGATTATTGTAGACTGTAGAATCAATTGCACAGGTACACATATTCACTGTATTGAACTCTTATTGGTTTTGTTATTTTATAATATAAATTTTTTGTTCTTTATATTTGTTTGTTGTTGTACTGTTTAGTTTTAAGCAGTGTTCTAAAAGGCGCCAAAATGCGCCGCCTAGGCGCGAAGCGGGGACCAAACGCGTCGAATTGGTGCAATGCGCGGAAAATGCGTTTTTGACGATTTTTGTTCGAAAATTCGCGCGCCTAGGCGCGCATTAGCCCGCATTAGCGCGCCTAGGCACGCCTAAGCGCGCATTTTAGAACAAATTTTTTTTTTTTTTTTTTTTTGGTAATTTTTTTTATATAAAAATATATTTAATGCCTTAAAATATGAAACGCATTATGCCGTTTATTCTTCGCATTGACACGCCTAAACTTGTGATTCTTGATTCTCGGCCTCGACGCTTCGCTACGCATTACGCATTTTAGAACACTGGTTTTAAGTTAGAACTACGTTGCATAATACACTGTTGGATTTTGCATTTACTTTGATTTTGGTTGGGTGGGTGGGAGGGTGGGGGGGGCCCAATTTTCGGAGTTCGCCTCGGGCCCCGAAAATCACAGGACCGGCCCTGGCTACATGTACAGTGTCACGTTACAACGGCATCAAGTAGCACCCCCTATAGGTTGGGGGCCTACTCACTTGGTGCCCCTGTAAGTACACGGCCCATGTGACCATGTATAACCACTATAATCCTAATTCAAGTGCTACCTCTGAATCTTATCTCTCATGTCAAATTAATTAGTTAATAGTAGCTGATCTTCCCTTTTATTTCTAAGAGTGGTCACTCCATAAGATGTTCTCTTATTAGACCATGTTCACTGCTTATACACATAACATTGCACCCACTAGTTTGGTCAGGGTCATTTTATCAATTAGTACCAATATATATCAAGAGCATATTCGGCCCATGTTTGGTAGGAATAAATATTTACATTTTTATCGGAGTAAAAGTCAATAATTATTTTTAATCAAATATTTTATGGGATTCATAACTTTTCAACCACATATTTCATTTTTTATCAAAATCTTCTATAATTATTATTTTAATCCCCACCAAATACAGACTAAGTTTAAAAGGTATTGAATAGTAGTTAACACAAGCTGTCTCACTCGATAGCAAGGTCTTAAGAGGAAGAAGGGTTAGCATACCTTACAGTCAGTCCCTCCCTCCCTCCCTCCCTCCCTCATGCGTGTTAGTGTCTATTGCAACTAATTAGTATCTCTTTTGATGACTAATACATTAAACAGATCTCTGATCATAAATTATTTTATAATAATTATATAAATGAGCAGTTTAGCATCTAAAAGCTCATGTCACTAGGCACACCTAGGCTTAAGTTTATTCCCAATGGAACAAAGTACACGTCGCACAGGAAAGTAAGTGAGTTTTACTTTTCTCTTTAATAAGTGAAACTTTTAAATGAAATTGCTGACTAAAAATTTTGTAACTCCAACGTGGCCTTGAGATAGTAAGTGAGTTTACTTCTCTCTTTAATAAGTGAAACTTTTAAATGAAATTGTTGACTAAAAAATTTGTACCTCCAACGTGGCCAATAGATCTCAAGGTCTCTCACGTCATCGTAAGCCCAATTCCTGTACACTTAGACAAACCGTTAGTCACACACTACAACAAAAAAGCCTACGACAACGTTTAGACGTGTGTTATAAATCGAGGTGTTGTCGTAGAGTAGAAAGATACGGCAACGATTAAAAAACGTTGCCATAGGCTTTTCACAACGTTTTTTAAACGTTGCGAAAAATTGTCAAAAAACGTTGCGAAAGGTTTATAGCAATGTTTTCTGAACGTTGCGAAAGACAGTCTTTCGCAACGTTTTTTAAACGTTGTCGTGAAGCTATTGAGCAAGTTGAACCTGCATCTTATGAAGAAGCTGTTAATGGTAAAAATTCTGAAAACTGGATAAGCAGGAAGAGATGCAATCTTTAAGTGAGAACAAAACATGGAAATTTGTTAAAAAACCTAAAGATCACAAGATTGTTCAATGTAAATGGATCTACAAACTTAAAGAGGGAATCAACCCTAATGATCCAATGAGATTTAACGCAAAATTAGTAGTTAAGGGGTATACTCAAAGAGAAGGAGTTGATTACAGTGAAATATTTTCACCGTAATCATAAATAAGACAATCAGGTTGGTTTTGGCACTTGTTGTTCAGTTTAATTGAGAACTTGATGTCAAAACTGTTTTTTTGCATGGGAAATTGGAAGAAGAAATCTTCATGAGCCAACCTCAAGGTTTTGAGGTTAAGTATAAAGCTAATTAGAGCATCTCCAATAGACTCTTTAAACATGAGATCTTCTCTATTTTAAAGAGTTAACATTTAAAATCATATTCTAAGAGACTCTTTAAATTAACATTTTAATTTAGAGAGTGAATTTCGCTCCAAATTTGTAGAGCCAAAGTCACTTTCTATAATTAAATGTATTCAATATGCTCCAATTTTTAATGTAGAAAAATAATAAAATAACATAAAGAAAAGCTAGTTAAAATAAAATATAAGAAAAATAATATTTTTTTTTGGAGTAGTCAAATCAAATGTTAAATATAAAGAGCTTGTTGGAGTATTCAAAATTTTAGCTCTCTAAATTTATAGATGCTCCCCAAATGATAGAATGTGCTCTTTAAAAATAGAGAATCTCTTGGAGATGCTCTTATGTATACAAGTTGGAAAAATCATTGTAGGACTGAAATAAAGCCCAAGATAATGGTACAAAATGTTTGATGCATAGTTATTGAAGATAGGTTTTAAAAGAAGTGAATTTGATGCTTACTTATACTATAATAACATTAAGAGTGAGTGTGAAGTCTACTTGCTGTTTTATGTTGATGATATGCTTTTGACAAGTCCTACAAGTCTCAAATCAGGAAATTAAAGGATCTTTTAAAATCTGAGTTCGATATGAAAGATTTAGGAAATGCTAGAAAGATTCTTGGGATGGTTATAAACAGAAATGTGGCGGAAAACTGTTTAACTATTACACAAGAAGCATACTTAAATAAAGTTGTAACCAGATTTGAAATGAAAGAGTGTAAATCTATTAATGTTCCCCTTGTTGGTCACATGAATTTTTCTCATTGTCACTCTCCTAAATCTGAAGAAGAATTGAAAGAGATGGAAAACATACTTTATGTCAATGCTATAGGTTCAGTCATGTTTTCTATGATTACTATTAGACCTGACCTTGCTTATGCTATTAGTTTTCTAAGTAGATTTATGTCCAATCCTGAAAAGTCTCATTGGGCTGGAATGAAATGGTTGTTAAAGTACATTGTTGGAACTTTAAATCTAGGCTTAGTGTATGAGAAAATGTCTGAAAACTTAACCTTTAAAGGTTATGTAGATAAGGATAGCAGAAAATCAATTACAGCATATTTCTTTACTCTTGGTGATAGTTGTATAACTTGGAAATCTCAACTGTAGCCTTTAGTTACTCTGTCCAGCACTGAGGCTGAATATGTAGCCATAACTGAAGCTGTTAAGGAATGTATTTGGTTAAAAGGAATTTTAAAGGAATTGAACTTCATGCATGATACTCCTATAATGTTAATTGATAGTCAAAGTGCTTTATTACTTAGCAAAAATCATGTCTATCATGAAAGATCAAAACATATTGAGGTGAAGTATCATTTTATTAGAGAAAAATTATCTCAAGGTGAAGTTAATCTTGTTAAAATACATACCGATAAAAATCGCTCAAATATGGGGACTAAAATTCTGCCTGTAGTTTAGTTTAAATTGTGTGTATCTTTACTACACATTAACACAGGGTAACTTTTTTGCAGGTACTGGGCAATGATGGTGAACAGCCTTCCATGTGCAAATTTCGCAACCGAGAGAGTGTGTGTTATTAAAAACCAAGGTGAATAATGTCAGAGTTGTGTTTCTCAAAACACTTTTAAATTGGTGCTATTTGTGTCAATTGCCTTGATCTACTTATTTGGCTCGAGCTGCTTAAGTGGTGACCATTAAATGGTACCCGAGTCTTTTACACGGATTGTGCTAGTTTGAACTGATGATGACCGTTGGATGCAATCAATGACTGATATCTATTCTTGAGATAATATCGTCCCTTGGATTACTATTGAGCCATTCACTTTTCATTCTTCTGGACTATTCGTTTTCTCTCTCTCTTTGGCCCTTCGTGTTTGAGTCTGTAATTTCTTCTTCTTGTGGTGTTCTCTGCAATAGTTCTAGTTGGTTTTAGAGGTGAATCTTGTGTGATAATTAGGCCTGAAATAGAGGCTGATTTTGTATATGTTATCTCTAAGTGTTTGGGTTGGATTTGTGAGTTTCGAACTCTCTGTTTTGTGAGATCGTTCGATCAATGAACAAAACTGGTACTGAGTTGTTTGATGTAATCTTTCTCTCTTGGAAGGTGGTTTTTGCACTAGTGGAACGGGGCTGTTCCTGAGCCCCCCGATTAGGCCGTTTGGCTGAATTGGGCCATCAATTTCTTGTGTTCTTGCTGTTATTCTTTTCTGCTCTTGTTCAATTATGCGTTATAGTAAACTGTGAAGTGATTTCATACTTAAAATCCCAACAGACAAATGCGCTTCATTTGGGATGTCAGCGTGTTGTCGATCGAATACAAGTTGTTTAAATCGAGTGACCAATGACCTTTTTTGGAGGGGGTGGTGCAGGAAGAGACTCAAATGAATCAGGATGAAGAACATTTGGAGAATGTTGTGGCCATCATCAACGATGACATTCTCATATTAATGCAATCATCTATAAATTTTGTGTACTCTTGTATTTTTTCTGTACTTTTATTGCTCTTCCTAGTGTAGAATTAGGGTTTCTAATTTTTGGCAAGAGAATTCCTAGCGCTCGGTTCAAGCATATTTAAAATTCACTACATATTTCTATTGAGAAGGGAATTAGGAGATGTGAATATTCAGTTGATGTCACCCAATTTCTGAAATTATCAGTTGTGCTCTTTCGAATATAAAGTGTCAACGAGTGGTAAGAAAAAAATGACTCTACAAAGTCAACATGTCTAGAGAGAAAATTACATTTAGTCGTTGGATCGTAGCATTTAAATACACTTTGATTGTAAAAATATATTGGAAAAACACATGGAAGCGAGCGAGCCTCTAATTTATTGCAAGCATACGATTTTAGCCAAACATAACATAAACAAGAAAAGACACGTAACTTAGGGTCCGTTTGATTGCAAGGGTGGAAAATGGGTGGAAAGAAAATGTTTTACGGGGAATTGATTTTTTTAGAAAATATTTTACTAGGAATTGTAATTAATTGTGTTTGATTTGTATAATTTTCCATGGAAAATGTTGAAAATTTGGTGTCCATTTGACTTCGTTTTTTATGGAATTTGTCCATTAAAATGATAATTTTTTCTACTATTGAGTCTAAATTTGTTCTCATTGTCAAAAAAAAATTTTGAAAAAAAAATTCACCATACCGATTATCATTCGTTTGACTTTATTTTGCATGAAAGTTGTCGATAAAAGTGATTTTTTTTTTATCATTGTTTCTAGAATTTGTTCTCGTTGCAAAAAAAAACAAAAAAAAACAAAAAAAAATGTGGAAAATGTTTTTCCACATATTAGGTGAAAAAACATTTTCCACCATTTGTGTATCAAATGGTTGTACTTAGAAAAAGGGAGGAAAATATTTTTCGTGGCAAATTTCGCATATCAAACAGTCAAAAAAGTGAAAGTAGGAAAATATTTCCTACTTTCCTGGAAAACTCCGCAAGCAAACGGAGCCTTACTATAATAAGGCACAATACATGTTTCGCGCGGGTTCGCTCGCTAACAATTAAAAGGGGATCAGACGATTGTGTAAGGGACAAACCTCTTGTAATAAAGTCCCAAAAAGGGGTGTTTATTGAATATGAAGATTACAAGCTTGGACGTAGACAAGATGCCTCCAAGGGGCGCAAGCACACAAGTAAAGGAGAATCGAAGTTAATTAAAACTAAGTCTAATAAAAGGAAATTACATATTCTCTGTTTGAGAGTCAATTTTGTCGAGCTTATCTCATTATCTTCTTCTTTCTTTTATACTGCTTAGACGGCCTTCAACTGCTTAAGAACTGCTTGAAACCACCCATTTTCTTCATCATGGCCAATGTGTTAAAACTGCCTTTCATAACTTATCACCGCACGACTCCATATTCTTGAGATTCTTAGATCATGGATGTACTTAAACCGCTTAAAGCTGTTGCCTTGGATGGTGGCAGGATGTTATTTCCACTGGGGCCTTTGGGTAACTTAAACCGTTTGGGCGATGCCGGATTTATACCTTTGGGCGACTGCAGGGTCTTTTACTCTCTCAGCCTCTGGGCGTTCTGCAGGCTTTGGGCGATAGCATTGCTTTTGCTTCGTGGGCTTTTACGTCACTTGCCCACACTTTTATTCAGGCTCTCATACTGGACCTTTAATTGGGATCCGCTCTTCGGATACTGGGACCTCGATTGGGCTTTGCTCTTTTGGGCCTTCTGCTTGGGCTGCACTTTTTGTGTGTCAACAATTACCCCCCAATATGGCAGAATTAATACCGATTATTAATTTTGCCATATTCACTTTCGCGCTTTTCTAGCACCGTTTGAGTTTTTCCAGGCATTCCAACCGTCGCTTCTCTTTGTCTGGAACGACACGACGTTACAACGACGTTACAAATCTCGTATTCCCAATAATCGTGCCGCTTCATCGCACCATTAAACCACGTCTTCATGCCTTGCGTCTTTTCCCCACTATTTTATTGTTCACCGCTTTACTTCTCTTCATCATTTCTCGAGTAAATCCAAGTAAACTCACATCCTGCATTCTATGACGACTTCTCAAACTCACTCGGAGAATCCCTTTAGTTTCGATGATTTCCAGAACCTCCTCACCAGGCCGTATGTAAACCCTTCTTGCCTTGCACCGGCCAATCCAGACTTGAATGAGTTTTATCTTGGTCCAATGTTCAATGATGCTACATCCATAGAGAAAACGGCAGTGGGTCAAGTGTTTCCTTGTGTGGAGAATCTCCCTTTCCAGGATTCGTTACCATTGAAGCCCATCCAAGAGCGAGGCATTCGTACTTGGCCTAAAACTGATTCTTCTTTTCGTCTTTGGCATGCACAACTAGTGAAACATGGTCCCACAAAAGCACTTTTTGACCGTGCACGGATTTCTGATTTGCTGGAGATTACCCTCTACCCCCCAATCTACGATTCAGTGCTTTTTCCAATTGCACTGAGTTTCTGGTCCTCAGAATACAATACTTTTGTCTTTCCTCTTAGCCCGATGTCCATTACCCTGAGGGACGTAGGGGCTTTAGTAAATCTTCCACCCTAGGCGATACCATATTCCCTGGTATCTTGGTTACTGGTGCTGCTCCGAAGTTTGATAAGTCAATTACTGAATCTTATTCGAGCATGCAAAGCCTTTATACTCCTTCCATTTCAGAGCCCAACCATGCAGAGCGTGTAGCCTTCCTTCACGTTTGGCTATGTAAATATGTCCTCTGTGTCCCAAGTCTGAAGCCTTCTACGAGCTATCTACCCATATCGCATGAATTAGCACGTGGCCGACCCCTGAATTTATGTTTATTTTTTCTGGTTGCCCTTTATAGAGGCATGGCCTCCCTCCAATTCCAACTAAAGAATTGTGCTTCCCCTACAGGCAGTGGGCCTCTCTGGTTGGCTCAATTATGGTTGATGGCGTATTTCCCGCAACTTGGTGCTGTACCTTCTCCTCCTAGGTCGGTTGCCTGCTATGGGTTATTCATTCATCGATTGGCTCCTGTAAATATGCCTGCCAGGGATGTCTTTACTTTCTTTTATAATTTGAATTCGATCCCTTCATTCTTTCCTTTCTCTGCCCACCAAACTCCCATTTTTGTTCATCCTCCCTCTACCATGGATGAAGCGAATACCTCTTTGTCTATGTGGGTTGAATTCTTGGTTGGGAAAGAATTGTTTCATGACGTCTTGACGGGGACAAATGCCAAAGCTGGAGTTGAAGTATATGCTCCTCATTTCTTTGCCCGTCAGCTGGGTTTTGGCCAAACTTGGCCCGTCCCTCTTTGTTATTCTCAGAATATCACAGAGCGCTTCCATCTCATTAGTAAAGCTGAGGTTGGGGCTATATGATGCTCGTAATAAACGCTTGACCGTTGGTTTTTCTTTCGTTCCTTTCAGTCCTACTGCTGTTACGCACCCTCTCTTTGACCAACTGTGGCCGTCTGTGAAGCGTAGGCTTTTTTCGGTCAATGCCACTCGCGCCTTTCATTCGTTGGATCGCTCAAATATTCCTTCTTCCCCTGTTCTTGCTATTCCCTTGTCTATTAAAGGCACTTTGAAATCACCTTCAGCCTCCCGTAGACGTTCAAATCCTCTGTCCGTTCTTCCAACAGCCCCGGCTATTGCTGCCAAAGGTACCTCCAGCCGGAAACGGCCAGCCACGGCTTCTCCAATTTCGCAGGACAACATCAAAGAGGAAGGTGGCAATGATGCTGATATTCCTCTCATCCATAAAAGAAAGGTAATGATTTTGTTTGTCCCTGAGCTATCGAATTTCGTAAACTGATGCTTCCTCTCCATTTCATGTGATGGTTTCAGAAAAACTTAACTTCTCCTTTAGAAACCTCGGCTACAACCTCTCCTGCTCCAATTCCTGCTGTCGTCACCGTTTCTACAGAATCATCTGCTGAAGGGGTTCCATCTGAAGAGCATCCCTTGGTGCTAGACATTTCATCACAGTCCCCGGAGGCGTTGCAGACTTCCCAGGACATCCGTCGTCCAATTACCGAACCAACAGGTAAGGAATCTCTCAACATTTTCACTCTATTTGTTGACTTACCAATCTTTAACTTGTTTTCCCTCGTGTATACCGGGTCACTCTACAGATCTGCCCGTTGCAACAAGCTCGTCTTATTCGGGGAAAGGGAAGTCCTCTCGGATGGTGGAGCCAATTGATGATGATTTTGGGCCTCCGAAGGTCGCTGCTGAGGTAGTTCAACTTTTCTTTCTTCACCTTTTGCTTTACTTGTTTTGTTGTGGTGACACTTTTAACATAGGCATTTTCTCAGTGTACCAATGCCGTTGTGCGCTCCATCCAGGACTTGTTTTCCTCTTGGGAACAAGTGGAGACGCCCTGCCCTTCTTCTTCTGACTCCTCAGAGGCACACATGAAAACTCTCAGACAATCAATGCTTGAGTATGTTGCCTTTATGGATATGGATGTTTGTACGGCCAGTGCAGCCACGCAGACGGATAAATTTGATCTCTTGGGTTCGAAGTTGTCACAAGCACTGACGCTTCCATCGCTCAATGTTTCTCCTAAGTTCAAGGCAACATTGAGGGCCATTCATTCTGAAGTCCTTTCTTTGTTGGCTAGAAGTACTGAATTGAGGGTCAAAAGTACTCAGTATGTTCGTGCTTCCTCCGTAAAGGAGTCTTTACTTCAAGAGATCAACCAAGCCAAAGTTGGATTGAATGAGATTTCTTCTGAGATTAATGCTGAAGATTCCCTGATGATGACGTTGGCTGCGGAGATAAAAGGAGCTTCAGGCAAGGATGGACGATTGCAAAGCTAGAATGGCTGCCAAAGAGCGTAATGCTTCTCAAGAGGTAGAACGGACCAAGTCCTTGGTCGAGCGTTATCATCAGCTAAGAGTTGACCCCAAGGTTGTGACCGATGTAAGTACTGCGTCTTTTAGGCAAGATGAGGATTGGGCTAAGCTTCGTGAACAGATGCGATCTGCTTGGGGTGAATTGTAATTGAGACATTCGATGTCTTTTCTTTGTAGTTTGACAGCTCGATCATCCATTGTAACAGCAGTATTTTTGCCTTTATTGAATAATCGCTTTTATATGTTCGTGCGTTAATTGACGTTTCTTTTTAAATCGTCAACCCCCAAGCAATTGATTAGTCTCACACTAACATTCATGCATACCGACCCTCTCACCTTTCAGCCTTTTGGGCCATTTAATGTAGGTGGCCTTTGATATTCTGACTTTTCGCATTCGTCTATTATAAATGCGTTCATGTTCCACACTCATCGTCATCTTCATATCTCATCCATTTCTTCTACCAACTAAACTACTGCCATCATTTTTGGCATTTCGCATGATCGACCCTTCGTTCCCTTTCCTGTTAATGACGAAGCCGTCTCAATCCTTTCTCGGTATGGGATATATAGGAAACATATGTCGGCTAACAAAATTCTTCCCATCGTCTCCGTGTTCTACAAAGGGTTCAATTATGGAAGGCGATTTGAGGGTATTTTGCAAGCCATTTCTGAGAGTGTTTCTCAGTTTCTTCGTCAACCATTGCAGTAATGCATTTAGGAAGGCGGCCGAGCCCAATCCATAATTTTCACCGTCTTCCTTAGCGGAATGTAATAGTTTGCCCCTGATTGTTTTCTGTAGGGATTCTTGTATTTTTGTACTTCGCAGATGTAACCAACACTTATTTAATAAAATTTCGCTTGAACGTAATTCGTTCTTTGTCTTATCTGGCTATCATCGCTTTTTGTATGTTTAAACTTTTGCTTGTTCGTCTTCCCACAAGGAAGTGACATATTTCTTCAAATATTTGCCGTTGATGAACCTCATGTGATTGGTACTATCTAAATTTTCTAAATGGTAGGCTCCATTAGGCAACACGCTTTTTACCCTGTACGGTCCCTCCCAATTTGGTGACCATTTACCGTACTTTGGGTCCTTGCTGTCCAACGGAAGTATTGTTTTCCAAACTAAATCGCCTAAACTGAAAGACTTGGCTACGACCTTCTTGTTGTAGAACTTAGCGATCTTTTGTTTCTGAATTTGCAGTCTATCTAGGACGTCTAACCTTAACTCGTCCAACTCCAACAGATTTTGGATAAGTAACTTTGCACGTTCGCTGTCGCCTAAATCATTTTGTGAACATACTCTCATTGACTGGACGTTGATTTCCATGGGTAACACCGCGTCTTGCCCGTACGTTAGTTGAAAAGGAGTGACTTTAGTGCTTGTGCGTGGCGACGTTCTATAGGCCCACAAAGCTTGATTCAAACATTCGTGCCAATTTCTGGCATTCTCATTTATCATCTTTCTTACAATGTTCTTTAGAATTTTGTTAGATGATTCAGCCTGACCATTGGATTGGGCGTAATAAGGCGTGGAATTTACTAACTTGATCCCATATTCGTTCAGATATTCTTTCACTTGATCATCATTCAGGGAAGTTCCATGATCCACCATCAGGGTTTGGGGAATGCCAAATCTGTAGATGATATGATCACGGATGAACTCTATCACATTCTTCTGAGATATTTCTTTTAGAGGTATTGCCTCTACCCACTTAGTGAAGAAATCCGTTGCTACTATAATGAACGTGTGCTGCTTGGACGATGGTGGGTAAATCTTCCCCATTAAGTCTATCGCCCAGCCTCTGAACGGCCATGGCTTAACGATTGGTGCCATCTCCCTTGCTGGCGCCCTCTGAATCGGCCCATGTTTTTGACATGCTAAACAACCTTTTGCATGTTGGACGCACATTTCTCCCATCTTAGGCCAAAAATATCCATTCCTAATAATTAACCACCTCATTCTTTGACCAGCTTGGTGGGCTCCACAGATTCCTTCATGTGTTTCAGCCATAATTACCTTGGCTTCTTGTAAACTCACGCATTTCAGCAAAATCCCATCCGAACGTTTCTTAAGTAATTCGCCTTCAATCAATGTGTAATTTAGCGACCGTAGCTTTATCCTTCTATCATTCTTCCTCCATGGTTCTTTCAAGAACTCCTTTATTTCCACCCTCCAATCCATTGCCTCTCCTTCTTGTATGCAATGAATTCCGATTCTATTTGCCCTCCTTTGCACAACAGGCAATATTGTTCCGTATTCACAAGTAGGTTCCATACTTAAAATTTTCAAGTAACCTGAGGCAGTTTGAGTTAGTTCGTTTGCTATGTCATTATATATCCTGTTGACATATTGAAGTTCTACTTGGTCAAACTCCTCTAGCAGTTCTTGAGCGACCTCGTACTGGCTTATGACGGATTCACTTTGACATCTGAAATCACCAGTAAGTTGGTAAATTACCAGTTGGGAATCGCCCCTAATAATCACATTTTTCACCTCCATTTCAATCAACAACTCTAGGCCGACAATCAATGCTTCGTATTCGGCACAGTTGTTATTGGTGCACATTATGTCCAATGTGAAAGCGAATTTGTAACAAACCCCTAAAGGATTTATCAAGGCTATTCCTACCCCTGCACCTTTGGAAGTTTTTGATCCGTCGAAGTATAGGATCCATGGTTTTAACTCAAATGAGTCTATTTCCAGTTTAATTTCTTCAGGCATATCGAGGCACGGGTGATCGGCCAAGAAATTAGCTAACGCTTGATTTTTTACTGCCTTCTGTGGTATATATTGTATCTCAAATTCGGATAGTGCCAAAGTCCAAAGGCCTATCCTTTGGTGTAAGATAGGGCGAGAAAACATGTACTTTACTAAATTTATCTTGGAAATTAAATAAACTGTTACAGGCCGTAGGTAAGCCCTTAATTTGGTACATGTAAAATATAAAGCGAGACATAATTTTTCAATGGCAGAATAATTACATTCACATTTTGTCAATCGCCTACTCAAATAATATATTGCCCTTTCTTCACCAAATTGGTCTTCTTGCGCGACCATTCCAGCTATCGATTCTTGTTCGGCCGATATATATACCTTCATTGGCCGCCCTTGGATAGGTGACACCAACACTGGCGGGTTAGATAAATACACTTTCAAGCTATCAAAAGCCTTTTGATGTTCTTCCTTCCAGACGAGTTCGTCCTGGTTTTTCAATTTCAGTAGAGGCGAAAAAGCTTTTGTTCGCCCTGCACAATTAGAGATAAAACGCCTTAAGAAATTTACTTGACCCAGAAATCGTTGCAATTCTTTCTTGTTGCTAGGCGGTTTGGCCTCAAAAATGGCCTTTGCTTTATTCTTATCAAGTTCGATTCCCCTTTGGTGTACTAGAAAGTCGGGGAAGTTACCGGCATTGACACCAAACGCACACTTCAAAGGGTTCAACTTCAACTTATATTGTCTCATTCGCTCAAATGAGCGTTTCAATTGTTCGAAATGATCTTCCTCTTTAACAGATTTGACAACAATATCATCCACATACACTTCAACAAATTTGCCTATCATATCATGAAAAATTAGATTCATTGCCCTTTGATAAGTTGCTCCCGCATTTTTTAGGCCGAAAGGCATAACTACCCATTCGTAACACCCCAAGGCCCCTGGACATCTAAAGGCAGTTTTGCGTACGTCTTCTTCAGCTATATAAATTTGGTTATATCCTGAATACCCATCCATGAAGGAATACATAACGTGTCCGACAGTGGAATCGACTAAAGAATCTACCGTAGGCATGGGGTATTCATCTTTAGGTGTTGCTAAATTCAGATTTCTAAAATATATGCACACCCTTAATTTACCGTTCTTTTTTAATACTGGCACGATATTGAATAACCATTCAACATACCTAGCCGTCCTAATGAAGCCTGCTCTTAGTAATCGCTCAATCACTTTCTTAATTTTAGGTAACACGTTAGGGGCAAAGCGTTTGGGAGGCTGTTTATGGGGCTTAAAATTTGACTTAGTTGGCAATCTATGTTCCACTAAATTTTTATCTAAACCAGGCATGTGCTCGTATTCTCAGGCAAAACAATCTTTATACTCTTTTAATAAAGCGATTAAAGTTGTACTAACCTCTTGACTGAGCATCTGGCTGATGAACGTTGGGCGATCTTCTCCCACGTCGCCAATGTTTACTTTGACCAAAGGGTCTTGTGCTTGAGCGTTCCCAGGCTTGTTGATTCTCATCACCTCGCCATCCATGTCCCTTGTAGGCATTTCTTCTTCTAGGCAATCCACCTTGTTGACTTCCTGGTCAACACTTTGCTCCAAATCGAACACTGCCAACCTGTCTCCCAATGTTTTCAATGCTACCTCTTTTTTGGTTTTCTCTTGACATTCTTTATTGAAAGCCACTAATCTGGCTTTGAAGGCCTGGATCTCGGCCACATGCTCTTTCGGTCGCCCACTCATCAGAATTCTTCGATTGCCCTTTTGCCAATCACTGGCTCTTCTAGGACCACTATATTTGGCCTTATTTGACTGAACATCTCAGCGAGCGCATCTATCGAAAATGGTTCCTCACTCTATGCGACGACCTGAGTTTCATTTCCATCCTGGATTATTCTGACAGGTCCATAGTTCCCCTCGTACATGAATCTTTCCACTGAGTTAGCTTCTGCAACAAAAGGCCTATGATCTGCTTGTACCACTTCTGCTTTACCTTGATCATTCCAGAATACTAAACACTGGTGGAGCGATGATGGTATACAGCGACTTCCGTGGATCCAATCTCGCCTTAGAAGTATATTGTAACTAGTAGGACCATCAATAATAAAGAAGACTGTGGTCCTAGTAGTCGTTCCCACCGTTATATCTAGTGGCATCACTCCTTTGGCCGAAGTTGCTCCCCCATTAAAGCTTGTAAGAATGACCTCTGTTGGGATCATGTCATCTTCTGTCTTTGCGAATTTCCTCATCATCCTTAATGGGATAGTATTTATGGCTGCCCCATTGTCAATGAGCACCTTCACCACCGGTATGCATTGACTAAAGCCCTCACGTAAAGTGGCCTTAAATGCTTAGTTAGTTTCATAGTGGATTTTCTGAAGACGACTTTTTCTGCTGCATCAATTTCTACTTCCTGTTTGTCTCCTGTCGACCTATCCCTTTGAGATGTACCAACTTGCAACACCTCGGGCTAGATACTCGCTAGTTGGGCACTATCTTCATTATCTGGTGTTTCTCCCATAACTACCCAACCTGTTGGGGGAGGTAATATCCTTGGGGGAGATCCGTACTTTTCAGACCGAGGTACCCTTTTCTTCCTTTTGGGTGTTCCATATAATACGTAGTAGTCGAAAGAACGCCCAGATGGTTCTCCCAACAAGTCTACTTCACGGACTCCTTCCCGATGCAATTGCTTTAGCAGTGTGTTGCGCGATACTCCTCTCTTTTTCCTTTCTTCTTCTAGATCAATTTCTTCCTCAATATCAGTCATCCCATCGTCCTCTTCGCTTTGTATTTCTTGAGATGACTGACCCTCTTCGCACTCCAGCACACACGCTTCTTCCTCATTTCTTTCTTCTTTATCCTTGTTCTTGAATTCGTTGGCCAACAGATAGTTATTAGCCATGACTGGAGGTAAAGTACCAAACTGGATAGTAAGGGGTGGTTCTGTATCGTCTTCGTCTCCTTTGCTTCGATCAAATTTCGACCTCCCAGAAGAACTTTCCGGCATTTCTCCCATTGACTCCCCAGTGCCAGTTTCTTCACTATCCTCAAGAGCATTTTGATTAGCTCTTTCTAGTACTCTTGGCGCTTTAGGACGTGGCTTTTCTTGCTGTTGTCTCATCATCCGTCCATAATTTCGCTGGAATCTTCTTTGTTGAGTCCTGGTCATCTCATTAAAAGGCACAACACGTCTCGCATTATGCTGATATGAATACCACACATTAGGCTGGCGAGGCTGTGGTCTGAATGATCTCATATGCCTTACTGGCTTGAACTACCTTTCCGAAGGCGGTTCTCTATAGAACGATGTTCCCTGCCTCTTGCTTGGATCAAAACCAGGGCGATGGTGATTACGCCGCATACGGTCTCCAAGTATTTGTTCTCACTTCCCCTTTACACCCGGCACACAAAATTTCCTCATCCTTCATGGGTTCTTTTCCTCTGATGCGTTCAAACACACTGGCATGTTTCTCTGGGTCTTTTTCATCGTTGATAACCAACTTGAATCTTGGCAACTTATTTTTAAGATTGGTCGTCGTCACCATATTCACTTCGAGTGGCTGTGGAAAAGGATTTTCGTCCACTGCCATTTTCTTTTTGTCTTCGAACGTGATTCGTCCTGACTCAATAGCATCCTGTAAAACATGACGGAAAACCAAGCAATAATTAGTCATGTGTGACCATGCATTGTGCCATTTACAATATTTTTTACCCTTGATTTGCTCAGGGCTTGGCAACTTATGCTTATCGCTCAACTTTATCTGTTTATCCTTATACAATTTGTCAAATATGAGGTCAGCCTTAGTTACGTCGAACGAGAACGTTCTATTCTTCTTATTTTCTCCTTCCATAGGCTCATTGCTGGCTAAATCTCTAGGTTTAGCCATTATGGGGCAAGTATACGCGTCCCCTTTGGTTAGTTCGGCCAAACATATTTCAGTTTGATCGTAAAATTCATCATTTATGGCATGGATGCCAAAGTTTGGGTCTTTATAGTAAGTCCCTTTACTAGAATTTTTCACTTGCTCTTCCTCTCTTATCAAACGCTCGTACCTAATCACGTTCGCGCTGAGTTGGAACAAGTCAGAGAATTCCCTATCTTGGAATTTTTTCTTTAAATCAAAACTTAAACAGCTCTGAGCAATTTTGACGAATTCTTTTTCGGGCAAGGGTACAAAACATTTACTCCTGGCTGTTTTGAATCTTTGAAGGAAGCCCTCTGCTCATTCATTTGGCATTTGACGTAAATTCGCCAAATCGGCCAGTGTAACCTCAGACTCTGTTTTGTAAAACTGAGCATGGAACAACTGTTCCATTTGTTGCCATGTACGAGCAATTTGCTGGCAAATTGATAAACCATGAAAAAGCTACTCCTGTTAAAGAACTTGGGAATAGTCTCATCTTATGGTAATCGGTCACTTCACCACTCTGTAATGTGAATCGTTCTATGTGTTCTAGAGTGGATACTTCTCCTAAACCAGTGAACAACGAGAATTCGGGCACTTTATATCCTCTAAGCCATGGATATACCTGGTCTACCCAATCAGGATATGGCTTGGTGTAAGTCGGCCTGATAACAGGACGCACCCCAACAGCCATTTGATCTTGTACTATTTCTGCAATTTGATTTCTCAACAGCATATTTGGATCATATGGGACTCCTATGGGTTGATTTACCTGTTGATTCACTTGAGTTGGCCTGACATTTGGTCTCTAATTGGCATGGAAAGTGCCATTGTTTAGACCATTATACCCATTATACTGAGATTTCCCCCCTCATTAACACGGGGTAAATCATGACCGTTATTCGGCATATTATCTTTTATGTTCAAATTACCCCCCAGGTTAGTAGTCGCGTTACCACCATTTAAGTTTGACATTCCATTAGCCCCCTGATTTGAAGTGGAAGTGCCAAAAAACGCTTCTAAACCTGGGTTTAAACCAGGGGAGTTGTGTGGTGAAGTATGTCCCACAATCGTCCTGGTTTGGAAATGATTCCCTACGGGTATGGCTGGTTGACATACTTGGCCTACTAATTTGCTCATAAGGTCATTCAAAACATTTAACTGTTTGGCCATGTTGTCATAGTGAACGTTTCCGTTCTGGGTAAATTTTTCCATATTATGGGCATTTCGTAAATTTACCTGTTCAACGACATGTTGCGTGAGTTCTCCAAGCAATGCACGCATGGTTCGAGGACTCAATTCTGTCATTGGTTCGTAACGACCGTGGATCGCTTGAGTCTGTCATACGTACGAGGATACTGTTGTTGCTCCTCGTACCGCTCGATCACAGACTGGACTACTCCGTGACTTGCTGGTGCCTTATCGAAATTTTTATGAGGCATAATGTTTCCTTTTTTGTATCTTCAAACACCAACTGTCCCACCGGGCGTGCCAAATTGTTTCGCGCGGGTTCGCTCGCTAACAATTAAAAGGGGATCAGACGATTGTGTAAGGGACAAACCTCTTGGAACAAAGTCCCAAAAAGGGGTGTTTATTGAATATGAAGATTACAAGCTTGGACGTAGACAAGATGCCTCCAAGGGGCGCAAGCACACAAGTACAGGGGAATCAAAGTTAATTAAAACTAAGTCTAATAAAAGGAAATTACATATTCTCTGTTTGAGAGTCAATTTTGTCGGGCTTATCTCATTATCTTCTTCTTTCTTTTATACTGCTTAGACGGCCTTCAACTGCTTAAGAACTGCTTGAAACCACCCATTTTCTTCATCATGGCCAATGTGTTAAAACTGCCGTTCATAACTTATCACCGCACGACTCCATATTCTTGAGGTTCTTAGATCATGGATGTACTTAAACCGCTTAAAGTCGTTGCCTTGGATGGTGGCAGGATGTTATTTCCACTGGGGCCTTTGGGTAACTTAAACCGTTTGGGCGATGCCAGATTTATACCTTTGGGCGACTGCATGGTCTTTTACTCGCTCAACCTCTGGGTTCTGCAGGCTTTGGGCGATAGCATTGCTTTTGCTTCGTGGGCTTTTACGTCACTTGCCCACACTTTTATTCAGGCTCTCATACTGGACCTTTAATTGGGATCCGCTCTTCGGATACTGGGACCTCGATTGGGCCTTGCTCTTTTGGGCCTTCTGCTTGGGCTGCACCTTTTGTGTGTCAACAATACCAAATAGTTTTCATATGTAGGAACCGTATTAAGAGACGGATATGGCATGCGATTAGTTCGATAGGCAAGAGGTAAGAAATGCATGGGACCAAAATGGAAGCGGTTTGACTCATGAGGGTTAAATATGTCTGAACAAATATGCTGTGACCACATTTTGCAATATCAATATGTTCTGGCGTATAAGGTGGAGCAAGAGAACGAGATATTCCATTATTTTGAAAGTGGCCAACTATTTGAAATTATGCACCATTATCAGAACAAGATGATAGGGTGGCAAACAAAAAAAAAAAAATTCTCAAACTTGAGAAAAATAGTAACCCTGTGTTTGGTGTAGATTAAAATCTACTAAAAATCTAAAGTTAAAGTTAATAATTAATTTTAATCATACATTTCATGATCTATAAACTTTTTAACCACACATGTGATCAACTTTTATCAAAATTCACTAAAAATCTAATTTTAATCTACATCAAATATGGGCTAAATATGTCAGATTTTTGTTTCACTAGAAATAACCAATGTTTTAAAAAGCGTGAAGTATGGCTAAGCAAGCTTTACGAGTTTAGACGAGACCTAAGCATAAAAAAATGTTTTCTTGTTTTTAATATTATTTTAAGTTATTAATCATTCAAAAAAAATTTAATAATGAAAATAATATATATCAAACATCTAAAATTTTAAAATACTACATTTACTTAATAATTCCTATAATTAGACAATTATATAATTTCAAAGGAAAAACTTGAAATTAAAGTCAAACAAAAGGCTTTTTAAAAAGTTAAGAAATAAATTAATAAAACGCTCCTAGGAGTCGCGTCTAAGTGCACATTAAGCGGTCGACTTGACAATTGATCACTTAATTTCTTGCACTTATGACCAAGGCATGATATTTCGCCCGCACCTCGTGTCTAGACAATGCATAGGCGTCAGCGTGCGCACTTTTTTAGAACACTAAAAATAATCACAAATATACTTTGTATAATATTCAAATAAAAGTAAACAGTGTTAAGTTTGTCAGATGATTGAACCGGGGAAGGAGCCCAAATTTCAAAATAAATGAGTTCAAGTGACGAATTACTTGTAAGTAGTGGTGTCAATCGAGTCGAGCGGCTCATCGGCTTACCCGCTCGGCTCGTACTGTTCACGCCCACGAGTCGCTCAGGCTCGCCAAAAAGCGAGCACGAGCACGAGTTGAGCGGGCTGGCTCGCTAGATGAGCCGAGCCCGCTTGGCTCGTTACTATTCACGAGCGGCTCGACGAGCCGCTCGTGAAACGAGCCCATGAGCCAGGCTCATGGGCTCGTCTAATTTGTATATAAAAAAAAAAAAAAAAAATTTATGACAGTGACTAGAACGGTCACTATTTTTAAAATTTTTTTTTCCTACTTCTCTAATTTTCTTCTCCTATAAATACCCAACCCATTACAACATTTTTTTTCCCACCAAACTTTCATTCTATACTCTCTACAATTTAAAAAATCATTATCAACAATATCATTCATTTATTCTATAATTCTCTTCTACATTTTTTACATTATTATCTTAATTTTACAACCCATTTTATACACTAGTATATAATCTTCATTCACTTCTCAATTCTACATTTTTACATTCTATTTCAACATTCAATTTCTACAATTCACAAATGGATCCACGAGCATTTGTTGAAAACTTGTTCGGTATGGAATGCGAAACACTTGCCCAAAATCAATTTGGGAATGAATTTGTCGGTCTCAATGAATTACCAATTCCAAAAGACATTGAAAATTTCGACGTTCGTGAAGGTAGTCATCCCGATCCAATTGATTTGGATGACGTTGATGTTGATCCTAGTGTTCCTATTGATTTGGAATAAGATGAAGAACCTACATTAAATATTCCCGATGCAAGAGGAAAGAGAAAGGGGAAGAAGTAGGCAAAATGTTGGGACCATTTCAAATTGGTTAACACTAGTCGTCTTTTACTTTTGACAATGCTTCCGTAAATAAAGTAGTTATCGATAAATTGCATAGAATACTTCAACCCGATTTTGGTGGTTATTTATTTTATATTCGATGTGTGTTCCATATTTTTAATTTAATTGTACAAGACGATTTAAAACATGTGAAGAACGAAATTAGTTGAATTAGGAATGCACTTATGAATATCACGATTACACCTAGTAGAAAACAAACATTTGAACAATTTTGTGAACAAGTTGGGAACTCTAATACAAAATCTTTTATTACTGACGTAGGTTATAGATGAAATTCAGCTTACTTATTATTAAAATCCTATGAAGGTTTTGAACCGTTTATCACTGAATTTTATAACAGTAGGCATGTTAGAGACGAAGACAATAATATCTTAAATGAATCCGATTGGAGTACAGTTTTTAAAATTAAGAAATTTTTGGAATGTTTTTATACGTCTACGAATATATTGTCTGGTGTTTATTATCCTACTAGTTGCATGATTCTTGAACGTTTTTATATAACTGTTAGGGCTTTTAAGAGATATCAAAATGACCCTAATTTTCATGCGGTTATATATGCCATGGAATTAAAATTTAGAAAATATTGGGAAGAATTACCTATGTTATTTCCTTTAGCATGCGTCATGGACCCCCGATATAATTTATCGGGTACTAAATTTATAATTGACCAAATTTCAAATGATTTAACTTTTAATATATCCATTACTTATAGGAATTTGGAACAAACGTTAACTGAAATGTATGAATTATATGCTTCACGAATAGGTACACAAATTACTCGTTTACTTACTCATCCTCCCACTAATATAAACGATGACGACGCTGAAGTAATTAATTTATTAGAAAATATAGACTCAATTAGATATGATTCAACTGCTTATGCATATGGTTCCTCTAGTAGTAGTAGTTTGTCTTCCACTGCATGTACTCAAACTTCGAGTAGTAGTCCAAATACGTTGCCATCTGAATTAATTGATTACTTTCGTTGTACTATGCCCAATAACAAATCAATTAAGAAAAGTTCAGAAAATGTCATTGAATTCTGGCAAAATAACGAACGTCGATGGCCAATTGTTTCTGCAATTGCAAAAGATCTATTAACACTTCTGGTTAGCACTGTAGCTTCGGAGTCTGCTTTTAGTGCAGGGAAGAGGGTTCTCTCTGATATTCGAAGTCGACTAAAAGAAGATATTTTGGAAGCGTTAATGTGCGTGAAGGATTGGGAAGACGCTAATTATCGAATTCAACATAAATATGCCGAAATTGTATGTAATCAAGTAAGTGATATTTAATTTCACTACATTCATTACAAAATTTTATTTTCATACATTTATAATTTTTTTAAAAAATTGTACACGTAAAAAGTTATTCGTGTACAATTTTAATTCCGCCTACTCGAAATTGAAGTAGCCGGTCCCAAACCCGGATAAAGGAGGAGGGTTTATCTTTTTTTTTTTAAAATAAAAATGTTTTAGAAAATGTATATTTACTATTTTAAAAATTATAAATGTTTTGACGAGCCCCGATAAATGTTTTGGAAAATGTATATCTTAAATAAAATAGAAAATGTGCATATATATATTTTTTGAATTTAATATTTGGTTGTAGTATCGTTTAAAAAAAGGCGAATCGGCCGCTCGTCTTGGGCGAGCTCGGGCACCCCAAATGGAAATGAGCCGAGCTCGTGCGAGTATGGCCGGCTCGGCCCATTGACACCGCTGCTTGTAAGAGACTATGTTGAATATGGAAGCTTTTGCATTTTATTAAATTTGCAAGAATTAAAAGCTAGATTACGATTAATTAGGAAAATATATTTTGGAATATTAATTTTTTAAAGAATATGTGATTAAAAAATAAGAAAAAAATTTGGATTTACATATAATATTATTTTATTAAATAATGTGTCGTTGATAAGAAGACGGAGAAAAATAAATTATTATTTTTATGGAGGCCAAAGCTCAATTAATAGAGAAAGGGCCATTAATAATCATGCTCTAGAGCTTAATCATCAATTAAATAATTAATTATTCTATATTTTGTCAAAGACAATATTGTCAGTTGATGGCTCATCTTACCATTTATTATCATGTGATGCACTTTTTTTTCCCTATCCACTTGTAATTAATTAGCTTGAATATTATAGGATCATCGTACGACATCGATGCGGTTCATTGAATCAACATGAATATTAGAATTTAAACTATTAAATAAAATAAAGAAAGTCGTGTAATAAATTAAGCTTAATGTACTTTTAAATGTTTCATAATTAAGATGAAAATTTCAATAAGGTACAATTTTTGGAGTATAATTAGTAAAATATTGGCATTTGTACATTTCTTGATCCACAATAAAGTTAAAGAGAACGTGTCGAATTATTCCATCTAACAATCCATGCTGTAACAATGTGTACGATATTTAATATATTTTTTAGTTATTATGCATCTTCATGTGGAAAATAATTTTCATCAAAGACATAAACATAACTTTTTTTATGACGAGTTTTGAATACAAGGCTTTGGACAAAGAATCACATTTCTAAAAGCTTAGGGTATGTTCTCTCTACTATTTTTAGGTCATTTTCAGTTTTCAATTTCAGAAAACACTGAAAACAAGTTTACTTACCTATTTTCAGAAACGAATTTCCAATAATGAGTTTAAAATTTATAAAGAAAACGAGAAACAACAAAAAAGTCGTTTTGACTGTTTTCAGTTAAAACCAAACCAAAACTTCATTTTTTTTTTTAATTTTTGAAAACAATTTTTCTAAATGACAAAAAGAACATGTTTTCAACAATCTCAAAATGGACACTCAAAACACAAAACTCAAAACTAAAAATTGAAATATGAAGAGAACAGCTCCTCATCTTTGTTGAAAATGAGCTTTAAATTATTTATTAAAATTTCATCTTTGTGCAAATCGAAAGTTCATAATTTATTTTTATTAAAGACGTGATATATAAATAATTCTTTGAGATAACTCATCTTTGTGTTTGAAAATAGCACTTGTCATTGATATCTTTCGAGTCTCGAACTCTAACTCGTATGTAAATTTAGTAAAAAATGAATCAACCAATTAAATAGATTAATATTGTCTAATAAAAATGATTCAAGCTTTTTAAAATGATTAATCAAATGTCTATGATTCTTATCTTTAAATTATGAATTAAGATATAGAATGATATAATTTCAAGCCCGTAGAAATAAATAAATATTTAAAGATGCTATTGCATTGTAAAATATGAAAAGAAGTCATATGTGACGTGTTACAACAAAGGACCCAAAAATCAATAAAATAATTAAAAATTAAATAATACCCTCTAATACATTTTACGCATTAATCTTTTACTTAGTGGTATTAAAAAAAGGATAATTTGGAAAAATTTGAAAAATTACAAATACTCAAGACACTTCTAAGTATAGAAAATACGTTAGAAGTGTGTTCCTTTGATTCAATATCGACAAATCTAAAAAAAGAGGATGATTGAAGGTTTGGATTAAACGAATAAACATTACTATTTTCGAATTTCATTATATAAAAATTTGAAAATTCTATCAAGTAAATACATTCAAGGATCATATTTGATTTGCAATATCATGAATACGATTAAGAAACTCCTATAAACAAAAGTTGAATTAGCATATAAAATAATCATCGAAGTAATCGATTTATTCGAATAATCGTCCAAGTCTCATTTAACAAACAACAAATAGAATTTAGAGTACATATTTGTTATGCAATATCAAATAGAAGTATCAAATGTAATATATATAACATCATTCACAAAAATTTAAAAATAAAAATTGGACTTCTTTATCATTGCGCTACCGAAGGGCCAATGACAGAGTGTTCTGTGATTTTCAATTGGAAGTGATAAACAACATCTCGAAGAGTATATTTAACAATTTGAAATGTTTCTATACATTTAGAGAGAATTTTTTTTTAGTACTCCAACAGACATTTTATCATTAATAATTAATTTTCTTACTCCCAAAAAATATTTATATTTTTTTCTAGCTTTTGTTTTCATTAGCTTTACTTCAAATTATTATATTTATTTCCTCCATCGAAAATTGAAATAGTTTGACTGCATTTAATTATAAAAAATAAGTTTTACTCTTCAAATTTGGAGAGTCAAATTTACTTTATATTTAAAATATTATAATAGGGTATGTTTGATAGATATTATTAAGAAAAGAATGTATTTTAAATAATGATATGATGAGAAATATGTGGTTAAAAAGTAAGGAAAAAAATATTGATATAATGCAAAATATTATTTTATTGAATAATGTATGGTTGAAAATGAATTTCGAAAGAATGTGTGTCAAACAGGGGTTTAAAGAGTTTTTTGGAACATAATTTTATGGTCGGCTCTTTAAAATAGAAATGATTTTATATTTAGAAAATCTTTTGAAGGTAATCTAATACTTGAAAAAGATTATTATAGAATTATTGTTTAATCGCCACGTGTCCTATAGAATCACCCTTAAACTAAACATTAGAAAATAAAAATAAAAATAAATCCTCTACCATGTGAAGTTCTTTTCACCCTTTACTCTAGAATCCACACCTTTTTAAGTCCATCAAAATCCTTATCCCACTTTTCGTAAGAGGGAAAGGAAAAATAAAGATGGAAAATATAATTAAATTAAGAGAAAGGAAAGATAAAGGGAAAATAATCGTGCTTTTATCTTCTCGAAACATAGTCTCGATCGAATGCTTACACTACTGTTCTAAAATATTTTTATGAGTTTTGCAAGCATTCTTTTACATTGACCCGATTCTCAATTTGTTCGACAAGAATGTTACCTTATATTGACCCTATTCGTGATTGTTAATATGTATGTCCGAATAGTATTTACTCTTGTGTGTGAGGTGGGGTATAAGAAGAAATAAACTAAAATAATATGAGATAATTGTTTAGTTGCGTGTAAATTTAAAGAATTTTGTGACCATTGTTTTTCGGATAATCAACATTTTAATTGTAACAAAGGTCCCTAATTTCTTACGTATATTCACAAATTTTTTATCGCATTTTTCTCTAATCATTAATTAATTACTACATCTCGTCTCTGATAATATTTTCTATCTAATTTTTTTTCGCTAGTGTGGGAAAAATATTTATTTTTTTTTAGGGAAATAATCACAAAATTTACCTCCATGAAAATGATGACGTGTGGGGTGTTCTGGTTGCTCCGATCAATGGACGTTACCTGCAAAACGATGTCGGGGCTTTCTCCCCCATTGTACCTTCGGCGTGAGAATCAGTAGGTATTTATGAAAAGTAGGAAGAAAGTATATTGGAAGTTCAATCAGTTCGGGTTCCAAGAATCCATACCTTTCTCATCTTGGAGGTATTCATAGGCACCTGTTGCTATGCACGTGTTCAATAGTTAATGGTACCACGTGTCCCACGTAGACCTTCCCACTTCCTCCATGTTCTAACGTGGTGACCCCCACTCGTCAAGCGGTTGGTTATGCTCATGTTCGCTGTTGGGTGGTTTCCGTCCTACGCATTGCCATTTGTATGGCTATGCATAGTATTGATTTCACGGTGGTAGTTACCTGTGTGAACGTTGAGGGCCTCATGGGGGTCGATGGCCGCATAGTAGTCGACGGCCTAGGTGAGCATTGAGGGCCTCATAGGTGATATGTGGTCTATCATGAGTACGTAGAGCAACCCATGGTGGTAGGCGGTCTGTCATGAGAGCGTAGAGCACCTCCATGGTGGTAGGCGGTCTATCATGAGAATGTAGAGTACCCTATTGCGGTAGGCAGTCTATCATGAGAACGTAGAGCACCCCCATGGTGGTAGGCGACCTATCATTAGAACGCAGAGCACCCCATGGTGGTATGCGGTCTATCATGAAAACGTAGAGTACCCTATGGTGGTAGGCGGTCTATTATTAGAACGCAGAGCACACCCATGGTGTTAGGCGATCTATCATTAGAACGTAGAGCACCCCATGATTGTAGGCAGTCTATCATAAAAACGTAGAGCACCCCATGGTGGTAGGCGGTCTATCATGAGAACGTAGAGCACCCCATGGTGGTAGGCGGTCTATCATGAAAACGTAGAGCACCCTATGGAGGTAGGCGGTCTATCATGAGAACGTAGAGCACCCCATGGTGGTAGGCGGTCTATCATTAGAATGTAGAGCACCCCATGGTGGTGGCGGTCTATCATGAGAATGTAGAGCTCCCAATGGTGGTCGACGGTCTCGACATGGTACTTTACAGGGGTGCATATCAAGTAATCCTTACTTCAATGTCCATCATAGATAATTATTGATCCCATCATATCAAGTTGTCCTCACCTACGCGGTTACAATCACTCGTGTACGCGGTTTGCAAGATTGTCACCCGCGTACACGGATAATTATTGATGTCATCCTATATCATTAGCCCATCTACCTCTTGTTGATGTTATCGACAGGGAATAGTCTGTTTACCCATTCCATGTTGGTGAAAGATTTTATTCTCACTTCATTTCATCATCATCCATTCTCCTTCAAAGTAATTGTTCTCATTTCCTACCTTCATTTCCTATTTCATAATGTATAACACTTTCATTTTTTTATCTTCTAGCGAAAGTAAAAGTGATGGGGCGAGAGGGTCGACCGACCCATCTTCGGATGGGCTGGCTAACCTCGGCTCGTGGTCGACCAACCTTGCGGTCGACGATTGGGGGCGACCAGCAAGGCGGTCGACGGCCGACCAACCCCACGGCTGGTCGCAAGTCATTCGTCAACGGCACTCCCCCTTGTACCCAAATTCCTTTCGAGTCAAATATTTCGATTCATTCAGCTGAATTTCAAAATTTCCAACCGATTTTCACAAAACGTCATGTTGGGTCAGCTAAATCTTCAAACCAAAATGTAGAAATTGAGCGGGATGCCGCGGGTGAGGGGGTACTTCTTGAGATTCCAAAGTGTCATAGCTTATATAACTCCCCATCTGAGTTAAAAAAGCCACTTAACCATTTTTGGTTTTGAAGGCTCACCACTAGCCCCTAGCGATTTTGAGTTAGTCATGTTTTTGACTTTTTTGCTAACCACTATGCGTCGAGCGATGTTGATCACCGGGCTTGGTGATTATGAGCCTTAACCATTTTTGGTTTTGAAAACTTACCACCAGCTCCTAGCGATTTTGAGTTATTCAAGTTTTTGACTTTTTTGCTCATTGCTATGTGTCGAGCGATGTTGATCACCAGGTTTGGTGATTTTGAGTCTTAACCATTTTTGGTTTTAAGAGCTTACCACCAGCCGCTAGCTATTTTGAGCTAGTCAAGTTTTTGAATTTTTTTTCTTTGCCCACCGCTATGCGTCGAGCGACGTTAATCACTAGACTTGGTGATTTTGAGCCTTAACCATTTTTGATTTTGAGAGCACACCACCAATCCCTAGCCATTTTGAGTTAGTCAAGTTTTTGACCTTTTTGTTCACCGCTGTGTCAAGCTGTCTTGGATCGTCGAGGTCGAGGTCAGGTGATTTTGAGCATTAACCATTTTTGGTTTTGAAGAACTTACCACCAGGCCCTAGCGATTTTGAGCTAGCCAATTTTTAGGCTTTTTTGCTCACCGCTATGTGTCGAGCTGTCTTGGATCGTCGAGGTCAGGTGATTTTGAGCCTTAAGCATTTTTGGTTTTGAAGAACTCACCACCAGCGATTTTGAGTTAGCCAATTTTTAGGCTTTTTGCTCACCGTTTGTAGTCTTTATTTCAATCAATTACGAAAAACACTCCTAGCAGAATTTAATTTGCCAAGATTTGGGGACTCGGTAGGCGCACCGAGACGTCCCAGTTAGGCTGGCCCTTCCATAGCACCCTCATCATCTGCCATCACTTAGCATTTTCATTAAATAAATTTCAATCAGGTGTGGCTATTGCAGGCATTACATCATGAAAAACCCCTGGCTACAATACTTACAAATGGTTGTTGTATCAGAAAAGCAGAAATAAAAATTCTCCTAGCAACTATATTTACATGCAAGCACTATGCTGCTTAACTTCCCCCTTGTTGGCTGACGCTGCTATTGACCTTGGCCATTCGAGCTCTTTGTTGTCTCAAATCTCCATCAATATCTCGTCCCGCGGAGTATTTAAAGGGGTGAAGGCTTTGACCTCCTCTCGTTTTTGCCTGACCGATCTATCCTGAGTGTAGACCATATTTGTGTGCTCATTCCTCAACTTATCTTTGTCAACGAGTTTTCGTATATCACCCGACTTTCGCTTGTGGCTTTCTGTCTCCCGTTCGTGACCTTCTCTGCTTCCTCTGCATCAACATATTTGTCACATTTTTTCAACAGGTCATGCATCGACTCTGGAGGGTTTTTGGAGAGCGACATCTTGAAGGCCCGGTTCCACGTCCCATTCATTAATGTTGTTACCACTGCAGACATTTGAAGGTCTCTTATACCAAGAGTTGCCCAACTGAACTTAGCCAAATACTGCTGCAAGGATTCATCTTTCTCTTGCACAAACTACATCAACCCAATAGCCGTCTTACGCTTCCTTTTGCTACTAATAAAGTATGCTACGAAGCTCTTGGAAAGCCCATCAAAAGTTTTTATAGACCTGGGTGCCCGTGTGGTCACCCGGTCTCTAGCCTCCCTCCTAAGTGTCGGGGGAAACTACATGCACATCACTACGTCTGGGGTTGCATAGAGTCTCATTAAATCGACGAAAGTCTGCAAGTGGTCCAACGGGTCTGTGTCTCCATCATATGCCTCTATCATCGGCTGTTTAAAGCCTTTCGGCAAAGGAAAGGCCATAATCTCGGGGGCAAAGGATCCTCCTCCAGAACCATTTGCCTACGTCTGTCCTGCTTCTTAGTCAATGCATCGTCTATCTTCTGGGTCATCATCTCTTCTATCTCTTTTCCAAGTCTGTCACGGTTTGGGAAATTTGTGGAAACACAAACCCTAAAGCCCCCATATCTCCTATTGTTGGTTGAGTAATAGGCGGGGTAATCGTTTGCCCCACCTGGGATGGATGCTCGCGTACGGCTTCCGACGAACTCTGCGGTGGGGCTGCAATTTTCTGTATTTGATTTTGCAAGAGGGTCATCATGGCCGTCAATTGTGTCTCCAAAGCATTGAATTGGCTATGCTTTACGTATTACGGTGGCGGGTCTTGACCCCTAGCAATAGACTCTAACTCCGTCTCTGTTGTATTTCCGACCATGCGTGTTTCACTCCTAGTTCGTCTCCTTGACATAGCTTTTTGTTCAGTGGTTTCCCACAGACGGCGCCAATGAAATAATCACAAAATTTACCTCCACGAAAATGATGACGTGTGGGGTGTTCCGGTTGCTCCGATCAATGGACGTTACCTGCAAAACGAGGTCGGGGCTTTCTCCCCCGTTGTACCTCCGGCGTGAGAATCAGTAGGTATTTATGAAAAGTAGGAAGAAAGTATATTGGGAGTTCAATCAGTTCGGGTTCCAAGAATCCATACCTTTCTTATCTTGGAGGTATTCATAGGTACCTGTTGCTATGCACGTGTTCAATAGTTAATGGTACCACGTGTCCCACGTAGACCTTCCCACTTCCTCCATGTTCTAACGTGGTGCCCCCCCTCCCCACCCGACATCGTTTTGCAGGTAACGTCCATTGATCGGAGCAACCGGAACACCCCACACGTCATCATCATCGTGGAGGTAAATTTTGTGATTATTTCATTTAGCTTTTGTATTTATTGTTTATCTTACTTATTTAAAACTATGATGGACAAATAATTCTCTTTATTCCTTATTAAGGCCCTGTTTGAGAGTGATTAGATTTTTCTACAGTAAATCAATTCTCATTTTCAACCACACATTCTTCAATAAAATATTATTTTCCATCACATCAATACTTTTTTCTTCTTTTTCAACCACACATTTCTCATCATATTTCTATTCAAAATCAAAATTTCCCCCCAAAAATCTCTCCCAAACAAACTCTAACTAATTTTATGGTCATCAATGCCAAAATGTGTTAATTAATAGATTGATTATGATAAAATATGAAGAGAAAATTCGTGACATAAGTGCAAATGCAAGCAAATATTAAGAACCTTCATTATAATAAAAATATTAGGGATGATAATGATGTAGGTATTGGACGGGCCGGTCATTCCCGTTCCCTACTCGTCTGGCATTTTTTTAGATGGGAACAATACATAATTCCTATAAATAAGAATTACATTTCAAAAATAACAAATTTCAAAAATCTTTTCAAAAATCATGTGTTAAATCAATTAATTAAATATTTTTAATTATAATATAATACAATTATCCAAATTTATTAAATTTCAAATCCAAATTACTCTCTCTCTCTACTCTCTATCTTCTCCCTACCCTTTCTCTCCATCGGAGGCGGCATCTACTCCGGCAACAGTTCCAGCGATCTCCGGTGACAGTTTCGGCGGCCGCTCCGGCGACTATTCCGACGATCACCCTGACGCTCTCTTGGCGACTATTCACTATATCTCTAACAAAACTGCTTTAATTACCACTCCAATGCATGCTCCGATCAACCTACCCACGCCATCCATCCATTCCCAACTTCCAAAATATTCCCAGAATTTCAAGTCACAGTTGGTTGGTCACAAACGGTCACAAATAGTCACGATAGGTCACAAATGGTCACGATCGGTCACAAACGGTCACAATATTGTCCCCTTCCAACAATGATTTTGACTCCACAATTCCGGAGTGGTTATTCAATTTAACTAGCCTGAAACGTATTGATCTCAAATCAATCAATTTAACTAGCCTGAATCGCCTTGATCTCAAATCGAACAATCTTTATGGTGTTTTACCAGATGCACGAGCAAAATTGACTTCCCTCAATGAATCTTTGTAATTTGTAGAAACTTGTACTCGCTAGTCGCTAACAACAGAGTTGATGGTGACATAATGGAGTTCATCGATGGCTTGTCTGAATGTTCAAACAATAGTCTGGAGATACTGGATTTGTAATTCAGTAAATTGACTGGAAACCTTCCCAATTCACTTAGCAACCTCAAGAATCTGATATATCTTCGTCTCTGGCTCAACTCTTTCGGAGGTTCAATTCCAAAAACAAATGAGCAGAAAAATCCCAGTGAGTTTGGGAGAACTTGTTTCCTTGGAAGTAGTTGACTTATCTAAAAACTTGTGGGAAGGTGTCATAACGGAAGCCTATTTTAAGAATCTCCCCATAAAGACTTCATGTCTGAAACTGTCAAAAATTAATAAACTTCGCGGGCAGAGAAAAAGAGAGCAGGTGAAGATGAGAGAGAGTGAGGGAGACGGAAGTGATGAAATATCAACCACCACCATTGCTACCACCTGCACGAAAACCCGCCACCACCTCCTCCAAGCCACCAACTCGCCACCATAACCATAACCACCACCAACCCCCCCCCCCCTACACAATTTAGTAGATTCTCCCAACCACCATGTATATTCGCACAACCACCACCACCACCATCCTACTATCCGCCATCGCATCACCATCTCACCCAAATATAACATCTACACCAACGTAGTGTCGAAGCAACAACGAGCTGAAGTGGCGCGACTGATGATTGCTTGCAGCAGCGACATCGACGACGACGTGACGAGCAGCATCAGCATCTCCAACCCGGCGGCATCACTGTGCGTAGTGGCTACTTTTTGCAGCTGAAAGAGAGGGAGACCGAGGGTAAAGTGTGGAGAAGAGAGGGAAGTCCATATATGATTTGGGGATTTTGGATTGGGGGGTAGGGTGCATTGTATTGGGTGGTAATTTAATTTATTATTTCAATTAATCAAATTTATCACCTGATTTATGAAAAAAAACTTAATCTTCTTTTTTTTTGAAATATAATCTTTAAATGCAGGTTTTCAGGTAATTTTCTCTTGTTAGATTGCCCCCCTCTCTATACCTGGTTAAAGCGGGATGTGACAGAATTGGGGCCAGGCAAGTCCCTTGCCCCGTTTATTTATTTTTAATTTTTTTTTTATGTCTTGAGTTAGTGGATATTATTATTATTTTTTTCAATTTGTCAAGAATAATTCATGTTTTCTTTAAAATGATGGTAAATTTTTTATTTTTATTTGATAAAAAACTTAAATTTGAAATAAACTTTAAACGATGCGTGTAGTGGGGGCAGATATTATATTTCTTATACTCGCTTCGGAGTAACGATTCCTGCCCCATTTACCCGATTAGGTAATTAATTTCCATCCCATTTGGATCGAAGCCTGCGAGTATCAGGTTGAACAAGTTTTTTGCTATCCTTGAAAAATATGGCATCGTTAAAAAAAAAAAAACTGCGACAGAATTCCATCATAATTACCTTCTTCTTAAATTAAGCCCCAATTTGGTATGGATTAAAATCAAAATTTTAATCTAAATTTAAATTAATAATTAATTTTAATCACGTATTTTATGTGATACATAACTTTTTAATCACACATTTCGTCAATTTTATCAAAATTTAATAAAATTTTGACTTTAGTCGCTACCAAACATAGGCTAAGTTTACAAAATAATAGAAAACAAAATTTACTTCAGTTACTTTTTTCATTTAAAAAACTACTTCTAAGTTTTAAGGAAATCAAATTTAAAACAAATAATTTCCACCCCACCCAACCAATCTCCTTGCTGTATTCTTGTTTAATTTCATTTTTTTAAAATACATTTTTTTTTGTCTACTTTTAATCATATATTTTTCAATAAAATAACGTTGCACGTAAATTCAAAATCGTTATTTATTTTTTAAACACATATTCTTCGTCAATTAACTATTTTAAAATGCATTTTTAACGTGAGCCAAGTAGTTTGTTACATGTTTTATAGTTTCCAGCGGCACCACCTTGTACGGCCCTCACATTTCACAGAGCCTTTTCATCACGATATAAACCCGCTCCATTACCAGTTCCATCATTCTGTTGATTGCTTTATCCCTAAAAAATCAAATCCAATATGTCTCCGGCGAATAGCAATCAGCTGCCGCCACCGGCCGCCACCGTCAGTGGTGGTGATTCTGGAGAAATTATGTTGTTTGGTGTCAGAGTAAAAGTTGACCCCATGAGGAAGAGCGTCAGTATGAATAATCTTTCTGATTATGAGCCAATTGTTAGTATTAGCAATCATAAAATCAATGAGAGCAATGAGAACTCGAACGCGACGGTGGAGGATGGCGTCGCCACCACCTGTTATGCTTCAGCTGATGACGCCGCGCCGCAGCCTACTGGCGGGAGATGTGAGCGTAAACGAGGTTGATCTAATTTTCATTTGTTTAGTTATAACCGCTTAATAGTCGTTTCTGGAATAAATATTTTTTAATGAATTGATTAATGAATTTGAATTCGTATAATATTTGATTTGTATAGAATAGATCAATTTCAAGGATCGCCCATTGTGTATATATAGGTTTATGAATTGACCTTGGAATCTCCCAAATTTTGAATGATTGATAATTTGCATAGCTAGTTGGCTATCTTTCACTAAAGATTGTTATCTGAATTTGATGGAAAATCATGTTTTTCAAATTTAAAACTGGAAAAGAAGATTTTTCCCCCCTCCTTGATGAGTAAGCAAATTCTAGATACACGAATATTAAGGAAGCCTTGTTGGTTATTGAATCCAATAATATATTCTTTCTTGAATTATTGTGTTCTCTAATGTTTTCAGATATCATGTTGTAGTAGGTTTACAGCAAGTGCAAAATTTTGTCAAATCTTATGATCTATCTTAAATTTATTGGAATAAGGCTTTGTTTGTAGTTGTTGTAACGTTTGTTGGATTGATTTTGATTCGCTTTTGTTGGTTCGGGATTTTTTTATATAGGAGTGCCGTGGACAGAGGGAGAACACAAGCTTTTCCTCCTTGGACTACAGAAGGTAGGAAAAGGAGACTGGAGGGGTATCTCTAGAAATTATGTCAAGACTCGTACGCCAACCCAAGTTGCCAGCCATGCCCAAAAATACTTTCTCCGCTGGAGTAACCTCAATCGACGTCGCCGTCGTTCTAGCCTATTCGACATCACCACTGACTCGGTAATTTTATTGATCAGATCACAATTCACAACATGTGTGTTGTTCCCTTGTGTTATAGGAAAATATAATTGGATCATATGCTTGACGTTTCTTTTTGGTTAGTTGATTTCAAGCTGTTTTATTTTGATTAATGTGAAGTAGATAACGCTTTCTCCAAAAGTTCACATTTTTCGTACATTTTAAGAGACAAGTCCACTTTTTATGCCAAACGCGATAAAAAGAACTTTGTGAGTGGTAAGCAATGTTGTTCTCCACTTGTTTCCTCTACTAAATTCAGGGGAGGAGACTTTAAGTGGTTGGGAATGTTATTTATAGACTTAAAAGAGTTTCACATTGATAAGAGTAACGAATCTCAGCAGAACAAGAAAAGGACGGTTGATCGAAACTAACATCTGAGTGTCTAAAAAGTATTACTATAGCAACTTCAAATTTTTATCGTGAATGAGGCTTAGTTGTCATTATTGCTATGTCTCGTATGTTGAATATATGTAGCCTTTAAGTTCTATTCTGTACTGCTTAGGTTACTGCAATGCAGATTGAAGAGTCCAAAAGCCATCAGGATAGAACATCCCAGTCAGTTCTGCAGCCAATCTCTCTCCCTCAGCCAGAAAGTTCCAACATCAGTGGATACCCAGTCGCGCCTTTCTCGATGACCATTGGCCAGGTTCTGTTACCAAAGCAAGTCGAAAATCCAATTGAAAATCTCACTCTTGGACAATGTGATCAAGTGAATAATCCATCTGCCCTACTAGTTCATCCAGCTTCTGTTTTTCCCACGTCGACTCCCTCAACAGTTGTCCATCTTAACCAGAATATCCCAACCGAGCCATCATCATTGTCTTTGAGTTTGTCATTGTCTTCTGGTCAGGATCGGGATCAGTCATTTTCAACAGGGCACTCGGCATTCCGTGTGATGTCAAACTTCAAAAATGGAGATAGCAGCATCGTTTGTGTTTCTTGAGGATGAAACTATTTGAGAAAATAAAATTGGAAAAAGATGGGTTAATCGTAATTAGAGAGGTTCTGTTAAGAACTAGTCTAGGTAATTAGTTTAACTACAATTGGATCTTTGCTTTGTACATACAAGAAAAATATCATGTTTTATTGTATTTCTTGTTTTATGCTAATGTTTTAGGTTCTTGCTTTTTTGTTTTCCTTTTCTTTGCATTTGAGAATAAAGTTGTACAATTATTCATACCTTTAGTTTGTATTGGTTGAATTTGTCTAGTTGTCTGTGATTAGATGCTAAGCTTAGAAAGTTAAAATATAAGTAAAAAAGTGAAATTATTTTTTAAAGCTCGACCTCGATTTAGTTAATAAAAATGTAAATACTAAGAAAATTTCATTTACTCTTGAGTTTTATCTATTTAAATTTTAAATATAGAACTTCATTTAGGCTGGAGCTCATTGACAGATTCGTAAATCAACTTGATCGGTTAATTGGCTGTCAATTATAGAACTAGATACTCTATTGATATCATTAACTTTTCATGCCTACGGACTATTTAGGGGATTATGTAGACTATGTTGCTGTAAATTTGTTCAAAACAATGTTTTTATATTAGTTTATGAGCATGAAAAGAGATTTATTTGGCCCAAGTTAATGAATTGAAAATAAATTGAAATGTGAAAAATTATGCCTATGCGTACACATAGGCCAAATGGTCATGCGTACACGAGGAATTGTCTGCAGGAAATTGAAGCAATTTTGTTTCTATTATACGTACGCAAGGATTTAACCATGCATACGCATGATTCACTTTTATAGCCGTTGTGCTGTTTTTTCATTTGAAAATTGGTGTTGATTCATGAAAAGTTTCCAACTTTTTATGAATTGTTGGAGCTTGTTCGAAGCATATGGATGGAAATAATATGAATAGACGATAGATTTTCATTTCCAAATATTAGAAACAACAAGTAAATCATTACTTGAAATATTTCAATTCATTCATCAAATATTCAAACTTCTTAAAGTTTTCAACAAGTTCAAATAGGAAGATTCAATTGTGCTTTTAAGCTTCTTCTTTGAAAGCTTGTCAATCCTTTAAACTATTTCCAAGAAATCCTAAAAGTATACTAGAGGAAGCAAATATCGTTTTTAGGACAGTGTATCATATACATGTTCGAGCCCAATTCTTCAACTCATCTTGTTCTTGTTTCCATCTTCATCTTCTCCTCTTCAATATTTCTAACAATCTAAAAACGATAATTTACATTTACTGCAATGGAGACAGAAACTACATTGGCTACCATCAAGTTGATGAATCAAGATTTGGTGCGCTGGATAGATTTGATGGAACAAACTTCACAAAATGGCAAGACAAATATAAATTCCTTCTAACGGTGTTAAAGATCTTCTATGTACTTTATCCAAACTTGGAACCAATTGCCGATACAATCGAAGAAGATACAGAAGAAGTTCGTACGGATAGAAAGAAGAGGCAAGAGGACGAATTGATATGTCGCGATCACATCCTAAATGCTCTTTCGAATCGGTTGTATGATCTCTACACTAACAACACTTCGATAAAGAAAATATGGGATGCACTTGAAAACTAATATAAAGTCGATGAGGAATGTACCAATAAATTTCTTAGATATAAATATTTTGATTTCAAAATGTTAGTTAATATTCATTTGTAGCATCAAGTATATAAATTACAAGTCATTGTCTAAAATTAAAAGTGGTGAAAATCGAACTTCGTGAATCCTTTCAAGTGGGAGTAATTATTGCTAAACTCTCGGGGACTTGAAAATGATATAGAAAGAAGATTCTTCACAATTTCGAAGACTTCTCTTTGGAACACATTCAAAAAATCTTCTCATAGAGGAAGAATCAAGGGCAAGACATAAGACTGAAAGTTCTTATGATGACTCTTCTAAATGTAATGGCATGGACAATGTGAATAACTTCAAATAACCGATACCGCTGCCGTAGAGCTCAAAGAAAGTTCTATATAATGCGACTAACTATTTACTTTTCATTAAAAAAATTTAGATCCAATAACTTGGAGGACGAGGCATATATCATATATGTACAAGTGTAGGGATGGCAACGGGGCGGGTTCGGGGCGGGGCACCCCCGCCCTGCCTCGCCACGCCATCACCCCACCCCGCCCCGCCTTGCCTTAAACGGGGCGGGGGCTTGCCCCGTTAAACCGTCCCGTTTAATTTTTTTTTTATTTTTTTATTTTTTTTTCCTTAAAAAATCCACATATATATTTATTTATTTTTTTTAAATCTTTCACGGGCCGGGTTCGGGGCGGGGCATCCCCACCCCGCCCCGTGCCCCGCCCCGCGACGGGGCACCCCGCCCCGCCCCGCCAACCCCGTCTGGGCGGTTTTTTTCGCCCCATTCGGGGCGGGGCACCGTCGGGGCGGGGTGGGGCGGTTTTTTTTGCCATCCCTATACAAGTGGCAAACAGGCAATCGGCTAGCAAGCTCCACTCATCCCGATCGAGTCGAACCATTTACATGAGTCCAGAGGGCTCGTGGTGATCTGCTGGTTTTTTTGTTTACTTTACTAACTTTAAAAAAAAAAAAATATTACCAGTTTTTTGACTTATTTGGTTAATTTTTTCTGAAAAAAATGGAAAATAAGTGGCTTGTGGGTGGCTCACGAGTCGAAGAATCGAGCTGAACTTAGGATTTGGATGCAAGCTGAGCTCGAGTCAAGTGTTTAAGCCGAATTGAACCATTACCACCACTGCATATATGTCTTACGTCTCATAGTAATTTAGCCCCCGTTTGACGAACATTATTTGAATTTTTTTAAATTTATTTTCAACTAAACATTCACACAATAAAATATTATGTACATAAACCTAAAATTTTTTCCTACTTTTTAACCATACACTTTCATAAAATCACAATTTAAAATATTATTTTTCCCAAATAATGGTTGCCAAATAGGGCTTAATTTATACAAAATTCATTTTTATTTCTTCATTAACATTATTAAAAAGTAATATGTACACCACCTTCCAAAATATAATAATGATATTTTTCTTAAGACTAGTGGTGTATCATGCGTTGCATAATGATTGCTATAATTTTTGTAATTTAATTAGTTAGAACGATAATATATTTTAGAAAATTTAAACATATAATGATGTATACTTAGCATGAACGATAATAAATATACATTAAGTGATAAATGATAAAGAGAGTTTATGGTCATAATAAGAAGAAAAAAAAGTTACTGTTATTCAAATAATCTATTAAAAAAAATGATAATAAGTTACATATCCAGATGCCATCGAAACACCAAACACCAATATGTTTAAATTAAACAGAAAATCTATGGTACAACATAAATACTTCAGCACTATATGCTTCTTTGTTGCAACATACATGTAAGAATGATACCCACGGTCCTTGAACATATGAAAGTGTCTTAATTGTGGCTATTACCTCTCTAGGTTTCGTAGCAAGCTTTATCTCTAGTACAGTCCGATATAATTCAACAATAAGTTTTCTATAAGATAGGGAATAAAATATAAAAAAGAGTTCGAACAGCTATGTAAATGAAAATTATATAATGTGCAACACCATCACCTTCCTCAACATAGAATTATATCATCTATCATGTTGAAACTATGTTAAAAAATATATAGGTGAGCTATGACTATGAAGAAAGTTTTATGAGCATGAACTTGTAAGTTAGTTGCATGAACGGGATCAAACTCGTTAAGCTCTGCAAAGCCAAATTGAGTCATCTTAGAGATTGTCTGCCAATAAAGCAATAAAATTACTTTAAAGTGGTAAGGAGTTGATAGTAGAAATCATAAAAAGAAAGAATATCACCATAAGAACAAATATATTTAAAAGGATTACGGGACATTATCTAATCAATTCCCCAAAATTCAGGCAATGCATCTTTCATATTCAAAAGTAACTTGAGCGAGTTTTTTTCTGTAGAATTTTATGAAAAAAGAATCAGAAACTTAAAAAAATCTTTTAAAGCATTCTCAATCCTATGTTTTTTTTTTTTTTTTTTGCAATAGAAGCAAAAAACAGAGAATTAATATGAAAAGGCTTTTGATACCTTGGGGAAGTTTGTATGAAATGTAGCCATTATGACAAAATTTACGCAAGAGGTTTTCAACTAAGATGTCGAGATATATTTCAATGCTTTTTAAGTGACGACTTCTTAAGTAAAATGTAATAGTATAGTTCTATTGATATGTGTACAAATTGTACGATAAATGGTTGATTCATAGAATTAGATAATATAATTTATATTTTTTTTTGCATCATGAGGTCTAATTTTAGAAAATCCAAGTAGCAATACATGCAGTTAAAATTAATGTTTAAGTTTGCCTCAAATATAAGAAACTCATGATATTTCACAAACATGTTCGTTTGGATACAAATAATGTGAATTACAATAGAAAAATATATATGACAAATGACATGTCTAAATGTTGACAACACATCCTCATCACATAAAAGAAATGATTCGCATTTGCAATTGATTATGTGAAGAATCATATTAACAAAAAATTTCTCTCTTGTATCACTCACAGTTGGAACAATGTAACAAGAAAAAAAATAATAAGATAATTAATTTTTTGATAGAAGATAAAAAAACAAAGCAATTGAATAACCAAGTGGAAGTACACATAAAACTACATATATTATTCTTAAATACTTTGGCCCGAAGCAAGATCATACCTATGCAAAATCGACATTATCACCATGTTTGATATCCATTCTTCTAAAATACATTTTTCTCTTTCTTATTTTAAACCACATATTCTTTAATAAAATAATATTACACACAAATTAAAAACTTTTTCTTATTTATTAACCACATATTTTTTTATCAAAACACTATTTAAAATGCATTCTTGGGAGAATAATGTGGCTCAAACAGGGTGTATATTTTTTCATTATTCACATGGAACCACTACTCCTAAAGAGTGCGTTGGACTTGCTTCTACCTGAGAGCAAATTATAAATTTTGTTGGAGGGAACATGGATGACTTCGCTTTGATACATATTGCAAGTACTTTGCATGTATGTTCTCAAAGATCGAAAGGTAAATAGATTTTTTATTAGCATAAGGAACTATCAAAAGATCAAGAAAAGCAATATAAACAATTACATTAATAATAATAAAAAAAGATTATGCAAGAGAGCAAAATACGAACTTCATTAATACCATACTACTTGTCGACTTCAATATAAATAAAACTTTTCAAATGATCAATTGCCAAAATAATACCATACTACTTGTCGAATATTTTCTAAAGATTAGTACCAAAATAATTCAAATCCACGTATGTTTGCACAAACAGAAAGTTGAATGCCTCTTAGGACTGACCTAAGACATAAAATTTATTAGGAACAAAACTTTCAAATAAATGGCAAAGCACATTTGTGCCTAATTTTTCCATCATTCTCATCCATAGGATTTGATGGACCAACATGACTATATTTCAAAAATGGAAAATGAAGAAAACTTGCTTACTAGGTTTCACTTAAACATATCTCCAAACCTTTGATCTATCTTTTGTTCTTATATCATTGACTTTTCCTAGAAGAGAGAAACAAAATGAGTTTTCTATGTAAAAGAGCGATATGAAATTTCTATAAATAAATTTGAAATTTAGGATTATAAATTGAGAAAAAATAATGTACTGTAATAAATGTTAGTTAAGGAATCACCTTTCACTGTGAAAACATGTTGGAGTATAGAGTTTGAGCCTTTTCCAAAGTAATCATAAAATTTAGAAGAAAATCTCCCGAAAGTATGGCATAATTTAAAAGAACAATTAAATATGTTGACAGAAAAGTTGTCACTGGTTTGAGCTCTATGATGTTCATTTTGTAGCTACAAATAAAAAGAGAAGTTTTCTGTGAAGATATTTTATTGCTCTTTTAAACTATGGTAAGCTTTGGGTAGACCTTTTTCTAAATTTAGTGATAAATGTTTTGGAAAATTCTCAAGCATTATTGTTAATATTTCACTTCTTAGACGTACCTGCAAAAAAATATATAGCTCGATTAAGTAAATAGAAGTGTAAGAATGAAAGCACGCCTCAAATAGAAAAACAGAGAAGAACAATTACGTGATAGAACAAAGATTAAGTGAGAAAAGACCTCTTTAGTTGCACGAAGGTATAGTTTTGAAAGTCAAAAGTAGGAGCACCAAAAGAAGCATAAAAAATTTTAGTTGGGGCAAAGTATTCTTCATATAGACCTAGAATGTCTTGTTTACATTGTTGTGAAGACATTAAGAGTATAAATTTATAATGAAGAATTTTTTTTTATAAAAGCAGAGGTCTTTGAGCTATTTACTTGCTAGGAATAGCTTTAGCCAGAAGGATGCTAGTCTCCTAATGATGAAGATATAGCATTGAATGAAGTCTAAATGTAGGATTTCGTTATATATGTTAATTAGAAGTATTAAAACCAAATTTATGTAACGACTTTGCTCAAAACAAATAAAATGTACAAATTAAGTGTAACTTTGAAGTAAAAATAACACAAGCAAATTAGAAATCCAAATCCTAATGGATTTAGTTATGGAGTGTTTATACATAAGAAAACAAAACAAGTGTTCAATAATAAGAAAACATGAAAAGTACAAATGAAAATATACAATCATGTAAGAGTCAAATTTCCATTGGTTCGGCACACTTTTTACACCATGAACACGGGGATCTCATCGTTCACAAGTTCAAATACACACGTGTCACCTATTTGAAGTTATTTCTCTCTAACATAGTCTGCCCAACCTATGGTAAAACATTGTACATAACAATTTGTTCTTATATTTGTACATACAGGCCAATCATGATGTGAACAATCATGGATTTGAACATTCTAGACAAATTTTGGTAGATACAATCAAGCGAAGGTCCCAGGTACATACTACAAAGTAAATTCACAAATCCATAAATAGCGAAATTTAGAATTAGGTGAGAACATGAAAAATCGTGCATACATGTAAGTTAAGAAAGATACAATCTAGAAAAGATTTAAGTTAAAGAGGAGCTCACAATTTTCTGATGATCATCACGATCAAGCTCTAACATTACTTGGAAGATAGAATTACCTATGTGAAGTCTCTACTTCAAACGTATCAGACTCATACGTTACTTCTACGGCTGAATAGTCGAATATTGAAACATCGAAAGTAGAATGTCCGTTGTATCAAAGACGATAACATAACCACCTTGTAAGTTATGATGTGTTAGCCCAAGAATAACTAACCAAGAGGGGGGTGAATTGGTTATTAAAACTTTTTCGTTAATCACTCAAGATTTTAATAAGTGAGCATGTAAATGATAGAGAATAGTCTAAACACAAGTAAACACGTAAATGGAACAATGTAAATTTGTGCGAAGCAAATGCATTAAGTAAAAGGGATAGAGAATGCAAACGATATGTTATGGAGGTTCGATCCAATCCATGATCTACGTCCCCCGTTACCAAGCTCTCCGTCACGAGTAAGGCCAAATGCACTATAATGGTAACTTACAACAAGGAGTACCAATCCTTAGGTGACTTACAACAAAGAGCACCTACCTTTAAGTGACTTACAACAAGGAGCACTTATCTTTAGGTGACTTACAACAAGGAGCACCTATCCTTATAATCGAGTTTTCACAAGGCTCTCGAAACCGTCAAGAAATAAGTGATAAATTACAATAAAAAAACTCTCTTAACAAATGATATAATCAAGTTAAGTATTAGAGAGTTAGGTAAACACTTCAATAGATAGCAAATAATAAAGCTCAAGTGTTGATGTTGTAAACTGTGATGAATAATGAATAATAAAATAGTTTGTATCTTTGTATCAAAGTTTTTCAACAAATGATCTATCTTAACAAATAATACAAGTTAAGTATGAAGAGAGATTTACACTTTAATAAAAGTGTTGGCAAAGAAAACCTTTATCAAGAATTGAAGAATAGATGAGATTGAGAAAGTTTCTTTGCAAAAAGAATTCTTGATGAAATAGATGAAACTAGTTTTGATCAATCAAGAAATTATTTGTATCAAAATTTTCAAGCCAATGATCTATCTTAACAAATAATACAATTTAAATATGAAGAGAGATTTGCACTTTAAATCAAAGTGTTGGTAAAGAAAACTTTTATAAAAAATGAAGAATAGATGAAGTTTGTGAAGAGTTCTTTGCAAAAAAGATTTCTTGATAAAATGAATGAACTATGTTGAATCAATCAAGAAACTCTTTTGTAATAAATGAAATAGAATTTATACTCAAATAAACTCAATGATTTCTCAATAAAAAAGCTCTCAAAAATCTCTTCTAAGTTGGTGAAAATGAATGGAGAAGAGAGGAGCATTTATAGAGCAAAAAAGGGTTGCTCTCGAGTAAGTTTGGTTGACCAATTTGAAATTATAGCCGTTACTTTCGGTCGACCGAAGTCATCGGACAGGCCAGACAGCCTTCAGTAATTTGATCATATCCTTTTCTCCCGATATCCGATTAAGGTGATTCAAAATGGGTTAGAAATCTGACTCAAGGGGATACAACTTTTCTTCAGAAATAATCTTCAAAGTAGATCATTTTCTATGTCACAAATCTGTCCCAATATGAGATTGAAGTCAACCGACAGGCCGGACAGCTTTCAGTATTTTGATCATATCTTTTTCTTCCGATATCAAATTAAGGTGATTCAAAATGTGTTAGAAAGCTGACTCAGGAGGCTACAACTTTGATTCAGAAATCATCTTCAAATTAGATCATTTTATATGTCAAAAATCTGTCCCAATATGAGATTGAAAATCAGAGTATAACTTTTTGATTGAAAGTTGAAGTGTGTTCTTTTGAGGGACGTTTGAAAATGATTTTTCAAGGTTTTTGATATATTACAAATGTTCAAAATCATTTTCATGTCAAAACAATTTATGCAAGTGATTAATTTATGAGAAATGCTTGAGCTTTATGCACTTACTAAATATTGACGAGTTATACCTTTACATATAAAAATAAGGTTCGATAAATAACTTCATCTTCAATGTTCTTGATCTCTTTGAGCATCTCTTTGACTTGTATCTTGATTTGCAATTTTGTTAAGTTCCAATTTGATTGTCGCATGCAAATCACTATTGTCTCGAATGATTTGTCTTGAATGATCATTTAAACTTCACTTGTACTTAATTTGAGTGTGAATAATAATCTTTATAATTTTGAAGGTTTAAACACTCAATTCAATTTGGTAGTAAACAAGATGGACTTGTTTGTTATAATCAAAACATTAAGGTCATGATCAACCATAGGTCAACAATTTCCCCCTTTTTGATTATGACAAACAAGATAATTTGCAATATAGATAGTGAACAAATTGATATAAAGTTTAAGCAAAAGTTCCCCCTATCAACATACATATATCAAGTTTGAGCATGAATTTCCTTGTTTACAATTAGCAAGCATAATTATCCACATCTCTTCCCCCTTTTGATATAAGCAAAAATGTAGCACATAGATGAGCAAAGGTATGGTATTTAGGATTACAATTTTTCAAATCAACCATAGGCACATGTATTTCAATTGAATTCCCCATTTCGTTTATACATGTATTCCCCTTTCAATAATTAACTTAAGCATATATCAAAAGTATAAATTGCTCTTTTGATATTCCCCCTTTCAAACATAATCATTTAATTGATCTTCCTTCTTTTAGTATAGGTTAAAAGAATAGCATTTAAGATCAATCATAGCATGCATTTCCATATTAGAATTCATAATCATATTTCATAACATAATTCATGGAAATAGTGGAAGTGATCAAGTTATACTTCATAATTCATAGAAATATTTCACAATTCAAATTGATTTGATCATGCATTTTAAAAAATAAATTTAGCCACAAATTTTGAATTCATCATGTCATTATATTCCCCCTAACTTTTATGAATTGATAATCAAATTTTAAATCAAAGCATGCATAATTTAAAATACGAAAGCATAAACATAAAAGCATATAATAGAGAAATCGATATTAATTAAAATTTAATCATATAAGTATTTTTCGATACGATTTACCTTATTTTTGATAGCCATGAAACACATGTTGGCAATTTCTTTTTGGCTATTATTTCCATCATTATCATCTTCATCGCTTTCATCCCACGTGACTTGAAGAGCTTTCTTCTTGAATTTTTTTTTTTTATTTGGACATTCGGTACTCTTATGACCCAGTTTGTCACAATTGTAACAAATAATTTTCTTGCCCCTTTCTTCATTCTTTTCTTCCTTCTTTTGGAATTTTCGGTTGCTTCGAAAATTTCTCCATTTGTCCATAAGGATGACCAAATCATCAAGCTCTTCATCACTCACATCATTGCTTGTTGTGCCTTCATCAATTACCCATTTTAGAGCAATTTGGCGACTTTCCTCTTTTGATTCTTCTTTGCTCTTTCTTGTCTTTTCCTTGACCTCGTTGTTGTTGAGTTCATAGGTAATCAACTTTCCATACAATTCTTCCAAAGGATATGTATTCACATTCTTTGTGTTTTCTATAAGCATTCGTATGGGGCTCCATTCCTCCGAAACTGACCTAAGCATTTTACTTACAAGCTCACCATTAGTAAATTCACTATCAAAGCCTTTGAGACTATTAGTAATGTTGGTGAAGCGAGTAATCATGTCAACAATAGGTTCATTCTTCTTCATGAAAAAATTTTCAAAATCTTTAACTAAGATATTTATCTTAGTTTCTTTTACTTTGCTAGTTCCAACATGAGTAATCTCTAAAACATGCCAAATTTCATGAGCCGAATTACATGTACTAATACGATTAAATTCATTTCTATCTAATGCACAATAAAGTATATTTTTGGTTCTAGCATTTAAAGTCAATTTTCTCTTATCATTTTCATCATAATCCTCTCTAAGTTTTGGAATAATTTGGTCCGATTTTTCATCAATTTTGATAATCTTAGTAAGCTTATATGGACCAAATTCAGTAACCTCCCAAACATTATAATCTATTGATTGGATATATATAGTTATTCTAGTCTTCCAATAGTTATAATTAGTACCATCAAATAAAGGAGGACGATTTGTAGAACACCCCTCAAGAGTTTGAAAAAAGTGGTTATCCATTACTCAAGATTGTGAAATCTTTAAAAATGAGCACCTTGCTCCAATACCAATTGTTAGCCCAAGAATAACTAATCAAGAGGAGGGTGAATTGGTTATTAAAACTTTTTCGTTAATCACTCAAGATTTTAATAAGTGAGTATGCAAACGATAGAGAATAGTCTAAACACAAGTAAACACGTAAATGGAACAATGTAAATTTGCGCGAAGTAAATGCGTTAAGTAAAAGAGATAGAGAATGCAAACGATATGTTATGGAGGTTCGATCCAATCCATGATCTATGTCCCCCGTTACCAAGCTCTCCGTCACGAGTAAGGTCAAATGCACTATAATGGTAACTTACAACAAGGAGTACCAATCCTTAGGTGACTTACAACAAGAAGCACCTACCCTTAAGTGACTTACAATAAGGAGCACTTATCTTTAGATGACTTACAACAAGGAGCACCTATCCTTATAATCGAGTTTTCACAAGGCTCTCAAAACCGTCAAGAAATAAGTGATAAATTACAATAAAAAAACTCTCTTAACAAATGATATAATCAAGTTAAGTATTAGAGAGTTAGGTAAACACTTCAATAGATAGCAAATAATAAAGCTCAAGTGTTGATGTTGTAAACTGTGATGAATAATGAATAATAAAATAGTTTGTATCTTTGTATCAAAGTTTTTCAACAAATGATCTATCTTAACAAATAATACAAGTTAAGTATGAAGAGAGATTTACACTTTAATAAAAGTGTTGGCAAAGAAAACCTTTATCAAGAATTGAAAAATAGATGAGATTGAGAAAATTTCTTTGCAAAAAGAATTCTTGATGAAATAGATGAAACTAGTTTTGATCAATCGAGAAATTCTTTGTATCAAAGTTTTCAAGCCAATGATCTCTCTTAACAAATAATACAATTTAAGTATGAAGAGAGATTTACACTTTAAATCAAAGTGTTGGCAAAGAAATCTTTTATAAAAAATGAAGAATAGATGAAGTTTGTGAATAGTTCTTTGCAAAAAAGATTTCTTGATAAAATGAATGAATTATGTTGAATCAATCAAGAAACTCTTTTGTAATAAATGAAATAGAATTTATACTCAAGTAAACTCGATGATTTCTCAATAAAAAAGCTCTCAAAAATCTTTTTTAAGTTGGTGAAAATGAATGGAGAAGAGAGGAGCATTTATAGAGCAAAAAAGGGTTGCTCTTGGGTAAGTTCGGTTGACCAATTTGAAATTATAGCCGTTACTTTCGGTCGACCGAAGTCATCCGACAGGCCGGACAACATTCAATATTTTGATCATATCTTTTTCTCCCGATATTCGATTAAGGTGATTCAAAATGGGTTAGAAAGCTGACTCAAGGGGCTACAACTTTTCTTCAGAAATCATCTTCAAATTAGATCATTCTCTATGTCAAAAATCTGTCCCAATATGAGATTGAAGTCGACCGAAAGGCCGGACAGCTTTCAGTATTTTGATCATATCTTTTTCTTCCGATATCAAATTAAGGTGATTCAAAATGGGTTAGAAAGCTGACTCAGGAGGCTACAACTTTGATTCAGAAATCATCTTCAAATTAGATCATTTTATATGTCAAAAATCTGTCCCAATATGAGATTGAACATCAGAGTATAACTTTTTGATTGAAAGTTGAAGTGTGTTCTTTTGAGGGACGTTTGAAAATAATTTTTCAAGGTTTTTGATATATTACAAATGTTCAAAATCATTTTTATGTCAAAACAATTTATGCAAGTGATTAATTTATGAGAAATGCTTGAGCTTTATGCACTTACTAAATATTGACGAGTTATACCTTTACATATAAAAATAAGGTTCGATAAATAACTCCATCTTCAATGTTCTTGATCTCTTTGAGCATCTCTTTGACTTGTATCTTGATTTGCAATTTTGTTAAGTTCTAATTTGATTGTCGCATGCAAATCACTATTGTCTCGAATGATTTGTCTTGAATGATCATTTAAACTTCACTTGTACTTCATTTGAGTGTGAATAATAATCTTTATAATTTTGAAAGTTTAAACACTCAATTCAATTTGGTAGTAAACAAGATGGACTTGTTTGTTATAATCAAAACATTAAGGTCGTGATCAACCATAGGTCAACATGATGGTCAATGAGTTGTAGCCATCTAGCAACAAGATATATGTTATCATCAACTCTTTTCAATTGTATGTTACAAATAATTCCATCGTAGCCAATTAAACGTACCGCATCACTAAGGTCATGTCCTAGCGACGTACAAAAGATCTAGGAAGCGACTATATAAAAAAATATGTCACATAAACAAATATTATTTACTTTATATATAGTTTTATTAATTATGAATAAATATTAACAAATAGATCATTTTAAAACTTACCAAACGAACATTATGGCTTAGTGAAGGCGTGATAACTTGATAGAAACGATGTGGTGGATCACTTCTATTCGACGCAATATTTATACTACGGAAACAACAGATAAGTATATACATTAAACTTTTAGTCGCAATAGAAAGTCAATTCATCTCTACAAGAATTATTGTCCAAAAATCTATAATCAAATTTTCAAGTTAAGCAGTCTCAAGTAATCAAATTCACATAGATTTAAATAAAAAGGGATAGGATTTAAATACATAAGGATGTTAAGTAGTATGATCACCAGTAGCTGCATAAAAAAGTACGAAGCATAAATTTTGGAGACTAAAATTGGTACTTGTTCATTGAGATAAAAAAAATATGTCTCATAAAAGAAGAGATTTCGACTGCAAGATTTTAACAACGTTCGAATTTATATTTTTTTATTCACTTTTCTTATTGAAAGATTACTGAACATACTTTAAAATTGTCAAAGTTAATATTAACACTTATATTTTAACCATCAATGTAATACAAGACTATAGCTAATGATGTTTCCATCACAAGAATCCTGTAGCTAATGCATAAAATTGTAAAAGCCACTATAATTTGTCTTTAATTGAAGTCTAAGTTGAAGCGAGAAAAATGAACAATAATTTGTAACAAAACATTCAATTCAATTTAATAAAATTGTTATCAATGTAATTGAAATTGACGATAAGCAATAAAAGAGCATGAAATAAACACGATCTAAACAAATAACTTACCACAACTCCAATTCACGGGATTGTTTGATATTTTACACGACTTTCTAATCTCAACTCCTGCAAAAAATCCAAACCATAAGTAATTATGATAATGCTATCTTCAACCAAATTATCCACCAACAGAATATAAAGCTTTCAGATACAAGAGATAGCTCTTTTGACTTGAATTTTTCATAATATCATTTTTTCTGCAAATCCATAATAACCTATCTGAATTAAAAAAAAAAACTAACAACATAAAACTAAGCTAACAAAATCAATACAAATCGAAATAGATAAATCATTCGAAGAAATCAAAGAAACCGAAAAAAGAACAACAACCCAAAATCTAGAGGAAAAAAATGAAGAATATGAACACTGTAATTAAGCGAAAAGAGATGAAATTAATACATTTTGATGTAAAAGAAGTGAAATTACTCATTCACACAACGAATCCTAAAAATATAGAAGCAAAAAATGAAGTCGCGATTGGATTTTTCAGAAAGAGGCGAAAAGGCTAAATTGTAACCAAGAAACACATTTTGACACGCGCGAACACACAATAAACAAAATGGAGAAATTAATTTCACTTATAGAAGCATTATACTCACCAACTAAAATCACTTCAATATTCAAGAAATGAGAAAATTACAACTTACGCTAGTAAAAAACTGATCTAAACTTCTACACAAAGGAACAAAAATGACTGAGCGAGAGAGGTTTTTATGTTTATTAGAGACAAAAATCAGCCTTAAGCACAGTTTATCGTCATTCTTGGAAGAAAGAAGATGAATAGAGAGAAGAAGAAGAAAGGAAATATACGAATGGTTGTCTGGAAAAATGGTGGAATAAAGATATGGGTGATTCTAACAAAAGAATGAACGTGATTGTTGCGTGTGAAGTGTTGGTCCTCAGAGAGATGAGTGTTGGGTGTAGAAGAATTTTTTTTGTCTATAAGAAATCAAAAAATGTTTTCCTCTTTATTATTATCATTATCATTATTATTATTATAGTAAGATATAATTACATATATATGACATCATCATGAGCTAATGATGATGACTTATGAATAGTAACCTCGATAATATTTATTTTTATAATTATTTGTTAAACTAAATATAATAATATGGGTGTGTTTGATGGATATTATTTTGGAAGAATGTATTTTGGAATAGTAGATTGATGGACAACTCTGCAACACACGCCTACAGTATGCCTGCTCCCACCTCCATTGAGATATATGTGATGGAAAATATTATTTTAATGAAGAATGTGTGGTTTAAAATGATTAGAAGAATAAAAATACATTTATCATTGTTACTGCTAAAATGGCTGAAACTGAGAATTCATCACCCGAAATATTCATACCAGAGGAATGGTCTAACACAGCGGAAGCCATAGCCAATAATTCAAATTCTTCAAACCCTCCATCTGTTTTTGTCTGCGGCCCCAAAAACAGCGGCAAAACCACTTTCTCCCGCCACCTCCTCAATGTTCTCCTTCAAAGGTTTTTTTATCTATTTATTTGATATTAGTTTTAATTTTCTTCTTCTTTTTTTTTTCTTGTGTTGAATTTCAATTTTCATGGCTTAGTTACTGCATTATTTGTTGCTGTGGGTATTTTTTGTGAATGACTGACTTCGAATTTACCGTCTTTTCCAAGATGTTGTAATGCTGATATGATTTGATGAAATTATTGTTTTCTGATACTTGGATGAATTGTAGGTGACATTTTTTTTTTATGTATAGGTTTATTCGCAATTTTTGGAACTTGCCTATATTTTGTATGCTATGTATTTTATTGGTTCACATAATGTAGTTAGAATATGAAATACATCAGTATCCTACATGTATTATACATTTTGCACGTTTTTATGTTCATGCCCGTGCTTGTCTTCTTGTGTTGATTTGCAAAATCGGACTTGAACATGTTTTTCGAGATTGATCAATAGTGGTGCTTAGACATGCCATTCATTAGACCTATGAATGTATTTTGGGCACACGTAAACATGAAGATGATGCTCACATCGATAAACAGATATACTATCACTGTACAGAATGACATTAAGCGTGTGAGACTGGGTTGTATAATCTGCAAAATTGGAGCTTGAATTTGTTTTACAATGCACCATATTTGTAGATTGATGAAAGGTGTAGGAAGAACCTGCAATCTATTATTCTGATGGAATCCCAATTTTTTCATTATTAAAGAGTAGATGTTTAGTGTATTAGTTTTGTCTTTCAGGTACAGCAAAGTTGCTTACCTGGATACTGATGTTGGGCAGACGGAATTTACTCCTCCTGGTCTTCTATCGCTCACTGTGGTTGACAAAGTAACTCCAGGTACATTTATAAATGGCATTACCATTTGTCTGATGTTCTCCCTTTATTATTATTATTTTTTTCTTCGTCCTGAGTCTATTTTATGCTTTTTTTTTTGTCTGAGATTAAAGTTTTCTAATAGTTTTTCGTTTTTTCTTGTTATTTAGATTTGACAATTCCATGTCTCAAAACCCCCGACAGGTATAAATCATTTAAACTTTTATTTTGATTATTTTCTGTTTACATCTACTAGAGAGGAATATACAATTAATACACTGTTTACACGTTTCTGTGGCCGGAAGAGATACTTTCGAGAACAAATTTGATAAAAGATCAGTTTTTTGAGAAGTACATATATTCGTTTATATCTTTTTTGTAGGTTGTCATCTGGCAACTTTGTTCCCCTCCAATAGCTGTTGTTTAAACAATCGCTTGTTTGAAAATGCTAATGACAATCACATTAGGAAAAACACAGAATTTTGCTGGTAGTAGTCGTCTCATTATATTAATGCATTTGGTGTTCGATTGTTTGTTAGTACAGGCTTCTTTGGAAGTTCATGTGAGTTCTCACTTCTCATAATAATTATTGAAGTTTCATTCTTTGGAAATAAACCATGAAATTCATATTTTCATGAACAATTGACTCTTGAGCCCTTGGATTTGATAGATATAGAGATTATGTGCTGTATGTGTTGGGCAATAACTGGTTTATTGCAGGAATAAATTCAGGAAGCAAAAACAATTAACTAGAGTGATGATGAAATCAAAAACAACAAGAGAACACAACACCGAATTTTACGTGGAAAAAACCCTCCAGTGTAGAGGGAAAAAAAACCACGAGGCAACCGGCCAAATCCACTATAATCAATAAGAGAGATTACAATATTCAAGTTTAAGCTCAAACACTTGAATGTCAACAAATTGAAAAAAACCACAATAATCAATCTCCAATTTTACTACGTAGAGAAGAAATAAAAACCTGTGTGAATCCACACCCAAAGGAAAAAAACCTTTTTCTATTTCTTTATTTCTACTCCCAGTTGAACTCTGTTTTTCTCTCCCACGGCCAGCCTCTATTTCTCTCTATTTCAGCCTGGTTTTATCTCTGTTTTTCAGCCCCTGTTTTCTTTCTTTTGAACGTGCACAGAAAATAGAAAGTGTGCTGTAGAAGGAGAAAGTCTAACCTCATATATTGACCTACAAGTTCTAATAATGGATTGGGCTTTCCTCATGGGCTGGACCTAGCCCATAACAGTATGTGCTGTGATATATTGATCTGGTGTACCAATAATCAATAATTTGTCTAGCAATTCTCTAGGGACACAACATTATATGTGGAATATGTAATTCTGGAGGTTTAGTGCATATTTTCAGCTACTTAAGCAATTTGTCTATCAAATATATCGAATGAACTTTATCCGATTACTAATTTTTTTAAATGTCGTCTCAGATGCTTTTTCTTTGGTGATATCTCCTCCAAAAGGAACCCAACAGCCTATTTGACCAGCATATTTTCCCTGTACGATCACTATCGGAAAGAATACTGCACGAAGAACAAGACTGATGGCCAGGACAATGCTGGATTGCCACTTGTCATAAATACCCCTGGCTGGGTTAAAGGTTTTTTCACTGTTGATCCTTCTCTTTCTCCTTGGCCTTGTGCTGTTTTAAATTTTATTTTTATTATGACTCATGCTAATCATTTGCTCATTCTCGTATATATAGATGACCTACTGTCTTCTTTATTATTTGTGTCAGGTATTGGTTATGAAATACTGGTTGACATGTTGAAGTATATGTCTACTACACACGTTGTTAAAATTTGCATATCATCTGTGATCAAGAATTTACCAGCTGGGGCATTTTGGTTAGATGAGGGAAGTACTGATAGAGTTACCGTCATTGAGATCAATTCCGTTCGTTGGGATCATTTGAAAAGATCGTATGTTCTTTGCTTCTTCAGAAGTTGTTAGTTTGCCCATTGTTATTTTCTAACAATTATCCTATTTCCAGGTTGCTGGTACAAAAAGATTCTCGTCTTCTGAGAGATCTACGTGTAATGGCATATTTTAGACAATGCTTTCCTAGTGAGATGAATATCTCCACAATTAAGGAACTTGCTCGTGCATTAGCTGCTCCCTCTCCTTATGAAATTTCTATATCAAGTGTCAAAATGAAACACAGTCATTGTGAGGTACGCTAAAAACAGTATTTGCTTTAACATCTATATTTGTCATTTCTTTCTAATTTACAGTGGTCATAAAATTCCAAGGATGTCAACTGCGATATACATCCTTTCTTATTAGAGCAATGTTAACTTTACTTCTGGTTAAGTTTACTTTTATATTGGATTTACTTAATTTACATATCCATATGTAGGAATGAAAATTTTCTAATAGTACACTATCTTACTGTTAGGTTTCAAAAACTGAAACTTTCTACAGTTTGAATGCGACTATTGTTGGTCTGGCAGTTAGTTCAGAAGTTTCCGAGCAATTACCTCTTTGTGTTGGTTTGGGTTGGTCACAATGTCTGAACTTTTTATACTTGTCCTGTGCTGCTTTTGATTCTCATTCTTCTTTTATTGAAGTTTATATTTGAATAATCTATCTTTATATTATTTCACGTGAAGGATCAGTTTGCTTTATCTGAAAACCAGGAATTGTGAGAGGCATTGACACTTTCAAAGGTTTGCTCTACGTTATTACCCCCGTCCCACAGCAGACTCTGGAGGATGTTGATCTTTTGCTTCAGGGCTTCGTTCAAATTCCTACTTGTTTACTACAGGTACACCTCTTTACATGAAGCGTCTTCTTTTCAGTTTTGCAGCATGCAAAATTATATTAAAATCTATGCACAAGTATTTTATAGAGAAAGAAAAGTTAGAAAGATTAGGACGAGCTTTATTGATCTCCACAAGGTCTGTTTCTTGCAAAGTTCTTAGTGCCTATCCATTTCTGTTCGTCTAGGAATTCTTTAGTGCATTCTTATTCATGTTGTGTACTTGATCTTGATGAGATTCCACTAGAGAAAGAAACTTAAGAGAAAATGAGATTTATAATTGCTTCCATTTCTGCTTTAATCCAAGGCAATATATGGACTTCATTGAAACATTAAAGTTAACCACCCCATGCATATTTGTAGCAATCATCCACTATTGATAGCCAAATAAATCGTCAAATCGCTCAATAATCCACCATCATTAGCAAGCTTAGCCATAATTTGTGATGGCCCCACATTAGAAGCAGGCCGCGTAAGGTTTGAAATGAAGGTCTAATTTAATGCTCAATTGAGATTAAGGCTGTGGCTAATTTTAATCGATCATTTCCAGCCTTTGAAATAGTTTTTTTTTGTATAGGCGAACAAGCAATTATATGTAGACTTTTGATTCCTAATTGACTGATGACGATTCTTGAGTTCTGGTAATGTTTTCGTATATTTGGGGTTATTTCAGTTTGCTTGCCCTATGAACATCTAGTTGCTTGCCCTATGAACATCTAGTTGGCTATAATGATTCTCGAATTTGGCTATCATTTATGTACAGTTCCTTCAAACGAGTCTTATGTTTGTCTAAGATTGCTTCATCCTCCCCTTCTGTTTGATATTATTGCCATTTTTGCATGTTTAGCTATTCGAAATCCCTCTGTTTTTAATTCGAACCATCTGTTCTTTCAGGTACAAGGCTGTATTTCCCCTTACATGTCAGCAAACGTCCTATCTACTAATTAAGAGCAAATGCCAGCAGTCGAAGAGTTCCTGTACAGTCTCTTCTACAACTATCCGAGATAGTAGCTTCTCCGTTTGCATCGTGTTGGGCATTTATTACTCTAAACCAGCGTTTTCTGTAATTTGTTGATCTAAAAAAAAGTTATCTCCAGAGAGATTGGACACTGCTAAATTGACATTCATGTTTATTCTCCCTTACGTCGAATCCTGTGTACAAGACATGTTAAGGTTATCTCTGTATGAGCTCGTGACACTAATTTACCATAACAGGTTGAATTTAACTCTTATGTCCGACTTTTGGGTTCCACAACTTATCTAAAACATGTATGACTTTTCCTTTTTTTGCATATAAGAAGCTTATCTTTTTTATTTTTTTCAGACTGCCCAAACATGCTCTTAGTAAGTTCAGTTCTCGTCTTCTTCCATGAAGGCAATTGGTCGGAGTTGATTCTCTGGCAACAAAAATGAATAATTTGTTTTGCTAACTTTACGAAGAATCTTTCGAAGCGAATTTTTTTTTTCCTTCAAAATTTTGAAGCACAAAATGTTTTGAGGGCCGTAATTTGTGACCATTCCGGCGTGGTGGTGGCTGCAAGGGAATCTCGGTTGTGGGGCTATTATTCACCTGAAAATGCAGAGGTCCTCGCCCTCCGTCATTGCCTCACTCTTGCTGAATGTTGCGCACTCCGGGGGTCGATGTCGGATGCAAAGCACTTCAGGTTATCCAAAGCGTATAATCTAACTTCTCTCAAATGCTTCGAATATTTTAGTATAAAGTAATGAAGTATCTCTCATGCTCGGAATGCTTTAGTGTAAAGTGATGTTATAGTTCTTAGAACATCTCCAATCATAGTGTAAAATATATCTAAATTGGGATTTAGATTTTTAAAGTGACCGGAAACATTTCCAATGGAGAGATGCAAAGGAAATGTATCACCGTTCATTTTGTCAGCCGTTAGAGACTATGCTTCTTGTAAAAAGTTCGGTACTTTTATTTTTTTAAAAAAATGTTATTTTCTCAAAATTATAGAGAAAAGTGCTAAATGACATGGTAAAGCTTCCTTATTCTCATAGGTTTGTTGAGCGATTGACCGTTAATTCAGGTAAATGGTCAGCTTGCAAATTTTCCATACTTCAAACAACCTTTATACCATATATAGCCCAAATCAACAGCACCATTCAGTTTTTCTGCAACCTTTGAATAGGACAAATTCTGTTTTTCTTCTTCTTCCTCGTACAGAAAGAAGAGAGAGAGAGAGAGAAATATAGAAAGGTCATGATCTGGGGATGGTCATGATCTATCTCATTTAATTTCTCACTTTTCGTTTCCCTCATTCTTGATTCGCTCCAAACAGCCGCATTTCTATCGTTCTACGAGTCGGGTTTTTTCCTCGGTAATTGTGTCAAGATGCCGGCTAAATCGTTTAACAGCTTTGTTGAAGAGAAGCTGGGAAAATTCCCACATTTTGTGATATATGCCATTCTTGAATGGGTGATGATCATTTTGCTATTCGCCGATGGGTTCCTCGCCTTCATTTCCAATGAATTCGCCAAGTTTTTCGAATTGAGAATTCCGTGCTTGTTTTGTACGAGGATTGATCATGTTCTCATTCATAGGCATTCGAGTTTTTACTACAACGATTCCATATGCCAGGTTCATAAGAAGGACATCTCGTCCCTTGCATATTGCCATGTGCACAAGAGGCTATCTGATATTCGTAATATGTGTGAAGGTTGCCTTCTTTCATATGCAACGGAGAAAGATTCTGATTGCGAAAAGTACAAGTCTCTAGTAGGGATTTTGCACAAGGATATCAATTTGTTCGTGGAGGATAATCCAAGAACGACATATATCAAACCGGGAAAGAAGGGTGAAATCGAACAGTTTGACGATAAGGCTGGGATTCTCAGATGTTGTTGTTGTAATGAGCCTTTAAAAATAAGACCCTCCTCACAGTATAACAGAAGTTTATCAATGAATGCTCCGACTCCATCTCCTCGGGCAACCTTACTAAAAAAGGAAGAAGGACGAAACATAGAATTGCCTCACTATAGGTACTCAGAGCTTAGATTCACATCAGACGCCGAATCAGTACTACCTGAGGAGGAATATGCTTCAAATGGAGATAATCAGAGTGAGTTATATTGCCCTTCTGTTTTCTTTGATCTCTTTTGGGATAAACTATTTATATTCTTGTTTGCACCGTTCTATCATGTCTAATATTGCATACCAAACATGCCATGAATCTATTAACGAAAGTATTCTTATCGATGATTACTTGTTTCAATGTTCATTATTGAGTTTCTAATTGATTCATTTCTCGAATCCTCAGTATGTAATGAAGTTGTACTATGTACATTTTTGACACGAATTATTTATTTTTGTTGTTTTGAAGTAGGTAGAGAATATATGAAACCACTACTACCAGATTCTGAGGATTATGAAGATTTTTGCAAAACTCCAAGTTTTGTCCGAGGAGGAAACAAATTTTTTGGGATTTCATTGTCCGATTCAACTCAAGCCAGTCCTAGATGGGCTAACAAGGGAGCTCGAAAACAATTGCTTGACAACTTCTTTTCCGAGCTTAATGACTCAAATGCTCCAAATGAGACAGACAACATGTTGAGTCGTTTGAAGAGACAAGTTCGTTTGGATCACAAGTCCCTGATAGATTTATACATGGAACTAGACGAAGAACGAAGTGCTTCTGCAATTGCTGCGAACAACGCAATGGCTATGATTACTAGACTGCAAGCAGAGAAGGCTGCTGTCCAAATGGAGGCCTTACAGTATCAGAGAATGATGGAAGAGGAGGCAGAATATGATCAGGAAGCTCTGCAAGTAATGAAAGACTCGCTGTTAAAAAGAGAGGAAGAAATAAAGATTTTAGAGTCTGAACTCGAGGCGTATAGAGAAAAATACGGGCAGATCAAGAAAATAGGCAGTGACAGTGTTGAAGCTGATGCTGATGAAAATTATCAAGAAATAAAATCTCAGTCCTTGTCGTCGTTTGGTGAGAGATCAGACTGTGGTAGCTCAAGTGGAGCAGATCAAAATGAAAAAGAACGTCCTTATGATAGAACAATGGAATATGGTGGAGAGATTTTGGATGAATCACATTTAGATTTCGAGAGTGAGAGGTCTTATCTTTTAGGTGTTTTGACTCAACTCGAGAAAAAGATAAACGCGCCTTTGGATGAAGAATCTGATTCCTTAGAGGTAGATACACCTATGCTTGAAGACGGTACTAAAGTCACGCTTAGAAGAGAAGTTTCTACTATTAGGGAGAGGTTGAGAGCTATTGAAGCAGATAGTGACTTCTTAAAGCACATTGCAATGACACTACAAAGAGGCGGTGAAGCAACTAAACTCTTGACCGAGATAGCATATCATCTTCGGAAGCTTAGGCACTCGAATAAAATTTCATCAGACGACACAGATGCATGAAATTTTTGTCCTAAAGATGACGTCTTACTTGATTTTTTCTCTTCTCCTTCATGGTGTGACACTGTCGACATATTTGGTACATCATACTGTACAAGATTAGACAGTATAATAAATAATATTTTAGCTTCTTTTTTGTGTCCAATATTGTCCAATCCACCTCACCAAACACCACGTTTAAATTCATCACATTATAACTTATATCAACTTTTTTGTTTGCAGTTCCTTCTTATTCTCTTTTCAATTCCTGTCTCTCGTATTAGGATGTATATACCTATAGCTTTACTGGACGAACATTGGAGTCCCGGCTTGGATGTTTCACGGAGCTCTTGGTTCTCGTTTCCTCAACATAATTCAGTAAAGAGGCTTCATTGATTTTGAACTTCGAATCAAGAATCTAGTACTTTTTATATGATTGTAAATAATTGCTGGTTGCAGATTTGTGCGAGAATTCTCTATGCACGAAAACGTGGCATGAAGATGAGGAAGCCTTGATGTCAGAAGAAAGCTGTTCATCCAAAAAAAATCTAAATTTAGCACAGATATGCAAAGGATTCGTTAGCTAATCGAAAATGGACCGACTTCTTGTAGACATCCCTTCACAAATCACAGATACGGAAAGGAGTCGAGCATTTAGCAATATCACGAGAAATTTAGAGAAATGGGACACATAAACCTCAATGCTGATAAGCTGCATTACATAAAATGAGTCATGAAGTCTTTGATGCAATTTAGATTCATTTTTAGTTTTGTCGATTTTTCATGGACGAGAATATTCTTTCTCTAGAGTTCAGAAACACACTTCCAATGGAACAGGCTTATGATTGATTTCTTGTTCAATGGTTTTCATCAGTGGCTGAATTTGAATATTCATGCATTTAACAATCTGTTCATCACATCAAATGAAACTTTCGAGTTAGAAAGGCATCTGGATAACATCAATAAACTAAGTCTCATTTTCAATAAATTTGGGATTGATTATATGAATCGTTTCTTGCATTTCCGTGCCTTATCCTGTGCTGTTTTCTATTGTGAGTTGCTTAGTGTATACCTCCAAGTCGCTCAAATGGATTTAAGTCTTGCCCCATCTATGCTCCTGATGAGAGGTTAAGCTTCAAATCCCAGTTTGAACTGGATGTTTGCGCCATGCTAATGTACTTTGGATGATCACATCTCAATATTAGGCACCGATGAACATAATGAAAAATCCATGAGACTTAAAGTCCTTAGGTACAATAATACAATTATCGCTCTTCCACTCAGCTAATCGCTCCGTCATGCCACCTCCCATTGGGGTCCACTATGCCAAAAGCATCTTCGTAACCTTTTTTAAGTCTAATTCAAAACTCCCAGGACAAATTCCATTTCTTTTGTAGCTGAAAAGTAGTACAAAGACTTTTTAACTTCTTTTTCTTCCTTTTTTCAGCCATTTAAACTAATGCATATGTTATGAAATGGATCGCAAAATAATGACAATAATGAAATAAAAAAGAAGAAAACGAGAACACAAAAATTTACGTGGAAACCCAATTCGAGAAAAGACCACGGACAGAGGAGAACAATCTACTATAATCAATAATTTTGTGTTTATAATATCAAGATTTCAATAATCTCAATTGAAATCTAAATTCTCAATCTCTCAATATGTTGTTGAAAATGTAAAAAATAATATATGAATGTTGTATTATGGAGATTCAGTGTGGCTATATATAAAACATCTTATTTGAATCCAAGATGGAGAAGGAATCCAAAATATGCCTTTAACCATCCAAGAGTCCTCCGTCAAGCCAAACTCCTAATTATTATTAAAATTTGATCTTCAATCATATTAGAACTCTACAAACCCAAATACCTTAGACTTCCTCCAATCAACCAAATACTAAATCACATGGAATTTGGATTACACCATAACAAATCTCCTCATTGAGCCAAATTCTGTCGCAATGAATTAAAATATATCTTCAAAACACCATTTCTTCTCTTCCAAAGCACCTATTAAGTTCAAGCAATGCTCAAACTTAGAAATGGGAAGTCGTTTTGTCATCATATCAGTAGGATTATCCTTGGTATCAACCTTGCTCACTACAATATCACCACGAGCAATTACATCACGCACAAAATGAGACCTCACATCAATGTGCTTAGTCCTCTCATGAAACATCTGATCCTTAGTCAAGAAAATTGTACTCTGACTATCACATAATACTGTAGATATCTGCAAGTCCTCACTGATTTCACCAATCAATCATCTCAGCCACATAGCCTCCTTACATGTCTCAGTAATGACCATGTATTCTGCTTCTGTTGTATATAAAGCCAACATATTTTGCAAAATAGCTTTCCAGTTGATAGCCCAGCCTCCAAGAGTAAACACATACCCTGTAAGCGATCATCCACATAACTGATGACTCCATCTGAATTTCTACCAAAATGCAAACAGCATTTGAAGAGCCCCTTAAGTATCTGAAGATCCACTGCACTGCTTTTCAATGTTCCTTACCAGGATTAGCCATGTATTCGCTAACTGCACTATGCATGTGCCAAATCAGGTATTGTACAAACCATAGTATACATGAGCGAACCAACTGCACTGGAGTAAGAAATTCAAGACATATGATCAATGTCTTCATTTGATTATGGACGCAAGTTAGATGATAATTTGAAGTGGACAGCCAGGGAGTACTAACAGCTTTAACTTTCACCATATTGAATATTTCAAACACCTTTTCAATATACAATTTCTGACTCAAATACAATCTGCCGCCTTTCTATCCCTCAAGATCTCCATTCCAAGAATCTTCTTTACTGCACCCAAATCTTATATGTCAAACTTCTTGCTGAGTTGTAATTTTATATTTCTGACCTCTGCTTTATCCTTGACTGCTATGAGCATATCATCAACATATAATAACAAATATGTAGTTGATCCCCTTTTCTTTCTGAAGTACACACAACTATCAAAACCACGAGTATTCATGAATGAATCAAACCTCTTATACCATTGCCTCGGTGACTACTTTAATCCATATAATGATTTTTTCAACAAGCACTCACAGTCTTCCTTTTCTGAAGCTATGAACCCCTCTAATTGTTGCATGTAGATGCTCTCCTCAAGTTCTCCATGTAAGAATGCTATCTTGACATCCATTTGCTTAAACTCCAAATCATTCTTAGCCACCACTCCAAGTAAAGCCCAAATAGAACTATGTTTCACAACAGGTGAGAACACATCTGTAAAATCAACACCCGGAATCTGACTATAGTCTTTTGCCACCAATCTAGCCTTGTATCTAGTATCTTCAATCTCTGATGTGCCTTCCTTTCTTTTGAACACCCATTTACAACGAACCACTCCTTTTCCTTTAGGTAATTTCACTAAGTCCTAAGTGTTATTTTTGCTCAATGACTCCATCTCCTCCTGCATAGCAATCATCCATTTGCTAGAATCACTACAACTGACTGTCTCTGAATATGTAGCAGGCTCCTCAGTGAAATCAATGCCTTTAGCCACATTCAATGCATAAGCTACCAAATCTACTTCTACATACTTCTGTAGAGGTCTAATATGTCTGCGGGGTCTATCCTTAGTAATAGAATACCATGGTGCTGGTGATGTAGGCAAAGTAGGCAGGATATTACTGCTGGTCATTCCTGAACTGGACTCATCTATAGTAGACTATTCTACAACCTTTAATTGTTTCTCTAAACCAATTTCCAACTCCACCTAAGTTGAATGATTCTGCTCCTCAGTTTCATCAGAATCCCCAAGAGCTGAGCCACGAACTATAACAAGTTCATCAAATACTACATTCATACTAACAACTACTTTTCTAGTCTCTAGACACCACAACTTATATCCCTTCACACCAGATTTATACCTAAGAAAAATGCACTTTTTAGCTCTAGGCTCCAACTTCCCATTATCTACATGAGCATAAGCTGGACACCCAAGAATTTTCAAATCAAAATAACAAGAAAGTTTACCTGACCATACCTTTTCTGGTGTCTTTTTATCAATGGCAACTGAGGGTGAGTGATTAACCAGAAAATAAGTTGTAGTAGCAACTTCAGCCCAAAAAGACTTAGGCAACCCAGAATTTGAAAGTATACAACGAACCTTTTCCATCAAGGTCCTGTTCATCCGTTCTGCTACACCATTTTGTTGAGGAGTTCCAGGTACTGTTAAGTGTCTCAAGATGCCTTCAGCCCTGCAGAAACTATTGAATTCATTTGAGTAAAACTCCAACCCATTATCAGTGCGTAGACATTTTACTTGCTTTCCGGTCTGCTTCTCTACCAATATTTTCCATTCCTTGAAGGTCCCAAACACATCACTCTTTTGCTTCAAGAAGAATACCCAAACTTTCCTGGAGAAGTCATCAATTACTGTCAACAAGTAATAATAGCCATATTTAGATAGTACCCTGGCTGGTCTCCAAATATCTGAATGGATATATTCAAGTGTTCCCTTCGTGTTGTGTCTTCTTTTAGTGAACTTGACTCTCTTCTGTTTCCCAAAGACACAATGCTCACAAAATTCAATTTTGCTGGTCTTTTACCCATTAAGAAGTCCCCTTTTACTCAGCTCTGCCATCTCATTCTCACTCATATGCCCGAGCCTCATATGCCAAAATTTTGTAATTTCATCATCCGTCAAAGAAGAAGTAGAAACTGCTGCATCTCCAATCATTGTAGAACCGTGCAAAATGTACAACTATATGGAGTTTTTATGCCCCTTCATGACAACAAGAGCACCCTGCTCACCTTCAAAAATTCACCTTCATCGATGTATCTGTAGCCCTTTGAGTCAAGTGCACTCAAAGATATGAGATTCCGCTTCAGTTCTGGAACATGTCTTACATCTGTAAGTGTTCGACACCCCATCGAACATTCTGATTCTGACTGTACCAACTTCAACAATTTTGCAATGTACGTTATTTCCCATAATCACAGCACCTCTCGACACTCCTTCATATGTAGAAAACCAGTCCCTGATAGGACACATATGAAAAGTATAAGCCAAGTCAAGATCCCATTTATTACAAGTTTTAGAATTCCCGTCAGAAATCACAAGAAGCTCTCCAGCACTTTGCTCATCTTCCACAACATCAACCTTCTCTGTATTAACATGTTGCTTCCCTTTCTCTGTAGCACCAGCAGCTTTATTTCTATTTTTCAAGGCGTAGCAATCAACTCTAATATGCTCATTCTTCTTACAGTAGTGACATGTCTTCTCAGCATGGCTAGACTTAGATCTGCTTCTCATATTTTTGTCAAGATTCCTATCTTGATTCCTCCCACGCACAACCAAGCGTTTAACATGATTTCCAGACCTCCAGCAAGATGCCTCTTCTCCTTAGACAGTAAAGCATCATAGACCTCTTCCACGATGAGAGTATCCCGACTATAGAAAATAGTATCCCAAAAAGTCACATATGATTGTGGCAGTGAACACAACAACATCAAAGCCAAATCCTCATCGTCATACTTAACCTCCAATGTCTCCAAATCATCCACGATTTCTTTGAATATAGTTAAGTGATCATCCAATGACTTACATTTAGATATTCAGTGAGAATACAAGCGCTATTTCAAGTGTAGCTTACTGGTCAAACTCTTTGTCATGCAAAGTTGCTACAACTTCAACCACAATACAGCTGCACTCTTCTCCTTAAGAACATCTTGAAGAATTTGATTCAAAAGATGTAAATGAATTTGAGATTGGGTTTTCCGATCCCTACACCGCTTTTCATCATGCGTCCGGCAGCAAGCATCCTATCAAAGCCAAGCAAGGCTTCCTCCAATCCATTTACGCCAACACCGCTCGCGTCTTCACTTGCCATAATGTGAATCTCGTGTTTCTATCCAACAACGGAATGTCATACTTCATTGTCGCCATACGGAACAATTAACCTTGCGCTCTGATACCACTTGTTATGAAACGGATCGCAAAATAATGACAATAATGAAATAAAGAAGAAGAAAACAAGAACAAAAGAATTTACGTGGAAATCCAATTCGGGAAAAAACCACGGGCAGAGGAGAACAATCCACTAAAATCTATAGTATTGTGTTTACAATATCAAATTTTCAATAATCTCAATTCTAAACTCTCAATATATTGTTGAAGATGTAAAGAATAATATATGAATATTGTATTATGGAGATACAATGTGGCTATATATAAAACCTCTTATTTGAGTCCAAAATGGAGAAGGAATCCAAAATATGTCTTTAGCCATCTAAGAGTCCTCCTTCAAGCCAAACTCTTAATTATTATTGAAATTTGATTTTCAATCATATTACAACTCTACAAACTCAGATACCTTAAATTTCTTCCAATCAACCAAATACCAAATCACATGAAATTTAAATCACACCATAACAACATACGATTCACCCCGTTCCCAACTTAATTTTCAGCAAGCCCAAACTGGCCTGTTCAAGAAAACGAAGTCCTGCAGAGGTCGTGCAGGCTTCAAGTACATCAGTTCACCAATATTTGATAATTCATTTATTTTCTAAAAAAGTATATAAAAATTTGGTTTCTTTTTTATGAAGTCGCCCACAGGCCACAGGCCGTGCCCGTTGCTTTTCATTTTTTATTTTTTTTAAACACCTTCATTGCTGCATATTTATCAACTGATGAACAAAGAAATATAGTACGAGCAAATTGAAAGAACATAACATTAATTAGTAGTACATTTACTCGAGAGTGCTGTTTTTGGTTACCATTACAAAGTACAGTAAATTCTGTTAGGTCCCACAAGAAACGACACGTTCAAATCTACTGATAAATCGATACTGACTCCAAATTCAAGACTTCTCTTGTACACAGAAGCAACAATTATCTGTTAACAATGCAGAAGATGAAGTTTCCTTCTGACTAACGACAGTAAATAGAAGTTCTAATATGTTGGTCGATTCCTGAGCTGCTAAGATACGGGTCACGTTGGACGTTCAAAGACATTTCCCACCTGCATATCGAGCCATTCGACTTGTGGTCCTTGAGTATATTCTCTTGGTGCTTGTAAGCCAAAAATCATTCCAGTTGCATCAAAAGATGGTGCTGCTAACTGCAAAACAATATTTTTACAAGTCAAAAAACGTAAAGATTGACCGGCTGACGGGAATCTGCCTCGCTGCATTATTGGTTGAGTAGAACTATATTTCACAGACATTAGACACTACTTTGAAAGAAGAGGATAGCTTTGCTCTAATAAATGTGCCGATTGCCTAGAGAACATTTTAAAGGAATGAACTTGAATGTAGCAGTATCTCAATAAGAGTGAAGGTTAAATAATTTTCTTATCACGACATTCATAAATGCCCCAAATAGCATCTGAAACTAATTCACAGTTAGAAGAATTACACTGACAAAGATATCCTCCTAAAATATGGCCACTGGCAGAAATTGAAACCAGAAGGTGCATAAAACAAAACTGGAGAAAAATGGGGCCTTTCCTTTAGACTTATTGCTCAAGTCAGAGCCAAACAAGTCTTCCGCACTGATGCTCTGAGAAGACAGATGGATTTTTATTTAAGTCTATGCAGTATCAATCCATGCACATGATCAAGAAATTGTTTACATGGGCTAGCACTCCATGAAACCAAAGCTTTCACAAATATTCCTAGAATGGAACTGTGGCAAAAGAAGGTGGGACATAGGAACATCCCCCTAGTGTGTGTGTGTACAAGCATTTTTCTTCACTCTTGTGCACATTTGCTACATTTTTCAATTTCGACAGCTTTCATCAACTAACTGTGCTATGGGATGGTCCATGTTTTAAATCATAAACACAAGACCAATTTAAGTCCACAAAAGACCAAGACCATAGAGGGTAAAGTGAACACAACGAAGAAAATTGAAAAGAAGAGGAACAAAAGGCAAGCAGTAAGTGCAGCTACTTTATGCTGTGGCCCCTGTTAAAAGAGAAACAACAAAGGTGCATATGAGTGAATTGTGGTTTCTAGCTCCTATCAGTTTCTAATAGTCATACCATAGGAAAAATGCCTAGTATGAAAAAAGAGAACAAAGGACATTTGAATCCTGAGTTGCAATGCAACTCGATTGTTCCTAAGCCCCATAAAAGAAAGACAAGCTCTTCAAGGTATCTTCAGAATTTCGTCCCTAAAAAAACCATAAAGGGCAAACTCTCAGTTTCGGGACAATTTCAGTCCCTCAACATATGTAAGAGAGTTTTGCAAAATCCTGAGAACAATAATATTAGATTTTGAATACTTCACAAAGCTATGTGACAGATTAACAGCACAAATTAGCTCTTCCCGTCGTGTGTGTCTACGCTATTACATAAGATAAGTAACTTTTCTAATGAACTAAAAAGAAAACATAGCATCACTGCATAATTGAAAAGATCTCAATTTCAGAAAATACAAATATGTTTATAATGCAGCAAATATCTGTACATGGAAAGATATTATATATTTCGGTTCAATCTTAGATTCAATTATTTTATGGTCTAACCACAGAACTAAAACCTCTAGCTACAGAGCACGTGTTTTCTTATCTAAAGTACATAATTCATAAACGAAAAAGACCCAAGTGGGATAATAACCGCCATATAGTTCTGAAAAGACACGAGGGAGAAGAGGGGGGTTGTGCTGAGGGAAGCACTTGAGCAATTGTAAGAGTTCGACATAATAACATCTCCTATGTAAGCAATTAGACTTACTTCTTTGGAAGGAAACCCTTCGATTGTAGGGTTCAACCTTGTATTAACTGCTTCAAGCTTCATCGACAAAAACTAGATTATGGACATAGAGAAGTGTTAGATGGAAGAGAAAGTACCGGCAGATATTAAATAACATATGGCAAAGAGATACCTCGACTTGACGCTGTAGTGACTGGATGTAATTAATTATTTCATCAAGAACAAGAGCTTTTCCAATAACCTGAAGAAGAAATTTTCATCCATCATTATGTTGTTTCAAAGGAACACTAAACCACAATGAAATCAAACCGGGAAATCAAACATAGACAGCAAACTCCCTATGGGTATACATGAAATGGAACTTTGACTTCACATTGAACTCAATTGACGGTCAACATGGACGCCAATGCATCCAATTCACGTCAAGAATCATCACAAAACCAAACCAAACAAGGGTAGAAAAGCAGACCTTATTACATCCAGGAACTAAGTCTTGCAGAATTTTCATCCTCTCGCTGATCTTTTCTCTCCGAGCCTAACAATAGATGATAGAAATCAGAAACTATGTCACAGACAGATGCTATCAAAAACTCAAAGCGCATATGTGGCATGCACCAGTAAATAGGATTGGACAGTATAAAGAAAAAGATTTGAACTTCTTTTTCTTCGAAAGGTTTAAAAGGGTATTACTCTCTCAGCTAGACTGTGGCTATCGGTGGCTTGGCCCCTTCTCGCTCTAACGTGGATGTAATCTTTGGGTGGCTCGGGTTTACTCTTCTCTTCAGCTCCCTTGTTACTAGTCCCTGAATTTGCTTCTGCTTCCGTCTTTGAGCCACCATTTTCATCTATGGATCCTGATGGTTTCATTCGTTTACCATTCCGCTCATTCTATCCCACAAAGAATAAATAGTTTACAACCAATATTCTAATTCAATTAATCGAAATTCGCCAGTTAACAACTAAAATTAACAGTCCCAACTTTCTGAAAAATGTAAAAACTATCCCAGATAAACAAAAAACTTCTACAATTTAAAAAATAGTTGCAAAAGCAAGAGCATCAAAGTGTGTATCGAGAATAACCAAATCACTGTTAGCACTGCTAGTGGAAACAAGCTTAGAGGACTCATCTTCATGAAAATTCCCAATATCCATTCTTCTCTTCCCAATGCCCCCGCCGCTCTGGTCCGTCACGGTGGATTCCTCAACCGAAGCATCTCCTACTCCAAAAACTTCTCCAGTGCCACCAAAACTCCCCATTCTCAGCCCCAATCCTCCTCCTCCACTGCCCATCGGAAAGGACAGTAACTCAACCAAACTATACGAAGCTGGATTGGACCCTGCTGTAAATGACGCTTCATTTGTCAATGGCGGATCCATTTTTTTCCCAAACAAAAAAATTATCTAGTTACTTATATATACACTTACTGTATAAATCTTTATAAGGTTGTGTGTAAATGCAGAGAAGAGATAAATATAAAGAAAGAAGTATAGTAGTAGTACAGTGACTACTACAGTGCTACTGGTAGAAGTGGTCGCAGAGATAGAGAGATATATAGAGCGAGAAAATAGATAGAGACAGTGATGTGAGGCAGAGGAAGGAGATAGGGTGGGGTGCGGTAGGTCGCACTGCGCTTAATGCGTATTTTAGTGAGAATCACCAATTTCTCCTTCATCTTTGATACATGTACATCAAAGATTTTATTAAAGGTAATTTGATTGATGAAAATTGTTTAATTTTCACCCACCAATTACATAATGTCACATGTACATTATGTAAACTAACATTTAGGCCATATCTGCCCCAGCTTTTGAGCTGACTTTTAATCTATTATTTGAACGTTGAGCAGCCATTATGGACCATTCCTCTTATAGGCTGAGCCCAGGTACAGAAAAGAAACGGTCAAATTTTAGCTGAAAAACTGGGGCAAACAGGGCCTTAGTGTACAAGTAAAATAGTCATATATCTTTTTGGGTAAATCTGAGGGGTTATTCTTAATTATAGTCACTGGACTTTAATATACTACAAATTTAACACCAAACCGTATAAAATGCATTAGTCAAGTCACTCGATTAATCAATTGTTTACCATGTAATAGTCTGATGTGGACAAACAGTTTGACGACACGAACATTATGAAAATAAAACCAAACAATCAATCGAGAATCCTAAGCAAATGTTGGAAGAGGGTTCCTTAAATTGAGGTTCTTGGTTGGTTTAATTCGTGAGATTTGATTTGATTTGATTTTTTTTTTTCTTTTTTGTTGAAGCTCAAAACCAAGCCTATAATTTATTTTACATCATTGTTGAACTTTACAAAAATGTGCTATCAAGCCACTCGGTTAATTAACTATCTATTATTGAACAAAAAAGTTAGCATGGACAAACAGTTTGACGAGATGAACTTTATAAGATAACGTTGAATAGCAAATCAAGAATTCTAAGTTATTTTTGAAAGAGGGTTTTGAAATTGTGGTTTATGGTTGGTTTGATTCATGAGATTTGGGATATTTATTTTGAAATCCAAAACCATGCCTATAAAATATTGTAAAATGCTTTTATAAAATGGACACGAGATTTACTCGAGTCGTATTGACTGGACTTGTCGTTAAACCACCTGTCAATGTTGACTTTTTGTAAAATATTAGATGGTTGATTTACCTTGTGGCTTGACTGATAAGTTTAATAAAGTTTGGTGACGGGTTTGAAATAAATTAATGTTCATTGTAGTTTAGAAAAACAAATTAAAGTGCGCATTGCGCTTAGTGTGTATTTTACTGGTAGGGTTGGAACTTGGAAATATTACCTCTCTATTTTGCTAATTAATATTTATTAATTATCTATTTAAGAAAATGAAATATTCTTTATTAATCCATTTAATGATTTAGATTAAAATCTCCACAAGTAGAAAAAGTTCATGACCCAATTACATATTTACAAAAAATAACCTTCAAAAAAAAAAAAAATGCATGGTTATGTATTTTATTAATATCAAAATAGAAAAATACGAAACTTTGAATAGAGAACTATGTCCGACCTCCAAATAAAACAAGAAAAAACCCGTTCAATAAATCTATCTCGAGTAAGAGTACGTTTGTATTGTTTGGCCCCTTTCTTCTGTTTTACTGAAATTAGGTTTTATAAAATGAAAGGGCAAAAAAAATATGTAATTAGTGCCGTAGTTGAAGTTCTAATAATTGGGACGGAAGTAAGTTTAGAAGATTTAGTACCGACCATACTTCAAGGTGAAAATTATTCATAATGTTTCAGTTCACTCTCTCTTTGAAAGTGGTTTTTGCGTTAAAAACGGTTGTACTACATGTACATAATGGTTTACATACACATGATGTTGTAAGATATGATTGAATCAGAATTTTTTTAATCAAATAAAAAAATAAACTTCTCCTACCTCTTTTTCACATATTATCTATTTGTAAATCATTATGTAACTCATTGTGTACAAGTAACATTATTCAAAAAATATATACTAAAGTATGTGTGACTCGTTTATAGACAATTATATAACTTGAAGTTTCAATCAACTAGAAATACAAGATTATGTTAGGATATATGTAGCAATTAATACACATTATACTATTAAAAATGAAAAGGTATCAAATTTTCTTTATTATTATAGTATATTAACCACTTGTCTCGTTCCTCTTCAAGAAATAATATTGAAAACACTTATTGATTAAGCAATTCAAAAAAGAGCTCGATCAAATCGGTATTGATAATCAATAAAAGAGCTCGGATCGAATCGGTATCGATATATCAATACCGATTTGATCGAGCTCTGATCTATTCAAGTAACAAAATTTGTATCTTAAAGAAGAATCTTTATTATTTTGCGAGGTTAATCGATGCTCATCATATCAATAATTAACGGAGGAGAGATGTTTTTTCTAAAAAAAAAAAATCCTCGCTAATTTGAATAGCACATGGTAAGCTACAATTTTGTACAAGACTAAAAAAAGATAAAGTGTACTGTAAAATTTATCAATTCCACGGTATACTTATTACTTAGGTTAGTCATATCAAATTCGGCGAGTTAGACCACCGAGGATGAGTTTCTTTTCTTTTCTTTTTTATTTATTTATTTTTTAATGTTTCCTCTATTTTGCTAATTAATACCTCAGTTATCTATTTTAGAAAATGAAATATTCTTTATTAATATATTAATGTTTTAGATAAAAATCTCTATGTTAAAATATCCACGACCCAATCAAATATTTACAAAATGTAACTTGAAGAAAACCCATGTTTATTTTCTTTACTTTACTTTAAGGGTCCGTTTGATTGCAATAGTGAAATTTGGGTGGAAAGAAAATGAATTCTAATGAATTAAATTGTTTAGAATTGTTTTTCGGGGAATTATCAATTAATTGTATTTGATTAGTTGGATTTTTTAGTATTCGTTTGACTTTGTTTTATATGAAAATTATCCATTAAATGGATATAATTTGTTACAATTGGGGATATAATTTATTTCCATTGCTAAAAACAATTAAAAAAAAGTGAAAAACCATTTTCCCATCAAAGTGATGGGAAAACAAATTCAACGAAAACCAAGAAAAAGAGGTCACATGGGGGTTGGGTGGAAAACCAATTCTAAAGAAAATTTTGCCTATCAAATATTGTAAAAGATGGAAAATGGAAAATAATTTCTAAGTTCCATGAAAAATGAAAGATATCAAACAGGGTCTAATTTATTTTTCATATTCAACCACCATATATTCACACAGTAAAATAGGGAAAATTGCAGCTGCAGTACCAAACATTTTACCTTTATGCAGACTTTGTCCAAACCTTTGATTTGTACCACAAACCTTTAAAAAATTCGCATCTACAGTACTCGTTGACGGTTTCCGTCCGTTCGACCACGAAAATCGTTAGTTGACCCCAGAATTCAAAAAAAATTAATTTCCAACAAATACGCAAGGGGCAATTTCGAAATTACACTATTTCCCTTTTAAAATGAAAAAACGTCAGTTACACTCCAATCCATCATCCATTATGGAACCTCTGAAAATGCACGAAGAAGAAGATGATGGCCGTGAAGAAGAAGATGAAATTCAATCAAATTTTGGAGCTCATATTCAAGGCTCGCTTCCCCAACCTGTATACGGTAAGCGTGCACCCTGAAATCCCTATTTGCACTATGAAACAATGCGATTGCAAGCCGCATGTATATTTTGTCATCCAATGCTGGAAAATGTAAAAATTTTACATGAATTGAAAACTTGGAAGTTATCGTGCTGTGTAATCTATAGTTCTGTATCTGTGCATTGCTTGAACAAATAAGGGTTAGGGCTTCATTTTTTTTTCGTTTTCATTTTTTCATGGGAAAATACGAAGTATTTTAGCATATGCCTACATCATGGTGGAACTTTGTTGGGAAAGATGACAAATTTCGTGTACGGGCATGGCAAAGTAAGTTACATAGACTATGTCGACCCGGACTTCTTGAACAGATTTCTGCTTGACAATGCTATGAAGATGATGGGATATTCTGGTATAGTCAAATATCTGTACAAGATGGAAAAGATGAGGATTAGCGAGACATAATTCTGGTTGGTAAAAGACTCAGATTTCATGAATGTGGTGAAATGGCTTGGTGAAAAGAGGATTGCTAAAGTGTATTGCTTGCTGGGTCGAAGTATTGGAGTTGCCATGGTATGGAAATATTTCTGTGGTTGATTGTGAGACTGGGGAGGAGTTGCTACATTTTGAAGAGTTTAGTGGGCATGAGGCACCATTGGTCGAGGAGCAATCGTACTATACTGTTGAGGTTTATGATGATTCATTAGAAGGTGATGAGTCATACATTGTCGAAGAAGTAAATGATCTGCAGCATGGTCAATTAGAATTAGAGCCTGGTGAAACTGATGTTCATGCTGATGAAACTCATGTGCAGCATAGTGAATCAGATGTGAATGTTGGTGAACCTGGAGTGCATCATGATCAATCAAAGGTGCAGGTTGCACTAACTGAAATGGAACATGGTGAATCATTGGTATAGTCGGGGACAATGAAGTGCAGCAAGGTGAACCACATTGTGATGTGCAACCAGAAGAAACTGAGGTGCAACAGAGTGTCCCAGAGCAACCGGAAGAAACTGAGGTGCAACAGAGTGTACCAGAGCAACCAGAAGAAACTGAAGCACATATTAACACCGAAACAGATGAATATGAAGAGGGTTATTTGGAGGATTTCCATGACTCGGAGTATGAGCACGAAGAAAACATACCCATAGATGATGATGATACAACCACAGGTTTCAGGTTGAGTGAAGGGTTTGGGATTGACATAAATAGTGGAAGGAGTGAACAGGATGGTGAGGCAGCTCCTGAAAAAGAAGTTGGAACAGATTATGACGACTCAGATGAGCTTGGGAGCTTATCCAGTGACAATGAGGGTGATGCATCATCAGCCAGGAGCATGAATGAGTGCTGGTTTAACCCTGCCACTGATATGGATGATCCAAAGTTCAAGTTAGGGATAAAGTTTGACAATGTCAAGGTTCTAAGGGCTATAATTGTTCAGTACTCAGTTAAAAATTCCAGGCAACTTAAATATGTGAAAAATATGAAAACACAGCAAGGGTTAGATGTCAGGAGAACTGCCCTTAGGTGCTATATGCATACCAATAACCAGATAAGAGCCTCTGAATAAACACCTTCAGAGATGAGCACGCATGCACCATGGTGTGGCAAAATAAAAGGCTGAACGCATGTTATCTGGCAAAAAAATACATTAGAAAGTTTAGATCTGATCCCAATATGCCATGAGTAGTTTTGTGGAAATTGTGAAAGAAGATTACATGTATGAGATTTCAAAGCATCAGTTTTACATGACAAGATCCAAATCTACAAAAGTGGTGCATGGGATTGCAGCTGAGCAGTACAAAATTTTATGGGATTATGGAGATGAGTTAAAGAGAATAAATCCTAGTAGTATAATGCAGATTGAAGGGCCAAGTCCTAGCTCTAAGAGATTGTATATCTGTTTAGGGGCTTGTAAATAGGGTTTTAAAGCTGGATGTAGACCAGTTGTTGGGTTGGATGGTTGCTTCATAAAGTCTGTACAAGGTGGACAGTTGCTGGCCGCTGTAGGAATTCATCCTGAGAATTGTATGTTCCCCATAGCCGAGAACAAAACAAACTGGCAATGGTTCATACAGTTGTTAGTTGATGACATAGGGATGTATAACCCTAGAGCTGGGACATTCATTTCTGATAAACAAAAGGGTTTGGTGGATTGTATAAGTCAATTATGTGAAGGGGCTGAGCATAGGTGTTGTGCAAGACATTTATACAGTAATTTTACTTTGAACCACAAAGGACTGACACTTAAGAGCTTGTTTTAGGCTGCAGCAAGCACCACAACTGTGCCTGAGTGGAGGAATGCGATGAATGGGTTGAAAGACGTTAATGAAGATGCTTACAACTGGTTTAATGAGAAACCACCCTCCCAGTAGAGCAAATCCCATTTTGAAGATCATTCCAAGTGTGACATTCTTTTGAATAACATATGCGAGGCTTTCAATTCCTTCATTGTTGTTGCTAGAGAGAAGCCCATCATCTCTCTGCTGGAAACAATAAGACATCAACAAATGATAAGAATGAATGCGAAAAGGGAATTAGCACAGAGGTGGGATTAAGCATTCGGGCCTAAGGTAATGAAAATCATTGAAATGGCTAAGAGTGAGGCGAGATACTTGAAGGCAAATTACACAGGTAGTCAGAAGTTTGAGATAACCACAGAGATAGGTTGAGGTGGAGTGTTGATTTGACAAAACATGAATGTGCATGCAGAAAATGACAGCTGACTGGACTGCCATGTCCCCATGCAATATCAGCTGTCAAGGGAAATAGGCATATATGACTACATCAATCCCTGCTACAGCAAGGAAAAATACCTCATGTGTTACTCCCCAATAATCCAACCTATGTCAGGGCCAGAGCTAGGAAAGCACCCAACCGCAGAAGAAAAAATAGGTTGGCAGACCAAAAAAAGTGAGAAAGAGGTCACAGACGGAACCACCTGCAGGAATGAAGTTGGGAAGGAGTGGCATGAAGATGATGTGTACACGTTGCAGGGGATCTGGATATAACAAAAAAAGTTGCAAGGCACCGTTGCCTGGTGAAGCTAGTTCACAACAAGAAGCAGAAGCAAGCACACAACCGGAGTCTCAACAAGATACACAGTCAAGTGCGTCAAAGGAAAGAGCACCATCTAGAACAACTTCAAAGTCAAGGCTGAAGAAGACGAAGACTCAATGATCGAAATCTTGAACACTGCATGTTTTCTCCTTTCACTTTTTTTGCGGGAAACTGAACTTATTTTGTCAATGTTATCAAATGATTTTCTAAAAGTGAACTGTAATTATTTTGGCAATGCTGTACTTGTTCAAATGTGGAATCAAATTGAAAGCATATACAGCAAATCTTGTTATTTCATATTTTTTCTAGACTGTTAATGTTGAATTCATTGCATTACACTGGTGTGACCTGGTTTTGAGCAAAATTCTGTGTGAAAAATGTTGGTATTTGTTACACAATGATTACCTAAGGTTTCGTACTACTTTTGCATTGGTAACCAAAGGTTTGATACTTTCACTGAAACTACAATGTAAGGTTTAGTACTTTCATTGCAACTGTGACAAATGTTTGGTACCTCTAATGCACTATATACAAAACGTTTGGCACATGTTGCCAACTTTAACCGTCTAGAACATAGTTTGAAATGGGCACTTCATTTGAAGGAAAATGACACATTACACGACCACATTTATATCCATGTTTCTCAGCATATAACGCAAAACCCCCAACGCCTAAACACTAAGCCTAAATTTCTGAAGCTAAAAATGTCCATCCCACAAATCCGGCAGAAATACCTAGGTACAAACCCATTTTACAAGCACACCACTCACAAAGCCGAACCGCCATATCTTCCACGGATTTGGTCTTGTTGCTTGGAGGTTGTTGATTTCAGCTTCCAGTTCCCTCCTTGCCCATAATAGACCTAGAATCAGCTCCCTAGATCTCTCACACATAGAGGGTCACACCACACGAAATAGGTACATCCACCCAGATCTTGGCTTTAAGGACAAGTGAGAAATCTTCTTCCTGTGTTTAGGTTCGTCCATGAGGTCTTCAGCTGCACTAGAAAACCACACCTATATACATTTATTTCCATCTGAGTGTTGTTCTTTCCTGAATAGCTGCGTGGGGGAGAGAAGGATATTAATAATAGTGATGAAAATTGAGGGAAAGTGAACAATGCAGTGCAATAATAGTGTAATTTCGAAATTGCCATTGTGTATTTGATAGAAATTAAATTTTTTTTTTTTTTGAATTCAGGGTCAACTAACGATTTTAGTGCTCAAACAGACGGAAACCGTCAATGAGTACTGTAGATGCGAATTTTTTAAAGGTTTGGTGTCGTGAGTATCACAAATCAAAAGTTTGGGTAAAGTCTGCAAAAAATGAAAAGTTTGGTACCGCGGCTACAACTTTCCCCAGTAAAATATGATACACGTAAATTTAAAATATTTTCCTACTTTTTAACTACACATTATCCAAAAAAAAAATACTATTCAAAATTACGCTTTTAAAATTTTAAGGCTACCAAACACGGGCTTATTCTTCCTTGAGGTATGCTAGTACAATCTTTCAATAAATCTATCTTAAGTAAAGAGTACATTTGTTTTATACCAATTAATAATCGTAATACAATACAAAAACTCATTAAAAAAAAACTAACAAAGTTATTATGTAAAAGATTCTTTATCATGTCGTGCACGATTTACCAGTGCGCATTATAGCAATGGGAGAAGGGTTTTTTCGTTTTGACCCTTTCCCCTCTAATTTGAGTAGTATATGATCAGTTTCAATAAACAACATTTAAACAATACAAAGAGAGATAAACGCTACATAAAACTTACTACAATTGTTATGGCTCAGTTTCAATTATTATATTTTTGCATTTGAATAAAACCAAAGCTATGGCTTAGTCGATCTTTACTACAGTTGTCTTATGAGTTTGGAAGGCAAGAAGAGTTAAATAGTGAATTGTGAAGCTAAGCCCTATGTTATTTTGTGACCCAAATTTCCTTAGATGTTTATTGATTGATTGAAAGAGATATTAAAGAGTTGTGAAAAGTTTTGAGGCAGAAATTAGGCGTTTGAAATCCATTTAGACCGAAACTCATCGATTGCGGCCGTCGTTCACCTACAGCCTGCCTAACGTTCACACGCTACTTGCTTGGAGCGAGGTTGTCGCTTGCACCGTATATATCTAAGGAAAATTTATTTCCTTCTTTTGGTACGATTTTTTATCATATTTCCAATTATAACATATTCTTTTGGATCCTATGTATAGTTCATGTGATTCTTGGCTTTCATAAAACTTTTTATAAGTTAGAATGAAGTTAGAAATACATTTATTTTGTATTTTTTCCCATATTAATAAAATTCTTCATTTATCTGCCAATTGTTCTTGTATTGTGATTGATACTTCGTATTGTGTCATATAATCTCGTTTCTTCTATTCTTAACAAGTGGTATCAGAGCTTAAGGTTTGATCTGTTCGAGATTTTTTGTTCTTGTGACGGTAACCATGAAGTACAATATTCCGCTTTTGGATCTCATCACTAGATTCTTGTTGTGGCAGGTGAAGATAGGAGTAGTTAGCAGTGTCAACCGAGCCGAGCGGCTCGTAGGCTCGCCCGCTTGGCTCGTACTATTCACGCCCAAGAGCCGCTCGGGCTCGTTAAAAAGAGAGCACGAGCCGAGCGGGCTCGGCTCGTCCTATTTACGAGCTGCTCAACGGCTCGTGGGCTCGTTTAGTATATTTAAAAAATTAAAAAAAATTAAAAAAAATTTATGAGAAGTGACTAGAACCGTTCGGGTCACTATGGTGACCAAACGTGATTTTTCAATGACTGTTTGGTCACCATTTTTAAAAAAAAAAAATTCCTACTCTTCTAGTTTTCTTCTCCTATAAATACCCAACCCATTACAACATTTTTTCCCACCAAACTTTCATTCCATACTCTCTACTCTCAATAATTTACAAATCATTATCAACAATATCATTTATTCGATACTTCTCTTTTACATTTTTTACATTATTATCTTAATTTTACAACACATTTTATACATTAATCTTCGTTCACTTCTCAATTCTACATTTCTACATTCTATTTCAACATTCAATTTCTACAATTCACAAATGGATCAATGAGCATTTTTTGAAAACTTGTTTGGTATGGAAGGCGAAACACATGTCCAAAATCAATTTGGGAATGAATTTGCCGGTTTCAGTGAATTACCAATTCCAGAAGACATTGAAAATTTCGACATTCGTGAAGGTAGTCATCCCGATCCAATTGATTTGGATGACATTGATGTTGATCCTAGTGTTCCTATTGGTTTGGAATAAGATGAAAAACCTGCATTAAATATTCCTCATGTAAGAGGAAAGAGAAAGGGGAAGAAGCAGGCAAAATGTTGGGACCATTTCAAATTGGTTAACACTGATCGTGTGATCGATGGACTTCCAGAAATCAAAGCAGTATGTAAATACTGTCAACAACGACTGTCATCGCAAAAAGGCATTGGAACCATTCACCTCAACCGTCACTACAAAACATGTGCGGCCAAACATGGGCTTCTTGAACGTGGTCAAACGCAACTACAGTTTGGTACTAGTAGAGTCGGTGCTACTACTATGCCACTTTCTATGTGGATGTATTAGGAGGAGGAAGTTCGAACGGGAATTGTGAAGTTCGTTGCTGTGGCGGAGCTGCCACTAGCAATAGTGGACAACCAACATTTCATAAATTACGTCAAACAATATTTTCAACCAAGGTACGTTGGGGTAAGTCGAAATACTCTTTGTTCTAATACAATTGAATATTTTTTTAATGCAAAGAAATTATTGATTTCGGATTTAGAAAAATATGGGAGTGTGATATCTTCAACTTCCGATTTATGGGAAGGGATTAATAAGAAATGTTATATAACTGCAATTGCACACTATATAGTTTCACTTTGGGTTATACATAAAAAAATTATTGCTTTTAAATAATTGAGTATCCTCATAATGCTCAAACTATATTTAATGCTATTATGTTAATAATTAGAGAATATAAATGAGAATAAAATTCGTTCTTTTACTTTTGATAATACTTCCGTAAATAAAGTAGTTATCGATAAATTGCATAAAGTACTTCAACCCGATTTTGGTGGTTATTTATTTCATATTCAATGTGTGTGCCATATTTTTAATTCAATTGTACAAGACGATTTAAAACATGTGAAGGACGAAGTTAGTCGAATTAGGAATGCACTTACGTACATCACGATTACACTTAGTAGAAAACAAGCATTTGAAGAATTTTGTGAACAAGTTGGGAACGAGCATACAAAAACTTTTATTACTGATGTATGTCAAAGATGAAATTCAATTTACTTATTATTAAAATCTTGTGAAGGTTTTGAACCATTTATCACTAAATTTTATAATAGTAGGCATATTAGAGAGGAAGACGATAATATCTTAAATGAATCTGATTGGACTACAGTTTTTAAAATTAAGAAATTTTGGGAAAGTTTTTATACGTTTACGAATATACTGTCTGGTGTTTATTATCACATTAGTTACATGGTTCTTGAACGTCTCTATGTAACTGCTAGAACTTTTAAAAGGTATCAAAATGACCCTAATTTTCATGCGGTTATATATGTCATGGAATTAAAATTTAGAAAATATTAGGAAGAATTACCTATGTTATTTCCTTTAACATGCGTTATGGACCCCCGATATAATTTATCGGGTACTAAATTTATAATTGACCAAATTTCAAATACTTTAACTTTTAATATTCCTATTACTTATAGGAATTTGGAACAAACGTTAATTGAAATGTATGAATTATATGTTTCACGAATTAACACAAATTACTCGTGTACCTACTACTCCTCCCACTAATATAAACGATGACGACGCTGAAGTAATTAATTTATTAGAAAACATAGACTCAATTAGATATGATTCAACTGCATATGCATATGGTTCCTGTAGTAGTAGTAGTTTGTCTTCCATTACATGTACTCAAATTTCGAGTACTAGTCCGAATGTGTTGCCATCTGAATTAATTGATTACTTTCGTTATATTATGCCTAGTAACAAATCAGTTAAGAAAAGTTCAGAAGATGTCATTGAATTCTGGCGAAATAACGAACGTCGATGGCTAATAGTTTCTACAATTGCAAAAGATCTATTAACACCTCCGGTTAGCACTGTAACTTCGGAGTCTGCTTTTAGTGCAAGGAAGAAGGTTCTCTCTGAAATTCAAAATCGACCAAAAGAAGATATTTTGGAAGCGTTAATGTTCGTGAAGGATTGGGAAGACGCTAATTATCGAATTCAACATAAATATATCGAAATTGCATGTAATCAAGTAAGTGATATTTAATTTCACTACATTCATTACAGAATTTTAATTTCATACATTTATAATTTTTAAAAAAAATTGTATACGTAAAAAGTTATTCGTGTACAATTTTAACTCCACCTACTCGAAATTGAAGTAGCCGGTCCCAAGCCCGGATAAAGGAGGAGGGTTTATCTTTTTTTTTTTTTAATAAAAATGTTTTGGAAAATGTATATTTACTATTTTAAAAATTATAAATGTTTTGACGAGCCCCGATAAATGTTTTGAAAAATATATATTTAAAAAAAAATAGAAAATGTGCATATATATATTTTTTGAATTTAAGATTTAATTGTAGTATAAAAAAAAAGGCAAGTTCGGCTCTCCGAGCCGTTCGTTTTGGGCGAGCTCGGGCACGAGCCGAGCTCGCCCAAAACGAAACGAGCCGAGCTTAAGCTCGAAACGAGCCACGAGCTCGAGCTCTTGCGAATTTGGGTCGAGCCGAGCCATTGACACCACTAAGAGCAGTGTTCGCTCGGATGAATTTGGATTACGCTTTGTTGAAATTTGACAAGATGCCTTCAAATTGGTCAATGAAGGAGAAACAAAATAAGGATCGAAAGGCCTCTCACAAATTCATCTTCATTTTTCAAATCACATTCTTCAGGACATTTTAAAGGAGAAAATCGCAGCTGCATTATGGTTGAAATTGGAGCAATTGTGAATAACTAAGAGTCTAACTAGTAAATTACACCTGAAGTAGTGTTTGTATTCTCATCGTATGACAGAATGTTCATCGTTAGAAAATCATTTTGCTATTTTTTAAAGAAATTGTTGCAGATTTGGAAACCTTAAATGTTAAATATGATGATGAAGATTTGTGATTGATTTTGTTGTGTTCGTTGTCCGCTTTATATATGTCATTTCGAGATATGATATTATATAGTCGTGATACTCTCATCGTTGAAGAAGTTTATGACACTTTATTTTTAAAAGATAAGATGAAACATCTTGTTGGATCTGAAACTCAAAAAGAAGGCCTTATTGTTCACGGGATCATGAGAGGGGAAATTCGACGTCTAACTCTAGTAATAAAGTTTGTAGCTATTGCTAGGATAATGAGCACATAAAAAAAGATTGCTACAAGTTGCAGAATAGAGAGAAATTAGCTGTAATTAAGAAGAGAAAGAAACCAGAACTTCAGGTGAAGCCAATGTTGCAGAGAACTATTTGAATGATGGGGAACTTTTAGTTATTTCTGACGGTGATTTCAAACCTGAAGAGGATTGGATTCTTGATACAGCTTACACTATGTGTTCCAATTGGGATTTGTTTTCAACACGCGAAGAAGTTTCGAAAAATTTTGTAGTTATGAACAACAACTCACCATGTAAGATATCCAATATTGTAACGGTCAGACTTAAGATGTTGGATGAGACGGTCAGAATACTTGATGTAGTAAGATACGTTCCAGATTTGAAGAGAAATCTTATCTGTTTGACCACTCTTGATTCAAAGTGGTACAATTTCATTGATAAATGTAGAGTCTTGAAGATTTGTAAATGTGCCCATGTTGTGTTAGAGGAGTAGCGAAGGTCCTAGTTGTATGTTTTGTAAGGTTGTGAAAAATCTTTGAAAATCAATCAGCTGATGTTTAGTACTTTGATAAATATTTAGTTTGGTAGAGTACCGTTGGCGTTTGGTTTGGGGTCCATGTTAAAGAATACAGCTTGGTTTAGTTTAAAGGTTATGGATAATGCCGCATTACTATCCACCACTAGCGGTGTCATCGTATTCAATTGTTAAAAACAGACTTGGAAGAATATTAAGCCTCCACATAGGTATGGAGAAACTAATTTAGTAGCGTATGTGTTGAGTGTGATTGAAAGTATTGAGTCTAGTAAAGAACCTCCAACAAGAGCATTTGGTTTGTATTGATTTTGTTTCAAAATGTGTTTCTACCCTATTTTGTAACTTTTGAATTATTTGGGATTTTATTGCTCATGGTGATAATTCGAACAAATTTTGGTGTTCGAGGTAATTTTGTTGAGTAGTATTTGGATTCAATTGATTGGATTTGTCCAGTTGGACTTTGTGGAAGATGGGAAGAATTTTCGGTTGGAGAGTCTTGTTGAAAAGCCATTGATTTATTCCTTACAGTTGAATCGGTCTCCAAGTGGAGAAATTTGAAACTTTGTTCGTTGCAGTGGAATTTGCGTCAAGGTAGAAATTTGTTATTTTGTGACTCAAATTCCGTTCGATATTTGTGGATTGGTTGAAATATGTGTTAAAGATGTATGAGAAGTTTTGAGACATAAATTGGGCGTTTGGAATCAATTTGGACTGAAACTCAGTACCTAATGCCCTTAGAAGCGCTGCCATCATTGCTAGCCTAACACTCGAGCTCTGCATGTTGCTCGCTTGGTACAAGACTGTCTCTAAAGCACTGTATATATATGGGGAAAATTTCTTTGTTTCTTTGACTCCATTTTTTATCCTCTTTCCAATCATAACATATTCTTTTGGGTTCTATATATAGTCCACGTGATTCTTGATTTTCATATGACTTTGTACGAGTTAAAATCAAGTTAGAAACACGATTATTTTGTATTTTTTCTCCATATTAATAAAATTCTTCATTTTTCTGTCAATTGTTCTTGTATTGTGATTGCTCTGGTTTCTTCTATTCTTAACAAGTAGTATCAGCATACATATTTTTTGTTCGAATTTTAACACCTTACAAACAAGAGGCGCTCACATCACTCCCTATTATTATATTTTTAAATGATGGTGGGTTTGATTTCTTCAAAATTGCCATATAAAGCTTTTGTGGGTTTTCTAATAATAGAAAAAAAAAATTTACTTCTTTTTCTTCTCGCGTTTCACTTGAGTAAATTTTGCGTGGGATGAAATTTCACACACAACACATTCTTCCAAAATGGTGACTCATTTGAAAATAATAATTGTTGAATAAGCATGCTTGTTTGATTTTAAGTCATTGAATGACTCAATTTGTCTCAAGTATTAACATTTCATCTTAAAATTTCATCTTTAACTCATGCGGGGTTTTATCACTTGATAGAGCTAAGATAAAAGAAAAATAATTAAGAGAAAAAAAAAACATAATTGAATTAAGTTTGACATACTTTTACGTACAATTGAACGTGTTCCATCAAAAAAACTACGAAAAGGTCAAGTGTGAAGTACAATAAACTCAGGGTCGGTGATGGTGATAAATAGGATTAAATCCACCAATGACCACTCAACTTTATACTTAGTATCACTATGACCACCTAATTTAATTTTGTTTCATTATGACCATCCAATTTTATACTTAGTGACACCATGATCACCCAATTTGATTTTATTTTATCATGATCAGCTAACTTCATATAATATTTCACCATGGTTAGCAAATTTCATAACATTTTATCAAAGCCGCTAAACTTCTTTTCACCATTTTTATTAATTTTAAAAGTGATAAAACGATAACTTTGTATTATATATATAGAATAAATTTGAAAAAAAAAAAAACAAAAATAAGTTTTTTTATTATTTTAAAAACGTTTATTTTAAAATAAGTTTTTATTATGTTTTATTTTTCTAAGTAACTTTTTTAAGTAAGTTTTTATTTTATTTTATTTTTTAAGTAACATTTGTGAAAAATAAGTTTTTTATTTTTTAAAATAATTTTTTATTTTTATTTTTAAATTTATTTTTTATATATAATGGAAAGTTGTTGTTTTATCCCTTTAAAAATTAGTGGAAATGATGAAAATAAGTTCAGTGACATGGTGAAACATCATATGAAATGAGTAATCATGATGAAACAAAATCAAATTGGATGACTATGGTGAAATATAATCAAATTGCGTGGTCATTGATGATATTAAATATAAAATTGAATGGTCATTGGTGGATTTAACCTGATAAATGAGATAGATGCACTTTTTAAAACAAGTTTACAGTTGAGAGTAGCTTTCAAAGCAAGCCTAATTCTTTTAACATCATTCTCCTATCCTAATCCTTAGTGCCAAACTTGCCACACACAACATAATTCTAATCAAACAAGTGTTGTCACTACAGAAAGTCTATCTTTAACTTTCCCAAATATAGCATTTGCATTCAAAGGCTGTGAATAGTCCCTCTAACAAATACCTTTCAATCTCAGTGATGCAAATAGTATATTAAATTTTCTACCGTGTAAACATCTTAGGTGTTGCTTGTGCTCGTCTTTTTGACTTCTATAAGATGACTTGCAAGTGAAGGATTGATTATGTCGTAGTTTGTGATTTGGAATTGTGTTCAGATTTTCATTTAGTGTTGCAAAGATGTGATTTGGTATGATGTCTCTATTCCATGGCTAAAGGACCTTGTTTTGATGCAATTATTGGTCGAGTTGTGTGGATTCTATAAAATTGTTGCTTGGGTGTGTTTGGATGCTCTGCTCTTGATTGTTACTGCTGTGGAGAGTGGAGTATGTTCACAACTATTTCTGTACTCAGTTAGTGGACAAAGACACACTATTTGTCATGTTTTATTTGGTATAACAAGTGACACAATTGACGAATTAGATATATACACACTTCGTACGTGAATACAACACATAATTGTCAACTTCAGACATGTACATATTTCACCCGTAAAAATCACTTCAGAATACTTTTAAAATCTCTGAATATTTTTTGGGATGACGATTTGAGTTGTTTTGTCAAAAATCTAGAGATGTTTAGGTCTGCAATAGCGACGTCGTATAAATCTAGCAAGTCAATAGAAATAGTATATACGAAATTTAACACGACTTGCTATGATATAAATAAAGATTAAAGAATATGGTTATGTTTTTATCTTTTCATAATGAATCATGTAGACTATCGAATTAGATTGTGACAACAATTTTGTTGCTGCACTAATTAATTGGCATATGCATTAGATGATGGTCAGTGTGAGAGTGACAAACTCCTTCCTCTCCACTAAAGCCCATATTCTTTGTTGGGTATTTGGTACATGCCATAAAACTTTGTTTGGTATGGAACTATAGTGTCTACTACTATTCTATTCTCATTATCCCCCATCCACCCACCGCACCCTGGCCCCACCCATCTCCATCTGGTCCACATCCATATAAAGACACATGCAATATGATATGCTCTCGAAAGTTTTTATTCATACATGAGAATAGTATATAGAATATAAAATGTGCTAGACAATTTTCAAGAGAAAAAAAAAGCTTCATGTGATGGATTTTTCAGTTGATTTCAAGCTTATGATCTTGAGAAATGTCAAATGATGATTGGTGTGTTGTTTAAGGCTAATCATCGCTTCACCTTTTCTATTTTCTTGGTAGAAATGCCCATTTTATACATGTATTTTACCTATAGTTGGGATTCAACATAAATATATGCATTTGTCAAGGTGATCTTCCATCATATCATTAATTTCATGTGATCTTATGTTCCGTTTGGTTTGCGTTTACCTTTTCAGTTTTGAGTATATTTTCAATTTTTTATTTTGAGGATACGCTGTTTTAAGACTACCGAAAGCATGTTTGGTTTGTATTATTTTTTATGAGATTTAATTCTTTTTAAGATCATAAAAATAAAAATAAAAAAATTTCGAGACAATTTCATAGAGAAAGTTGGGATATGTCGGTTTCGAAGGAGTTTGAGGTCTGAAGTTAATTCTCATTTGGACTATTCGCATAACAACTCCAGTTACAACTAGCCATCTTTGAAAAATTATAAGCAAGAATACACACGCAACTCTCTGCAAATTTTGGCACTTCTACAAATAACCACACACATTAAATGCGATTTAAACCTTATCTCCGAGAAGTACCCTGAATCGCAGGCATCACTAGCTCCCCGTTGAGGAAGGATTGATCACGAAAATATGTTTAGAATAAAACCACCGCAAGTGTACAGTTCGTTGACAAGTAATAAAGTGAAAATCCTAAAATTTCGAGTATCATTCCCACGAGGATTGATTTAACTTGAGTTCTATTACTGCGACCTTAACCGAAACTATTAAACTCAATATGATTATTTTGTGACTTTATGATGAAACTATGACTAATCTATAAATTAAACTAAAATTATGAGTCAAATGCAAAATTAATGTTTAAATGCAAAAGTTTTAGAAATTAATGTATGAAAAAACGTACTAGGATCCCGAATCGCCAAGCAAAATTCACTCTTAACCCCTATCTCACAATTTGACAACACAATGAATCGTTTGAAAAATCAATGTTTCTAACCTATCCAACAATCTCTTTCGAGTAGAATTGAACCTATCCTAGTATACCATTTGACTATATTTCTATGACAAATGCAATATACAAGAATGCATAAAGTTTTGTAAACACTTAGAGATTCACGTCATGCATATCGGTATACTTCTATCCTCTATGAACAAAACGATGATTTATACCTTGTTGAGTTTATTTCCCTTCTTTCGAATGCATAAAATAAACCACATAAACTCACACAATTATCGTGCACTATAATCATGGAGACAAAAAGTGTATATAAACCATTCAATAGCCATCAAACGCGTTTAAATGTCAAATTGCAAAATAGGAATTAAAAGATCATAATGCGAGGTTCATCGTTCACCTAGTACATGAAAAGTCTAGCCTAACATGGACAAAAGAAAATAACAATAAAAATAATGAAAAGAAAATATCACCAAAATCTTGAATTAAATCTTGAAATCTTGAAACTTCGAATGTAAATCCTTGTTCTTGCCTTCTTGTAAGCTCTCCAAGGTGTTTTTCTCTCAAAAGTGGCGTAGCCCCCTTTCTTTGGACGAGTTTAGGGTTAAATAAGTGCCCTAGATTCCTTTCTATAAGAGTTTTAGCGAGAAAAGAAAACCAAAAAATCGCGCCAAAATTACTACCATGCGGCCGCATGGTTATTTTCCATGCGGCTGCATGGAACAAAAAATTTTCATGAAATTATCCCTGAACCCTTCCTTGCGGCCGCAAGGAAATTACACCATGCGGCTGCATGGTGCAATTTAGTTTCGAAATCTTCATTTTGGTCCTTGAACTTCCGTTTTCTCTTGTTTTGACCTCTTTTGTTCATTCTTTCCCTCAAATCATCCCGTGACATCCTCAATTTGTGATTAAACTCGTATCCTCTCTTGAGTTGTCCTCGGGTCATCTTTTGGTTATTTGCATTTTGGTCCCTGAACTTTCATTCTCTTTCATTTTGGTTCTTTTTCGTACGTTTTCGCACACTTTTCATTCTATCCATCAATGTAGTCCTACAAACGCAAATTATATCGAATTAAGCCATATTTCAACATATCTATCGACAATAGTCCATGTTTTGTGGCCTAAATAAGTGCGCAAAACGCCCTTATCAAGGATCTTCCAGGTTTAGCCACGTAAGGGATCCTTAACATAATATTCGTCAAAATAAACGATTAAACGTCACACTTGAGAGTGTGCGAGATTAAGAGAGGTTGGGCAATTTGGTACACTTTCGAAGGCTAGTTTATTTTGCGGGGTGCTTTGAAATTGAGAGAGAGGTTACATGTAAAGAAAATTATCTTAGAAAAGAATATACATTTTCTGCAACGAAATTTACCAACAATAATTAATACTTTTCCTGCAAGAGGTCATTTTCTGGACTGCGTGTGAAGAAATGCGTTTCCGGTTGGAATTTAGTAGCAAGAGAGGAAAAATTGCACATTTTAGTGTGGCAATTTTGTTCTATAAATAAGCATAAATACGTTGTTAGATGCAGAAAAAATTAAAGCTTTTATTGCTTAAATTGTTTAAGAATGGCAATTGACTCATTGCCACAAGCTTGATTTCCATGACCAGTGCCATTGCCGGAACTGCCACTTTCCCGGAAAAAAGAATTAAATCTCATAAAAGAATATAGTTGATATTTACATTACTTTCCAAGATTCCCAAAAGTCTCTAGAATTTGTGCCAATAATGGCCCAAATGGAAGAATCCTGGTTGAAATAGAATTCAAAATGAAAAAAGTTTCTAGCCTCGTTTAGCCTGGACGGGCGCCTAGTAGAAAGTCGGGCAGCCGCCCAGGCACCCATTTTTTCTTTGTTTTGGTTTCCCAACACTAAGCGGCTACCCAGTCCATATAATCGAACTGGTGCCCAGTTATAATCGCTTTCGAAATTCTCAATTTAGTCATCTTCTTCATTCTTTACTTGATTTTGACCCACCACTTTAAATTACTTCTATTTTGATCCTTCAACTTCTTCTCATGTGTACATTAGTCACAAACCTTCCATCCAATCATCAATTCATCCACATTTCTTTTCCAATTGCTTGTGAACGAGTCCAAAATTGAAACAAGATAAAAATTTTCCCAAATTAAGTAAAATTCAATACTTTGAAGACATAAAAAAGATCGGTAATATGGTTCAAATAAGTACACAAAACGCACTTATCACAAGTGTCTCCTTATTTTTAGATTATTTACTTTGTTCGATTGATTTTATAACTTATTTGGTTGGATAAATTCTAGTGACGTATTTATTAGGTTAGATGGAACTTGATTAAAAATTAAAAAAAAAAAAGTTAAATTTTATATTATTTTCGAAAATGTGTCAGAAATAAAACTTAAGTTTAAAACAATAGACAATGGGAAATTTGATCTTGGAAAGGGGGAGGGGGTGTTTAGAAAATAAACTCGAATCTAGTGATAATTGAATGCCTATAGAAAGTAACACATTATTATTATTATTATTATTATTATTATTATTAAAAAACAAATAAAATTACCTATTTTAATAAAAAGGTCAATACATCTTCTAAAATTAGTAATCTGTTTTTTTAAAAAGAAAAAAAAAATAAAACTTCCTAATTTATTTATTTATAAGATTTCTATGCTTAGCCAAACATGTAATTTATTCTTCTTTGATCATAGTCATATAAAATCTAGGTTATGAAGGCCCAGCACCGCATAAAGTATAAGCAAATTGCACAAATAGAGCAAAATAGAGGGTGAATTGAAAAAAAATTGATTTTTTGTTAAATATTGTAAAATTATAATGTACGTATTTTTTTTTACATATATATAATTTTGAAAATCTTGCATTTTATAATTTATTACATTCTTTGTTAATTATGTTATATTATACTGTATTTAATTTATTTATTTTGCTACTGTAGCTTATAGTGTTAAATCCTGTCACAGTGTATGTATTTTTCTTTAAATTGTAACTTACACTTTATGTTAACTTCTGTTATAGTAAGTTAATCTTTGTTACATTGTATGTAATTTTTTTTAAAAAAAACTAGACACCATAAAAAATATGGCTATTATAGTTTGCATTCACACAATAATAGCCTTGGAGAATTTTTTTTTTTTTTTTTTTTTACCCCTCAACACATGATGATGATGCTTTGCGAAATGTTTTCTTAGAATGCTGTTGTGCAGTCCATAATATTTTTGAGTTCTTTCTTGGATGGTTTCTTGCTTTCACTAATATTTTTGAACTTCTCCTTAACCTTGGTTCTTGTGCTGAACTCCCTAGACACATTATTTCTTAGAAAATGTTATGTGTACACAATGTTTCACACCTCCCTCACATGAAGGGGGGCCCATACACAATAAAATATTTGTGGGACTCCCTCCATGTGAGGGAGGTGTGAAACATTGTGTACACCACAAGGTGTACACATAGACTAATTCTTATTTCTTTCATTTAGGCTCTTTGACTTGGTTAAAGTGGGGCAAGAGGTATCCAAAACTGAGGAAACAGAGAGGGAGTTGGCTTGAAATTTTATGTCAAATTGAGGTTTCTTGAGCGCCCACTAGAGGGCATCAAGGGAGCAACTTTTTTTGTGATTTGCACAAGGGTTGCAGAAGTGATAGGACATGTACTTTTGGATGGTGGGGGCGGTGATATTTGGGAGTGGGTGAGCGGAATGAATGGCGTGATGAATAATACTACTTGTATATAAGGAGTTATAGATAGTTCTACAAATAGATGAGTCAGAATTTCTTCAAAAAAAAAAAATCTCTACTTGTATATAAGGAGTTATAGATAGTTTTACAAATAGATGAGGGTGTCAAGAGGAGAGTAGAGATTTTTTTTTTGAAGAAATTCTGACCAAACACATCTCATTTGTGTATGTACAAAACTGTGTAAGTTGTGATATTCAAGTAGCACAAGTGTTATGTGATATATTTGATACGTTAGATTAGACATAATTGAACAAATTATTTGAGAGAGGCATTTTAGTAATTTGAAAATATAATTTATGTAAATCAATGGTCACGGGTAATTTACCATTTCAAGCCAGCATAGAAAACTATTGTGACTTGTTGAGATGAATCCGACATGTTTGAGCCTCATTTTTTAGGTAGAACGTATTTGAAATAATAGATTGATGAAAAATGTGTGGTTAAAAATAAAAAATGTAATTTGGATTGCGTATAATATTATTTTATTGAAAAATGTGTGGTTGAAAAGAAAATAGAGAAAAATGTATTTTGAAAAAGATGGAAATCAAATTCCTGATACCTGTATTAATTCAGTATGTACAATTGCCTTGTGCAATTACAGCAGGTAAATTATTTGAATTGGAAAATTCAAATTATACATAAGATGTTGACAACCTCTCACATGCGTACGGGGTCCGCATGTTTAAAAAATAAAATAAAAAAAAGTGGACCCCCCCCCCCCCCCCTCATGGTTGTCAACCTCTCGCATGCGTGCGAGGTCCGCAAGTTTAAAAAATTTAAAAAAAAAAAAAAAAAAAAAAGTGGACCCCCCACCCTTGTGAGAGGTTGTCAATCCCCTATGTAAAAATAGCATGACTCATTTGGCTTTACCTCCCTTACCCTCCACACCCAGCAGCGCACTTTAGAACCAATAGAACCAACTAACCAAGCCAATGCAGATCTCACCACAGAAGACTGAAGACCCCATTCAATGCACCCACCCCGAACAGTCCTATACTTCTATTCAAGACTCCTCCATTCCCTTCAAACTTTATCCTCAACAACACCAGACTGACACTACACCCGATCCATTCACAGGCAGGCTCAAGTTAGCAACCCAAATCCACCAAGCCCCACCACTACCACTCCGTACCCAGCTGGTTGGCTGCGGGGGCATGGCATACCTTTAAAAACAGCATAATATCATCCTTGATAAATTGGCTATATATTCAACCACCGCATTCAAGTATAGAATTGCATTATATTCAAATAATTCAAATGGCTTTGGGGGCCCCACAATGGGGCTAGGAATTTAAGGCTAGCAACAACCACATCCTAATACAGCAAAGCAAATGTTGAAACAAAGAACAAAACAGATTTTACAATATATCTTCCATGTTTGAACAACATGCCATGTCAGACCTACCTCCATTATTGAAGTTTTTTCCCTTTAAACGCTAGTGGCATGGTCGGTAAGGTGAACCAGAGAAAACCAGATCGTATTTACCAAGAAAATGGAGCTAAAATCCTGTCTATTAAACTTTCCAATTCTATCCAGTACTATGTACCAAATATGCTACAATATGATTTATTCAATACACACAATAGAAACCACCAAATCATATACAATGATGGAAATGGATTGCGCGCAACTGACAATTCGAAAGGTTGTTCCAGTCGAGCACTTCATGTTACTGCTCAGAAAAACACAGCTAAATTACAGGGAATCCGAGAGAAAGTTATATCCAGGCAGCATCTTCTAATTACATGGACTTGGGAGCCAGCCATCTCTAAACACTGAAGTACCACCAGATGCAGCAGCAGAGGGAGAAGAGGCAATGTAGTTCATTCCTGATACCGATACTGTGGGAGGATTTGAAGAGTGTCCTTTCTGCCCAGTGGGTGCAAAGCGTGAAGGACTACCAACAGCTCCCAGTGCAGTTTGAGAAGCGTGAGGGAACTGTTTCAGAATCAATTGAAGCAAGTGAATACACTCTACATGACTACATCTCAAGGATCCAATTTAATAGCTTTGATAATGTAGAAACCTTGGCCAAAAATTCACAAATCTCAAGATATGTATTTGCTTGGGAGTTCTTCCCAATTTCCATGCTGAGTTAAATAACTAAATTAAGAAAAATAGACATCTCTTACCACATTGAAACCATTATAAAATCTACCAAAAATATTTCGACAGTAAGATCCAGATCCAGTTGTTTCACACTTGAGAAGAGTGGCCTTTTTCTGAATATCCTTAAAAGAACCTTGACATTAAAATCCAAAGTGATAGCTGAACCATAGTGCCAATCACATGTAGCTACTAGCTTTTGTGTCCCAGCTACCTTTATCTGGCTTCAAGTTACATGCCTCCTTTTTATTTCTTTGATATAAAAAATAAAAGAAACTTATTCATAGAAGGAAGGACGTATATTTTTGGAGGATAAAGAGTCCTGAATATAGAAATAAGAAGTACAAACGTTCTTCAATTTTAATCTGAAAGGCATCATAATCTCAATATGTCCAGATGATGAAGCTCAGTTAGTATCTTAATTTTTTGGGGACACACATCCCAGATGATTTTCTTTATCTCATTAGACGAGGAAAGTATAATTTTTAGATCATAAACAAACTAAATGAAAGCATGATCTTCTTTATCTCATTAGACGAGGAAAGTTTAATTTTGAGATCATAAACAAACTAAATGAAAGCATATTGATTATAGAAAATGCTCAATCTGTTGCCAATATCAACCAATATAATAATATACGCGAAAAGGTGGTTTGACAATATTCAACCTATGACTAGGTTAAACGTCTATGGTGTCTTCTTGTTGTTCCAGATATTAAACATGTAATTAAAAAAATGTAACACTAAGAAATATATCATGCCAAAATTATCCATGTACAATCACACAAACATTTGATAATTGATACAATTTCTAACATATGCCAAGGCAGTACTCCCAATATGCATGTCTGCCCTGACCGATTATAATTTCAAGAGCTGGAAGATTTGCAATAATCCACAAACCTTGTTAAAATTAGCTAAAAACCCCCCAAAGCAACACAAATATTATCGGTTATTTTTCCAACAACAGAAAGGAGTTCAAAATGTATAAGAAAATATGGGGGCAACTCAATGTAGTATGATCATGGTGTGCAAAGCTTAACAAGTTACCGCACTACAGGCAGGTTTCCTCAGTTGAGAGTCAAAAGATGGTGAGGTGCTGCTCAAGTGAAGCACATTACAAGAACGCACATTATGGTTCCAAGTATCATCAGCTTCTCCAACATACATATCTCCACCAAGATTTCCATCCAAGGCCGTTCTAGGTGTGTTTAGCCTAGTCATTGATCCAGAGTCATTGACGGCATCCACTAGTAGAGGAGGAAATTGCCGGCCAGCCATCCCTTGCATACTACTTTGTCTCTTTATCTCCTCTTCTGCATTCAAAATCTGTCAAGAAAAATCAGCAAAATTCCGTAGACAAGAATATATCTTGATCAATATGAAAAAATTAAGAGTAAGGTGAGGCATCCAGAACATCTACTCCCTTACAACTTCCTGGGAATTATTTTACCTGTTTCAACAGTTGGACTAAACTATGCTTTTTCCCATTCAAAAGTACCAGCTTCTCCTCAACCTCATTCTTTCTTTTCTCCTTGGAAATAACATCATTATCTTCGTTGCGAGCCTGCTAAGGAAAAGGAAAAGAAGTGTAACATAACATTGTCACAGCAATGAAATAATGGAAAACAAAAAACCCAAAAAATGATTACTTTTATCTGCCCTCTGGTTGAAGTTCTAACATAGCTGTCATTCCAGTAAAACAAAACATACCCATATAAAATTTACAGTTTGTGGTGAAGTGCTGGCATGTAAATGCAATATGCAATTTATCCCATGCATAATAAGCACTATGCTGCCTTCAAGTCAGCTTGTGCATTTCACTTGTGAATGATGAGCAGGGTTCAACCTACAGATTTCATTTAATTTTCTCCCACCACTGCCTTCAAAAAGAGGGGAAAAGGAACTCCTCTTGCACTCCAGTTTACATTAAGATTTTTTAACGAGTTTAATTGACTTGAAGAGTCTGTATGGCTTATTTTTGAACAGAAATGCAAAGTAACAAGCTAAACAAAACAGTCCTCTGATAACTTGAAATCAAATGTCATAAACGAAATCCTATGTAACAAAGAAATTTTAAAAAGCATAACAGAAAATCAAAACTCGGATTCAGAATTCACTAAAACCTTCGTTATGTCCTCGTTTTTAACATTGTTTCCATTCTTCTCCTCAACCAAAACATAAGGCTCTTTTATCAATATTCCCAAACAATACTCACCTTCAAACAATTTTTCATCTCTAATCTCCCCATCCTCTTCCGTGCCTTCCTCATCTTTTGCCTCTTCTCCCTCCTTCAAATCCTTTCGCTGCTCCAGGATCTGGCCTCGATCCAAATCAAGTTGACATAACTCAAGTTCCAAACCAGACTTACAGTTACAGTCATTCTGATCATCATTATTATTAACATTATTGGAAGGTCCAGGTCCAGGTCCAGAGTTAAAATTAATGTTAGGATTTGAGGTGTGACAATATCAGCGTTGGGAGTGGAGGTGGAATGGAGGAGAGAGAGGGCGTTCAGGCAGTGGCAGATGAGGATGTTGAATTTGTGGGTTGACATCGGCCATCGGTGTGGACGTTGGAGATTGCCTTTGTACTGTGATGTAGGTGCCATTTTCTCTCACTGTTTTGGTATTACTTTTCCCTTGCTGTTTCGTATTTATAGCTTTTGGATACTTAGTTTACACTTAATATTGTGTTAATTATACACTTCCAATGTAGTAATTGAATTTGTCCAACAACGTAGTACCCTCCAATAGGACTTTGTTGCAAAGTCATTTAACTCAAATCCATTGTATTTTCAGGTACTTTTGAGGCCATTTTGGTCATTTTCAACTGGATTGGGGTTTGGTTAAACTGTTAAGGACTAGGATTCTAAAGGGTGTAGCCTATTAATTGGTTTTGATACGCAAGTGGAGGAAATGGATTTTATTGTTTTGCCCCAAAAAACTTCAATTAACCGAATGAGTACGATCGACGTGTTTAGTACTTTAGATTGCATAGAATTAAATAAGATAACGAACAAAACGTGTCACATGTTTCTCCTATTTAGCCTTCCATACAACTGCAAAACTTCACGAGAAAAACATAATGAAATATGAAGGGGATGAAAGAGAAGATTTGAGCAATGAAAATGATTAACAGGCAAAAAAAACGTAATTTCTTATGTAGCTGAAAGGAAAAGAGGATGTTGACCTAAAGGAGAAAGGATAGGTTAACACATGACAAACCTTGTAAGAATAATGACTTAAATCCATCAATGAATCTACCAGCAACCAAGCTCCTTAGAATACAACGTATCAACAATGAAACATTAACACAAGACAAACCTTGTAAGAATAATGACTTAAATCCATCAATGAATCTACCAGCAACCAAGCTCCTTAGAATACAACGTCTCAACAATGAAACACCCCACCCTCAACATACATCAATTTCATACCTTTTCCTTAAAAGTTTCTTTTCCATTAACAGGTTCACACGTTTTCAGTTATAACCGTTCCACCATTACAGTTTTTCGATATCATAACATGTGCAGTGCTGTTAATGCATAGATAGCAAGGCGACTAGTTACCAACACAAAACTAGTTTCCTTTTATGCACACTAATATATTGTACGCAATAAACATATCTCATCACATTCTTAACCACAAGTACAACTGCGATCCTTGTAGGCCCTTAAAAAAAGTAATTTCCATATACCTTATCGAAACATGTTGTTTCCAAGCAGGCAGCCTACATCGATCATTCCATAACTACTATCCTTAATAATGCTAAATGGAACAATCATTCAATTACTTGGAATCTAAAGCCTTAAATTAGTAAGAAAGAAATTTCAACAAAAGAAACATATAAAACCAATACCTCTGGTTCAGGATTCGCGGGAACCATTGCTTTGTCTTCATTTTCAATGTAGTGTGAATTTTTCTCCTCAACCAATGCATCACATTCCTTAATCAATTTTCCCAAATAATCCTCACCTTCCAATACTTTCTCGTCCCTAACCTGCCCATCCTCCTTTCGCTTCTCCACAATCTGTCCCTCATCCAAATCCAGCCGATCTAACTCTACTTCAAAACCGGAATCACGCTTATTATTAGTATTATTATTATCCTTAACATCATCGGAAGGTCCAAGTCCAGGGTTAGGGTTTGAGGTAGTGGCGATATCGGCAGCGTCAGTGGAAGTGGACTGGAGGAGTGAGAGGGCGTTGATACGGCGGCGCCAGAGAATTTTGAAGTCTCGGAGAGAGATTTTTCGCGCCGGCATCGGCCATCGGTGCGGTACATTCGAGATTTTATGGAGATTGCCTTTGTACAGTGATATTGCTACCATTTTTACTCGTTTTTCTGTGTTTCTTTTATTCGGGTGGTTTTTTGTGTGATATTTATAGCTTTTGGATGATTAGTTCTCTTGTAATTACTGTAAGACGAAGTTCATAACTAAACTAAATTTTAATTGCATAAAAAATTCATATTCATTACACATTATCGCATTCATGAATTATGTCTCAAATTTTTTCATCGTTTTCTTGTTCTCAAATTAACATAAATTATTTCTAGTTATAATTTCTCTTCAAAATTTTCTTTATGAATAAAGTGAAAGGATTCATCTACTCATTGTATTGTTAATAAGCAAAGTAAATAATATTGTAAAAATATGATTAAATATTTGACCGTCATTTTAAAGTACATTCACCGGCAGAGCCCGCACTTGACGAGGTGGCGCAGTCGTCCGTGCTGGCTCCCCGAAACTTACATATTGGTTGGATGTCGATTGCCATTGTTGTCGCCGATCGCCTGCACGGAAGCTTGATATGGATTATGGAAGGAAGAAACGCTTTTTTTTCTTTTTTTCCCAATTCTAAGCCTTTAGTTTAGGGCTTTTTTTTTTTTTTTAAGAAAATTACCTAAAATCCTTCTTTTTAAGATTACTATTCAAAAATAAGGAGATAAAGTTTACAATTCAAAAATCAGGTGATAAATATGATTATTAATTGTAATTAATAAAATTTAAATCTACATACCACCCCCATCCCCATTCATTCCCAAACCCGGAAAACCCTCTCCCCCTCTCCGGCCCTCTCTCTCATTCTCTCTCTACCGACAACGCAGAGGGACGGTGGCGGTGGTGTCGATCTTGTGATGGGTGGTTGGTCACGGTGATGGTGGCGGATCGGCGGATCCTCATCGTCACAGCAGCGTTCGCCATTTGTCGCTATGATGACGTCGTTCATCTCTCTCCTCTCCTCGTCGTCATCAAGCATTGGCACGACGGTAACGACCGCTCCTCTCCTCTTCTCTCCTTGACTCTTCCTTTATTTTGCTTCCATAATCAATCACCATCTTCAAAAATACCAATCTTCTCTGGCAATCTCAGTATATTTCTCTTTATTGATTCATTTGATCTCGAAGGCTCCATAGTCAAGCCTAGTCTTCATCAACTGCTTTTCCAAAAGTAGTATATACAGTGGATTAGGTAAACTAAACCAATAAAGTTGCTGAAATTTCGAAGCATTAGATTTAGTGGATTAGAAGGATATATTTTCGCCATCTGGAGGTAAAATAAGTTGAGATTTTATGTTTGTGGTTTGGTAGTTTAAGAAAAGTGGTTTGATGGATAGTTATATAGAGGAGTTTACGGAGATGAAGGCAAAGAATTCGTCTGGGGAAGGCATTGCAACGGTGGAGGAAGGCGTGTTGGCTGGTGAAAAATCGTAAACGAAGGTCCGACATGAGGTGAGTGTCGAAGGTTGCAAGGAGTGGGTCTAAACAGTAGGGGAAATCTGACACCAAAGTATAGTTTTCACTGATTTAAAAGTGCGAGTATATTTTTGTGTCCAAATGACTTTTTCTGTATGGTTTACTTCACACGCTGCTTCATTTTGGAGTCAAACATAAACTTGATTTCTAGTTACTTAGCTTGATATTGATGTTTCTATTAATTTCATCTGTTTTCCCCCTTTTTTGGATCTTATCAAGGCTTTTTTTTTCCTCTTGCGAATTATTTCTTTAGTTCGACTCTGTTGGTAGTGATATCGAGTTTAAAATTTCTATATGTTGGGATGGACAGTAAACACGATGTCGCTTGCTTTTTTTATCGTTTGATTGTGACCGATTGTGTGTTGATTGTGACCGATTGTGACTTGAGATTTACCTGGTCAAAGACAATCACATTCAACACAAATTTGGTCACAGTTAGTCACATTGGATACACATTTGGTCACAATTAGTCACATACAGTCACACCGAACACAAATTTTTTTTCCGATAATTTTTTTAGGCGGTGGAGGCAGGGGTGGGGTGGTGGTAGGTGGATACATGGGTTGGGGGTGTGATTTCTAATTTTTAATTTTCTGGAAATTTTGAAATGCCTGAGCGGTCACCGAAACAATCGCCGGAGAAGTCATCCGAGCAGCCGTCGTCGAAGCAGGTGCTGGAGATGGAGGGAAGGTGGTGTTGTGGGGTGGGTGAGGTGTCGTGGGGTGTAAATAATTAATTTATATTATATTATATTTTAATATTTAATAAATTTATTTACCACCTAATTTTTGAAATATTTTAATAAGTTTGTTATTTATGAAATGTAAACTTTAAAATTAGGAATTATATATTTTTCCCTTTTTTTTTAAATTAGGCCCAATAATTTATCCAACTTTGTATTGTACCCCAACCCCCATTTGTGCCCTCAATTGAATTTTGCAAAAACCTTACGAAGGTGAAATGCACGAACCAAAAAAATAACTTGATGCATCCATAATTTTAAACTAAACATGAAACTTGTATTTTTAAGAAAATAACATAAGCACTAATTAAATGATATGTCTTTGAACAAATAAAACTAATTAATAAATTGAAGATCGAAAAAAAAAAACTTAATATTTTTATTTATTCAAATCCTCTTGGCAGACTGCATCACCATCCCGCCACAGTTTCAATCAACCCCGAACTAACTAGTAAAATTTTATAATAGTGAGTATTTAAAAATACCAGTAAAATACGTGCAGTTTTCATACACAAACATATAACAATAAATTAGGTATTTCATGCCACTCTTCTCTTATGGAGTATATCGGTAACCAAGTGACACATCTTTCTTATGTCATCTTAAATTCCTGAAGGATCTCTTATCTTTTAATAAAGAATCCGAAGGTCCATCGACAATTTGTGCATATATTACTAGATATAAAAGTATAAGTAAACAAATTACTTGTACAAAGTATCTTACATTAATTTTGAAAGGTTGAAAAGAATAAAATCTTGCACGTAAAAGTTCTACCATCATTTTTCTAAGTTTTTCCTCTCCTTCTCTCTCTACTGTGGCTCTCTTTATTTTCTGTAGTGAAATAATGAGAATTTCTACAGTATTTATAGTTGAAATTCTCAATTGAGTTTGTATGCAACTAGAATTGAAAAACGATGTAATATAAGTAATTTGGATGAGAATTGATTGCAAATAATAGAATTATGATTACTATTAAACGGTATCAAATCAAAAAGAAAATTATCATTATCAAAATCAAACTTTATCATTTCACACACATGTTGCCAAGAGAAAGAAATTGAATTGGGTTATAAATTATTTAAAATTCTATTTATCCTTGTTTTCTTTCAATTGGGTCTAACTTAATGTGTTCTTATTCAAAACAACTTTTTGCTCAAGTCGAAAATTTCTAATTAATTACGAGCTACAAAAAGAGTCAAATATTGATATACTAAAACTCGCTCTATCAAAATCTAATTATATGACCCAAAAATAAAATTGATTTTTAAAACCTATTTCATTTTAATCCTCATTATTAAATAAATAAATACATAAATATATATATATATATATATATATATATATATATATATATATATATATATATACAGAAATGATCTAATGAGCACCGGTGCTCATCTTATCCTAAACACCGATGAGTTGGCACATTAATTCATTGGTGGATTGGAACTCACAAAATCTTTATCCACCAATGAATTAATGTGTCAACTCATCGGTCTTAGGATAAAATGAGCGGTGCTCATTAGATCATTACGTATATATATATATATATATATATATATATATATATATATATATATATATATATATATATATATAATTTTATTCTATAAAATTTTCAGACGTTACATGTATAGATTTAAACTTCGTTTTACATTTTTTTTGGTTGATGTTAAAGGGACAGTGGTGCATAAGTTGTGACTTGACGCCATCGACATCGAGCTTTTGCCCACCGCCGCGTCTGTTGTCCATGTGTGAGCCTCTCTTTTTTTTTAGTTGATTTTTGGATGTCATTTTCATTGGGGAATAATTTATGATTTATAATTTATGTTTTATGAATTATGATTGTGAACATGTTGCCTTCTATGAGGTTTTTGAATTATGATTTATGAAAATTGGGAATTTGTAAATATATGAAATATGTGGATAAATGATAAATTGGGGAATTTGTTATTTGTGATAAATGATAAGTTGGTATTGGAAATTGGAAGAATTTTTAATATTGTTTAAGTAAATATTAATAAACGATCTCGTTACTGTGGTAGTTGACCGTCGACAATCAATTGTCCACGGTCAACAATCATATTAGCTTACCGACATTTATGGATCCACTACCTAGAACGTTAACAATATTTTTGAATAAAAATTACGATTAAGGCAAAATTTTCTAATAAATAAAATGTTGAAAATAAGAATGTGATGAAGAAAAAAGTTAAAGATATAATTGTGATAATAAATAAACCCATGTTTGAGCCACATTAAAATTTTTATTCTCATTCTTCTACTCATTTTCAACCACACATTTTTCAATAAAATAATATTTTCTATCACTTCAATAAGTTTTCCTTCTTTTTCAACCACACATTCTTTATCAATCTACTATTCCAAAATACATTCTTTCAAAATAATATGGCGCAAACACACCATTGGTCTTGCATCCAAATGCGACATTTTACAAGAATAATGCAATGACAGATAAAATCTTCAATATATATAGTATTACACAACGCTGGCGGACCCACATGGGGTCATGTGGGGTCAAATGACCCCACAAATAATTTGAGTTTTTTTTTTTTTTTTTGGTAGTCAGAACTTATGAGAGAATGAATGCATTAAATGGGAATATTATATTATTTAATCAATTAAGAGGCGTGTGTAAAAATTATATAAATTCAATTTTTGTTCAACAATTTGGTCTTATAAACTATGTCATTTGTCCTAATATTGTTTTATATTTTTATCATTATTAAATTTATGGTCGGACTTTATTTGAAATTGACATTTCGCTTATTGGTTTATTGAATTTTAAGCTCATAGATTAGCTAATTAAGAAAAATATGGATACACATTGCATACTTTAATTTAATGTACGTTTCAAGCCCGCAAAAACTCCGACCTCGATTAAATTCCATCTACATAGAACAATATTACTGGCTACACTCCTAAATATTTGCATATGTTGTTGTTACAATTTGTTATTTTCTCGTAGCACTCATTGGATATCACACATTTGTGATTATCGTTGATGACAATATTCGTCTTTCACTTGAAAAATTCAACCGACTTGTAGCAATGGCTAACATGTTCGTTGTTGTTCATGTATTGAAAATTATCAGGTAAATCCTTTTTGTTTTTCGAAAATTTCCTGCTCCGATTTATTCAACGAGTTATATTTTATCTTGTTTATTCATCTTTAGTTTTTGAAAAACTCATGTATATGTCATGCCGGTATTTGACATAATAGAAACTTAGGGTGTAAGGCAAGGCACGATCGAGCGCCAATGACTGAAGTCTACTGTCCTTGGAATGCCCGAATTTCACTTGAGTGTCCTTAATTTTTGACCCCACAGTAAAAATGATTTGGGTCCGCCCCTGTACACAAGACAGACTTGAACAAATGAAGGTTATTATGGCATTACAATAGTGTATTCAACATGTTACGCACAAATCGCTTTTTTTGTTTTTCGACTTTTTTTTGTCTTTTTAAAGTGGACTAGATTTTAGTTAAGGACCAGGGCATATCATGTGTTTCTCTTATTTAGGCTGTGTCGGGGGGATTAAGTTGTCAAGAAAATTGATTTTCCTACCGTTAACTACTAAAGCTGGGCCCCACCTGTGACACAATAAGTCAACAATGGCTGCTTGTCTTCATTTTCATCTGTACACAAAGCAATTTTTTGGGCTAAATTAAGTGCTCCCAGACAGCCTTTTAGTCTCTCTCTTATTAGCAATATTAGAAAAAATCGTTGCAAAAAGTTTATTAACAATATTCAAAAAATGTTGCAATATTCTTCTACTTTACAGCAATATCGAGATTTGCAATATACGTAAAAACATTACAAAAGGTATTTAACATTGCAAAAGGCTGTTTGTGTTGTTATATATAAAAATGTAATACTGGTATGAAGCGAGGTTATTAGGACATTACGATAACGTCTTAGATATGTTATGCACAAATCACATTTTTTTTCCAATGATTTTGTCTTTTTAAAGTGAATTAGAGTTTTGGTTAAAGACTAGGCAATAGATAAAGTTTTTATCATCTTAAAATATTTTCCGACTCGATTTACGATCAAAAAACTAAGAAATATAAGAATGAAGATGGTAAAAATTGAGCTTAACTGCTTCATTGGAATGAGACAAGAAAAGCCCGTGGGCTTACAGCTTACTACGTTGAACTGCATTTGCATGATCAAATGCATCTTCAAAGCAATAATTTAAAAAGAGAATAAATAAATAAATAAATGTTGTATTCGTGGTTTAAAAGGCATTTTGATCAGGTCCAAATTGGGTGAGTAATTTGGTTAAAAATAAGTTTAATTTAAGCAATTTTAAAAGATAATTAAGTTTTTTCTAATGACCTTTTGTAATTAGTAACTTTCTAAGTTTTCAAGTCAAGAATATGTACGAAAAAGAAAACACTACAAAGCATATTTAATTTAGGGAAACTTGCACAACTGGTCCCGACTTATTTTTCCAAGAACAAGTTGATCCTTAGATCTTTAATAATAAGCAAGTTGATCTCCAAATTTTAATTATGATTAAAAAGTTAATCACAACAATCATGCTACAAGTACATTGTTTTTTACATCAAATTTGATACTGTGCCACATGTTGCAACAAGATTGACCATGTTTGAAAATACAATACACTTTCCTGTCACTCCATTTTTAAATTTGCAAAGGAGTGTCAAACTCCATGTACACAAGGAGTGTACAAGGAGCATAATTCTAATCCCAATAACATAAATGTTATGTCTTTTATGAATTATTATGCAACCCTTAACAAAAAGCGCCTCGCATCAAATTTATAGGTATCAATTTAAGTCAGGAAGCAAATCCTAACTTCGTAAAGATGGATAGGCAAGTCAATCGCGACCCAACACATATTTGAATATTCTCCATCATTAAAGGTTGATTGTGTAATTATAATGAAAGTTGAAGGACAAATTCTCTTGAGAACAACTTGAGCAATAAATTGAGCACCAATAATACAATAATACAATTTTAGTGTGAATAAAATGCATTTTTTTTTTTCGGAATAATTCGTGTATTTTCAACTCAAGAATTGGCTTGTAAAATGCCATTGTTTAAAATAAATGTGTAGGTTGTGTTATGTCCAATTATTTAATAAAAAGATCATTATAAGTTAATTGTTTAATTTTTTAAAAAAAAATAAATTAAATCCATTTTTTCTATGTCAGAGAAAAGTTTCAACATGTAACATAAGGAGTTATTAATTAAATTAGTTGTACATTGACCAAATTGAAATATCAATCTCGCCTCATTAAATTAACTAGAATAATGAATTTGAAAACAACCTTACTTTCTCCTTAGGTCATCTCTAAAATTAGGTTTTACGAAATCATTTATTTCTCCTTTCATAAAAATGATCAAAATTTCATTCAAAACCGCCCAACTTGCAAAGTCCTATAATTACGCATATACTTTTCATTATTTGTTGTGGTTTGAAACAAATTTCTTCTCTTATATGATTCGAGGAGGTCTCGTATTCAATAGAATAATACAATTTATAACATTTTAGTTTTTCATTATTTAACACTTTTTAGTACTCCAAAAATCTTACCAAATGAGTCATAAGTTTGTCACTTTTCTACATTTTATCAAATGCCTAGACAACTTTCTTAATTATTTTACCCACCAAAAGTTAGTCTCCCAAATTTTCGAACTTTTTCCTTCCATGACATTGTTTGGCAGGTAATTAAATTAAATTTAAGGCTCCGTCTGCTACCGATTTTCCATGGCTTTTCAGCAGAAATAGGACCGTTAGTGGGGCCCGACTGAGAGAGTGGCGGTCAAGAATTGCGGCCCAACGGTTAGAATTTGACTGAAAATCTTGCCAAAAATGTTCGTCAAACAGGCTCTAAGGTTCTGTTTGATTACAACGACTTTCATGGAAAATGTCACATCCGAAATGAAACGAATTACAATTTGGCCGTTTGATTGCAACGTGGAAATAGAAACCGAATTCCAAGGTACAACAATTTTAATTTTCATTTTCTTTGTTTTCATGAAAAACGAATTCCTATGGGTTTTGTGAGTTTTTATTTTTCAACTAACATGAAATTAGAATTATTTTCCATCTTTACCTATCAAACGGACCCAAGTGATATTAAGTTGTAAATCATATGGAATATATGAATAATAATTGGGTGATAATTGTGGGTCCAACTAATGTACTGATAAAAAGTATATTTGATCATGTATAATTCAAATATAATCACATACCAATTATTTATATATTGAAGTGCTTTTAAGTGCTTATATGTTATGACTCTTATATAATGTGTAGATAATAAATGAGTAGTAAATTGTGGATACAAAATGTGTGAATAAAAAGTATGTTTAACCGACTAAAATTGTAATTTAAACTTTGCTAAACGTGCTCACAAAAAAATAATTAACATAAACATTACCAAAGAAAGTGTTTGAAATATGTTTGGGAGCAACAATATAGCTCTTTTAAGATTGTGAGATTGAGTCATCAAATGATGGTGGACGAATACCACATAACGTTCAATCTTCTATCACTGGATATCAATTGATTTTCAAATGAGATAATAAAGTTTGAATGTACAAAACGTTCATCTTGTACATTTTGATTTTGGTGTAGTTCATTAGTTTAGTACGATGAAAAATTCACCGACTGAACATAATTTGTATGTTGTATTACACGAATAATAAGATAAATGCACAAATTTTCTCAAAATGTACACTGCAATTTAATGAATCAAATAGCATTAACTATTTTTTAGGATCATTAAATAATTATTTATTGATAATAATTCGATATTGGAAAAAAAAAAAAAAAAACTTGCACAATTTTGATATCTAACATTAGCCTCTGTTTGTTTCTCATTTTGCATCCATAAAAATGAAAAATGTGACCGTTATCCATTACATCAAGCCATCAATTTTGAATTTATATCTTTGTGTGTGGCCCAATAACAGTTTTATTTTTCATTCTCATTCTACAATAGTGAGAATCAAACAGGCTTAGGGATGGCAAAGAGCAGGGCGGGATCAGGGCGACCTTCCCTTGTCATGTCAAGATATGTAAGAGGAGAAAGATATTTGGGACGGGTTTGAAGAAATTTAGGGTGGAACCATGCTCCTCATTCTCGCCCAAATTACATAAAAGGGCAGGGCAATTCAAGGGTTGGGGGGAGCGGGTTCGGAGTATTTTGTCTATCCCCCATTCTATTAGCTAGTTTTCAGCCTTTAAACGAACAAGTTATCCTCAACATTTCATTTTAGTTATACAATCGGTCTTCAATGACGATAATCTTTTAAATGAAACATGCAACAAATATTTCGAATATCTCTTCATTGATGAATGATCGTGTAACTATATAAGCCCCTGCGCAGCGGTAAATGGACAGTTCCAATCTTCTCTATTTCCTTCCCATAGTCTGTTTAATATATGTAAACCACATGACTTTTTTATTATTTTATGTATAAAGATTTCGTTTAGTTGTTCTCTCCTTCTTATCATCAAGGTTTCTCAACATATAATCTATATACATTTTCAATGGCTAGTGAACCACATATTGGTAAAAATCCATTGGTTTGAGCTCGTTTATACCTACTCTTAGATAGCTCGGCAACAACGTCACTCTCTCGGGATTACTAATATACAGTAAAACCTCTATAAAATAATAATGTTGAGACCTACAAAAATTATTAAATTATCGATAAATGAATAATTTATTAATTTATTTAGTATTTTATATTTTTATAACTTTTATTATATTTTATCATGAGATGTGTAAGAAATTAAGAAAAAATCTATTGAACGTGGTGAAAATTTTGTAAGCACAGACATACGCTCACAAAAAGCACACACATACATACATTAAAGAGAAAATTTTAATGTACAAATAATGTTATCTAGCACTAGTGGTGCTAAAATTCCAGTCTAAGTATAAGTATGTGATAAATCATAATAAATGAGTTATATATTTTTTTTATTTAATTGAACTTATAATTTAATGACACAAGTGATACCACCTAAACTATTGTTAACCACCCGTAGTACTAAATAACATTATTGTTAATGTATATGCATTGATTTCAAAATTTAATATATTGGAAGATTAATCATTCAAATTTCATGCATTTTTCTATAGTCATTAGTTTTAACTTATGACCCCAATCAGTCCTGATTTGAGTTTGGTTTGGGTGCAAAGAAAAAGAAAAAGTAAAAGACTTTAAATGCATATTTTGAAAAAGATGTGAATTGAAAAAATGTTGTCCGATTAAAAGTTTGTTAATTTGTATTGTATGAATTTTTATGAATTTAAACAGTTGTTATTTTTTATATTTGTTGGACTTTAAAAGATTTTTTTTAAAAAAATTATTATTTTATGCATTTAGCGGGATTATTAATTTAGTATGCTGGCTCAAATGGAGACGGAAAAATTTTGTTATTTAACGAGATTATTAATTTATTGAACATTCATTTATCGAGATTTTATACTCCTCGGCGTATCTAAGGCCTCCTTCCATCCATGTGTGTGATATGGTTCTGAAAGAGTTGGAATTTTAATCTCATGTTAGGGGTCAACAAAGGACGAAGGTCTGCAAAGGTTTCTTGGGCCGAATGAATATTGAAACTAAAAGAGGATAGGAAAAATTTCAAATGTAAGAGATTAAGTACCCTCATTTCAAAACTAAGACACAAAATTTTAAACTTCACAAATCAGATATTAATTAAATTTTATTTATGAAATAATTAATTAAATACATATTTTATTAATTAAATATATTAAGATCACAATTCTACACAGTTTGGTCACAATTATCAAATGAATTGGTCACGAAATATTTTTCGATCACGAATAAAAAATTTTATGTTGCAAATTATTTTATAGTCACAGATCAAAAATTTCATCGGTCACAAATAAAAAAATTATAGGTCACGATTTATTTATCGGTTATAAATTATAAATTTTATAAGTCACAATTAATTACACGGTCAAAAATTATCAAATCATTGGTAATAAATTAACAAATTTTTAGATTACATATTATTTATTGGTCACAATTTATCTATTTATCGATCACAATCAACCAAATAATTTGTGATCACCACTTCACCATTGCCTCCAGTCGTACTATCGCCAACACCGCCATCACTGCCTCCCAACAACACCACCGTCGACACTACCTCCAACAGTTACTATTTTCAATTTTAAAATCACCACCATCCACCACCACCAACGAACCACCATTAACCAACGCCAATGTCAACACCAACACCACCACAACCACCCGCACCGCCACCGTCAGCGCCACCCGTACCGCCACCACCATCTTACCATCAATGTCATGGCCAATAGAAGCAGCACCACCACCTCCTATACGAAAAAACACAATTACCATCTCCATCATACCACAAACACCACACCAACCAAAAAATCCCAAAAGCCGCTGTCGTTGCCCCCACCATTGCATAACTACTATCGCCTTATCAAATGCACGTCAGACTGTAGTCCACAATCGCAGCACCACTGCAAGTTGTGTGTGTCATAAGCGAGACGTCGCCCGACGAGCACAGCACAGTGCACAGTTACCGCAGCAACGTTCGCAAACAGCGAAGCTGTTGTCGCCCTCTGAGCGTGACGTAGCTATTGTGGCTTCCGAGGGCGCTGTGATGTGTGACATCGCCTGTTATGCTACGACGATGGATCTCTTGATAACGATAGAAGAGAGACGACGCAGAGGATAGATTAAAGAGAATATAAATGAAAATTGATTTATGGTTAGGGTTGGATGGGGTAGAGTGGGGTGGGGTAGAATAATGTAGATTAAATTATTTTTATAAGATTATTATTAATATTTAAAAATATATATTATTATCTGATTTTTGTATAAACAAACCTTAAATCTGATTTTTGAAATGTAATTTTTAAAAGTAGGCTTCCATGTAATTTCCGCTAAAAAATCTCAAACAAATGGGCTCTAAACCTGATTTTACAATCGAAAAAATTGGCTTATTAGCACAAAACGTCCCTACGTTTGATAGTTAGTGTGCAAAACGTCCCAACGTTTCATTTTTTTGCATTTTTGCCCCTATTTCAACGTTTCAGTGTGGAAAACATCATTTTCACTATTTTTCAGTGTAAAATGACCATTATACCCTCAAATTTAAATAAAACAAATAAAATGAAAAGAAATATAAAAAATAAATTGTAATTATACTCCCAAACTTTTTAAAAAGTGCAAGTGAGTCCAAAAGCCTTATTAAAAGGGTTAAGCACAAAACGTCCCTACGTTTGACACTTATTGCGTAAAACGTCCTTCCGTTTCATTTTTTTTTACATTTTCGTCCTTATTTCAACGTTTCATTGCGGAAAACGTCATTTTCACTATTTTTTAATGTAAAATGACAAATATACCATCATATTTAAATAAAACAAAAAAGGTAAATAAAAATAAAAATAAATTACAATTGTGCTCCCAAACTTTTCAAAAAGTGCAAATGAGTTCAAAAATCTTATTAAAACATTCAAACTACCAGTCATTTCCTCCTCCCTCAACCTTATCCTCCCTCCACCACCTAAACCATCTGACCCCACCACCTTTCAAACCATCACACCTCCATCTACAATCCTGGTTTAGGTGGTGGAGGGAGGATAAGGTTGAGAGAGGAGGAAATGACTGGTAGTTTGAATATTTTAATAAGATTTTTGAACTCATTTGCAATTTTTGAAAAGTTTGGGAGCACAATTGTAATTTATTTTTATTTTTATTTACCTTTTTTGTTTTATTTAAATATGATGGTATATTTGTCATTTTACATTGAAAAATAGTGAAAATGACGTTTTCCGCAATGAAACGTTGAAATAAGGACGAAAATGTAAAAAAAAATGAAACGTAAGGACGTTTTACGCAATAAGTGTCAAACGTAGGGACGTTTTGTGTTATTGAGCAAATATAAACATGTTTGAAACATAGGGACCTTTTCCGCATTAAGTGTCAAACGTAGGGACGTTTTGTGCTTAACCCTTTTAGTAAGGCTTTTGGACTCACTTGCACTTTTTAAAAAATTTGGGAGTACAATTTATTTTTTATATTTCTTTTCATTTTATTTGTTTTATTTAAATTTGAGGGTATAATGGTCATTTTACACTGAAAAATAGTGAAAAGAATGTTTTCCACACTGAAACGTTGAAATAGGGGCAAAAATGCAAAAAAATGAAACGTTGGGACGTTTTGCACACTAACTATCAAACGTAAGGACGTTTTGTGCTAATAAGCCCGAAAAAATTCGACCCAAACCAGAGTTTACATACAGAGACCATTTGATTCTTACCACGGAAAATGTGAAGCCAAGAGTAGAGCGCATCATAAAGAAAATTCATTTGTAGCAATCAGTTAAAAAATTTAATGTACAGTGACTGGATGAGAATGAGAAAGAACACCCACAACAAATTTCCCATCCACTTCATTTGTTTTCTGTTGAATCAAGACATACTAAGAATGTCCGAAACTATATAATTTTTCTCAATGCCAATTCTACAGAATGAAACATAGATAAATGATCAAATTTCGCCGAGGAGGAACTATCTAATAGTCACTGTAGAGTGGGTTTACCACAGTTTATAAGTTACCTAGCATACAAGTTTCTCTGGGAGAAAACCTACAATCATTGCATTCTGGTGGATGGGCTTTAGAAATTGTCTTTATCTTCGTCTTTCGTAGAGTTGGGAATATCATCAAAGCCAGATCCTGGAGCGAGCTCATTGAGATCAAGAAAATGCTTTTTCTGTATACCAACTTTGTCTTGATCTGTCTCATTTGATTTTTCTGGTGGATGTGTTCGCTCATCATTTGTATCAGGATGCTCCTTGGTAGGTTGATCAACTTGTATCTCAAGCTTTTCATTGCTCGAATCTAAATCTCGACTTCCCATCGAGATCTCTTCATTATCACTAATGGATGGGTGCTCGTCTAATGCATTCAACTTCTCAGGTTTCATTGATTCAGTTTCTGATTCAGACATCTCAATCTGTCTATAATCAATACGAGTTCTGGTTGCCCTTTTACTGCGTCTGAGACCAGACTGTAGCTCACCGACTGACCTCAATTTGGTTTCCCTCCTGGTGCGGGATGGCAACGTTTTGTATTTATATTTATGGGGCTCATCACTCTCCTCACTTGTACTCAAGATATCTTCCTCCTCTTCTTCCTCCTCTTCAGGATTTTCTTCATCCCCCATATATTCTTCATCTCCTTCTGAACTGCTAGACATTTTCCTCTGTTTCCGTCTCCTTAGATATTCTTCATCATATACAACTTCGCCAACAATATCATCATCACTATCAGAATCTACCTCGTTATCTGAGACAGCATCAACAAACTCTTTCAACCTCTGAGGCCTCTGCCTTCGACGATTACTACCAGCAATGAGATAATCAGTTAGTTGACTTAGTTCATGGGAAGATAACTAACCCCGCCCACCCCAACCAAAAAAAAAAAAGGGCTAATGGAGTACCTGTAGTCCAATGTTCCAGCTTCTTGATCGTCATAAAATTCATCATTATCAGGTGATTTTGGAGACAGAGAACTGAATGAGGCCTGTCGAGAATATTGTGAAGGACCAACCAATCCGCCATTTGTAGAAACTTCATGTTTCACATTAGGATCTCTTCTGTCAAAAGGTTCCGGTGAAGGTTGTTTCTTCCTGATGTGGGAGAGTACACAGATACGTCAAAACAATCTTAGTGACTATGATCCAAAGAAAAAGAATGAGAAAGATATAGATCTAAAGGGTGACTAGGATTCATACTTGGTGACCTTGATAGCCTCGTTAATGGATCGATCATAATCATCTACAATATAATCAGCACGATAATCAGAATTTAAACGATTGGGTCTAGATGCCAACATAGAAATTGAGCCATTGCTCATGCATAATAAAGCACAATATCGAAGGAGTGCTATCAACAACAACACAAAAAACTAAAACAAGCATATAACCATTCAGTCTGTGAAACTGTGAAGAGTGCCAAAACCAGGCACATCGCAAGCAGGGAGCTCTATGGAGCCAGGATCTTAGAGCTTGTTTGGGAGGAATTAAAATCGGATTAAAATTGAAAAACAAGCCGTTATTGTTGACTTTTATTAGACATGTGGGACCCAATACCGGCTACATTTTCAATTTTAATTGGATTAAAATCCCTTTCAAACAGGCTCTTAGATGGAATCTATGATTTGCCTGATAAATATTGAACTATTTAGCAACTCCACTCTCACATATACTCCATATCCCTATCCCCATTCTAACTCCTCAAAAAAGAATAAGAAAAATTAAGCATAAGAAACCATGAGCGGAAAAAATTCCACGTTGACTGGAACGATTTTCATTTGTGTGCTCGCGGGCATGCGGTTGTGTGTGTGTGTGTGTGAGAGAGAGAGAGAGAGAGAGAGAGAGAGAGAGAGAGAGAGAGAGAGAGAGAGAGAGAGAGAGAGCACAAATGAATGCCAACAGTTCTCCCTCCAATAATTTATCATTTTAATAAATATTTTGAAGTTCTAGACAATTGCGTGAAAAAGAATTAGATTAGTCTTACCAAAGGTATAGGTGACAGGTTTTCTATCACGGAGGGAGCGACCAGCACCCAGATCATCAATGTTGATCAGGTTATCAAGCATAAGAGCTTGTCTATGTTGCTTCTTTAACAGTCTCTCCTTTCTCTGCATAAATAGCACATCTTAGTGCAAATAACCCCCAAAGAGATTCAGAAAGGAAAATTCATCTACATTTTTGAAACGTGTGACAATTTTTTTTAGTGAAAAGGGTGACGTGACTGAATAAAGCATAATATCCAAACTAAACGAAGATGCAGTACATATTATATTCCAATCAAGAGTACACCTTGTGGACCTTCTCAACTTCAGGAAGCATGTCTTTTTTCAATTTCTTCCCAACAGAAACCTCTGTTCTATTTTTACTTGAAAAGAGCTTCTCCTGCAAACAGAAGTGAAATTCAGATGGACATGGAACGAAGAAGGAAAACGTATGAATTCCTATATTTAGAAACTACAGCGAAAAGGTAGTGTAAGGTGCTGTTGAGATTATCCAGCACGTTAGGGATGAGCTTTACAGGCAAAGAAGCACCTCATTTGGAAAGGCACGCATTTTACATATTACGAAGCCCTAATTTAAAATACAGTTGTTGCAGACACGCGTGAACAATCAAATGCACCGTACTAGAGGCTTTCTATAAACAACAGAGATTGTCTACAAGATAATAAGATGAGTGGCCTGTTATAACAGTGCTCCTATATATAATTCTTTCCTAAAATACTGTTTCTGCTGTAGTTTTTCCTTAAGCTCTTGTGTTTGCCTTTCTTTGTTCTTTGGTTCAATGCGCTCCCTCCCTTTTCAGATCATTACATACATTGACAGATTCACCCATTGTTCCCCTCATCTTTATGTTGAAGGGTGGTGCCACAAAGTTGGAATATATTTGATATATTTTATTAAGGGTGATGCTACATGTACCCACAAACTTTCACACAATCTTTTACACCCCCCTCACATGGAGGGGGGCCCACGATTATTTTATTATGTGTGGACCCCCCTCCATGTGAGGGGGTGTAAAAGATTGTGTGAAAGTTTGTGTACACATAGCATTATTCTTTTATTAATTATTACATACTTGCTATGTTTCCAGGTTAAAAAGTCAGAACTCAAAACAATACTTCTACCACTTGTGCTTTTTAAAAAACTAGGCATGTTGGATGCCATTCATACAGCCATAATATAAGCCAACCATAGGTACTGGGAATCATCAAGAATTTGTCCCCCCAATTTTAACCCAGCCCAAACTTGCAATCTCATAACAGTTTCAGCCCTGAAATTATATGGATCAGATGATTTATGCTGCCATGAAACTCATGTTGCACCTAGGCAATTCGTCTCCAAGTTTTATCCTAAGAAGTACGGGTATGTGTAAACTTATTGCGTACTGTATCTGATACGTATCCACTATCCAGGTTTGGCTACGCTTGGACAATCTCAAATATGTAATGGATGCGAATTTTTTAATTATTTTTATATTTTTTAAATTTCCTATATGTATCAAACACATGAACAAGAATTTTATTGGCTTTAAAATTCTTTAAAAACTTCTTATTATTGAAAATAGATGACAAAAGTTTTTTGTTTAATAGATAAATATTTTTATAATTAATAACTTGCTGAAAATAGATAAATACTTATTGGAAATAGATGACAAAATTTTTCACTTAATATTTTTGATTGAAACCTACTCTTTTGTGCACTTTATGAGAAGAATAAAATGACTCCACAACGATCCAAAGAATTAATTTTCATTCATATTAATCTGTCTTTTATCAAGAAAAATAAACTTCTATTCAAAAAAAAAATTTAGACATTATCAGAGACTCATTTGATATTCTTGAAGGTGTTGGACTGCTTGAGGTTACTAATTTATCATTAGATGAGTTAAGAGTTGGAGAGAGTAAATTTTAATGACGATGAAGAAGCTGATGATGGTGGTGTTGAAGCAAATGAAGTTGGAAAATTACAGATTAAGATAAAAAGCTTTAGTATTTTGTTTTATTATTATAGTCAGGCTTCTATTTTAATTTTTTCTATAACAATAAAATTATGCAGAATTTATGATTTAACTTATTAAAAGAGTACTACACATATTACATATATATACACACATATCAGCTTATCCTAATTTTTTTAAAAAGTTATATCAACGTATCCACATATCGTATCGTATTCAAATTATGTATCGGAATCCGTATTGCTTAGGTTTTATCTATTTCAGTTTCACTATATTCAAAATGGAGAGCAGTACACTATAATAAAAAAACAGGTAACAAAAGTATCATAAATCAAGTAAATATAAAGAAAAAAAATGGAATTTATTCAGATCCAACCAATGATCCTTGTAGACATTATTCATCAAATTTTGGCTGAAGAGTTTGTTGTGTACTTACTTTCTTGTATTTTTGTATGAGAAAAGATGCAGTGTCTTCATCAGTTTCAGATTTTTTAAGAATGTTTTTGATCAAAATATGTCTTCAACTTCAAAATCAACTTAAAATTTTGAGTCTCCAAGTTCGAGCTGGAGCATTTTTTTTATATTCCCATGAATACACATGCATCCCTACTTCCTTGATAGAATTGACATTCTCTAGTGTTTTGAAGCTTTTCAAAGCTATCTTGAGATTGAATAAAGTGATTCCAGATTCATTTTGGAAAAGTAATAGTGAATAGAATTAGTGCATGGAAAAGCTTACAGAAACATTTTGGAATTCATCTAAATTAGTAGCAACTGCTTCCCATTGATAACATGAAGGATGAATGGGGGGTATGCTCTTTCCTTTTCCTTTCTTCACCTCAACTTTCCTAATCTCTCGGTACAGGCGCTGGCCAATGATAGGATCATCTTCATACCTATATAACAACACATATTTCAATGAGAACTAGCAGAACAGTGAATATCGTGGATTACAAGAAAAATAATTCATATAATTTCAATAAAGGCAACTTTCTTGTCCTTACTAGTACTGTATGACAAAATGAAAGCTTATATTACAGATATTAATGATCAGTCCTTTGCCACTAAATGTAAATTACCAATACGAGATTCCATGTGAATCACCCCCGAGGCGTTCTTTGCGAAATACTGAATGCGGCACACCATGTTTTATTGAGTCATCTATAAAGCTCCTAATATCTTCTTGCTGCAGATTGTAGTATTATTCAGTATAGGTACACCAAAAAGATACATCCAATTTTATCGAATAGCATAAATAGTAAGAGTGGAAACTCGCAGTAAGTTTCCAAAGCCTCGCTTGAGGCTTTGGTTTGACTAGTGAAAGTTTGTTAACGAAATGAAAAACTCGAGCTTCAACCCCACACCTAAAGTTGAATATTTTTTTGTCATAAAGAACTTGATTGACCAGTGTGTATAGTTTATATCACACAAGTCATAGACAGCACAGGTCACTCAACAATTTGCCCTTCTATGTTCATTCACATTATACATTGTGCCTGTACATTCTGAAAAAGCACGGTCATGAAACTTTAGTGAGCCATCCAACAAGTGCCAAAATGACCTCTTAGAATGTCAAAATGACCTCTTAAAAATGTGTTATATCTTTTGGAGACATTTTACCAGGAATATGCACAGCTCATCAATACATCCTCCACGCATCAACATTTCAATTGATGAGCTCTTAATATCTCAATTTTAATACGATGATGATTGTTATAGAACTCTTAATTTACTTTTCAAGACGAATTTAAAAGGAACAGATTCTCTCAGATCAAGATTGGGTTGTAATCATTATTTGGATGTCAAACCACACATGCATCACATATTTCCCTTGGGGGGGAAATGGTGTATATTTCAGCTAAACACGGAAACATGTAAGCACCAAAAGTCAATTTTTAAGGATTTGATTACTCACTTGATTTTGAAAAGGGATTCAATAAAATTGTTTGGATCAAATCAAAATAATCTTTCAAGAAAGTACCTCAACGCGAATATCACATAATGCTTTCAGAATCACCACACGAACGCCGGGGTCAAGTGCATTGTATGCTTCAATTTCGGCCCTAAAACAACATGGGAACTTGTAAATATCCACAAATCCATTTTCCAAAAGCCAAGAACAAGCACAATATTAGAAGTTTACTGAAAATGCACGTCCACTAACCCGTGTGATGCAACTATAGGTATATCTCCCTCTGCAACCTGCAATGTAAGTAAATCCATCAGATATTGTTAGAAAAATGGGTGCAATTCATCCAAAAATCTGTTCAATGCCACTAATTAATTACCCAATGCCACCAATCTCTCAGTTTTCTGCATAAAACAGTTATCCAAGTACCATGTCCTAGCGCCATTCTTGTGACAGGAGGAATTGCCTTTAAAAAGTAAGGAAAATATATATAAGAATGCTTGTTATGGTAGCATGCAAAAAAAATGTATAATAGAATAATGCTTCAGAAACTTTGTACAGATTGTATAGATAAGGAAAGACGAGGACACAAACACAAATAAAGAACAGCACTATACAACAAATCATGAAGCATTGAGACTGTGGTTCAACAGAGAATTAAGAAAGAGATGTGAGATAGCATCTCCACAGGGTATGAATAATTTAATGACGCAAAGATCTCACCAAAAAAGAAATCTATCATATTGCATTAAGGGCAAGAACCCAAAACAAATCCAAAAATTGGAGAAGAGCAAACAACTCTAAACAAGTCTATGAAATTTGCCCTTGTCGCCAACAACCAAAAATCCAATAGTTGACATCACATTTGAAAGCCTAACAAGAGAGTTGAGAAGCCTCTATGATAGCCAAACGGTAGGGAAAGAAGGTGTGTCCTCAGTGAGTTTCTAATTGGTCCCTAGACTTCCCATTTACCTGCATGTCATTTCGATAGACTTGGTAGAGTTTATATGGCTCTGATTTCAATAGACTGCTAATAACCAGTAAACATATAGTCATCTAGCTGTCCACTCTAAAATCAGAACCACAAGTCAAATTCCAACTAAGTATAGGTATTGCCATGAACGCTAGTATTTCAATGAGAATTCCTCCCAATCATCAGCTTAGCACCAATATCAACTTCTCTTAAAATTCCACCTCTTAGCAGCTTCATCTGATAATTTGACACCATAAAATGAAATGGTGCATTCTACACCTTTCCTCTTTTCTCGTGTCACTAGCAAAATGTGAACTGACATGTAAACCTTTCAACTTATTGCTATGGCACACTACAGAGAAGTCCTGGTGATAATCTATAACACACAGTTCTGCATAAACATAAGAATCTAGCATCGTCGCCCCTTTCAATTTCCTTCATCTATGTTAGAACAACTTTGGTGGGAATTTCAAGAATAAGTTAAATCTTATATGCTTATGCATCTGATCTACATGCTAATGGAAATTCAAATCTACTTTAAATAAATCACAACTAAGCACTAGTCTAGCTTTGCATCTCAAATTTCTGTACTTTGTGGATATGTATCTTCTTTACTGAAATTTGCAGGACTTCCAAGGAGATATTCTACACAAAAAGAAAGAAAGACAGAAAGTAAAAGAACGAAAGATCTCCTCCAGGATCTGCAGAGGACTGAATGAAAGCGTCAATTGGCAAACGTCTGAGCAGAACACAACTGAGAAACATAGCTCTGAAGCAGGCCAAATCACCTCCAAAACAATGGGTTAGCTTATAATGTCTTTCACAAGGCTTATACAATGGAAAATTGACCTAAATATATTAATACTTCAAAAACAAGATGATAAATGCTCCAGTCTAAACAAATCACTTCACATTCCCTCACAGACCCCATATGTACAACCTTCCATGCAATTTGTTACGGCACACCTTGCAAATGCAAGTGCAACTTTGATAGTCATCTAAACCTACCTTCCAAGTAACAATTATTCCATCTATACTGCAAGAAAGAGATGCATAAACTTCTGAAACCACCACAGAAACAACAAGAACAACCATTGAGATTCAAATTAACACAAGTGATAAAGTTGCACACAATCTGAAATTGAACGAAATGTAAAGCACTAACCTTCAACAATGGCATATGTATATCCCCCAAAGTATTATTAGGCATAATCAAAGCAGTCTCAAACTCTTCAGCAGAAAACTCCACTTTAATATTCAACAAATGCCTAAATACCTTCACACAACACAGAAGACACACATTAGCTTTCAAATAGAAAAATTCTAATCTTTATCACTTTTCATCTTATTCTCTCATTACATACATTCAAGAAATTGAGTATAGAAGCCAACTGCCACATGGATCGAATGGTCCATCGCGGTAACTGTGAGGGCTCCGGCTCCCCCAACAGTGGGGTCACTATTTTACTACATTGTTGCAACGGCGACGAGAGGGTACCATTCTCCTCTCCAACCTGCTCCTCCCCCTCCCCCTCCCCCTCCCCCTCCCCCTCCTGCCTGACCCCCTCCTCCTCCTCAGACGACTCCTTCAGAAGCCGGGCCGCCAACCTCTCCCTCCTCTTGGTCTTCTTTCGCTTCCTCTCCGCCTCAGCCATCACTGCCTCCGCCTCTGCCGCCGCCTGCAACCTGGCTGCCGCCCTCTGTGTACATGCCCTGGACGGCCTCTCCCTCCTGACCTCTACATTATTATCATTATTACTTCTACTACTATTGTTAACATTACCTTCCTTGATGTTCTCAACACAGTTGTTTTTCACATGGGTATTCGGGTTGTCAGGGTTTTCCGAGGAGCGGATCGGAGATGAGGCCTCGGACATGGTGGTCCGATCGGTTGCAGACGGGTCTAGGGAAGAGTTACATGCAAGATCAAGGGCTTGCATTGAAGCAAAATAAAAATTAAAAAATTGTCAAAATTTGCTAATCCATTCAAAAGGGCCACAAGAGGAAAAAAGGATAAAAAAAGTCGGGATTTTTCCCACAAACAAGAACAATAAGAAAACCAAATAAGCTACAAAGGGGCAAAGGAAAATAGAAGCTACAGACGAAAACAAGTATAATCAATCAAGATTATAATACAATAGATGGATAATATAAATGGGTTCGTCGGGTTGTGAGATTTCAGAGGTAAGACTTATGAGTGATGTGAGAGAGGAAGACGAGAAGGGGGGCAATAAAGGAACACTGTGTATTGCAGGAAAATTGGGTCTTGAAAATATGTAGATGGTAAAAAACACGGGTTAATCAGTGAGGACGTGAGATGGGAATTTCAGTGACTGAAAGGGTAAATCTTGATCCAAAAAGTAGTGATTTTTGGGGGGTTAAATGTGTTGGAAGATTAAAGTTTTATTGTTAATTGGTTTTGAGAGGAATTTATGGTCAAGGTTTGGGGTTTCTTGGAATAAGGAGATGCAGATAACACGTCACACGCACGTCACACGCACTAACACATACATGTGTGTGTAGGAAATTGCAGCGGCAGTTTGATGAAGGAATATCAACATAAGGATTGTTGTTCGGAAATAGGTAAGAGAGTAAAGAAAAGTCAGTTTGATGAAGGAAAGAGAGTGAAATCGGTAGCAGTGACGAGGAATCGATGGAATCGGACAAAGGAAAAGAAAAAGTAAGAAAATAAGAAATTAAGGGGCTGTTCTCTTTGGCCGTTTTGGGTCGTTTTCTGTTTTCGATTTTTCAAAACAGTGAAAATGCGTTCTCTTTTTTATTTTCGAAAACGCATTTTTGAAAACGAAAAAAAAATTGTACACAAAACACAAAACGAAAAAACATCGTTTTGGATGTTTTCAAGCAAAAACACGGGGAAGGGCCAAAACACGGGAAATGCTCTTTTGGAACAGTAACACCTACTCCCAGTATTTCGATTTCTTCCGTCTTCTTCCAATCCATCCCTTCTCTTCATTTTCAATCGATTCTTCCACCAAATCAAAGGCTACGTAAAGGATTGGTTTCTTTTTCAGGCGTTTCCTCAGTTAGTGGGTCTTCTTCTTCAACTGGCTACAGAGCCCGCAAGCAATTGGTATCTTTTAAGGTACGGACTTAAACTTTCTTGAATGAATTTATCGCCCTAACGAATCAAAGAACTCTATCAAGAAAATTTCTTGTGGAGGTTTTATTGTGTTGAGTTTGGATGACTGAAAATGATCTTTATGCTCACATCATTGTATTTAAATGGTCTGAGGTAAAATTAGTATATATGTGAACTTATTTGCCGATGGTTCTAGGTTATAGATGAAACTTTACGGGAATTATTTGTTAAGGTTACTCAATTTTTCATATGTTAGTTAAGAGTATCTGAAAATATATTGCTTGATTCTTGGGTGCATCACAAAATTACTAATTGAATCTTTCTCTTGTATTTTTCTACATGTTTTTATTTTTTCACATTTTTAGTAATATCTGATATATTTTATATTATATGTTTTTCTAATATGGCCAGTAGAAGCTAGATGGTTTTTATACTTATAATAATTAGTACACTTTGATCCAGGTAAGGACCGTAAGGTTTATTGCTGAATAATTGAATTTTTCTCTGTAGTGATTGAAGTATGCAATACAATCCATTTTGTGTTAACCTGAGTTGTTTAAATCGAAACCCAATCCAGGAGTTGTTCAGAACCTAAACCCATTTATCTGATAGTTTATTAACTCAGTTGTATCTTTGTATGACTTCAGGTATCTTTGTATCTTATGTTGTAATGCCTTAATTAATGTTTTGCTGATGCCATTTGCATTGGTGAGAAGAAGATTAATGGGGAAGATTGCTTCATTTTGAAGCTGTCTGCGGACCCATCAGACATTGAAGGCCAGGAGTGAAGGACTAGCAGAGATTATAAGGCATGCACTCTTTGGTTATTTCAGCCAATCTGGGCATGAATGGTGATGCAGTGTATGGTGAATGGTGATGCAGTGTACTGGGAGACTACTATCAGTTCTTTCCTTGATGATTACTGGCCTTTTGAAGGAATCATGATTGCTCACTCTGGGCGTTCTGCGGTGACTCTTTTTCTGTTTGGGGAGATGGGATGAGCCATTCGAAAACCAGGATGGAAGAAACTTGGACAATTGAAGAGGTTGCATTCAATGTTCCTAGTCTATGACTATATTGTTTTATTCCACTGGCTGACTTGAGATCAGCTTCCATCAGTGAAGCTCGCGAATTCCCTCAGGAAGAAAGGGAAAAGTCAACAATTTCCCTTGCAGGTCATCAAGCGAAAGTTGCTGCTGTGGAGAAAATCCATGACAGTGGCATTGATAACATAGTCTGGAAAATGAAAATCTAACCAAATAGTAGAGTCAACTCATGGCAATTGTTGATCATATGGGTAGGCATATTCCATTTGATTAACAGAATAGTAGGAGTTACAAATTCCTAGCTCAGTTATTGAATAATTTTCTTATAGTAGTTTGCACACCTCTATTAGTCTGTATAGTACATAATCATCCACAGGTTTTTCTCGAGCCTTGATGAATATTTATACTTCTATTGAAGAAGCCAACTGAAGGGTTGGATCTCATTGCTTAATAATATTATTCTATTCTTAACGTGGTTTTGCTAACTTTTCCCTGCATATTAATGGTTTAATGCATAAGCTCTGGCAGTTAGAAGGCAAATTCAGCTATATTTTGTTAATTCGTTGAATTCATTGTAATGGTCATTACTTATATGTAAAACACTCTATTTTACTTGTTATGTTACAATTTTTTTAGTTTAAGTTGCACATAAGAGTGAAAAATGACTTCCTTGTCTGAAATTAAATAGTTCGAAAAATTTGTTATCTTTTTATGAAGAATGTGATGAAGATAATATATGCATTTTTTTTTGTTCTAGACACGGAAATAAGACAAAGCTTTTGAATTAAATGAGAGAATTTTAGCAATGTTATCTCATTAATTTTTTTCTTCAATCGATTAACATTAAATTATTAAAATTTATTGAATTATCATTTTTATTGAATAAAATATTATAAAAAAAATTCTCAAAATTTCAAAGTAAACGTGTTTTCAAGTTTTATATTTTGAGAAACAGTTTTTCAGAATGACAAAGAGAACGCGTTTTCAGCAATTTCAAAACAGACACTCAAAACAAAAAACACAAAATGAATTCAAAACTCAAAACACAAAACTGAAACACGAAGAGAACGCCCCCTAAAGTTTTCTCTACCCCTCGCACCGCCATCACTATTTTCCCAGGTAATTTGCGAGTGAAAATGAAGAATAAAGTAGGCTGGTTCGGTACAAAAATGATAAGAAGAGAATAAAGAAAATCCAATGGTGAGGAAAGAGGAATTAGAGGTTGAAATGAATAGCAAGAGCGATTACGGGGATTGTGAGAATCGACGACAAATGGGAAATGGGGTGAAGCGAAATGAATAAAACTAAACAAAAAAAAAAATTAGAAATTAAAGTTTTCTCGCACCCTCAAAACCACCTCAATTTCCCATTTCACCTAGGGACGGGAAAAATGGAGAATAAGGTATTGGAATTTTCAAATTTGTTGAAAATTAACCTATAAATATATTGGATAACTTCTTAGCGCCTGTCAATTGTTTACCGAAAGTTTAATTATTCTTCAGATAGTCTTCACTCATGAAATTAATTCTCTTGCAAGCTAAACCCACAAGGTTGGTGAGCTGGCACACTGAGAATTTGCATTGTGGTATCTAGTGATGGCAATCGAGCCGAGCGGCTTGTCGGCTCGACCGCTCGGCTCGTACTGTAGCGATCCACGAGCCGCTCGGGCTCGTCAAAAGACGAGCCCAAGCTCGAGCCGAGCGGACCCGTTAAGAGACGAGCCGAGCTCGTGGGCTCGTGAAAAACATTAAAAAAAAAAATTTGACGAGCCACGAGCCGAGCCGAGCCGAGCCGGCTCGGCTCGTGGCTCGTGAATCACGAGCTCGTGGGCCGAGCCGAGCTCGCCCACGAGCAAACGAGCCGAGCAGAAGCTCGGCTCGTTTTGTAACGAGCCACGAGCTCGGCTCGTAGGGCAACGAGCCGAGCTCGTGGGGCAACGAGCCGAGCCGGCTCGGCTCGACCCATTGTCATCACTAGTGGTATCGGACTGGACTGAATTCGGGGCGTGACTAGTACGGGTTTAGATAAATCTCCTAAGCCTCTATTTGACAAATTTATAAATTATTCAAATTTCATTTTCAACTATGCATTCCAATGAACCACAAGTTACTCATTTATCCGTCACTCATTTTTCTATATTTATAAATTAAATGTCTTGTAAATTCTTCCAAAAGGAAACATTTATAGTGATCTTTGATTATCATTTAAAGATCTAACAGTTCAGATATAAGCTTATGACTATTGGGATTTGCAAATATCTGTTTTATGTATTTTGGAATGAGTTGTTATCAAAGAGTATGTCTTTTTACTTTGGCAAGTCTATTTATATTGCATTAAATCACTTAAAATAACAACAATTTTTCTCTCCTCTCTTCGCATAATCAAACTTATATTTTTTGAATAACATTAATTTACAAAGAAGAAAAATCTGAAATTGTAAACTTAAGTCAAAATTTCATAAATCTTTGAACGCTTGCAAAAATTAAGGGTTTGTTCTTTTTGCCATTTTCAAGCCCTTTTTCGTTTTCGATTTTTCAAAATCGTGAAAACGTGTTCTCTTTCCTATTTTCGAAAACGCATTTTTGAAAACAAGTTAAAAATTTACAAAGAAAATTCAAAACAACAAATTGTTCAATTATAATCAAGCCAAAATTTTTAAAACGCGTTTTGGGTGTTTTCAAAATGACAAAAAGAATACATTCTCAACAATTTCAAAATGGACACTCAAAAACAAAACTCAAAACACAAAACTGAAATACAAAAAGAATAGCCCAGATATTGTAATTATTTACAGAAGTACAATTTGAAGATAATATAGGCTCCATTGTATCTTAGACGAATTCTAACCACTTCACACCTTCTACTGGGGATGAATATTATTTTAAGCACAACTTGATAATTTGTGTGCCTTGGAGACAAATTTTATTAAGTTCGATTGTACTAATGAAATGGGATGGAGGGAAATAAATAAAAATTAACTAAAATAAGATATTAAAGTTTCTCCTAGTGACACCTCAATTTACATTTACGGTAGGGGCAAGGAAATTAGAGTATAAGGGAAGCATGTAAGAAAATGGAAAAGAGATAAAAGGGAAGCTAGTTGGTAAAGAAGGAGATGGTGAAAGTTATAGTATGATCAATGAATTATGAGAAAGGTGAGAATTGACGATTGGATAAAGGGAGAAAATTTTCTCCCCCGCTTGTGACACCACCTTTGCCATTTCAACTAATATGCAAGGAAAATGGAAAATAAAGAAGGCTAATACGAAAAGGGAAAAAAGAGTAAGGGAAGTTCGTTGGCGGGGATGGATGTGTTGGGGGGTGAAATTATAGTCGGGTCGATGAATCATGCGGATACTGAAAATTGAAGACAAAGTGGGCGGAGGGAAATGAATTAAAAATAAACAGATTAATAATAAATTAAAGTTTTCTCGACCCCCACCACCACCTCAATTTGCCATTTCACATAGGGGCAAAGAAATTGGAGAATAAGGTGTTGGATTGTTTTTCTACTAATGGACTAGTATTTACATTTTGATTGTTAGATGGGCCATTTTTAATTAACACATATGGAGGCCCCTTACTCTCATCCCAATTAATATAGAATTGGCCCATTGAATTCTATAGAATGTAGAAAAACCCTTTGCCTCTTGTTTGAAGATGGAGAGGATCGGTGCTTAGGATTGAAAGGGATAGAGTGTAATTATCTCCATACAAGACTTCTTCATTTTTACAGCTTAAAGAAAGGAAATGGAAGCTCAATCACAAGCTATTGGAAGTATGATTTACTTTGGAATTGATGGATGCATGCTATGAAAATTGAGAAGAGATTATTGGAAACATTTAATTATAACAATTGGTATCAGAGCTACCTTCTCATTTTTCATGGCTGTGTCATTTATATTTCCCCGATTTCTAGTATTTTCTTGATGCTAATTATTTTGAGTCTTGGCTCTTCATGAGGATTTTTCGGTGGTTTTAGCCCTCCGTTTTATGGCTTTCTTCCATACTTTCTTTTATCAGTTCAGTTTTTTGGTTTTTTGTTGGCTGTACCAACTAGATACACTAACAATTGCTTCAACAATCTATATAGATGGATTGGGTTTTGGTGCTATTGCCAGATATTTTCATAGGTCAACTTATGTTGTAAGTGATTAAGACATGGAGGAGTTTGGACCCAAATTTTTGCACCTGAATTCTCTTAATCTGGTTTTAATTGCATGCGATTTCAACTGCCATTAGAAAATTTGGATATGAATTGTTGTTTATCGGAAAGTGGTTTTGAGGCTGGTGGTGAAGCAATATCGATGGTTTTGGAATGGCTTTGTACTCACCTATCGTGGGACAAGACATGATAAATTATCGGGATTGTTATGTTGTTCATGCTTCCGCTTGATGATTTATTTATTTTTTTACTAAGATCCATATGGATAGTATATTTGTCCTGTCGGTAAATCATTATTTGGTAGGATGCTTAGGACGACAAAAATAATAGTTAAGTGTTTGGCACTTGGTGGCCTAATTCTATCCTCTTGGTAGTAGGTCATTTTAAACCCTTGTACTTATTTATTTTGTTTTGTCATGTGTAAGTAGGGGTGGGCGCAGTTCGGTTTGGGCTGGTTTCGACCTCAACTCGAAACCAAAACCAAATTAGTCGGTTTGAAAAAATTTCGACCCACACCAACCCACTCTAGCTCTTAAACAGAACCAACCCAAACCAAATCGGTTCGGTTTGATTTGGTTCGGTTAGTCGGTTTAGACTTTTAAATAATATTGCATCATAAAAAATGAAAAGTCATGCAAAAATAATGTATGTCATTAAATTTAACTACTCACACTGACGCAACCAACAACCAACACATAATCATAACAAAACCGAATCTTCATCAAGCTTTTTTTCCATCCCAATAGTTCATCTTCATCAACCTGGATATGTGGTGGATATCCATAAGAATAAAAGAGATGCCAAATTACGTTTATGCACTTAATTAAATATGAACAGCAAAACATATCATAATTATTTCTTTCTTACATTTCAATAGAAGGCAGGATATGATCAGAATTGAAAATAACCAGAACTAAGCATAATCCAAATTCAAGAGTAAAAAAAAATAAAATTTATGTTACAAGAAAGAAACTCAAGCACAAAAAATAAATTGTGTTAACATTTAATGTCTAGATTTTAGGAAAATAAATATCCTGGAAAGTAAATTCCAAATTTCAAAAGTTTTGATTTTGACTTTTCTTTTTTCAAAAATAAAATAAAAATAGAAACATGTATAAGTGGGTTGGGTGGGTTAACCAGTGGTTTAAGACTTTAAACCATAACCAAACCGAACTACCGTGATTTTGTTTAAAATAAAACCAAACCAAACCAATAATTATGGCAAACCGACCCAAACCGACCCGAGTCGGTTAGGTTCGGTCAGTTTGGTTGATTTTTCGATTTTTTTGCCCACCCCTGTGTGTAAGTGTCTTTAGTGTGTCATAGGCTCTAGCATTGTGCGTAAGAGTTTATTTTTTAAATAAAACTCTAGCAGGGACATAAAGTTGTCTGTTGTATACATTTATGGGAACACATTTATCATTCTATATGTTTGATAATTTTTTATTGTATTATCTTCAGCTTATAGCAATGCAGCTATGTCTCTCTCTTTGTCTGCCATCAAAAGTCTAATAGGAACCAATTATGAGGATTGGCGTGAGTCTCTTACTATTAATTTGGCTATAATGAATTTGGATTTGGCTTTGAGGGTTGATGCACCTACCAAACCCACTAGTGAAAGTACTGCAGCTGAAAAGACTCTTTATGAGCAGTGGGTACATTCTAATAGGACTTGTCTTATGATCATGAAGTATACTATTGACAAGTCTATCAGGCAGAGCATATCAAATACAGATAATGTCAAAGAGTATCTTGAGGCTGTTGGGAAGAAATTTACTAAGGGGGTGTTTGACACCCATTTTTGTGAAAAATGTGTTTTTGAATAGTCATTGATGGAAGAATGTGTGGTTAAAAAGTAAGGAGAATTTTTAGGTTTATGTGTAATATTATTTTATTGATAGAATGTGTGGTTGAAATGAAGAAAGAGAAAAAGAATGAAAATGAGAATGAGAATGAGAAAAAAATGGGTGCCAAACGGGGGCTAAGTTTGACAAGGCAAAAAAGGGAACTTTGATGAAATTTCTTACTTCCATAACCTATGATGGGGTTAGTGGTGTTAGAGGGCACATTATGAAGCTTACTCATTTCTGTAACAAGCTGTAAGGAATGAAAGTTGAGTTAACAGATAGTTTTCTTGTATGGCAAGTACTTGAATCCTTACCCTTGAGTTTGATGCACTCAAGACTACTTATAATGCTCAAAAAGAAGAATGGGACTTGAATGAAATGACTGCTATTGTAACTCAAGAAGAAGAGATTATGAAAAAGGCCAAGTCTCATGTTGCTTTTATGGTAACTGCTGATAAAGGGAAGAAATTTTTTTTCAAAGGTAATAGTAGTAACTCCAGTAAGATGAAGAAATTTGGGATACCTTCTTAGCAGGCTACTACTGTGAGTGCTCCAGATAGGGCTAAGAAGGAAGGTTTCAAGGGCAAATGTAACTTTTGTCATATTTTTGGGCACAAGAAAGTTGATTGTAAGAAGTTTAAGGCTTGGTTAGACAAGAAAGGAATTAAAGAACCGCAGAAGACCAATTGATATAGAGTCAGTAGTAAATATGGGCAATGGAGTGAAGGTTAAAGTTGAACATATTGGAACAGTCGGACTTATTTTGGCTTCTAAGCATATTTTGAATTTGTCTGATATTGCTTTTATACCTTATATCAGAAGAAACCTTATCTCTGTTTCTATTTTGGATAAATGTGGATATGGTTTTTATTTTGGAAATGGAAATGCTACAATCTATTGTAATTCTATTGTGGTTGGTATTGCTACTTTATATGATGGTTTGTATAAAATTGACTTGTTTTCTATTTTGCATTCTACTTCTTCTAGTACCTCTGTTGTGAATGCTGCAGTTGGTTCTAAATGTATTAGATCCCATGAAAACTCTTCCATGTTGTGGCATAAAAAATTGGGTCATATTTCGAAAGAAAGAATGAAAAGGTTGACTAAAGATGTTATATTGGATTTTTCAGATTTTGAAACTTGTGTTGCTTGTATCAAAGGGAAGCTTCCAGCAAAAATCAGAAAACAAAAGATTAGCAGAAATGTGGAAATTTTGGATTTGATTCATACTGATATTTGTGGTCCCATTACACCTTCCGCTTTGGGAAATTATAGATACTTCATTACCTTTACTGACGATTATTCTCGCCATGGTTACATTGAACTCATTCGGGAAAAAATCAGATTCATTGGAAGCTTTTAAGGTTTTCAAGGCTGTTGTGGAACTTCAGAAAAATAAGAAAATCAAAGCAGTAAGATTGGATAGATGAGGTGAGTTTTATGGAAGATATGATGAAACTGGGAGAAATCCTGGACCTTTTGCTGTTTTTCTTGAGGCGTGTGGTATTGAGGCTCAGTACACAATGCCCGGAACTCCTGAACAGAATGGTATTGCAGAAAGAAGAAATCGTACCCTTATGGATATGGTGCGGTATATGCTTAGTCATTCTACTTTGCGTGATTTTTTGTGGGGCAAGGCTTTGAAAACTACTGCTTACATTCTGAATCAAGTACCAAGCAAGTCGGTTCCTAAAACACCTTATGAGTTATGGTCAAGTAAAAGTCCTAGTCTGCATCATTTTCGTGTTTGGGGCTGTAAAGCAAATATAAAGTCTTATAACCCTCAGCAGAAGAAACTTGATCCTACGACCATCATAGGATATTTTGTTGGTTATTGTGTGGAATTAAGGGGCTCTAGATTCTATTGCCCTTCTAATGTTACTAGGATTATTGAATTTGATCGAGCCATTTTTTTCGAGGATGTTAGTGATAGCGGGAATTCTGCACTACGTAAAGTTGAGTTTAGGAAGGAGCGTGTTGTAATACCTATTTAGGTCACTCCTCCATCAGTGGCAGCACGACCATTAACATAGGGATCCAATACTATTGTCCAAGAACCTGTCGCTAACACTGAGGTTGATGTTGATATGGGGACTGATGACATTGTTTTTAGGAGATCACAAAGAGTTCATAGATCAACAATTTCTGATGATTATATTGTCTACTTACAGGTGCATGAGTTTGATATTGGCACGTCTCTTGATCCGACCTCTTTTAAAGAGGCAATTGATAGCCCTAAATCTTTATTTTGGATGGATTCTATGCATGATGAGATGGCATCAATGTGTAGAAATGGAGTATGGGACTTAGTTGAACTACCTTGTGGCTATAGGCCAATTGGCTGTAAGTGGATTTTCAAGACCAAGTATAATTCTAAAGGTCAATTAGAAAGGTATAGAGCTAAGCTTGTTGCTAAGGGCAGTAATCAAAGAGAAGGCATTAATTATAAGGATACTTTCTCGCTCATTTCTACCAAGGATTCTTTTCGGATTATTATGGCATTGGTGGCTCATTTTGATCTCGAGTTGCATCAAATGGATGTCAAGATAGCTTTTCTTAATGGACATTTATTTGAGGACGTGTACATAATGCAACCAAATTGGTTTTTAAGTAGATGGAAAAGAACACATGGTATGCAAGCTTAAGAAATCTATTTATGGGTTTAAGCAGGCATCAAGGCAATGGTACCTAAAATTTGATGAAATTGTCACCTCTTTTGGTTTCAAAAAGAATGTTGTTGATCAATGCATATACTTGAGGGTCTATGGGAGTAAGTATATCTTTCTTGTTCTTTATGTTGATGATATATTACTCACTGCAAATGACATTGAGCTTTTGCTTGAGACCAAGCGCATGTTGTCATCTCAATTTGATATGAAGGATCTTGGTGATGCCTCTTATGTTTCGGGGATTCAGATTTTTCGTGAGAGATCTAGAGGTTTTTGGATTGTCTCAAAAAACTTACATTGATCGAGTTTTGAGTAAGTTTAATATGTATTATTGTTCACCTAGAAAAGCACCTATTGTGAAAGGTGATAAATTTTTTAAGTCGCAATGCCCTAAGGATGATAATGAAAGGACTCAAATGCAAACAATTCCATATTCTTCGGTTGTGGGCAGTTTAATGTATGCTTAAGTATGTACACGGTCTGATATTGCTTATGTTGTCGGTGTACTTGGAAGATACTTGAGTGATCCTGGTTTGGCTCATTGGAAGGATGCAAAGAAAGTACTTAGATACTTGCAAGGCACTAAAGATCTGATGCTTACATATCGACGATCTGACATTCTTGATGTAGTTGGATATTCTGATGCCGATTTTGCAGGTTGTTTAGATGATAGGAGATCTACTTCTGGTTATGTTTTTATGTTGGCAGGAGGAGCTGTTTCTTGGAAAAGTGTCAAACAGGCACTTGTAGCTTCCTCTACAATGGAAGCAGAGTATGTGGCTTGTTATGAGCCTACTTGTTAGGCTATATGGTTGTAGAACTTTATTTTTGGGTTAGATATTGTGAACACCATTTCGAGGCCGCTGAAGATATTCTGTGACAATTCTACAACAATTACTTTCTCTAGAAACAGCAGGAGCTCTTCGTGCTCCAAGCATATTGATATTAAGTATTTGTTTGTTAAAGAGAAAATAACTGAGTCTTATATTTGTATTGAGCATATTTCGACAGATCATATGTTAGCTGATCCACTGACTAAAGGTTTAGCTCTAAGATTTTTCAAGATCATGTGACTCATTTGGGATTGTTAAAGTCTTATGTTGTATTTAGATAGTGGGAGTTGTGTAATCATTGTTAGTTTAATATATATTTTGCTTATGCTCATATTCTATTTTTGTCCTTTAAATATAGCAATGTCAATATATGTCTGAGTCAAGCGCATTTTGGACAAGGCAATGCTTATATATATTGAGACATTTTGGTTAGTCCCTTGCCTGAGTCACGTGTATTTTGAACAAGACAATGCTTATTTATGCATTGAGACGTTTTAATTAGTCTTATGCCTGAGTCATGCGCATTATGGACAAGGTATGTTATTTGTAAGAGATAATATGTGTTTGATCTATGTCTAAGTCTAACAGTTGTGAGTATATGTTTGGTATCATATTCCCTGTCGGTATAGTCATTAGGCTATGTGTTACAACTGTATTTTGGTTAAGGCTTATCGTTTTATAGACATTCAGATTTGTCTCTGTGGCTTCTTATGGAAACATGTGTTTATCACTTTTTGTTTTTTTCAATACTACTTTTGCATCTCATTGGTTTATGTTACGTAATTTCAAGTATTGGTCATGTGTTGTATATCCTGTCGGTATATCATTCACTGGCTTGAACTTGTAGACACATTTTATACAAGACCTTTAAGTTTTGATATGCTTGTTTGTGTTTATGTAATGACAAAATGTAATGCTGTCCAAGTGGGAAATTGTTGGATTATTTTTTACTAATAGACTAGCATTTACATTTTGATTGTTGGGCCCATAATGGGATGGGCCATTTTTAATTAACATATATGGAGGTCTCTTACTCTCATCTCAATTAATATAGAAGTGGCCCATTGAATTCTATAGAATATAGAAAAACCCTTTGCCTCTTGTTTGAAGATAGAGAGGGTCAATGCTTAGGGTTGAAAGAGGTAGAGTGTAATTATCTTCATATAACATTTCTTCATTTTTACAGCTTAAAGAAAGGAAATGGAAGCTCAACCACAAGCTATTTGAGGTATGATTTACTTTAGTATTGATGGATGCATGCTATGAAAGTTGAGAAGAGATTATTGGAAACATTTAATTCTAACATAAGGAACGTACGAAAACGAAAAAGAAAGTACAGAGAAGCCAATTGGAGAAGGAAAAAGGAGATTGTGAAATTAATATCATGGTCGAGGAATCATGGGATGGTAAGAATCGATGACAAAATGGGCGTAGGAAAATGAATAAAAATGTATGAAAAAATAAGAAATGAAAGTTTTATATGCCCCTATGGAAAGTAAAGAAGGTTACATAAAAATGGAAAAGCGGGAAACCAATTGGAGGGAAGGAAGAGAGTAGGGCTGGACAAAACTCCAGAATCGAATCAAATCGGACTCGAACCGAACTGAACCGAATCGAACAATTCTTCTTAAGTTAAATACCCGAACAGGTATCTGAATCGAGAACAAACGAGTTTGGTAAAACTGAATAAGAACCGAATCTCCCTAATTTTTTTAATTTTTTATCTTAAATAAGTCAAATTATTTTATTTTTTAAAATAAATTGCTAACTAATTAATTTAGTTCAGACCCAAAATTTGATTTTTCTATTTCTATTTTTCAGCCAGCCAAACTTAATCAAATTGACATAAATTTTACCAAAATCTCTTATTCTACCGTAGTGTCATTTCTATGGTTCTATTATTGTGAACTAGGCATCTTCATCTTTCTGTGATTTTAATAGTCAAATCTATGAAGAACTCAACAAAGAGAGGTACAAAAGATATCACGAATTTGGACTACATTATTTTGTAAGAGTTAAGATTGAATATATTATAGTCGAATTAATGTAATGTTCTTGTAATATAAAAAATTTAATTATTGTAAGGAATCTCGGAACCGAATAGAATTGAACTGAACCGAACCCGAACGATTCCATAATTAAATTTAGAACCGACGGTTTCATTACTAAATACCCAAAAATTTCGGGTTTGGTTCGGTTCTCTTTAGAACCGAATCGAACCATACCCACCCCTAGAAGAGAGAGTGAAATTAATAGCATACGACGGATGGGGCAAAGGAAAAAAAATGCAATTAAGAAATTAAAGCTTTCTTCAAACTTTTTCCATTAGAATAATGTTATTTGCAATCACTTACTTATTGTCGCGGTCGACGTAAATGGCATACATACGAAGATTAATGATTTAATATATCCTTATCACCTTAATTCGCCATTTCAATTAATGTACGAGAATAAAGGATAATAATGAAAGCCGATATGAAAATGCAAAAAAAAAAAAGTAAAGGGAAATCAGAGGCAACGAAGGAGGAATGTGAGGGCGAAATTAATAACAAGTTAAAGAATCATAGGATGGTGAGAGGAAAATGGAGAATAAGGAAGGCTGATACAAAAATGAAAAATAAAGTAAACAAAAGCTAGTAGGAGATGAGGGATTTTGAGATAATAAGATACAATTTTAAATATTTTTACATTTTTTTACAAATAATTAAAATTTACTTACAATTGAAAATATAGGTAAGACATATTCAACAAAAAAGTATATCAGTAATATGAGGGACGTAATTGAAGATGCTAGTTAGATGAAGGATTTAATTAAAGATGTTGGTTAAGTTGTAAATTGAAGCTATTGAGCCTATTAGTAAGATGTCGGAACTAGATTGAAGAAATATATAAGATGTTAGAGACATGGGAGGCTCAATTGAAGTTTTACGTAAGTATATGGTCTGAATTGAAACTTCTAGAAAGTTTATAGACTCCATTACCAATTATGTGAAGTTGAGATAAACTAAATTGGGGATGCTGATAAGACAATGGCCTAGTTAAAGATATTAGTAAGATTGAGGACTAAATTAATGATATGATAAAGATACATCCTTCAACTTTATGTAATTTCCAAATAAGTCATTTATGTTTCCATTAACTCTAGATACATCCTTTAACTTTCAAAAAGTCCTACGTTAGTATTTTGAAATTCGAATTACTCAATACAACCTTCATCTTTCAGAAATCTCCAATTTAGGCCTCTAAATTTCAGGTAATAAAATTAAATCCTAAATCTTTTAGAAGTGTCCGAATAAGTCCTCATAATTTCAAAGAATCCAAATATGGCCATCATCTTTCAGAAATCTCTAATTTAGGCCTCCAACTTTCAAATAACAAAAGTTTCATCCTTATACTATCAGATACTACTAATAGGGCCTCCTACTTTAAGAAATCAAGATACATCCTTCATCATTCCTTGAACTCCAAATAGGTCCTCAAAATTTTAGATACCTCTAAATACATCCTTCAACTTTATGTTCATTCGAAATAAGTCCTTTATCTTTTTGTTAACTCTAGGTACATCCTTCAACTTCTAAAAAAGTACGAGTAAGTACTCAGATTCAAATAATAAGAATACATCCATCATCTTTCAGATATGTCCAATTTAGGCCTCTAACTTTCAGATAACACAAACTACACCCTTAAACTACCAAAAACTTCTAATAAGACCTCCAACTATAAGAAAACTCAAACTACATCCTTCACCTTTAGGAAACTCAAAATAAGTCATCCAACTTCAATTAACTCTATACACATCCTTCAAGTTTTAGGAAACTCTAAAGACGTCCTTTTCTTTCGAATAACTAGAAACATTCTTCACCTTTCAGAAAAAAACACCACAACCCTTAGTGCGCATTTGAGTGTCACTTCTTCTCCAAAAACATGATCGGACAAAAAGGAACCAAATGATTAGACATGACCCTCGCTAGGATCATTTACCTTATATATACTATCATCAAAATTATTAGTTGAGTGTAAGTGCAACAAATCTTTGCCATTAGACTAATTCTTGAGTAGGGAACAGAAAGCGAGCACTTTCAATGCATGTCCTAGTCTACTTCTTGAAGCTCGATGCGTGTCATAAGGTTTGATAAGTGGCCTTTTTCTGCACTTCTACTCAGTGAAGCATTGGGCCTACGCTTCTTTAAGTCTGCCAACTTTCCTTTACCTCTAAATACATCCTTCAAGTTTTAGGAAAATAAGTAATCTATTTTCCGGATAATTCTAAATATATCCTTCATCTTTAGATACCTCCAAGAAAGGCCTTTATCTTACTAATAACTATAAATACATCCTTCACCATTTAGAAACTTCCATATAAGACTTTAATCTTTCCAATAACTGTAAATGCATCCTTCAAAAACCTCCAAATAAGGCCTCTTACTTTCATATAACCCAAAATACATACTTGAACTATAACACCATATCCATCCTCCTTATTTCAATTATCTCTAAATTAGTCGTTCAACGCTTTTCCTCCAAATCTGTCATCCATATTTCCTATTACACCATATCGGTACTTCTTTTATACCTCCAAATTTTGTCCTCTATCTAACATATACTTCCATATCCATCCTTTAACTATATGAAGCTCCAAATCCGTCATACAACTTTCAAATACCTCCAAATCTTCATAATTTTGCACTGATACATTTTGACAAGTTGTCTTCATTTTGGAACAAAAGTTGTTTTTAGCAAGGTTAGATTGTTCGAATTGGCTAAATTCATAGAGTTGTAAAGTACAAATACCTGACAGAGAATAGAATCAACTATAAATAGCTCAACTAAAAATTGATCGCACCTCTGCAAACCATATTTAAAAACTCAATATAACATCGAATTCTTCCACACAAAAGATAAACAACAAACAGGAAAAGATTTACATTTCTTACAGATTAAAGTCCAGAATATAAACATAAAAAGTAGGGCTGTCAATGGATTGGATTTTGATCCGAATCCGACGAAATTAATGGGAGATGGATTTGGGGTTTCAGTTCAATAACTCGACCAAGATCCGAATCCGATAATCCGTTACCGAACTGGATCAAATATGGATATAGGTCAATCCAATCCGATTTGTTATAAATAATTGATTTGGTAAAATATTTTTATAGCATACTATTTGTCACTAAAATAAATAAATGAGAAAATAAATAAATTTAGAATAAAAAAGTAATCAAATTCAAAACATAAAAAACTTGAAAATTTTATAATTATTAAACATATTTAAGAATTGGAAATTTGAAAAAAAGAAATTTATTTCAACAAATGTTTTAAAAATTGACCCGACCATCGACCCGGAAAAGGAAGATGGTCAAGGGTCAAAAAGTCGAATTGGGGTTGAATCAGTATCAAATCGGTTGTTAAATTGAATAAATAAATATACACATAAATGTAAAATATTATAAAAATAATAGATTTTTTTAATTTTAGTTTGCTAATTTAAAGTAAATAAATATCTATATTTTTCTTAATTAAATTTATTATTGTAATTTATTTTACAACTTCAAAAACTAATAATTAATATGTAACAAATAATTTGATTTATTAATAGAAATAATGAAATAAAATATTTATATTTAGAATTGAAATTCAATTTTACCTTATCCCACATCGGATGTCAATAGAAAACTAGAAGAGAATCTCTTCTTTAAAAATGAATATCATGATGGTAGAAGTTACTATTGTACTTGTTAATAAAAATAAGTGGGCCTTAAGTTAGTTCAAAATTTTTTATGGGAAAAATTTAAAAGTCAGGTGTTAACTTTGACACAATTCAATTTTCAGGTGTCAAGTTTCAAAATGCAAAACTCAGGTATTTATTTATTAATTAAAAATATTTTTATTAATTAATTATTAAATATTTAATTCTAATATAATTTAATTAACTCACCCCACCTCCACCACCCCTACCGTTCCGGAGACTATTCCGGCGACCGTTCCGACCACTACTCTTCTCCGGCGATTGTTCCGACGACCGTTCCCGGCTACTGCTCCAATTCCGACAATTATTCCGACGGTCACATTTCAAAAAATTTATAAGTCACAATTATTCGTTGGACATGGATTTGAAAATTAGTTGGTCACAGATCAAAATTTATAGGTCACACAGTCACAAATTTCCAAATTAATTGGTCACAGATTATATAATTTTAGGTCACAGATAGAAAAATGGTTGGTCACAAATTATATTTTCAGTCACAGATTGCCGAATTTTAAGGTCATAAATTATATTTTTTGTCACAAAACCAAAATCACAAACACTCTTCATCCTGTTGCCACTGCCACAACCACCACCACCACCACCACCATCAACAATAACAATACAACATCACGAACACAACATCACCACTATCAGCACCACCATCAAACGAGATCTGAACCTACCAACCCATTACACACTCCACGACTGGTCAAAAACCACACACCCACGCTGCCAATACCACCGCACCGCACCGCACCCACAGGGCGCGCACACACACACACCCACAACCACCGCAGCATTCAACCACAGACTATCAACACCACCACCAACCAAATTTGAACCCACCACACACCACATCTGCAATCAAACACCACTACAACTAGCATCAACACCACCATCGCACCCCAACGCAACACCATCACCACAACTCCACTCCGTCGGCTGCCGTTCACAGCACACACACACACACCCACTGGCTGCACATACCCCGCGAATGGCACACACCAAACTTCGCAGCAGCGTCGCACGACGTTGCTCCGTTCAAACAAGCGTCGCGCGACGCTGCTACCGGCAGCGTCAGACGCATAGAGACGAAGGAGAGAGTTGGAGTGGGAAATGTCCTGAACGCATCGTCAACGGCCCGATTATGGAGAGAGAGGAGAGGGTGAGAGAAAGTAGTGAGAAAATATGGATTGAAAATGAATTAAGGTTTGAAATATTAGTATTATAGTATTATTTAAATATTTAATTCATACCTGATTTTTTATTAGATAAACCATGGTTCTGAATTTTGAATTAAGAAGTTTAACCGTTGGTTTTTTGTAATTTCCTCATTTTTTAAAAAACATTATTTTTTTCCTAATTTTTATTAATTTCGGATTTGATATCCGATAACATAGCAAATCGGATATGGATTTAACCATCAAATATCCGTTGGATTATCGGATCGGATCGGATCGGATTGAATAATTTTCTTATCGGATCGGATATAGGCAGATCCGATCCATATCCGATCCATTTACAGCTCTGATAAAAAGTCTCCATTCATTATTAAAATTCTGCAAGTGACAAATTTATAAATTCTTATTGCACAAGGGATTGATTTCAAAAGAGAATCACAATTAGAAACAGAAACAATCATCGACTCGAATTGCTTCTTAAAAGGAAGATTATCGACATTGTTGCATCAGCTGGTTCCACTGTAAGAAGTAAGATGAAAACTACAGCTTAGCCTTTAGAGTAAAGGGTGTTCCTGTAAAATACATAAACAAGGATCAAGAAACTGTAAAACGTGGATCAATTCACAGAATTTGAATGGAACAGTAAATTTACTTTCCTCGTTTGCACCTGGTCCTTATAAGGCTACGTCATCCTAAGATGCTGCTAAATGAATGGATCTTATCAACGTCTATGAATGATAAATCATAGATCGAACTGTCAAATCTGAAAAATTTGATGCTATCATATAACTTTGTATTGGCTAATTTCATGAGTTGGAGATAAGGAAACTCAAATCGACGACATCTGCCGCTATTACTAAAGATTCAAGAAGGAAATTTCTAATCACAAGTGGTACCATCCCAATGAAATGTCTCGAGTTTACCGACGGGCTGAAATAGCTTTCCATGGAGCCTCTGTAGGGAGTCGGGTTAATCCGATGATAATCAAGGAGAATTAGTACATAAAGACAGTGCAAACCATGGATCCAGAAACAGGAGCAAGATTGAAAAGAAGAGCACAACGAAATTACTGCCTCCCATTATAACAAGAAATGAAGTTGTACTCCAACCGCATGAAAAATTGCCTATGAGGGGGTTTTTGAAAAAATCCCTGCTATTAATCTTTGATCTCCATTATTATTAGCCTTTCAGATAAACAGAAAGATCCCCACCCCACCCACAGTATTAATATATCTCCATTTGACGTTTTTGCTTACCAATGGAGATGGAGGATCATCAAGTTGCCATGGGCAGTCTAAAGAGTTGACTTTATGTGGTCAAATGCATATATAATTGGGTAGTCGAAAAGATATTTTGTGGTTTTGCCTACAAACCCCATCCTAGGCTTGACGGATCTTGGTTGGTTTACCACATTTACAACATAAAGAACATAAAGAAAGCATAGAATTTGGCCCTTACATGAAATTAACTCTAGGCACGAGAATCCAGGGGCGGAGGGGAGGGGGGTCCTGGGGGGGTCCAGGACCCCCCCAATTTTTTGGGAAAATTTTTTTTTTTATTATTTTTTTAATTTTTTGGCCTCAAAAAATTATTTTTAATCTCCTAATCCATCATATTCAATTGTTTGTGAAGTTGTATTGTTTATCAATTATGAGAGAAAGAGTTTCTTCAATTCTTAGGCTCAGTGATGGAGAAATATTTCAAAAAATTAGTAGTTTCTTTTATATGTTTCTTGATTTTTTTGTGAAATCTTTGTACATTAATTTATGTTCATTTGTTTCATTTCTCCATCACAAAGTACCAACTTTCCTCATTTTAACAGATAATGTTTCAAAAAAAAATTTCGGGGACGCTGCCCCCGAACCCCCGTGAGCCCCCGCCCCCTCAATTCTGGGACCCCCCTAATTCAAAAGGCTGGCTCCGCCCCTGCGAGAATCAAATGAATTTTCTAGTGGGTTGGTCAACTCGCCCATATGTTTTGATCACCATAACCTTATTTTAAGTGAATAAAATTCGAATTTGTCCCCATTCATTTAAAAACTATGCTTATGTACATCAAGTTTGACACTCCCCTCACACGGAATTGGGCCGCGTGAGACCCACAATCGCGGACACCACTCCTCATGCGAGGGGAGTGTCAAGATGAATGTAAATCAAGGAGTGTACATTCATCATAAATGTTAATAATTCAAGAATCTACACTATTATTTTTTTTTTTTTTTTTCTTGAGTCCTTGTGCATATCTTGTGAGGATTGGTCATGACATCCATAAAGAGACAACTTTAACTGTAAATTTAGGTCACATGTTTGACCATTTCAGGGTTCATGACAACATCCATGATGTTATAGGATACATCATCAGGGACGGGGCTATCAGGTACACTATGAATATAAATATTTGACCTTGGTTAAAGAATAAAAGATTACCCCCCTATTTTGTTTTTTTTTTTTTTTTTAGGTAAGAGCATTTATCTTAGTAATCAATAAAAAAATAGATTTTGGTACCTTAGACTAGATCTTTTTTCGAACCCTTCCAGTGTCTTAGGCCGTGTTTGATAAGTCGTGTTTTTCGGGGAAGTAAAAAAATATTTTGGCTTTTGATAGGCGAAATTTTTCACGAAAAATATTTTCCGGATTTTCCTCACACGTGTGCATTTTCTCGATTTTTGATGAAAATGTTTTCCCGCCTTTTTGGTGGGAAAATATTTTCCCAGCTGGCTGAATTTTTTATTTTTTATTTTTTTGCAATGAAAACAAATGTCATAACCAATGGTAAAACAAAATTTCACTTTAATGGACAATTTTCATGTAAAACAAAGTCAAACGAATACTAAACTTTGATTAAAAAAATGATTTTTTAGGAAACAAATTTTTTTTCCCTTTTTTTTTTAACTTTTTGGCAATGGAAACAAATTTTATAACCAATTGTGAAAAAAAATATCACTTTAATGGACAATTTCCATGTAAAATAAAGCCAAACGAATAGAAAATTTAAAAATTTTCCAGGTGGAAAATTATACCAATCAAACACACTTGAAATCATTTTCCCTGCAAATCATTTTCTAGGTAAATCTTTTCCCTGTAAAACATTTTCTTTTCACCCATTTTCCACCCTTGCAATTAAACGCACTCTTACTGAAACTAATTTGTCAAAAACATACCATGACATCGTTGATAAAAGTCTCCAAAAAGTATTACTGAATCATAGAAAAATATTACGAGAATTTTTTGAAATTCCAAAAAGTCTCCTGCAATATTTTTCTGCCATTGCTCAGAAATTAAAATAAAATATAAACACCAAAATATATTAAAATCAGACTTTTAATAAATTTTGATAAAAGTTAATGAAATGTGTAGTGTAAAAGTTGTGATTTCCATTAAACATGTGGTTGAAACTAATTGTTGATTTTGACTTAAATTAAAATCTTTAATTTCTATCAAACAGAGATTATATTTCCGGCACATCAAACATATACATTCTTATAGAAAACTTACGATACATATATTGGTCTTAGCTCGTCGAAGCTTGACAAGTGCTCTAAACGAGCAAAAACCTCATACGAGACGGCACCAACTCCGATACTCCTAATGGTAGGTCCCATTATAAATACTCGTGCAATCTAATTAAGATCAAAATTTGAAGACCCTGCTCCCCTTTGGCATGTTACATATACAATACTAGACGAGACTTGACAATATACGAATGCACCTTACCAAATCTCGGCCAGTGTCCTAAATAGTGAAAAAATTTCGCCAAACTACTAACATGAACAGTGTAAAATCCTAAAATTTTAGGCAAAAAATACTCACAATCCTGAATTCAGCCAACAAGTTTTCACTGTATCTTCAGCACTGGTGATTTCTCTTTATCCTGGTTCCCGTGCTTCCCAGCTGATGGACACGCTATCCATTCGCTACGATGGCTGTTATGTGACTTCGACAAGGCAGCTTGAACGGTTTATACAGTGGTTTCCTCCCATACTAACTATGCACCGAAAAGTAGCTTCATCGAGTAAGCTGCAACTTAAACATTAACTGCGTATTCTACAAATATATATCAGCATTTCGAGTGACATACTGGACTGACTCTTCCCGAACATTTTACCATAGCCAAGGCTGTATAAACATTATATCACAAAAGCAGTTGATGGATGAAATGAGATCTCTTTTAGTACCTTTCATTCAGTATCCACCAAGAGACTACTCCATTGCTGAGAATATAAAAGCCTTCTGTGTATGACATGTTTGTAGAAGTTTCTTGTTCGGAAGAACAATGCTAAGGCAACGAGAGATCCCAAGACGGTAACAGATGCCATAATAATAAACGATAACTTGAAACAGTGATTTCCGATGCACGTTTTTCCATTATCCGATGCTTCTCTGTCGTAGAAGTAACCAATTGTCCTGACAGAAAGAACATAAGATCCAACAGGACCGGCAATGGTTATGGTGTTGAATATTGTTCCCATATGCACTTTACCGAATATTTCAGAAGCGATTGTTGGCATTAGTGACCACTGTGAGCCATAACAAACACCCACCAAAACCGAACCGGCATATAGAGCACCCGGACAACCAAAAGCAACCACAACATAACCGATGCTCATAGCGGCTAGGGTAATTGCAATGAACAAGGGCCTCGGCCATCCTTTTGCATGCAAGAAATAATCCGAAATATAACCAGCTCCAAATCGACCGAGAAAATTCCAGATGCTCCATAAAGAAACCAAAGTATTAATCTCTAAGCTAGTGTAACCAAGAGATCCTCCTATTTGTGCCAGGTTATTCACTGTGGCAAGTCCTGAGCCCATGCCGCAAGCAGTTGTAATGAATAAAAACCAGAAACTGATAGTGCACATTGCTTGCAGAAGATTCAGGTCGCCCCCTTGTCTCATAGTATCATCACTTGTTTCTGTAACTTGATCAGCACCATTTGAGACCTCATTTTGTCTGATCTGTGTCATATCCTCTCTGTCATCAGTTAATTGGTTATGCTCGAGCAGGGATTTTATCATCCTATACGATTTCTCTCTCTGTGCATTAATTGCAAGAAAAACCGGGGAGACTAGCAACAAGACGAGTACAACAAAGGTGAAGATGCGTATTGACAATCTTAACTTGAGAATATTCTCAACGATTATTACAGCTGTAAGATAAGAAGCTAGAAGAACAGCAAGAAAAGAGAAACTGTTCAAGTATCGTTTCTCGTATTCTTCGTTTGTTTTGTAAATTTTTACAAACCCCATGAACAGAAGAGAACTTATTGTGGGCAAAAATGCCAGCATCAGTAGATATGAACTAGGCTTGTCCTTGAAAATTGTCTGGTACACTTGAATCAATATAGCTCCACTCAAACCAAGAAAGCCCTGTCAAAAGCAACATATACTTGAGCAAACACAAATTCTTGTGGTGACATACAAGCAGTTCAAAATATCTCAATATAGCACACGTTAAGTGCAGAACAGTGGAATTTATTAAACTGAAGTGGACATTTCCTCGTTCTTATGTCAAAGTATTGGTGAATTCTAAGTTCACATGCCGGTGAATTCAGCTCAATTAAGTGCATTTTAAATCAGTACCCAAAATAAATGAAATAAAGTTTCAGTTTTTATGTGAACTATGAATATAATGTACGGTAAAATAACCCGTTCAAGCCACAACAGAGGTTGGTATAAATATTCTCAATATGTGATCAATGCTTTCAATTTTATGTCATAACGTATGTTCAAGAACTCCGATATTCCTTCATTTTTCTAAGAATCCTTAAAGGTAAGTTGTGGAACAAAATATGTATTATGAGAATATTAGGCTTAGCTTTAAAATGAGTGAGTTACTTAAATGTAATATTTTATTTCCAGACATGTTGGAATATGTTAACTTTTTCTTACAATTAGTAACTTATTTTCAAAATTAACTCTTACATTTCTATCAAACTCACTTATATTTTACATTAAATGATATAAAGATTATTTATATTAGAATTTAATTATTTGCTTATAAGTAAACTTTACAAGCTTAGAACAATGCTAATGTGTATTGCACTAAAATGGTTCAACATAAGCTAAAATAAACGATGACTACAAAAGTTCGTATCAATTGCATGTTTAGGACTATGTTTAGCTGACGTGACATAGTTCAAGGGAACTGTGACGCTCTATAGACTTTATGAGTCAACATATTCTCTCACCTGTTTATAATTTTTTCTTTATCCCATTAACGACACATTCGATCTGAAGTATGAATTATAGTTGGGGATGCTCTTAAATACGATAATTATTCACCCAAAGTCGGGATTTACCTTCATGATGCCGACAATAGTGCCGGCGTAATTCTGAAAATTATGCACGCCGGTGACCACATTCGCCGTGTTAAAAAACGTCATGGCGTGCGCCGCCAGGAGCATATACAAGCACATCACCGCCACCGGCGGCCGTGGCAGCACTTGAGTAACAGTCAACCACATGAGAAAGTACCCTAGAAAGCACTGAACGGCGCCGGCCAACAGCACCACCCATGGCCCCCCACGGCCATCGCGGGCGGTGGTGGAGTAGAGGAGGCCGGAAAGGATGCCTGCGTTTGCACCCAAATCTTTGAAAACAGAAATTGTGTCGAGTGTGGATTGATCGTAGCCTTGGCTGGATTTTAAGACTGGGGAATAGATGCTGAAGGTGTAGAGGGAGCCACTGGTGCACTGGATCCATATGCTGGCTACTGTGGCTACCCATTTGCTCTTGATTCGGGATTTACGGCTTGGATTGTAATCTAAATCCATTTTTAAGGAGAAAATTTAAGATCTTTGTGGCAATTTGGATTGAGGGTTTTCTTGGATTAAGGTTATCGGAAGTTTGAGAATGATTAAATTAAATTGGGGTCTGTTTTCCCCTGGGGTACTCGAATGCGGTGAGTTCGTAGAAGCCCACGTGGCTTTTCCAATCACCCTTCATCAGATTGATTAGTTTGTTGAAATTCAGGCCATGTTTGGGAGGGATTAGATTTTTTTACATTAAATCAATTCTCATTTTCAAGTTTTCAACCATACATTTTTCAATAAAATATTATTTTCCATCATATCAATACTTTTTTCTTCATTTTCAACCACACATTTCCCATTATATCACTATTCAAAATCAATTCTTCCCCCAAAAATCTCTGCCAAACAAACTCTCAGTTTTCGCTCCCGGATGCCAACAATAATACAAATGTCTTTTAGCAATTATAAATTACAGCTGTTTGGTAAAAACGTTGAAATATGATATGCGTCTACGTGTAAAAATATTTTATTGAAAAAATGTATAGTTAAAAATAATTTCGAAAAAACATAATTAATTTTAAAAAATATAGACCAAATGAAAGCTAATTTTATCTTGGCTATTCAAATCTTGATACTCTCAAGATCACACATTTCCAAGCGGTTTACTACTTTTCAAGGTATATATGTCAAGGAAGAACGATCGAATCCAATCACCTTATCACCACATCATATTAGTGTTTACGTTTAGTCACACACAATCACCACTGTTGCCATATTGCTAGTGTCACTATGTCGAACTACTTGCCATGTAATCACCACATCATTGCCATGTCAACTGACCTCAATTTCAATTCTAAAAATTGTTAGAATTGTAAAGCTCCTCGATTCCCATAATAATGTTATGTCAACACACTCTCATTTCAATTCCCAAAACTCTTGAGGCTTTTTGTAGACGGGCAATGGGTCGATTTGACCAAACTCGATCCTTAGACACACGAGCTCGGTTCGATCATGTGGCTCGAAGATTGAGAATCAAAAATCGAAACTCCTTTTTTCGAACTTGGGATCGACTACTTTTAACATATATGGAGTTAAAATTGTACACGAATAAAATATTACATGAATATTTTTTTCTAAAAAGTTAAAAGAAAAAAAAACTAGCGAATTTAACATAAAAAACACTTACAAATTATGAAGTCAATTTTTGTAAATTTTTAGCGATTAATTTGTCCACTTTATCTTGGACCCGGAACTTTGCATTTCTAAGTCTATAAATACATTACACTCTATATACAAGATGCATACATGGAATATATTTTCACAAAGTTCGAAGAGTCACATAGAAGACGTCTTTGAACCAATTCTATATCAAGATATGAATTCAAATCGGGGTTTTTAGGTTGATCATTGACTTTAACAAATTTGCCTTTCAAAAAAATTTTACGGAGGCCACGAATGCAACAAATTTTTTAAACCAATAATCGACCTAAAAGGTATGGTTTGTACTCATGTTTAGAGGTACAATTGTTGCACTCACATTTGAAATAATATAGAAAAAAGTAGTGATCTTACCAAAAATCATCACCTGTTGAATTCCGAGCTTGATCACTGAGATGTTCACAAACAAGATCTTCCGGTACCTGAAACAAAGGCGTCGAGGTGTGTCCTCGTCGCTCCTCCGATGCTCAAGTCAGATAGGGAAGTTGAGAGAATATATGCTGAATGTATGTGTGTAAAAACGTACCTTGATAATGAATGAGAGTGCCATATTTATAGTGGTAAGTAGTGTAGTTCAAATAGGATTTATCTCCTTATTTTCAGGAGTTGGTATTGGAGTAGGAGTCCGAATTTACCATGTTTGAAGTGTTACCAAAGATGGGAATCTTTTATGATCTAGGATTCTTAGGTTGGGGGGGGGGGGGGTCCGTGTAGGATTAGGGATCTTCCTGAATGAGGACGGGCGATGCTTGGTTAAGGAACACGTTGGGTTTGCCCAAGCAAATATCCCGACCACTTGCATATCCCGAGGACAGTTATCAAGGTTCTTAGAGAGGACTTCAGAGATGGTCCTCGGGGTAGCTCGAGGAGCCAATGGGCTCGAGCACTAGGGACCCAATTTGGGAGATGGGGCATACCCCAGTCGTCGTGCTCGAGGTGTACCAGAAATGTCCTCATCAAGTAGAATAATAGAATTTATACTATAATTGGATAAAAATAACTCAAATAACTAAATAAGTAAATTTGGATATAGTAATATTTTAGATTGTACAATAAAAAGCTAATATGGAGGTTATAACAATTGTAATTGATAAGGCAAGAAAAAAAAAAGAAAAAGAAAAAAAGAAGAAGAAAAAGAAAAAGAAAAAGATGACCGATGACAACCAAACGGTCATATTTGTGACCGTTTGGTTGCTAGCCAATGGTAAAGAAAAAAAAATAATAATAATAAAATAAAAATTGTTGCCCATGAGCTCAAGACAAGTTGGCTCTTGGGTTAGAGCTCACGAGTCACTTCGCAATTTGACCAGCCAATTCACTCGACTTATAAAAAATAAATTGTGCTAGACTTGGTTCAAAATGAGCTCAAACTGTTTATGGATCAAGTCGGGATGAACCTGCAATCAGTTCAATACTTCAATCTCGTTCACTCCTATGTTTTCGTATGAATAAAGCTATATGTATCGGCCTTGGTTCACAAGTTTTACAAGGATTTAAAAAAAGTTGAAGTGTGAATGGTGAAAGAAAAAATAGATAGAAAAAAGGAGGGAAATGAAAATGAACAACCATTTGTTTTAAAGGAAAGCATATTTATAAATTCATTAAATTTCTTATATTTTTGTCTTAATTTTCGGGATCATTATAGGATGTAAAACGAAATCGAAATATTATATTTTTAATACCATTTCAAAGTGCTAATGATCTAGCTTTGGGAAATGTTAGATGTACACTTTGGTATGCTAGATGTACACTTTGGTGTGCATCTAGTTTGACAGTCCCCTCACATGGGGGTGGGCCCGCAATGTTAAAAATCACGAGTCCCACCCTCATGTGAGGGAGGTGTCAAATTGAGTGTATATCAAGCCTTAGTTAACAATGTACGAAATGATCAATCGTAACAAATGATATAGTACGTCAAAATAGGTTGTTTCAAACTAATATTTTAGAGAACTTTGACAATATTTTAATTTTAAAAAAATTTCGACGATTATACGCTAATCGAATCAATAAATTGCCTACATCATCTTAAAACTCATTTCGAAAACTACATCATAGACTTATCGAACGATCTAAATGAAGATTGAAAATAGTTAAACAAGCATCAAACAAGTGTGTTAAAAAGAGATGTATAACTCTTTTTTTTTCTTTAATTTTTTTCAATTATTAATATTTAGGGCCTGTTTGATGTCACATTTTTTCCAAGAATTGGTTTTCTACATTTGCCATCACGTAACCCCTTTTCTTGATTTTAGTTGAATTTCAATTCCCACCTTTCAAGTGGTTTTTGATTTTTCCATCTTTTTTTTTTTTTTTTTTGTAATAGAAACAAATTCTATCTCCAATTGTTAAAAAAAAAAAAAAAAATCTCTTTTATTGACAATTTTCATATAAAATAAAGTCAAACGAACACCAACAATTTTTTTTTTTTTTTTTGGCAATCCAAACAAATTATATCCCTAATTGTAAGAAATTATATTCCTTTAATTGACAATTTTGAAGAAAAATAAAGCCAAACAAACACCAAAAGATAGAAAATTTCAACATTTTTCAGGTGAAAAATTATATCAATCAAACACAATTAATTGACAATTCTCAGTAAAACAAGTTCTAGGCAATTCAATTCCCTACAATTCATTTTCTTTCCACCCAAATTCCATCTTTGAATCAAACGAGCCCTTATTATTTTTGTACCACAAATTTCTCAATATAATTCACATCATTTAATTAGAAAAATTTGCATGAGGTATGATGTAAAAAAAAAAAATCGGATGTAAAAAAACGTCATCTAAAATGTAATTTTTAATTTTTTTTTCCTAAATGATCGAGAGACGATATTTTACAGTAATGTAAAACATTAGACATTAATGTCAAAAGTGACATCATTTAAAAAATGTTAAAATTTTTTTAGGAAATTTCCTGAATGGCGTTAAAAAATTGGACAATTCTTGTGGTACATTATGGGATCCATAAGGGTCTACATAATGGACACTTTGCGGCCTACAATTGGTTGGAGTGCCGGTCCCACAAGCACTCCCACCAATTGTAGGCCACAATGTGTCCATTATGGATCCCTTTATAGATCCCATAATGTACCACAAGAATTTTCCTAAAAAATTTATTAGGGAATTTATTTTAAAAAAATATTTTTAAGATGATCAAGAGGAAAAAGTAACATTAATGTTAAAAAAAAATTCCTAAAAATGATCGAAATTTTTTCTAGGAATTTTTGGGATGTAAAAATAATTGAGAGGAAAAAGTAGGATAACAATTCATACCCCATATAAAGTAAAAAAAAAAATTATTAGGAAATTTTACATCCGATTTTTTTACACTATATCCCATATAAAATTTTCTAATAAAATGATGTAAATTATTTTTGAGAAATTTGTAGCTCAAAAATAATAAACATTAATAAAAAATTGAAAATTTTAAACAAAAGACGAGTTATACACCTCTTTCTAACACACACATTTGACGCACGTTTAACTATTTTTTATGTTCATTTATATCATTCGTACATCTATGATGCAACACTCGAAACGAGTTTTGAGATAACTTAGCGATTTATTGATTTGGCCAGTGTACGATCGTTGAACTATTTTTAAAGTTAACATGTTATCGAATTTCGCGAAATACTAGTTTAGAACTATCTATTTTGACGCATTGTATCATTTGCTACGATTAATCGTTTCATGCGTCGTTAACAATGTGAAAAATTAGACCGTAAATACTTCGAAATGGTATTGAAAATATAAAATTTCACCTTCGTTTGACGTCCCATAAAAATCTCAAAAATTGAGACAAAAAACAATAAAAAAATTTAGTGAATTTATACACTTTTTTTTTTTTTTTCATTTTCATTCTCTCCCTCTTGTTTTCCTTTTGAATTGTGCTATGGGTACATCACCCCTTACACAAGGGGTGACATAATGCACAAGGAGCGCCTCCTTGTGCATTATGTCACCCCTTGTGTAAGGGGTAGGTGATGTACCCAGCGCTCCTTGTGCATTATGTCACCCCTTGTGTAAGGGGTGATGTACCCATAGCAAGACTCTTTTCTTTTAAACAAGTGTCATACCTTGTACAGCCCCTGTAAAGCAAACCCTGTACGTATAGCATAATTGGACTGTTCTCGTAAACAGTGAAATGAACAAAACAAAATATAAAATACAAATTTCCTATAATGTCAAGCTCAATGAAAGATTTAAAAACAGAAGAACACGTGTCAACACATGATTTGACGATTTAAAAAAAGTGCAATCTCCAATCAGTTGTTGCCACCCCATCTTGTCACCAAATTTCACGTCAATCACCTTGTTCAAGCAACATCATTGTGTAAAATAATATAAGAAAGATTGTAGGTTGGCTCGGACGTGCACATTCGAAACGTAAAATGCGCATTCTGTCCAATAATATTATTATTAAGTTGACTAGACGTCCTCCATTAAATTCTTACAGACGGTCAATAATTAATTATTGTTTTTACTAGCAATAATGGAGTTATTTGGTATAATTAACTTGCATTCTGACCGCTAAAATCAAATCAATTATACGTAGCAGATGAGCTGCTCAGCTTATTTAAGTAATAATAATAATATATAAAGAGTAATGCTAGAGGGCGCACGTGTAGGCTCAAGGAGACCACTTGCCATGCTTGAGCAAGCCACGTGCACATGACATGACATCCGGCATCACGTGCGGACAAAATCTACGGACGGCATGAATTGAACCTCCATTTCCTTTGTTCTTTACCAACATGATTTGCATGCATCACTCAGCACTCAAGCTCTTCCATGCAAAAATAAATTTAGCAAAATTTATAAATTATTTGTAAAATGATGAATTTTTTTTGTTCAACCACACATTTCAATAAACTCACAAATACTATTCATCTATAATTTGTATTGTTGGTTTTCCTTCCATTAATTCAGATTTTGTTACAAAATTGGTAAAATGGTCCATAATGAATTACATTATCCCTTAAAATAGGTCGGACAGAGGTGAAACCTCATTTAGGTAATTGTCGTCGTTGTAAGAAAATATCATCGTTATTGATTTTATTAGATGATGTCATCACTTCTCTCACTCATTATTGATCAATCAGAAGCCTACAATGATGAGTTCATTACAGTCTCTTTTAGTGCAATGATGACCTGGAAAATCGAACTTTTCATCTACTCAAATTCATAAAATAGGATATAATGGCATGCACATTAAGGGAAAAACAATGTAGACGATGTGATGTTGGACGACCAAACTACTTGATCGGAGGCTATAAGTTAGCCCCTGTTTGCCCCCCATTAATTTAAATTTTTGGGGGGTAGATAATTTTTAGAATAGTGATTGATGGGAGATGTGTGGTTGAAAAGTTTTTGATTTGTGTGTATTATTATTTTATTTGATGAATGGATGGTTGAGATGAAGAGAGATAAAAAATTAATGTAATGGAATGTGATATAATGGGGGGCAAACAAGGGCTTAATGCATAATGGTTCCTTCAAGGATCTGACTCAAGGTCTTTCAATATACTTTCAAAAAGAGTTGCAATGAATATCATTTACTTCATTTTTACTATTCATGTTGGTGACATCCTACAAATCACCCATTAAGTTAATCAAAATTGACTTCGTCATTTTTGAACGTTAACAGTTTAGCACTAGAAGAAATGCCTTGTAGAAATAGCTCACATCTCCCTTAAAAATTTTCAATACGTAACCTACATAAATACAATCATGATTCGCAGTTAGAACTCCAAAAATCATTCCCGTACAAATCCCCACGAACCAACATCCCACGAAATTTCCTAAGGAGAAATGAATATGTTGAGGGTGGCAGCTCTCAACTTACTACCATGAAGGAAGCCATAAAGCGTCTAACTAACGCTATATAAAGAATAGAGCAAAAGTAGGCCACTATTGCCCCATGGGTTGAAATTACAGTGAAACCCCTTGCGAGAGAAAGAATTAGGCGACCTCCAATCTGAAAAAGTTTACACATCTCAGGAAGAGAGTTCCAAAAGTAAAACTGTTAAAGTAAGGAATTATCTCCACCAGCGAAACAAACAACCAAGAAGACAAGAAGCGTTTTTGACAAACTAGGTACACAACATTCACTAATGCCCAAAAGAGAACAACTTAGCCTTGACAAAAAGAACCCATAAAAAGAAAAAAGTGATGAGCCAAAAATAAGTCAACTGAAGAAACGAATAGCTGACTTGGAGGCTAGAAACAAGGGATGATGGAGGAATACTTCACCAATCGCTTCCTTCTTTTTATGGAGGACATACAAGCTAAACCCTTGTCTAATAAACTAAAGATGCCCCAACTTGTTGGATATGAAGGAAAGGGTAGTCTTCTCAGTCACTTGGATAAGTACACGTCGTGGAAGAAGCTGCAGGGAGCTAGCGCTTTCATAATGTCCAAGGCTTTTCCCTTGACCCTAGGAGATAAAATATAAAGATGGTTTAGAAAGTTACCTCAGAGATCAATTAAGAACTAGACAGACTTTACAGCTGCATAATCATTCATGGCCTAGTTTATGAGTTCTAGTGCCCAAAAAACGATTAGTAAGTATAAAACAAGAGCGAAGTGAATCTCTAAAAAATTAACTTAATGGGTACAACAAACAAACCATGGTGGTAGAAAAATCATGGCAGCGCTATTTGGGTTAAGGCTTAGGACAAGGGTCCGGTGATCTGTACATAAAGATAGGCCTAAGTGAAAGCCCAAGATTAGCTAATCAAGAGGGGAGTGAATTGGTTATTAAAATTTTTTCGTTAACAACTCAAAATTTTAATAACAATAAACACACAAATGATAATGAATAATCTAAACACAAGTAAGCACATAAATGAAGTAATGTAAATTTGCACAAGGTAGAAGCGTTAAGTAAAAGAGATAGAGAGAGCAAACGATATGATATGGAGGTTCGATCCAATACAATGATCTACGTCCCCCGTTACCAAGCTCTCCGGCACGAGCCCTTTTTCACTATGTTGATTGACTTATGGAGCAATCCAACAATTTACAACACTTTCGGTAACTTACAAACAAGGAGCACCGAGTCTTTTACAATGTTGAGTTTTACGGGACCTCAACACGACCCAACTATTGAGCTTTTCGGAACTTCAATATGACTCTCGATTCAAAAGAGCTTTACAAGTGAAAATCTTCTCTTCTTATCTAATAATAGATTCGAAGATGAGTACAAGAAGAGAAGAAAGCAAACACTTCAATAGATGACAGATAGTATAGTTTAAAGTGTTTAGGTTGAAAAAACTTTTAATAAAGATTTTCACAAAGTTTAATCGCTTCAAAGTTTTTCAAGAGTTTGATACTTTTTGATCTTCTAGGGATAAAAAAATAAGGTTGTGAGATCAATAAAAGTCCCACTTTAATACTCAAGAAAAAGTTGTTGCAAGTGAAAAGTGAGTTGGGTATTTATAGCACTCAAATCGGCCAAAACTCTGTCCATCCGGACAAGGAATCCGGACGTCCAGATCGTGTAGTCAGCTAGCCGTTTGAAGATGTCAGAACGGTAAAAAAAGCGACCATTGGGGGTCATCCGGACGTCCGGATGGGCATTTTGCCCCCGGACGTTTTCTTACTTGATTTTTCGTTTGATGCAATTTCTTGAAGTACTTTCTCACGTATTATTTTTAAGGTAAGTGACTCGATAAAGATTTTATGCAATCATTTGATTTTGAAAATGATTTTTCTTATGCATAAAAATTCACTTTGAGCTCTTAGTGATTAATTGCCAAGTGTTGAAGCATTATACCTTTAAATGAGTATGAAACATTTAAGTACTATGTTTTGAACATCTTGGCGTGCATTGCTTGATCGTTCATCGACTTTTGTCTCGATTATTTTTTAGGCGACTTTTCGCTGGTTTGAATATTGTTCTTCATACCATCTATTTGCGAATGTGTTTCTATGTCGATCTTCGTGCGCAAATTACTTGACCTCGAATTTCATCTTATTGACTCTATGCAATAATCATTATTGACACTCGAAATCAATTTGTTAGGGATAAAAACAATTTGTTTGTGATAAATCAAAACAAGACGTCAACCATATGTCAACACTAAGACCTGAAATTCTAAGGACATGCTCTCAAGCAGTTTAAGTTAATGTTGCAAGTGCTGCAATACTTAGTAAAAAATCCTAAAAATGTATTTGAAGGACCTATTTTCTAACAGGTCCCACTAATTTAAACGTTATAAACTACCAGCATAAATACGAAAATTGAGAAAAAGTTGGTCATTCCATTCAAAATGTCTTTGCTTGTTTGGATGCCTTACATCCCAACATCATTCTACTAGGATATGTTTGCAAAATCAAATATGAAGCCCTTCTAATAAAAAAAGGGAGTTTGAGGCAAATAAAGAAGAAAATTCAGCTACAGGATAAGGTAACGAATTTATCGAAAAAGAAGGCGAAGTCTTAGTAGGGAAAGAAGATGGCTGTCTTGCAGGAGGAAGTGATGATGATCTTGCAAAAAAATGAGGCGATGAACTTGCAGGATGAGGAACGTGTAACAACCCGAGTCCCACTTAACGAGCTGTCCTAGCCGTTAGCTCGACGACGTACTGTCCCCACTGTACCAATATGGGTCCTTTCAGCATGCTTTATCTTCACTCGCACACTCCCCAAGAAAACTTCTCAAGGGGTTACCCATCATAGAATTATTTCAAGCTAAGCACGCTTAACTGTAGAGTTTCTAACGATGGACTTCCGAAAAAAGAAGGTGTACTTTGTTGGTATGAGTAGTACCTATCAAATATTTTTAAACTTTCCTACTCTGGGTATTACAATCATCCCCCGTTAGATTTGCGATATCCTCGTCGCGCTTGATCCATCTGAGGATCCATTGCCACGTTGGGATTCTAGAGGTTGCTCCTACGGGTTCAAGAGGTGGCTCCCGCCCTATGGCGTAGCACTTTGTTCCGCATAACACTTAGTTCCCTGATTTTCGACTGACAACCGGGCTCTGATACCATTTGTAATGACCCGAGTCTCACTTAACAGGCTGTCCCAACCGTTAGATCGACGACGTACTGTCTCCACTGTACCAATATGGGTATTTTCAGTATACTTTATCCTCACTCGCACACTCCCCAAGAAAACTTCCCAAAGGGTCACCCATCATAGAATTGCTCCAAGCCAGCACGCTTAACTGTAGAGTTTCTAACGATGGACTTCCGGAAAAAGAAGGTGTACATTGTTGGTATGAGTAGTAACTATCAAATCTTTTTAAACTTTCATGGTCTGGGTATTACAGAACGAGTGGACTCAAGGAAAAGAGGGCACTGAAGAGGTTAGAATCAGTTATCAAACTGTTGCAGGACCTCTTATTAGACTCCAATGCCTTGGCCGCATTAGCTATCCACCTTGTCCACAATAATGGTGCTAAAAATCAGGAACATCAAGTAACTAACCCAGCAAAAAACTATATAAATAAAAAGTATTTACAAATTTTGTGATACTGGACCGAGGCAATGTCATCCATATTCACCTCAGCTAGATTAAATTGTCAATCCCCCAATGTAAAATAAGTCTTCTTTCTAGTTCTTCACAAAAGATGGAAATCCCAATACTATGGATCATCCCATCCTAGCCTTAAGACTAGTATAATACCACATCGAATTCTTAATGTTCTCTTTGAAAATAGACAAAGAATTAAACTGGTCCACAGAAAGATCGAGGAAGTCCAATTTGTGTCAAAGTAGTAGGCAAGCATACAACTACCTCCATCCATTAGGACAAAGTTGTGTGGGAACATTCCTTAGGAAGACGAAACTTCCTAATGACGTGGGAAAATGAGAGCCTCAAGCTAGCATAAAGAATAGTCGGCTTTAAAGTAACGCAACTCTTTGGAGTGTCGCAAGCACGATTATCATCCACTGGCATAAACACCTCAACTGAACTAGGGATACTATAGTCTTTTCTCCACCTCTCTAATTTTTCCCACAGTGGCCGTAGATCTTATCTTAGCATACTCCCATTCTTCTTTTTAAGGTTCAGCTACACCCTCACTCTCATCTCTCAAACCTTCTATCCTAACAAGGTTGGGCACTAGCGAAGGGAAATAAGTAGTAGCATGATGGGCCATGGCTAAATGAATGGGGTTAATAATTTCGCGAACTTTGGAATTGGAAAATGTGACGGGAGAAGAGTTAGAAGAGGAAACGAGAGAAGAACTTATAGCTTTCTCTTGGTTATTTCCGCAAGAATGGACTATTGAATCATCTGAACTCATTTTATAAGGAAAAGAAAAAGGTAAAGTGTGGGAACAGAAAAGTACATGGGATAGGTCGACCACAAGCAGACTTTTAAGTAATGGGTTGGAGTGGAGAAAAGCCTTGAGAATAATAAGTGATAAACCAAGGTGTCCACACCTTCTTTTATAAAGGAAAAAAGAGACAAATAGACACATCCTTAGAATCGTTGTATTTCCATAAGGCGGGAAATTCCAAAAGTCTCCACTCAAAATAAATAACTTTCCATTAAGCTATTACTTGAATTTTTAGTAACCATCCCTTAATGCCCACCATGTGTTGTGTAACTACGCAACACATGAACTTGATCGCAACCTATCAAATCTACGCCTTGAACTGTCATCCCAGGAACATCTTATCAACAGATATGCAGATCTGAAAATGACATCACTTGGGATAAAGGCCATATTTTTTATCAAAGAGGTGAAAAGCCTGGTCTTTGGGAGACAATTGTTGGTGATCCTTCCATTAATCGGGGTTTTGTTACAAAATTTGTAAAAAGGGTCCATAAAGAAATACATTATCCCTTAAAACAGGTCGGACCGAGGTTAAACCTCAATTCGGTAATTGTCGCTGTTATTAGAAGGCGTCGTCATTATTAATTTGACTAGATGACATTATCACCTCTCTTATGACCTATCTCAAGAGGACACATGGCAAAGGACGATGGAATCACCTCATGACTAATCAATAAAAGTCATAAGATGAGTTCACCAGTCATCTTTAAGTGCAATGATGACCTAGGAAAACCGACCTCTTCATCCACTCAAATCACAAACAGGATAAATACTGTAGACGATGTGATGTTGGATGACAAAGCTACTCGATTGGATGGTATAAATCGATGCATAATTGTCCCCTCACGGATTAGACTCAGTAGGCTGTCAATATACATTCTAAAAGAGTTGAAATGAATACCGTTTACTTCGTTTTTACTATTCCAGTTAATGACCTCTTACGAATCACCCATTAAGTAGATCAAAACTGATATTGTCATTTTGAACATCAACATATACCTATTTATAAATTAAATCGTTTATAATTCTTTCTAAATGGAGATCACAAAATTGTTGTTATCTACTGTCATCATATATATAGTACATAATACACACACAAACATATATGCTAATGTTTGGCTAATGTTTTATGAACTGCTTATAAAATATCAAATTACTTTTATTCATATATTTTGTGAGGTTCACAAGTACTGTTCATTTATTTTTATTAATTTCTACCAATTTATAATTTAAATTGTTATTTACACTTCTCAAACAAGATTTATATCATCTATTGACTATCATGGAAATGAATTGACAAGTTAAAGATGAGGCAAGTGCAAATGGACTAAACATCCTCGATATTGCTGAAAAGTTATCTCGTCTTTTTCTTCTTTGCGTAGCTTTTGATTTTGAATGAAGACTCTGCAAACAATTTGATGAAAGTACACTTAGAGGGTGTTTGGTGGATATTAAAATTTGATTTTTAGTAGATTGTGATAGAAGTTTTTGAAATGTGTGATTGAAAAGTTGTGGGACCCATGAAAGATGTGATTAATTTGATTGTTTGATTTGGATTTGGATTAAAATCAAATTTTAATCCGGACCAAACAATGGGCTAATAACTATTCGATGCTTAAGGTCGACACATCTGGATAAATGCATGTATTAACATTAGCATGATAAATACAATATTTTTCATGCATCTATAATTATCTTTTACTTATATTTCGAAAAAAGGAAAAACAAAATATTTCACTTCTCTCTTCAAAAGGAGGCTCGAACTTAGTCATTGGCCTGAAAAGACTTCGATGTTACCAGTTGGATGTAAATCTTCACCTCTTCGTACCTCCACCCTATTGAGAGTGGGATCTAAAATATGTGATTGGGATGTATGATTTCTTAAAGAAACTACAGGCACATTTGAAGAAATTGAAGGCACACATGATATGGTTCAATTTTTTTTTTTTTTTTTGTGAATTAGTCTATTGTTTTACCTTAGTCTAGAAAAATTGTTCATATATCTATGTTGATATAGAATATCTCAAGATTTTACGTCAAATCTTTGTGCAATGCAATAATTACGCGGGGTACTTGTTAAAACGACCCAGTCAAAGGACCCTAATTCCACTTTGACTTTTCCAATAGACAATAATACCAAAATGACCCATTTGCTATAAAAAGACAAAAACACCCTTAAATGACAAAAACAATTACAAAACTTGTTTGTGTTAAAAAGACAATATTACCCTTTTAGTTAACAAATAAAAATCAAACGTTCCCTATTCAAAATTACAAAATGCTGCTTTCAAAGCAGGATAAAAACTCTCTTGTCTTCTTGACTCGAAAATCTCAAAAATATCGATAGGCTGAAGAAAAAATTGTTTTTGGTCCATACTTCGATTCGGTAAAGTATATTTACATATGTTTAACTTTGTTTTCGTTAAATGTGCATACGTTTTTACTCGATAAATTAAGATCGATATAGGTGTTAGACAGATCTAACTATTTTAGCAAATGTATAATTTTTTTTCAGCATAAAAGAAAAAAATTCATCTGCATAATGTTTTTCGATTCTATTTACAAATTTCGGCTGTAAAAGTAACGTTAAATTGTCGGCTGTGAAGATAATGGGTAACCAGCAGGAGCGACAATCTAACGGCTATTTTGGTGTTAACGACCGAAAAATAAGCCGGACAAACTTTATTTGATTAGCTGAAGTATTCGGCTGATAACGACGAACATTTAAGTTTTGGACTATTAGTGCTGTTAACAGGCGAACAGCCTATTTTTTGGCAACAAACGTGAAAATAGAGCTGTGCGACCCTAAAAGGTACATTCACATATTTTTGGGCACATTTAACGACCTAAAACAGCCCCTAAAAAACATTAATTAGACCCAAAATTTCATTTTAACAGCTTATTTTTAAGGCTGTTATGACCTAAAATAGAAATTTGTTTTTAGGCGTGCGGCTTGAAAAGAAGTTAACAGACCAAAAAATAGGCTGTTAACTTGACCCAAAAAATGGTATTATGACCTAAAAAATAGGTTGTTAACGACCCGAAAAATAACATTGCGACCTAAAAATAGGTGTTAACGGTCTAAAAATAAGAATTTATTAACGAGGTTATTTTTGGTCTGCATTATGACTTAATTTTAAATTTGTTAGTTGATTTTTCGGCTCTTTTTTTTTGTAATAATTTTTGTTCGGACTGTAAGTCGATTTTTTTTTGAATATTCCGTTTAATTTTCTTTGTTTCTATGCCTGACAGATATGATTATACTCCTGGTTTGTCATTTTGGTGATTTTGAATTGAATGAAAATAATCGATGGGAATGGAAATGGACGAACAATATAAAAGGTAGTATGGCAACACATATAACGAGAGACTACATCGTACAAGGAGTTGTCGTGATATCTCTGAGAACAAGTTGAACGTCGATGAATCTCGATACAATATGGTATTGAGATATCAATTCAGAGAGAATTTGCCATATTCAATTCCACCTTTAAAGGTTACATCTGATATTGAAGTGAATTATCTGTTTGAGTTGAACAAAACGCAAGTGACACCAATTTATGTGAGTTTAGTGATGAAGGATGACGCGGAAGGTAGAAATGAACATTTGGATGGAGCCGATAATAATGCAAATGATTTTTGGGATACAGTGGAGATAGCTCGCGAGGATGACGCTAATATTCCCGAGACAATTGTTCCCCATCGTGACATCACCGCGACGCACATAATTCAATCGGTAGCTCAGCACAGCGATAATGTAAATGAATTTACAAATGAGGATTTAATTGCTTTATCTCGTCAGAGACATGAGCTTGGTGGGAGCTCAGGGGCCGGAACGAGCGGACCTTCATCTAATTCTTCACGCGTGGTTCCCGATGATGAAGATTTGCATATTGAGCAACTGTTTGAAACGAAGAAATATTTGCAGGAAGCTTTGCACAAGCTAACATTGAAATTCAATTTTAAGTTCAAGGTAAAGAAATCAACCAAATCCTTGTTGACAATTGCTTGCATCGATGACAGTTGCCGTTGGTCTTTGCGAGCGACTAAGATGGATACGAATGAGTCATTTGTAGTTCGCAAGTATACACGGGAACATACTTGCGAATTGGGGATTCGTCAAAACAATCACAGACAAGCTCGATCATGGTTTATTGGTCGACAGATAATGCATAAGTATCAGGACCCACGGACGATCTACAGACCAGGAGCATCATTAATGATGTTCGACGAGATCACGGAGTGGTCATGAGCTACCATACGGCTTGGAAGGCCAAAGAATGCGCGTTTGAGGATCTAATGGGCTCGCCCGAAGAGAGTTATGCTAAATTGGCCAGGTACTGCCATAATTTGGCGACAACTAATTAGGGGTGGGCAAAAACCGAACCAACCCGACGAACCCAACCGACCCAAACCAACCCGATCGATTTGGGTCGGTTTTTTTCCATTTTTTTTCTCAGGTTGGGTTCTGGCAAAGCTTAGTGGGTCGGGTTGGGTCGGGTTGTGGGTTAATGCATCCAACCCGACCAAACCCGAATTGACCAAGTCATAAAAAAAAAAAGGGCCATTTTTTTCAAACATATTTCAACTAAACCTCTTATGACACTTCCAACATTTCCCCCACAATATAAATCAAAAGCGCCGACTTCCTAATTCTCTCTTTCCTTCTCCTTTCTTCATATTTTGCCCCCCATTTTTTTTCTCCTTTTCGGTTTGCATCGGCGATTCAACCTTCAATTCTTTTCCCAAGGTAAATTACCAAGTTTGCATATTTTTTTTTCCGACTTATTACTAAGATTCAGCCCTCATTTTGCAGACCTTTTTGTACAAACTTATTTAATAGATCATTGAGCATGACCAAGAAACATATTTAACCTTTCATTTCTTCATTTTCACTACTTTATTTAGTGGCTACTCGTTTATTTCCATATATTCATTTATTTCTTTTAGATTCTCGTTTTAGTTTTGATTTTCTTGTTGAAAATTTGAATTGAGACATGAGCTGAAACATTGTAATTTAGAACTAGTTAATGGAAATCATCGATACAAACCGACCAACCCAACCCAACCCGATCGACACATAATTGGGTTGGATTGGGTTGGGTTTCAACATTTACATGGGTTGGGTTGGGTTGGATTTCGAACAAACCGATAATGTTGGGTTGGTTTTGGGTTGGGGCAAAAATCGACCCAACCCAACCCACGCCCACCCCTACAACTAATCACGGTTCCACTTTTTCCATTGAGACGGAGGGCAAGAATTGCTTTAAGTATTTTTTCATGGCACTTGGACAATGCACTAGAGGATTTAAAAATGCGATGCGACCCGTAATTTTAGTCGACGGTTCAACTCTGAAATCGAGATATGGTGGAAAACTGATTATTGCTACATGTCAAGATCCCAACATCCAAATTTACCCACTTGCATTCGGCGTAGTCGACAGTGAGAATGATCTGTCAATGCGTTGGTTCTTTACGAAGCTCAGGGAAGTGATCGGCGAAGTCGAGGATCTTGCCTTCGTAACTGATCGGGGTCAGTCTCTAATAAATGCTATCGCCGAAGTTTTCCCAAGGCACATCATGGCTCTGCATGTGGCACATACGGGGGTAATCTGAAGACTAGATACGGGGGCCAAGGCATTGTTTCATTGTTCGGGAGAAGGCGGCCGAAGCTTACGGTGTCGAGGAATGTAATAAGTTTATGGTTGAGATAGGAAATAAGTCGTTCCGGCATGGGATTATCTTACAAAAATGGGGATAGAACATTGGGCGCGATCACGCTTTCCGGGGACGTCGGTACAACTTGATGACGTCGAACAATGTGGAATCTCTGAATGCTGCCCCATTCAAGAAGGATCGAGAGTTGCCAATTCTTGCAATGATTGAGAACATCCGTACCAGCTGCGGCGGTGGTTTCATGAACGACGTACGGAATCGCATGAGCCTCGGCGACTAGCCCGGCTCGAGAGGATAAAGCATTCAAGGCGAGCGAGAGGATGCGAGGAGGTTGATTGTGGAACCGCTAGACGAGTCCCGTTTCTCCGTACGCGTGCACGTCATGTGGCATACATTGTGGACTGACCGACAACACATGTATGCACAGTGCTCGATTTCGGTTGGAGAGTTTTCCATGAGAGCATGCGATCGCGGTAGCTTTAAACGAGAGGCTTTGCGGCGAGAACATTATGTTCTCCTTATTATACGGTATTGAATCGGAGGCTGCGTATCTTGAGGCGTATTTCCCCGAAACGAATACGAGTGGGAAGTTCGACAACATTCTCCAGCTTAATAGTTTGTCCCCACCAATAATTGAACCGCGTGGCCACAGGCGTCCACGAACTTCTAGAATACCCTCTCTTGGAGAGTTTCCTCGACCATGACGTTGCGACGAGATGTAAAGCGATCGGCCACACTATAAAACTTGTACAGTGATTCCTGCATGACAATTAGTGTAGTATGTAATGGTATTGCTGTTTAACAAACAATATTTGGATACTGATCGTTGCGCAACTTTATTTGCTAATTCGATAAATTATATAAATCATACACAAATAAACGAACACAATTAAATGTACAATATTACAAGTATAAATAAATGATATTTACAAGTACAAATAAATGAATCAAAAAATAAATGTACAACGTTTACGGTCTGCTTTCAATTCGTACAAATCAGCCGCTAATTTATTCCTCCAAATTTGTATCCATGACTGGTTGATTCCATCAACCTTATGTCCTTGCAAAAATGCCGCAATCGCCCCTATAAATTGAATAATAAACGTGTTAGTTCAAAAACGTGTTAGATAAAAACTAAATTTCGAATTTAAAAACAAAATACTTACGATCGCGATTGTCTACATTGTCGTACGATCTCGTACGATGGCTTCTTTGTTATTAACAATAACACTCGCTCGGGCGACCATCAGCGAACGATCCTTGCAATCGGCTCCAAAGCGCTCGGTGGCCTACGTATCGGACATGAATGGTCGGAGTCGTACACATACATCGTGGAGTCAGGCAAAAAACAATCTCCACGGCAATGGTATGATGATTCACGATCACGGAACATATATATGTGTGCAAGCCTCCCATGCCTTTCCCAGAGAGTTGGTAGCATCCCAACGACCCATTCGGCCATATATTCGGGAAGCACGTACTCACTACCAATGCGTTGCAGCGACGATGCTCAATGAAGTTAACGGTACCAAAAAACTCGATGCTCGGTATGAGTCGGCCGGGCATGTCGAATGATCGCGGATATCGTCGAGCTCGATCTCGTAACAACTCCATGGCGGATCGATATCTTTGCATCATGGGGGGGGAGGGGTTATTTAATTTCATAAAATTAAAAATAAGGTTTACAACATAAACGACAATATGATTATTTTACTTACATCGTCGGCGGAGCCGCGTTCCCGAAGTGGTGATGTCGTGAAACCATTTATAAGCATCTTTGATCGTCCTCCCCCCGACGATGCGGCTATGTCTGAAAAAAATAAGACAAATGTTAAAAAAGATATATGAGTTAGCATAACATTCTTTATTGATAGAAATTTTAAAATACTTACCCCGGCTTCATTATCCTCCACTCCGTCTCGAACGCTTTCCACTTGGCTGCGTCCACCTCCCGAAATAGATTGGGGTACGTTCCATCGATGAACGTCCTCCTCTTTGCCTCAGCTGTGTAGGGAGAAACGACGTACTGGGAAGGCAACCTGACCCTCTTGCCGACCACCCCCTCCGGTGTCGGCGAGCATGCCTTTTCCCGGCAAAGTGTATGCTCGTCGTCTACCGCACGACCTCATCCCAGGGGCGACACTCCTCAGTGCCTCCATCAGGGGCCACCCCCACTGTCCTACCACCCTCCGGGCTCTCCACCACCACGACCTCCTCAGGACACCCCCTCCGTCCTACTAGCATCCGGGGCCACATCCTGCGGGGCTGCCTCGTCCTCAGCTCTCAGGGATAAAATAAATGAAGCCAACGTAGCATCATCCGCCCAGAAATGACCCCCACCGTCACCCCCTCCGTCACCCCTTCCAATACCTCTTATTTCACCTCGAAGGGCTGCAATCTCATCCTGAACATCTCCCACCTGGCGACGGAGAATTCCAACGTCATTAGCTAAATCATCGACCCGTCCCCTAAACTGCGTGCCGTCTCTCCAATCTCTGTCCCCGAACTCGCGTGCCGTCTCTCCAATCTGTCCCCCTAAACTCACGTGCCGTCTCTCGATACATTCCGCCACTCTCGGCGCATCTCGTCCATCGACCCGCTATAAATGCGCTCGGGCGGTCATACAGATCAGTGGACGGTGGAAAATGTGACCTGATCGGAGGCGGTGATGCCCATGCCAGCGGTGACGACATCGGAGGCGATGAGGCCCTCAATTGTGACGGCGGTTGCGGTGAGGCCCCCGGGCGAGGCGGTGATTCTCTCCGAGGTGACAGTGATGCCCTCGGTCGAGGCGGTGATGCCCTCGGAGGAGACGGTGATGCCCTCGGTCGAGGTGAGCTGTAATCTATTGGACTGCGCTCCTACACAAATTCAAACATTAAAAATAGTTATATTTAATGAAAATTGGCTAATGGATTCAAAAATAGTTATATTTAATAAAAAAATTATACTCAATTTACGTACCTCATCCCGATTTAGTTCGTCATGCGGAGCGGCCAATTCACGCACATATCCACGACCCTCCTCCTCCATCGATGGCATCAACTCCGTTATGACTTGAAGCTGGCATACCAACATTTCGACTAGTTAATGATCAAGTCATCGTATTTTGGAGCTATTTATCTAACCGATTCACGATCACGTCATCATATTATCTAACACGAGGGTCGTCGAAAAGAGCGATAGCTTCTTGCTAGTCGGACATCCCTGCTGCTCGGGATACTACTTGATGATGCATCCAGGGCGCGTGTCTCCCCTCGCCTCGCAAGCCGTTGGTACCTAGGAGGGGCAGTCTCATACGCCCAAATACGCAATACGTACAATTATTATATTTATATAATAACAATTTTTTTATAGTAAATTATGTTAAACATTTACTGCGACAAGGGGGGCAATCAAATACGCATCGTATTTACGCATGGTCCCACCGGCTTCGAGTGTGTTACGAGTGAAGACGTGCACCGTGTCCTCAAAACATCTCCGGCCCCATGGATATGTGTTGAACACATCAAGATCGTCGACGATCTGTAAATGTAATAGGTCGATTCCAGTCCTCCGATGGTGACATCAAAACACGCTCTCAAGGATGTAGACCAAGCCGAACTTCGATGCATCCCGAACATATGGTCACACCGCGTGATTGCGTCCATCATATCCGATAGCGGGATGACCACTGTCCCCCAAAGTATGTGTCGTGTAGTACGCACTCTGCGAGTATCGGCACGAAGGCGCATCATCCTGCAATCTCCAATCCAGTGATGAGAGCAAAATCGAACATGGAGAAACTGGCGACCTAGCCCCGAGGTCGAAGTGGAAGGCATCGTCGTCGACTAGACTACGAAACCGACACAGTAGGGCATCGATGATCTGCCTCGAAAACTGTACATCTCTCAACTCGTACAAATGCCAAAACGAACGTCGAAGCATATGCGCATCTTTGCTCATCCAACAACTCCAACAATTTATTATATGCTTACGAGTTATTCGGGTAGCCTTGCCCGGCATCTGTCTCAATGTCAGCTCTAAATGATACTCCATGCTGAAAAAAAAGAAAAAAACTCATTACACATCTGCACTTCAAACATAAGATAATGAAGATCATCTAGCATAATCTCAGAAAATTAAATTAACCGAATTGTAACAAGTACACAAAACAAATAATTAAATTAAAAAATAAAAGGAAATAAGAATTTGCTAATTCTATCAGTAATTATCAAATTCAATTTTATTATTTAATTATATAAATTTTTTCAATTACTACAATTATTAATCAAATTTAACGGAAAAAATTAGAAGTTGCTAATATGTTAAAATACAAAATTTAATAATTAAAATGATTTATTTAATGATATTAGGAATTATCAAATTAAAATCAATTATTTAATTTTATAAATTTTTATTTCATATTCGATTTTTTCAATTATTAATAAAATGTAACGGAAAAAATAAGAAATTACTTATATGTTAAAATATAAAATTTCATAATTAAAATGATTTATTTAATGATATTAGGAATTATCAAATTAAAATTAATTATTTAATTCTATAAATTTTTATTTCATATTCGATTTTTTCAATTATTAATAAAATGTAACGGAAAAAATAAGAAATTACTTATATGTTAAAATATAAAATTTCATAATGAAAATGATTTATTTAATGATTTTAGGAATTATCAAATTAAAATTAATTATTTAATTCTATAAATTTTTATTTCATATTCGATTTTTTCAATTATTAATAAAATGTAACGGATAAAAAAAATAAGAAATTACTAATATATTAAAATATAAAATTTAATAATTAAAATGATTTATTTAATGATATTAGGAATTATCAAATTAAAATTAATTATTTAATTCTATAAATTTTTATTTCATATTCGATTTTTTCAATTATTAATAAAATGTAACGGAAAAAATAAGAAATTACTTATATGTTAAATATAAAATTTAATAATTAAAATGATTTATTTAATGATATTAGGAATTATCAAATTAAAATTAATTATTTAATTCTATAAATTTTTATTTCATATTCGATTTTTTTAATTATTAATAAAATGTAACGGAAAAAATAAGAAATTACTAATATGTTAAAATATAAATTTTAATAATTAAAATGATTTATTTAATAATATTAGTAATTATCAAATTAAAATTAATTATTTAATTCTACAAATTTTTTTTCGATTATGTCAAATATTTAATTCTATAAATATTATTTAATGTTCGATTTCTTAAATTAAGTACAATATTTAATTATATAAATATTTATTTAATATTCAATTACATAAATCATTTATGTAATTATATTAATTTTAATGAAATGTAAAATATTTAATTATATAAATATTTATTTATTTTATTAAATTATATAAAAAAACATAAACTAATATTAGAGTGATTATGACGACTTTCTGACCCCAGTTGCTGGTGCTCAATGGCCTTGCCGGTGCGGCCCAACCGGCCATTGTTAACAGCGGAGCCAATGGTAATGTGTTTGCTTTACCCCGAACGGGTTGTGCCAGTTATTGTGATAGCAGTAGAATGCAGACCACGGTTTTTCTGCTTTGAACAGTGAAACGCATTGCGCATTGTGTTCCTCGCCCGGAAATGGCCATTTCCGGCGAGTTTAAGCTCCAAAAATGGCCATTTCCGGCGATTTAAGCTCCAACAATCACACAATACTACCCAAACTAACTAAAATACATGAAATTCGACCTAAAAATTGGAAATAAATTATGAAAAATCCATTTAATGACAACCACCAACCTTTCAACTCGCCGGTGACGTCTTCGCCTATTTTCAGGTGGTCGGTTTTGTGATTTTCAGTTGGTCGGTGAGAGAGTGAGATGTCGGTGAGAGCTTTTCTTTTGTGGAAAATGAGGATATTTTGGGTTTTTTAAAGGTTAACCCATGTTTTGACCCCCCCCCTTTTTTTTTTTAATTCTATTTTTTAGTCAAAGGTCATTTTGGAATTAGACAACAATGGGAAGGTTATTTCCTCCTATTTCCTCTAATTACGCATCGAATATATAACTTTTTTGTTTCTATGTATGTTCGTATGATCACACATTTTTGTTAGTTTTATCGATTTTAATTTTGAACAACATATTTGTTAAAATAATTTTTAAATACAAAAATTCTACCAATTTTAAATTAAAGTGATATTTTAGCCCTTGTTTGCCCCCCATTATATCACATTCCATTACATTAATTTTTTCTCTCTCTTCATCTCAACCATTCATTCATCAAATAAAATAATAATACACATAAATCAAAAACTTTTCAACCACACATCTCCCATCAATCACTATTCTAAAAATTATCTACCCCAAAAATTTAAATTAATGAGGGGCAAACAGGGGTTTAATCACTTTCTCCAATCATCAAGTTGACAACCAATCCATTAATCATGAGCGTGTACCCCACGTCCTTCTCAACGAGTGGGAAACATTACAGTGACGCGGCACAAGATTATTGGCTAATTCGCTCAAAGAGCTCGCGCCAAGGACGTTTGGTACAACGTCCAAATCAGCCAGTGTGGTAAGCAGACAACAAATCAAATAAAGAAAAATAATATTAAAAAACACAAAATAATAAATAATTTATTTAAATAATAAGGTTTGAATTTTGCAAATTGAAAGCCTCAACACAAGGAACAAGAAGAGAGGCCAATATATTGCAAGTGCATTTCAATGATAGAATTTCCCCTTTGGTTTCTTCTTCGATTGATGTTAGGTGGTGGCGAGGGGTTAAATGGGCGGCGGAGAATCCGAGAAGGAGGAGGATTTGGTGGAGTTACCGCCGTGTCTTGCTGGAGTGAGACTGGTTGATGCTCCTGTTCTGTTCTTTGTTGTTTCGCATAAGGCTTTTCGGGCAGAGATAGCGTCACTTCTCCACCTGGCGGTGGAGGCAGCTTCGAGTGAGGTTTATGATCACGAACTTGTGGTTGACCTTGGCCGGAGGTTCGAGTTTTTGAGGCTCGTTTATAAGTATCATTGTGTTGCAGAAGATGAGGTTAGTGTTGTTTGTGTTTTTAACTTGTCCTGTTTTGTTTTTGAAATTTGATTTCAACTGTGAAATTTGGAATTCTTGATTATAATTCGAATTGAAGTTGATAAGTAATTATAAAAACAAATGGATGATTTTATGATTAAGAGGATGTAATTGACGGAGAAAATACTGTAATTGATAGAGTCCTCAGTTGTGTATACGCAGTTAGGGAGGGTTGTATGATAAGAACTATGGAGTAAGTTGACTTTGGTATTTCTAAGAATAACAACTGGACCATTTCTTAATCTATTGAAACAACATTAAGATTCCTAATTATGAATATCATTTAAAAAATCATAACTATGCGTATTCTCTTCTTACCGTCTCTTTGCTTTTTTGTTCCCTGGGAGAAGGCATATGTTTGATACCTATAAATGTTCTCTAAACTTTTGTCCCATATTTCCCTAAACTACACGTTATGATGTATTTGACCTTCAATTAACTTGCCTTATTCATGCCAAGTGTAACCAGATTGATAGTTTTACAGGGGAAACGCTCTAAAATTCAGAATCTTCATATCGTTTAGAAGAAGAAATGGACAGATGAAAAAAAAAGGGTTAAAATGATAAAACTTACTGCTTCATGGCGATATACTGAAAATATTGCAACTCATCTTTTGTAGAATCAGATATGCTATTTTGGCGCTTATTATGCAGTAATTCAAAGAACTTGAAAATTGATTTCATCTAACTAGAAGTTTCTGTCAGGTCATCTTTCTAGCGCTAGATGCACAAGTAAAGAACGTTGTGCCAAGTTATTCACTCGAACACAAAACCATCGATGATAACTTCAAATCCATTTTCCATTTCTTGGATCTCTTGATGAACAAAACTGAAGATATTCCTAAGACGTTTCAAAACCTTTTGATTTGCATAAGTACAATCCAGGAAATAATATGCCAGCATATGCTGAAAGAAGAGAAGCAGGTATCAATCAATTATCTTAGCTTTATGTACAGCGATCCAGAAAGCTTATATTTTTGAACATTTTTTTTTTTTACAAGTAGAGATGGAAATTGATTCATTAAGAACTATTTTCTCCTCAGGATTATGGAACAGCTTTACATCTTAAAATCTCAACAATAAAATTTAGACCCACCATTGATATCACTTTTGTGGCACACATCTATTTTTTGTTTTCCTTTCCTATAGAAGTTATCTATTTTTAGCTGCAATTATAATAAATGAATGTGATCAACTTTTCTCCATTTATTCACAACTGAAGAAAACCATTTTGAATTTTAAAACCCATTAGCACTTCAATGGATGGGTAAGATGGTTGCCATATTCATTTCATGATTCATGAAGACTTTTGATTCCCAATCCAATGCTTGGAAATATAAAGAGGAAAATTTCATCAATTTTGAGATAGTCCTTAAGAGGTGATGACTATAGTTTATACAAATTCCCAAACCTGTATGAAATTGACTGTTTCAAAGCTATTAAACTGGTATCTGACTGGCCAGGAATGCTTTGTGACATATGATTATATCTGAGGCACATTGTGTAGATAAATTTCAAATGGCTCCTTATATTTTTGAACCCCAAATCTTATCCAAGTCTATTCATGAAAATGAAACAAATGGTGTTTTCAAAATAAATAAATGCTTCATGCTTGTGCTGCCTACAGATGTATATGTACCGCTTGATGATCTTCTTTCAGCTTTTCATCAAAATAACACAAATCACTATATCTAGAGTCCAGGATTAAGCAGTTGGAAACTCCAGTTTGCATAAAATCATCATGTTAATTACTTAACTTACTTCAACCATGCGCCTCAAACATGTAAAATTATTTTTGCAGAAAAATTAAACAGCTGTATCTTGAAATTATCTTTCTTATGTTCAAAAAAGGTCACATTACTGGAACATCTTTGCATTAATTGACTTGGTATGAGAATAATGGAAAAATGCCTTATCTACGTCTTAACTATATCATTTTTTCTATTACATTCTCATGCTTACATATGGATGCAGGTCTTTCCTTTGCTCATGCAGAAATTCTCTTCCACAGAACAGGCTCAGCTTGTCTGGCGGTATATGTGTAGTGTTCCCATCATACTACTGGAAGAATTTTTGCCATGGATGGCGTCTTCTCTTTCTTCAAATGAACAACTAGATGTTGTAAGTTGCATCGAGGTTATTGTACCAAAAGAAAGACTATTCCAAGAGGTAAATCCTAGTTTATGTTCAATGTGTTCAGTTTAGTTTTTATATTTAACAGTTCGATCTCCATCTTAAAGGTGATTGTTTCCTGGCTTGGAAATAATAAGAGATCTTATTCTGACGGCTGCAGTAATTATGGAAAAAGACCTCACTTTTACAATGAATTATCTACTTTCGAGGATAGACTCTATGAATCTAAGATTTGCTCTGAAGAACAGCAACAGCAGAAAGCATCTTCAATATGCAAAAATGATGTGCAAAACCCCATTGAGGGCATTCATCTTTGGCATGCTGCCATCAGAAGAGATTTTAATGAAATTTTGGAGGAATTACATCAAATAAGAAGCTCAAGCAGTTTTTCAAGCTTAGCTTCAGTCATGACCCAGCTAAGATTTATTGCAGACGTCCTCATCTTTTACAGGTAAACTACTCATGGTGGTTAAAGAAGAGTACAACTCCACATCTTGACCGAGGATGAATCAAGATTTATATTCGCACTCCGATTTTCAACTAACCTATGAAACTTGTATATAGAAATTTAGGCTCGAGTCATGTTGGGACGGCGTCAAGTACCTCATCTCCTCAATGGCATTGTCATTTGTGATGGTACTTACGTCAGCTTTGTAGGTGGAAATTCATTCATCGAAAATTTTAGGCATGCCTAATACATCTTTGATTAGAGCAATTCTATGGTCATGGATGCATGCATTTGAATTTTTTTTCCTTTGTTGACTGCAGCATCTCTTTGGACCAATTTTTTAATCCAATGCCAAGTGAAGTTTCCAAACAAGGCCAATCTCCTAGCATCCAACTCATTGATCAAAGTCAAATTGAAGATCTTCAAAAGTTGCTGTTCTATGAACTTCAAGGCACAACACAGCTAAGCAGCTTTGTAGAGATCCTTTGCAAGAAACTGGAGTCGTTTGTGTGGGGTTTCAGCAAAAACATTATTTTTCTAGAAGCTGAGGTCCATCCTTTTTTTCCCTGTAAACACTTTTTATCAAAGAATATTTCTAGGTTTATGAAGTTATTAGATTGATATCTTATTTTGTCATTTCTGGTAGATGCATTGTACAGAATTCCTTTTTCTAATATAATAAGCTTTAGACATAGTTTTTGTTAATTGTTCCTCAATATTCTTGCTTTATAAAATGGTGAATATACCAGAGATCTAATCAGAAATTGTAGAGAAACAGGAACATGAGTATATGCTGTTTTAATCAATGAAAGATATTGAAACAATCATGGCAAAATTACTGTAACCATTCATTTCCTTTCTGATAGGTAAATGAATTTTGTATTTAGAGTATAATGATGGTATTAATTTTGTGTAACTTGTGTGTTTAAAAATTCCTTATTCAAATCAAGTTTAAATTTAATTGATATTGGTAGTTCGTAATCCAAATCTATTTGGTTATTAGCAAAAATAATCACACTCAAAAGTCAACCTTTACTGATTTCATGTTAAATCCATTTCTATTGGCAGTACAATCCATTGTTACTTTCAATCCAGTGAAGGTTTCATATCAAGATTTCAACTAATTTAAACTAATATATGGTTTAATTTTTGTTCTGATAGATTATTATCTCATCAATTTACGGACAGTGGTGTGAAAAAATTTCCTTGTAGCAAGTATAAGATCTTAACCAAATCATTCTCATCAATAAACACTAAACCTTCATTAAGCAGTAAGAAAAATGCTAAATCTCTGTTGGTGACTTGCTAAAATTTAAGCAGTTGTATCTGAAATCTTCTTTAGTTGCCTAGTGGTTGAACATCCGTATGTTTGCTTTCAGTAACTTTACTTTTCAATGTCTTCCAGGTTTTCCCAAGCATTGCCAAAATTTGCACCCGTGAAATGCAGCTATGGTTACTGTACACAGGCCTTCGTAAGATGCCCCTTGGATTGCTCAGGTATGCAGTTACTTGGTTCTCTGCTCATTTAACTGAGAACGAGTCCAACTCCCTTCTTAAGAACATAAAGCTGGGATGTCCTGTAGCAAACAATTCTTTTGCACTTTTGCTACGTGAATGGGTTCACATAGGCTGTTCAGGTAAATCCTCTGTCGCAAAATTTAGACAAGATTTGCAAGAACTATTCAATGACCGAAGCTATTACCTGACTGAGCAAATCAAGCAGGACACTGGATTCTCTGATACACAATTAAAAATACAACTCCCAAGCAAATATAACTCTGAGCTGCTGGCCTTGAGGTCAGCTATGATTATGAAGAAAAGTGAAGCTAATCCTTCATTTTCTGTCTTCAATCCAACTGAGAAGCATGACACCTCTTATTCTGGTGTTATACATCTAAATATATTCTATCCTCAACCTTTATCCTCCATTCAGAAACATCTTGCTGAATATAACAATGCGAACATCTTTCTTACTCTTGAATCAAGACCGATGGACCATATCCTATTCATCCACAGAGCTCTCATAAAAGATATGGAGTATCTTGTCTCCCTCTCAGCTAAGCTGGATGCAGATATAGGACTTCTTACTGAGTTCAAAAAAAGATTTCATCTCTTACATAATATATATAAAACTCATAGCAATTCAGAGGATGAGATTGCTTTTCCTGTTCTCGAATCAAAGGAAACACTGCAGAACGTCAGCCACTCCTACACCATTGATCATAAAATGGAGGCCAAACAATTCAGGAAAATTTCCCTTATCCTTAATGAGATCTCCAAGTTGCATCTTGATGTTGAATGTGATCAGATGAGGCCAAAGCACCATCAGTTGTGTTTAAAGCTCCACGATAGATGCATATCCATGCTTAAAGTACTATCTGATCACATATACCGTGAGGAAGTTGAAATTTTTCCGTTGTTTAGAAAATACTTCTCCATTGAGGAACAAGAAAAGATGGTAGAACATATGCTTGGAAGCACAAGAGCAGAATATCTGCAACAAATGATACCCTGGTTAATGGCATATTTAACACCCAATGAACAGAAAGCATTGACGTCTTTATGGCGTAAGGTTGCTAAAAATACGAAGTTTGATGAATGGTTAGGAGAATGGTGGGACGGTATGAAAAGATGTGATGTAGCTAAGGTAGAAGAGGGACCAAATTCTTCTTCATTGGCTGCTAACCCACTGGAAGTTGTTTCTATGTATTTGCTGAAAGAAGGCACTAACAGCCAAAAGAATTGGCGTGACAGAGGGAATGAAGTTTTACAAGAAGAATTTGCCTTCTTCAACTCTGAGCACTCTGGATCTCTCATTGGGGTTAAAGCAACCTGTGGAGGTCAAGAAGGATTTCAACCACAAAACTCTACTGAATATCACAGCAAGGCTGACAAGAAGAGAGACAAGGAAACAAAAGATCCCTGTCCAGATGATGAACCAGTGAAGAAGATTGAGAATTGTGAGAAGTTGGACCATCAGGAGCACCCTCTAATCATGAGTCAAGAAGAACTGGAAGCTACAATAAGAAGAATATCTCGTGACTCTGCTTTGGATTCTCAGATGAAAGCGCATATAATTCAGAACCTGCTAATGAGGTACAGTAAGCATAGTTTAGAGGGATCTACAGGATCTTTATAGGAAACTTAATCCATATGAAGCATGTAAAACTGCAAAAATTAAGTAATAAAACTTTTGGATTGCCTTTTAAATGATACTGCACCTGTCAAACTTTCACCTATAGTTACTGGAAACTTCTAACTAAAGGATATTATTTTTTGTAGTCAGATAATATTTGGTGCATGTTTTTTTCTGTTATTTGACCTGTTCTTTAAATTCTTCCAGTCGATGGATGGTAACACAACAGATGTCTCATCAAGAGGCTGCTGTGGCAACTGAGAGGGGAGAAATCCCAGGTCAAAGCCCATCTTATCGTGATCCTCTCAAATTGGCTTTTGGTTGCAAGCACTACAAGAGGAATTGCAAAATTCTTACTCCATGTTGCAATAAGCTACACACATGCATACGGTGTCACGATGATGCAACCGATCATTCTGTGGACAGGTTAGACTAGCATGCACCAGGTTACTGCTTCGACTCATCCGTATTTTTTCCCTTGTTTGCATAGATAGCAATACTTTCTATTTCATGATTGCAGAAAAGCTGTAACGAAGATGATGTGCATGAAATGCTTGGTACTTCAACCAATTGGTCCAAAATGTTCAACGCTTTCTTGTGATGGCTTCTCGATGGGAAGATACTATTGCAGGATTTGCAAATTGTTCGATGATGACAGGTGAGTTAATGAAGTTATGTATTCTTGGAGAAGTTGCACAAAAAATTTAGAAGAATTGAAGAAGGAGAGAACACAAACCACAAAAGAGCATCGAAAAAGGAATTGAAACTTCAACTTGTTATTGCTGTTCTCAAACGATATTTGCCTCCTCTAGGATTATTTTGAGTACTTAAAGGGATTCAAGACAAATGGTTTGTAGGATTGAACAAGTCTTTAGGAAGAAAAACACTTAAGCACTTGTGTTTTCATCCAAAAACTTGAACAACACTTAAAAAGTTTGAATGTGAGAAATGAATTGGATTAAAGGCACTATATAATGAATTTTATTTGATGATTTGATGTATTTATAACTGAAAACTATCACCTATTTATAAATGTCAATCGAAAAGTGCGAGCTATTCATGAGAAGTTGAGTTTTTTTTCATGAAAGGTCACCAACAATTAAAACTGAAAACCAGCCTTAATTGCTAGTTTCCAAGGCGCACGGGCAAATTGCCCAGTGTCCAAATTTTCTATTCATTTTTTATTTCTCATCAATTTTACCTTCTCCAGACGTACAATATATATCCAATTCTCTATTCCATTATAATTCTTGAACCAATATACAACAGATGTCATTTACATTCTACTTCTAAAGAACATCTTGTGATGAAGCACTCTATCATCTCCAAGTGATTGGTGAGAAAGGTCCTTTTCTTTGGTATTCTCATGAGCTATAACAGTATCTGTATAGAGATTCTAATTCTATAGTCATCCATAACTTTTTAAGCAAATAAATTGAATTTCATTTATCTTATTAGTCTTTTTTGTTATTTAGAATTTATAATGTCAGTTTCTCTGTTGTAGAATAGGCAATGCTATCATATAGAATCTACAAAATGAACACTTTTATTTAAACTTTCTTTGGTCCATTCACATCCACTATTTCAAGCCATAGAGTCTATGAAACAAGATTGTACTAATAAATAAGGCTTTCCCAATTTCAATTCGAGTCACTTGAAGAATTGTGCATATAGAAATCTTCATTTGAAAGTACAGAAAGACCCCTCGAATTTAAATTTGATCCCGATTCTTTACCATTGATAAAAGTTAAGAAATCAACAATTTCGGTTGATAATGGTTTTTTATCAAGTCGATCTATTTCCTATTCTATTTTTTGGTAATCAGTATCAGGAAGAATGATACCATGAATCCGATTTATCCAAACTTTCTCTACGAAATTGTCCATCGAAGGCTTTTTTTTTTTATGATTGAAGGGGAAAGGCTTTTTGTTATTGTTCTCCGATATGGTAGGATCATACATTTGGGGGTAAGTATTCGTTTGTTGTATTGTCATTACACAACCTAGTCCTTGTTTCAAGTATATTAAAAAAAAGAGATTCTTTGTCTAGAGCTTGAATTCGATTTACAAATTTGTTGTTTAAATTATTACTTTTGTCTTTGTTTGTATAAACCCAATGATTGTAGTGTTCATTAGATGATAATTTTTCTAGTATAGACAGAGATATCCTTATTTTTATCATTTCCCAAAAAGTTGACAAACTGGATGAATATGTAAAAGATATTCTTTCCTACATACGTAAGTTATTTAGATGCTCAATTAATTGGATATCCAACCAATCGTGCATTAAGCGACGAAGAAATAAGGCAAAGTTCACTTAGATTTAAGGTGGCATACTTAAAAGTTAAAAGACACGTGCTCAAGAATTAAGCTAAACTGGAGGAAGTCATGCTTTCACCCTCATATTCATTGGTTACTCTTGCATTTTGTTATTGAATTGATAACTACTAGTAAAAGAATTTGAACTGCTCCTTCCATTGCATGAACTTTGAAGTTGGTAGCTTTGGAGTCCGTATTGTCTCTAAAATGACATGTTTTGCATACGTGTTCACCTCATCTTTCATTTATAGATGAACTGAAGGAAATATAATTGATAAGCATTATTAGGGCTGTGTCTGGGCCGAATTCCTTGCCAGATTTTAAGTGATTTTTCAACCGTTGCAAAGAACTCCAGCCGCAGAAGTTGACCAAAGATGAGAGGTGTGGGGGCCATTGTTTGAAAAAAACGACTATATTCCCACTGAAAATCTGATGAAAAGCAGGGCCAGACAAATTCTAGAATTGTGCATTCGTAGTAAATAAAACCTTGGAGACATGTAATTTGTTGGATTTAGATACAGCTTTTCCCTAAATGCTTCAATAACTAAAGACTTGGAGTTTCTGTAAACTTCTTTCCCTGAAGAGATTATAACAAGATAGCTTCAGGGGTGAAAACTATTATTGCTAAATTTTCATAAATCTTGGGGAATCAGTCATGGAGATTATTTAGCAAGAATTCATAGAAATTAGGGTTCTTTGATAATCTGATTTTATTGATAAGTAACTTTGTAAATTGTAAAACTAGAAAAGAGAATAAAGTTATTTTCTTTTATTGTATTCATCAATCTCTTAGGTATATATACAAGTTACAAATCCTATGCTAGGAAAGAAAACTAATTATGTCAAATCTCTATAAATCAGTGTCAAATATATTTATTTCTTATTCTAGAAATATACTCTGTAACACTCCCCTCAAGCTGGAGCAATGATGTTTATCATGCCCAGCTTGTTACAAAGATAATTTTAGAGCTTTGTGAAGATATCTCTCAATTGTTCTCCTATTTTCACATACCCTATGGAAATCAAACATTGCCGAATCTTTTCACGAACGAAATGATAATCAAACTCAATGTGTTTAGTTTGTTCATGAAAGACTGAATTAGATGCAATATGAAGTGCAGCTTGGTTATCATACCATAACTTAGCCGGTATTGAAATCTTGAGGCCCACTTCAGCGAGGAGCTGATGTATCCACATTATTAGGCTGACAAGAGCACTAATAGGCTGGGCAGAAGTTGAATTTTCTGTGCGGAGTACCCTACTAAAAGCTTCTTCCAAAGAGGATATCTCAGGGCTAGAAAGAATTTGAGATTTAGCGGTCTCAAATTCAAAAGGAAGACCAGCCAAGAAGTTCATAACCGCCATTTTTTCTCTTTGAGCTTGCTGAACTTTCACATCAGTACTGAATGGAAGTAGTATATTAAGTTCTTTATGAGTCTTCTTAAAATCCATAAAGTAGTCAGTGAGAAATCTGTCACCTTTTCTGGGCAATAAAAAGCTTGACACATCTCATAAGTGCGTTTGATATTTCCCTTGCAAGAATACACAAACTCCAAATAATTCATCAATTCTTTCACAAATTCACAATGATTTATTAAACCAACTACCTCACTATCAATGGAATTACATATTTGCAAAAATAGACGGGCATCCTCTCTTAGCCATGAGGCTTTCGAATCATCACTAGGTGGTTCATCAGTTAGGTGATTATCTATTGCAATACTCCGCAAATAAAGTCTAACAGTTTTACTCAAATATAAATAATTAGATCTATTAAATTTATTTTCTGTGATTTTTGACATCACAGGAACCACATCAACAGATTCCTTTTGCTCTGTCATGTAAAACTAGAAAAAAGATTTCTTCTATTGTATTCATCAATCTCTTAGGTATATATACAAGTTGCAAATCCTATGTTAGGAAGGAAAACTAATTACGTCAAATCCCTATAAATCAGTGTCAAATATATTTATTTCCTATTCTAGAAATATAGTTTGTAACATAAATGATAAGGAAACTGCAGAACACTAACCAATCTTGTACCTATTTTTTAAAATGACAAAATGATGGAACAATCTTGTAATGATTTCTTGCGGTTCACAAAGTTTTTACCGACCTTTCTTTGCAAACCTGAACAACAAAAGCTAGTAACCGATGTTGAGATAATATAGTCCTGCCAGTATTCCAGATAAAATCATGTAGCCACCACCTGATACTGTGGCCTTCTCTGATTGCATGAATAATCTTAGCCCCCGTTTGACAACCATTATAAAGTTTTTTTTTGGGAAAATGAGTTTTGGAATAGTGATTTTTTGGAGAATGTGTGATTAAAAAGTGAGAAAAAGTTTTGAGTAACGTGCAAAATATTTTATTGTGAGAATGTGTGGCTGAAAAGGAGTTCAAGAAAAAAAGAGTTTTGTAAAAATGGTTGTCAAATAGGGGCTTAGTGACCATTTACCATTTTCTTCTCTGATTGCATGACTAATCTTAGTGACCATTTACCGTTTTCTCTAGCATTTGAATCTTTTATTTTCAACTTTCCCCTTTCTAATTATGTTACATATTTCTTTTTCTCCCATTTTTTCCCATCTGAATGATACTGACATGAGAGGATTTTTTACAGGAAAATCTATCATTGCCCTTACTGTAACTTGTGCCGGGTCGGAAAGGGATTGGGCATTGATTACTTTCATTGTATGAAATGCAATGCGTGTATGTCAAGGTCTCTCTTTGTGCATGCATGCAGAGAGAAGTGCTTTGAGGATAATTGCCCAATTTGCCACGAGTATATTTTTACTTCAAACTCTCCAGTAAAGGCACTGCCATGTGGTCATTTGATGCATTCTGCATGTTTTCAGGTATCAGGCTGCTCTTAAGGATTTTCATTTCTTCTGAACTAATGCAATATATTTTGTTTTCTTCTGAGCCTCTCTATGGTGCTTCTAGGATTACACATGCTCTCATTATACCTGCCCAATTTGTAGCAAGTCACTGGGGGACATGCAGGTCAGTTCAAATATTCTTTTCATATATTTTAGTTTGAAAGGCTCCTGCTCCTCTGGTTAAAAAGGCAAATAATTTTATAACCTTGTGTTATCATAACAAGTGAATACTCATTAATAGTATTGGTTCTCACTCTTTCTAGAGATCTTGTTTATGAGCCTCAATTTTGCTTGTTACATGATTTGACAAGAATGCTTAAGATTGTATTCTGTATATAATCTTTTTACGGTTATAAAAGAAAAAGATTCTTACTGTTCGTTATCTAGAAACCTGGAACTGGCTGAACATGTTTTCTATTTGATTTATATTATTCGAGGTTCCCATTTAGTATATTTGTCATTCGGTTTTCATACAGCAACAAATCTAAATACATCATATACAGCAAAACTTGTAACAATTTCCACATAGCTGGCTAAAGGTAACTGGCTCAAACTCTGGTTGAGAGGCTAACCTTAAATAGATAACTAAATTAACTGTTAGAAAAGTCAGTGAGATTTAACATGCTACAAGGTAGGACCGAGCAGAATGAACCAGTGTGGTAACTGCAAGCTTGCTGCTCAAATGTGTTCGGTTTCAATACGTCCTCTTAGTTCTTAACTACTTGCTTGGACTTTACAGTTATTGTTTCTGTTTCAAGTATAGAGGTGCATCAGGTGGATAAATTTATCTCCTAAATTTTCTTTTCCAATGCATTATTCTGTTCCACGTCTTACTTTCTAGGAAACTGTCATTCTGAACCAGTTGAAAGTAATAGCTTGAAAATTGCCACATCATTCTCCATTAATATAAGACTGACGAACTTATCAAAGGAGTCTTTAACTCTGTATTATCTTGGACTTGAAATATATCCGTTAAAAAATTCTTACGACTCTGTCGTACATCTTAAATATAATAATCAACCAATCATTTTTCCCAGTTTACTGTCATTCAAGTAAACATATTAATTAAGTGAAAAAAGAAACTAGAAACCAATGTTTATATATCTGGCATTTCTAATTTTCCATTCCAGTTCACTTTTGCAAGTTGAGTCCATTCCATCTGATGTTATACAAGATTTTAGCATTACGAAATATTAAAATGGTTCCTTTCAGGTGTATTTTGGAATGTTAGATGCTCTATTAGCTGAAGAGAAAATTCCAGAGGAATATTCTGGTCAGATTCAGGTTGGCTATGTTCTATAGACACTCTTAATTGGCATTCTTTATTATCTTCTAACTTGGGTAAGATAAAAATAATCCAAATTACTGTCTATGGATGTGCAGGTTATACTGTGCAATGACTGTGAGAAAAGAGGAACTGCAGCCTTTCACTGGCTCTACCACAAGTGTTCTCACTGTGGTTCATACAATACCAGGCTCTTATGACTCAAATCCTTGGCAAGTTTGGATTTTGTATCTTAATCATCTAGAAATAAATAAGTCCTGTCAGATTCATGTGTCATGTATGAAACATATCAATTTCCTCGACTAATATAAATTATTTTATCTTTACATCTCCATCTTTCTTACTGAAGCTTTTGAAGTCTGATTCAGATATGAAATCATTTTTTACCAAATTCAGTTTGCGAGTTTGATAATTTTTCTCCGGATAATGCTTGCTAAATTCTTTATTCAGAAGTTTTTCTGACAATAATCTTCACCAAGTAAGAGAAACATTATAAGACGGCCTATCTCTTGCTGTCATGCATGATTCATATAGCAACGATTTTGTAAGCTTCTTCATTTTGTGAATGGTGACAAGCTGATCTTTCAAGTTTAAAGTGTGACGACTTTTGTCTTCTTCTTGTACAGCATTATAGTTGGCAGGAATCATCTAACCGTTTTTCCTAATTCACACTTTTGTACTATAATCTTCTGATTTTTCCATGTGTAAAGACTTGCTTCCCCAGTCCACCATTTTTCCATCCTTGTACAACTGTTAGTCAGGCCTTATGATGCTCAGACTTGGGTACGGGTATGCATTTGAGTGTCGGATCTTTTATTTTTTAAAATATAGGATACGGGGACATGGCTAAAAAGAGTCCAAATTTCGGATACGGGTACGTTGGTAAGTCTTTCAAACTTCAATTTTTTTTGTTAACCCAATATGTCATTTTAAATAGGTCAAAATCAATCTTTCAGAAAGAAGGAAATGAGTATTGAATAAGGGGATAAAACGAATAAAATAGAATTTTGGGATTTTATTTTCAATTATAGAAAGTTAATTACTAAGTGTTATATAAAATAGAAAATAAGGAAATTGATTACAATTTAAACTTAGTGAAATACTAAGTAGCACAATATGAACCTATGTTCATTTCATACAAAGAAAATCCTAAACCATCGATACGGAGAGGAAAGAAGGAAGAAAAGGTAAAGAAAAAAGTTAGAAGAAAAAGAAGGGAAAACCTAGTGCCGCCGTCAAAGAAGAAAATGGGAAGAAAAAAGAAAGAAAGAAAAGAAACGGAGTGTCCGATTGAAATTTGGAGGATCCGACACATATTCCATACTCATACCCATGTTGTGCCGTGTCCAACACGATTACTTCGTCAATTTCGAAAAGTCCAAGTATCAGAGGTGAAGCCCTCATTTTGTATTGGCCCCCTTTCCACCGATACACTTTTCAACTTGATCTCTACCAATTGCCTCACATTCCTAATGCATCTTGAAGAAGACTAGATTGGATACCCTCAATGTCATGGGGTCTATTAGTATGTTCAACCTTTGTTAGAGTAATAAGCTAGTTTAGCCGCTAACAGCTTCACTGAATCCCATTTCTGGTCTTTCTAAGAGTATATTATCTCTTAAGTTGTCAACCAAACATAACTTGTTTTAGTTGTCATCCATCGTGAATGCTCAGGATATACTTGGACATGACATACTAAACTTTATTCCCTTCAAATCCGGGGTGGTCAAATAGGAATCATTTTGTCCCATTTTTGCTCCACCGCTACATTTCTTAGGTCTTGTTAATTTTGGCCCCCCCCCCCCCCCCCCCCTCTCCCCTCCTTAAATTCTGTTCAACTGGGATCGCATCACAACATTCTGTTAACTTATCATTGATTGGTGGCACATCCTTGTTCGGCATATATTTTGATTTCTCATCTCCATTTTGGCCATGCATTCATCTTAACGTCCTCAATTTCCCTACAGTCATAATGCCAAATATTTTGTTCTTTAACAGTTCACCACTCAGTACCATCTAGTATAGCTAGTCTAATACCCGGTTTCCCAAACTTGCCTTTTAGCCCTATAACATTATAATTCCTTCTTATTGCATTAAATCTCTATCAGTTTTTCATCCAACTCACTCGTCCTATGAATTACATCTTTAATTCACGTTTCCTTAAACCTAATTACTAAAAACATTTACTCTTTGAGACAACATGATCCTATCTAGTGACTCCACTGCCATCCTTATCCTATCACACAAGACACCTGTTTCGTCTTTGAGTTCATCAGTCACCTTTATATCCACCGCTAAATCCAGTTATCTTTTGCTTGTCCAATTCATCCAATTTTTTCTGACTGAAATATGGTCATATGCAGTATAATTTTATCCACCTCCGTAATATTAATGTTACTGTTTTCACGTAATTTTATATCTATCATGTAACGACCCCGTCTCTGTGTCCAAATTGTTATATCATACGTACTGTCTACTTTGAGAAGGCATCTGCCCTTTTACCCTTTATGACTTTCTGTTGCGTCTCTCAAAATTCGAACCTAAGACCTCTACCCAATAAAAGACTTAAGTTGAATCCTAAGGGACTCAATAGAAAGCTATGAGGGGTAAGAGGGCAAATGTCATCCGAAAGATGACTGTACGTATGATATAATTGCTTGGGCACAGAGGTCGTGTCATTACAAAAAATGTGTGTTTTTGTAACGACTCAAGCCTCGTGCCCAAACCGTTATATCATATGTATTGTCTACTTTGAGAGAGTTTAGCCCATCTTGCCCCTTATGGGTTTTTATCGCGTCCCCCAGAATTCGAATCTAAAATATCTATCTAATGAGAGACTTAAATTGAATCTTGATACCAATTAGGCATTGCCTCATGCCCAAGCCTCTATATCTTATGTATTGTCTGCTTTAGGAGAGTCTGGCGACCTAATTGGTACCAGAATTCAACTCAAGACTCTCATTAGGTAGAGGTCTTGGGTTTGAATTTTGGAGGACACGACAGAAAGTCGTGAGGAGTAAGATGGGCTAGGCTCCCTCAAAGCGAATAGTACGTAGGATATAACTGCTTGGGCACGAGACATGGGTCATTACATACCAGGTAATTGACAATTTTACACGCTTTTGGAGTAATGAGGGGTTGTTCTCGTAAAAAAATATATTTTTTCCTATCGTAAAGTAGATTAGAATTTAGATTAAATTATTTTATCTAATCTTTGTCAGAAAAGGTAACATCACACCTTTCATGCGTATGATGGTGAATCGCCTAGAAAATTTGTTTAACTAGAGAAACATTTTCCTAGATTTCACAAGATTGATCTTAGATTTGCTGCAAAAAAAGAGAGATTTCATCTTTCTATTTGGTATACCAAATTGTACAACGAACGGATAGTTTTTTAATGAAACAATAATGAACTATTTTTGTAGTTCCTTAAAACAGAGTGTAGAAAATAAGAGGCAATAAAAAGATGAAGAACGTACCCTAGGAAGTCTATATGAATAAGAAATTAAAAATAGGAACCACAATAGGCCAAGCCATTCTGCTAGCATCTTCTTCTTTTTGCTTTTCTTTATCAACTGAAACTGGTAAGGCTGAAACATGCAGCAGCACTCTTTAGTTCATTTTCAGCCATTTGCTCGACAGAATGTCTTGTTTCTTTCATTGATGATTCCGAGCTGCACATAAGTTGACATTTCCAAATTAAACCAATGGATGTCATAATTTAATCATTGGATTCTAGCTTCAGATTGCGCAATGAAATAAAAGTTAGTAACTAGACTCACATACTTCCTTGGAGTTGATATAGGATTGCCTGTCATCGATGGTATCAAAAAATGGATGTATCTGTTTCGCGCGTTTTTCGCTCGCTAACAATTAAAAGGGAATCAGACGATTGTGTAAGGGACAAGCCCCTTGAAACAAAGTCCCAAAAAGGGGGTGTTTATCAAATATGAAGATTACAGTTGAGGCACGAACAAGATGCCTCCAAGGGGCGCAAGCACACAAGTACAAGAGAGTTGAAGTAATTAAGAAGTTAATCTAAGAAAAATAAATTACATGTTCTCTGTTTTGAGAGTGAATTTTGTCCGTCTTTTCTTCGTTGTCTTCTTCTTTCTTTTATACGGCCTGGGCAGTTTTTTGATCGTTTTAGCAACTGCTTGTAACTACTCACTTCTTTCATCATGGTCGGCTGGCTAAAAACTGCCGTGTGCAATTTGTATCACTACGCTCTCTTCATAACTGCTTGCCATCAACTTTCTCAAATCGTGGGGCGTAATTATGATGTGCTCAAACCGTCTTAGATCGTGATTCTGGATGACAACAATCTTTGGTCGTCTCTTGGACTTTGGGCGACTCAGCATTCTTGGGCGACAATCGATCTTCTGCTCTGGGCGATTGTAGGGTGCTTCCTTCGCTCAATATCTGGGCGTCCTGCCGACTTGGGCGACGTCGTACCTTTGTCTTTTTGGGCCTTCCGCATATGTTAATGACACTTCAGATTGGGCCTTTTATCCTGATTTCTCTATCTGGGCTTCTTCTTTGGATCCATTTCCTCTCTTGGGCCATTTGATTTGGGCTGCCTGTTTTGTGTGTCAACAATTACCCCCCAATATGGCGGAATTAATTTTTAATCTTCGCCATATTCATTTACGTATATTCCTAGCAACGTTTGAATTTTCCAAGGTTTTTCAATCATCACTTTCTTCTAATTGTCTGAAACGGCGTGACGTTACAACCCCTCTAAACCCAAACATCACGCCACTTTACTGCACCACGAAACCACGTCCTTATACTTCGCGTCTTTTCCCCCCTTTATTTACCGTTCATCGTCTTGCTTCTCCTCTATGTTTCCTAAGTAATCTCAGAAAAACTCGTATTTTGTGTTCAATGGCATCCTCTCAAACCCGTTCGGATTCCCCTTTTAGTTTCGAAGACTTCCTGAACCTTCTCACCAGGCCGTATGTAAACCCTTCTCGTCTTGCGCCGGCCAATCTCGAAAGGAATGAGTTTTATCTTAGCCCATTGTTCAATGATGCTGCATCAATAGAGAAAGTGGCGGCGGGTCAAGTATTCCCTTGCTCGGAAAACCTTCCTTTTCTGAACTCACTGCCGTTAAAGCTTATCCAGGAGCGAGGTATTCGCACTTGGCCCAAAACTGATTCTTCTTTTCGTTTTAGGCATGCACGTCTAGTAAAACATGGTCCCACAAAAGCACTTTTTGATCGTGCTCGAATTTCTGATTTGTTGGAGATTACTCTCCATCCTCCAATTTATGACTCGGCACTTTTCCCAATCGCGCTGAGTTTTTGGTTTTCAGAGTATAACATTTTTGTTTTCTCTCTCGGCCCAATGTCTATTATCCTGAGGGACGTAGGGGCTTTGTTAAACCTCCCACCTTTGGGCGATACCATATTTCCTGGTATCTTGGTTACTAGAGCTGCTCCGAAGTTTGATAAGAAAATTACTGAATCCTATTCGAGCATGCAGAACCTTTATACTGCTTCCATTTCTGAACCTAACCATGCTGAACGTGTAGCTTTTATCCACGTTTAGCTGTGTAAATACATCATCTGCGTCCCTAGTCTGAAGCCCTCGACGAGTTATTTGCCCATATCACACGAACTTGCACGTGGTAGACCCTTGAATTTATGCTCGTTTCTTTTGGCTGCTCTTTATAGAGGCATGGCTTCTCTTCAATCTCAATTGAAGAATAATGCCTCCCCTACAGGCAGTGGACCTCTTTGGTTGGCCCAATTGTGGTTGAGGGCGTACTTCCCACAACTTGGTGCTGTACCTTCTCTTCCTAGATCAGTCGCTTGCTATGGGTTATTTATTCATCAGTTAGACCCTGTAAATATGTCTGCCCGAGAAATTTTCACATTCTTTTATACTCTGAACTCCATTCCTTCATTCTTTCCTTTTCCCGTTCATCAAATCCCAATTTTTGTTCGTCCTCCTTCTACTATGGACAAAGCAACTGCATCTTTGTCTACCTGGGTTGCCTTTTTAGTTGGGAGGGAGTTGTTTCATGATATCGTGACAGGGACCAATGCTAAAACTGGTGTTGAGATATATGCTCCTCATTTCTTTGCCCATCAGCTTGGCTTTGGCCAAACTTGGCCCGTTCCTCCTTGTTACTCCAAAAATTTCACAGAGCGTTTTTACCTTGTTAGTAAGGCTGAGACTGAAACCATAGATGCTCGTAATAAAAGCTTGGCCGAGGGCTTTTCTTTTGTCCCTTTTAATCCTACTGCTATCACGCATCCTCTTTTTGACCAACTGTAGCCATCTGTGAAGCGTAGGCTCTTTTCGGTCAACGCCAATCGTGCTTTTCATTCATTGGATCGTTCAGAGACTCTCCCTCCTTCTCCTATCCTTGCCACTCCTCTGTCTATCAAGGGCCCTTCCAAATCACCATCAGCTTCCCACAAACGTTCGAATCTTCCTTCTGCTTCTTCGACTTCCCCGGCCGTTGCTACTAAAAGTACTTCTAGCCGGAAACGGCCAGCTGCAACTTCCCCAGTCTTGTATGATGATACTGGTTACGATGGTGATGATGATGTTGATGTCCCTCTCATTCACAAGAGAAAGGTAATGGCCTTGTTTAAACATAACTTATTGATCTTTGTGGGTTGATGGCTCATTTGACTATTCCATTTGATGGTTCCAGAAAAGTTCATCCTCTCGTTCAGAAGCTTTAGCTACAGGTTCTCCTACTCCAGCTCCTGTTCCTGTTGTTCTAATTGTTTCGACAGGGTCATCTGATGAAGGGATTCCTCCCACAAAGCGACCTCTAGTGTCAGAAACTTCATCACCACCGCAGACTTCTCAGGACGTTCATCCCCCAATTTCTGTGCCAGCAGGTTAGCTGTTTCTTAGCGCTTTCGCCCTATTTGTTGACTCGGCAATTTCTGACCTATTTTCATCTGTGTGTACGTATTCCCACAGACTTGCCCGTTTCTGCAAGTTCGTCTTATTCAAGAAAAGGGAAGTCTTCAGAAACGATGGGGCCGATGGATGATGATCCTGGTTGCCCGAAAGCTGCTGACGAGGTATCTCACGTTTCTTCTTCGCTTCTTAGTTTTGTTTGATTGAACTGTTGTAGTGATATTGCAACGTTGGCATTTTCTTTTAGTGTGCTAGTACCGTTGTACGCTCCATCCACGATTTGCTTTCTTCTTGGGAACAATTGGAAACATCCTGCTTCTCTTCCAGTCATCCTTCATGCTCCTCAGAGGCAAACATGGAGGTTCTTAGACAATCAATGCTTGAGTATGTTGCCTTCATGGACATAGATGTCCGCATGGCTAGTGCTGCTGCTCAGAAGAGTAAGTTTGATCTCTTGAGCACAAAGTTGGTACAAGCACTTGCGCTTCCATCGCTCAATGTTTCCCCGAAATTCAAGGCGACGTTGAGGGCTATTCATTCTGAAGTCCTTTCTCTGTTGGCTAGAAGCGCCGAATTGAAGACCAAAAGTGCTCAATATCTTCGCGCTTCTTCTGAAAAAGAATCTTTGCTCCAGGAGATCAACAAGGCCAAAACTGAATTGAATGAACTCTCCTTTGAAATTTAGGCCGAAGATTCTTTAATGATGACTTTGGCTGCAGAGATGAAGGAGCTTCAAGCAAAGATGGATGATTGCAAGGCCAGGATGGCTGCTAAAGAGCGTAATGCGTCCCAAAAGGTAGAACAGACCAAATCATTGGTTGTGCGTTACAAGGAGTTGAAAGTGGATGAAGAAGTGGTGACCGACATAGATACTGCTTCTCAAAGGCAGGATGAGGATTGAGCGAAGCTTAGGGAACAGATGCGATCTGTTTGGGGTGAACTGTAATCGGGACATTTTTATGTCCTTCTCTTTGTAAATTCGTGGATCTTTTCATCATAGTTTTTAACTGTTACAGTAGTTTTCGTCTTTAATGAACAATTTGTTTTGCATGTTTGAATATTAATTGACGTTTTAAATCGTCAAACCCCCAAGCACTTGATTACATGCTAATTTTATATTCGAATATTGACGTTACTCTTTTAAGTCGTCAACCCCCCAAACATTTAATTACATGCTAAGATTCATGACCATTAATTTCTTCACCCCCAAGATTTTTGGGCCATTTAATGTATGTGGCCTTTTGTATCCTGACTCTTCATATTCGTTTCCTTATAAATACGTTCGTGCTTTCCTCACTTATCACTCCCATTCGTAATCCTTTTCCCAGAATCATTCTGCTACCATTGTCCAATATCTCAACACTCTCCCCAGTTTCAACTTTCTGTAGAAATGGATCAGTTGATCCATCTTGTGTGCCGTCTGACTTGACACGCCTGTTGGTATGGGAGATATAGGAAAAGTTTCTTGGCCGGCGGTAAAATTCTTCCCATCTATCGATGGGGGGAACGTGTCTGGGCCAGTTAGCTTGCTGAGAGTGCTTCTCAGCCTTTCTGCCCGCCATTGCAGCAATGCTTTTGGGGGTGTGGCCGATCCCAATCCACAATTTTCACCGTTGCTGTCAAAGGCCTACAATTGTTTGCCCTTAGTTGTACCTTATAAGAGATTCCAAATTCACGCTCATAGGATGTTTTGTACTTTTCATATTTCTGTTGATGTAACCAATGTTTGATTAATAAAATTTTATTTAGACGCATTTCGTCCTTTATTTTATTTGGTTATCATCGCTCATCAGAATTTATATTTTAAGTTTGTAATTGTTCGTCTTCCCACAGGGAAGGAACATATTTTTTCAAGTATTTGTCATTGATGAACCTCACATGATTAGTACCATCTAAATCCTCTAAATGATAGGCTCCGTTAGGTAAAACACTTTTTACTTTGTATGGTCCTTCCCAATTTGGTGACCATTTACCGTATTTTGAATCTTTACTATCTAGAGGGAGTATTGCCTTCCAAACTAAATCGCCCAAACTGAAAGACTTGGCTACGACCTTCTTGTTGTAAAACTTAGCCATTTTCTGTTTCTAGACTTGTAATCTATCCAGAACATCTAACCTTAATTCGTCCAATTCCAATAAATTTTGGACAAGCAATTCTGCACGTTCGTTGTCGCCCAGATCATTTTGTGAACGCACTCTTCTTGACTGTACGTTGATTTCCACAGGTAACACTGCGTCTTGCCCGTATGTCAGTTGAAAAGGGGTAACTTTAGTGCTTGTGCGTGGTGACGTTCTATAGGCCCACAGAGCTTGATTCAAACACTCGTGCCAATCTCTGGCGTTTTCACTCATCATCTTTCTTACGATATTTTTCAGGATCTTATTAGATGATTCGGCCTGACCGTTAGATTGAGCGTAGTAAGGCGTAGAATTTACCAATTTAACCCCAAATTCGCCCAAAAATTCCTTCACTTGGTCTCCGTTCAAGGAAGTTCCATGATCCACCGTCAGGGTTTGTGGGATTCCAAACCTATAGATGATATGGTCGCGAATGAATTCTATAACACTTTTTTGAGATATCTCTTTTAGAGGTAGGACTTCTACCCACTTAGTGAAGAAATCCGTTGCCACTATAATGAATGTATGTTGTTTGGACGATGGTGGATAAATCTTCCCTATTAAGTCTATCGCCTAACCTCTAAATGGCCATGGCTTAATGATAGGTACCATTTCTTTAGCTGGTGCTCTCTGAATTGGCCCATACTTTTGACATGTTAGACAACTTTTCGCATATTGGACACACATTTCTCCCATTTTGGGCCAAAAATATCCACTCATAATAATTAACCACCTCATCCTTTGACCAGCTTGGTGGGCTCCACAAATTCCTTCGTGTATTTCGGCCATAATCACCTTGGCTTCTTGTAAACTTACACACTTTAATAACACCCCATCTGGGCGTTTTTTAAGTAACTCACCTTCAATTAATGTATAATTCACTGATTGTAACTTTATCTTTCTATTGTTCTTTTCACTTGGTCTTTCCAAAAACTCTTTTATCTCTACTCTCCAATCCATTGCGTCTCCCTCTTGTATACAATGAATTCCAATCCTATTTGCCCTCCTTTGCATAACAGGCAAAATTGTTCCATATTCACAAGTGTGCTCCATGTCTAAAGCTTTTAAGTACCCTGAGGCTATTTGGGCCAGTTCGTTTGCTATATCGTTGTACATTCTGTTGACATATTGTAGTTCTACTTGGTCAAACTCTTCTAATAATTCTTGGGCGACTTCATACTGGCTTATAACAGATTCACTCTGACATTTAAAATCGCCAGTTAATTGGTAAACCACCAACTGGGAATCGCCTCTAATAATCACGTTTTTTACTTCCATTTCGATTAATAATTCTAGGCCGACAATTAATGCCTCATATTCGGCCTGATTATTGATGCACATTCTGTCCAATGTGAAAGCAAATTTATAACAAATTCCTAGTGGATTTATCAAAGCTATTCCTACCCCTGCACCTTTGGAAGTTTTTGATCCATCAAAGTATATGATCCATGGCTTGAACTCGCATGAGTCTATTTCCAACTTAATTTCTTCAGGCATGTCAAGTCACGGGTGATCGGCCAAAAAATTAGCCAATGCTTGATTCTTAACTGCCTTCTGTGGTATATATTGTATTTCAAACTCAGACAATGCTAAAATCCAAAGGCCTATCCTTTGGTGTAAAACAGGGCGAGAAAACATGTATTTCACTAAATTAATTTTAAAAATCAGATAAACCGTTACAGGCCGTAAATAGGCCCTTAATTTAGTACATGTGAAATACAAAGCGAGACATAGTTTCTCGATAGCAGAATAATTACATTCGCATTTCGTCAAATGCCTACTTAAATAGTATATTGCCCTTTCTTCACCAAACTGGTCTTCCTGCGCGACCATTCCAGCTATCGATTCTTGTTCAACCGATATATACACCTTCATTGGCCGTCCTTGGATAGGTGACACCAACACTGGCGGATTTGCCAAATACGTCTTTAGGCTATCAAAGGCTTTTTGATATTCTTCTTTCCAGACGAGTTCGTTCTGATTTTTCAACTTTAGGAGAGGCGAAAAAGCTTTTGTTCGCCCTGCACAGTTAGAGATAAATCGCCTTAAAAAGTTAACTTGACCTAGAAATCTTTGCAATTCTTTTTTATTGCTAGGCGGTTTGGCCTCTAAAATAGCCTTCGCTTTATTCTTATCGAGTTCAATCCCTCTTTGGTGTACTAGAAAGCCAAGGAAATTACCGACATTGATACCAAATGCACACTTTAAAGGATTCAATTTCAGCTTATATTGCCTCATTCGCTCAAATGAGCGTTTCAGTTGTTCGAAATGATCTTCCTCTCTAACAGATTTAACTACGATGTCATCTACGTACACCTCAACAAATTTGCCTATCATATCATGAAAGATTAAATTCATCGCTCTTTGATAAGTCGCCCCTGCATTTTTTAGGCCGAAAGGCATAACTACCCATTCGTAACATCCTAAGGCCCCTAGGCATCTAAAAGCAGTTTTGTGTATGTCTTCTTCAGCTATATATATTTGGTTATACCCTGAATACCCATCCATGAAAGAATACATGACATGTCCTGCAGTGGAATCAACCAATGAATCTACCGTGGGCATTGGATACTCATCTTTAGGTGTTGCTAAATTCAGATTTCTAAAGTCTATACACACCCTCATTTTACCATTCTTTTTTAACACTGGGATGATATTAGATAACCATTCAACATATCTAGCTGTCCTTATGAAACCTGCTTTCAATAATCGTTCAATTTCTTTCTTAATTTTAGGCAACACATTAGGAGCAAAACGTCTAGGAGGCTGTCTATGGGGCTTAAAGTTTGGTTTAGTTGGCAATCTATGCTCTACTAAATTTTTGTCTAAACCAGGCATATGTTCATATTCCCAAGCAAAACAGTCTTTATACTCTCTTAATAAAGCGATTAATGCTGTACTAACCTCTTGACTGAGCATCTGGCTGATAAATGTTGGGCGATCTTCTCCTACACCGCCAATGTTTATTTTGATCGACGGGTCTTGTGCTTGAGCGTTTCCAGGTTTGTGGATCCTCACTACTTCATCGTCCGCATCCTTTACAGGTATTTCCTCTTCTAGGCAATCTACTTTGTTAACTTCCTGGTCAATACTTTGTTCCAATTTGAATACTGCCAATTTGTCTCCCAGAGTTTTCAATGCTGCCTCTTTTTTGATTTTCTCTTGACACTCTTTATTGAAAGCCACTAGTCTGGCTTTATAGACCTGAATTTCGGCTACGTGCTCTTTTGGTGGCCAAGTCATTAAAATTCTCTGAGCGTTCTTTTGCCAATAACTGGCTCTTCCAGGGCCACTATGTTTGGCCTCATTTGACTGAACATTTCAGCGAGTGCTTCTACTGCAAATGGTTCTTCGCTCTGTGCGACGACTTGAGTTTCTTCTCCATCTTGGACTATCCTAACAGGTCCGTAGTTCCCTTCATACATGAACCTTTCTACCGAGTTAGTTTCTGCAACAAAAGGCCTATGATCTGCTTGTACCACCTCTGCCTTCCCTTGGTCGTTCCAAAAAACCAAACACTGATGGAGCGACGATGGTATACAGCGACTCCCATGAATCCAATCTCGCCCTAACAATATATTGTAGCTGGTAGGACCATCAATGACAAAGAAGACAGTCGTCCTTGTAGTCGTACCCACAGTTACATCAAGTGGCATTACTCCCTTGGCTGAAGTGGCTCCCCCATTGAAGCTCGTGAGAATGACTTCTGTTGGGATCATGTCATCCTCTGTTTTTGCGAACTTCCTCATCATCCTTAATGGGATAGTGTTTATGGCAGCCCCATTGTCAATAAGCACCTTCACCACGGGTATGCCATTTACCAAGGCCTTCACATAAAGTGGCCTTAAATGCTTGGTTAATTTCATAGTGGGTTTTTTGAAGACGACTTTTTCTGCTGCATCAATTTCCACTTCCTGTTTGTCTCCTATCGACTTATCCCTTTGTGATGGATCTACTTGCAATACCTCGGGCTGAATATCCGTCTGTGGGGCATCCTCTCTATCTTTTAGTATTTCTCCCGTATCTGTACAACCTGTTTGGGGAAGTAGTATCCTTGGAGGAGATCCGTATTTCTCAGAACGAGGAACCCTTTTCTTCCTTTTGGGTGTCCCATATAGTACCTAGAAATCGAAAGAACGCCCAGATGGTTCTCCCAACAAATCTACTTCACGGACCCCTTCCCGATGCAGTTGTTTCAGCAAGGTATTACGCGATACTCCTCTCTTTTTCATTTCTCCTTCAAGATCAATCTCTTCCTCAATATCAGTCATGCCATCATCCTCTTCGCTTTGTACTTCTTGGGACGTCTGACCACTTTCACATTCCAACACACATGCTTCTTCTTCATCCCCTTCTTCCCTCTCTTTATTCTTAAATTCGTTGGCCAACAAATAGTTATTAGCCATGACGGGAGGCAGGGTACCGAACTGGATAGTAAGAGGTGGTTCCGTATCGTCTTCCTCTCTTTTGCTTCGATCAAACTTCGACCTCCCAGAAGAACTTTCTGGCACTTCTCTCATTGATTCTCCAGTGCCAGTCTCTTCACTATCTTCGAGAGCATTTTGATTGACCATCTCCAGCATTCTTGGTGCTTTAGGACGTGGCTTTTCTGGTTGTTGCCTCATCATTCGTCCATAATTCCGTTGAAATCGTCTTTGCTGAGTCCTGGTCATTTCATTAAAAGGCACAACACGTCTTGCACTGTACTGATATGAGTGCCACACATTAGGTTGGCGAGGCTGTGGTCTGAACGATTTCTCATGCCGTGTCGGCCTGAACTGCCTTTCCAAAGGAGGCCCCTTATAGAAGGATATGCCCTGCCTCCTGTTTGGAGTGAACTCAGGGCGATGGTGATTCCGCCATATTTCTGGTCTTTCAGTATTTGCTCTCATTTCTCCTTTACACCTGGCACACAAGACTTCTTCATCCTTCATAGGTTCTTTTCCCCTGATACGTTCGAACACACTGGCATGTTTCTCGGGGTCTTCCTCATCATCGATGACCAATTTAAACCTTGGTAATTTACTGGTAACATTGGTCGTCACCATATTCACTTCAAGTGGTTGTGGGAAAGGATTTTCATCCACTGCCATTTTCTTTTTGTCTTCGAACGTGATTCGTCCTGACTCGATAGCGTCCTGTAAAACATGACGGAAAACCAAGCAATAATTAGTCATATGTGACCACGCATTATGCCATTTACAATATTTTTTACCCTTAATCTGTTCAGGGCTGGCAACTTATGTTTATCGCTCAATTTTATCTGTTTATCTTTATATAGTTTATCGAATATAAGGTCAGCTTTCGTAACATTGAACGAGAACGTTCTGCTCTTTTTGTTTTCTCCTTTTACAGGTTCATCTCTGGCTACATCCCTAGGTTTAGCCATTATGGGACAGGTATATGCATCCCCCTTAGTCAACTCGGCCAAACATATTTCAGTTTGATCATAAAATTCATCATTCACGGCATGAACGCCAAAGTGTGGGTCTTTATAATAAGTCCCTTTATTAGAATTTTTTACTTGCTCTTCTTCTCTTATCAAACGTTCGTACCTGATTACGTTCGCACTAAGCTGGAACAGGTCAGGGAATTCCCTATCCTGGAATTTTTTCTTTAAATCAAAACTTAAACAGTTTTGAGCGATTTTGACAAATTCTTTTTCAGGTAGAGGTACAAAGCACTTACTCCTAGCTGTTTTGAACCTTTGAAGGAAACCCTCTGTCCACTCATTTGGCATTTGACGTAAGTTCGCCAAATCGGCCAATGTGACCTCAGATTCTGTTTTATAAAACTGAGCATGGAACAATTGTTCCATTTGTTGCCATGTCTGAACGAAATTTGCTGGCAAATTAATGAACCATGAAAAGGCCACTCCAGTTAGTGAACTAGGGAATAGTCTCATTTTATGGTAATCGGTTACCTCACCACTCTGTAATGTGAATCGCCCTATATGTTCTAGAGTAGATACTTCTCCTAAACTAGTGAACAATGAGAATTCAGGCACTTTATACCCTCTAGGCCATGGGTACGCTTGATCTACGCAATCAGGATATGGTTTAGTGTAAGTAGGCATAATAACAGGACGTACCCCCATGGCCATTTGATCTTGTACTATTTCTGCAATGTGATTCCTTAGTAAAATATTTGGATCATATGGGACTCCTATGGGTTGATTTACTTGTTGGTTTGTCTGAGGTGGCCTGCTGTTTGGTCCTTGATTGGCAGGGAAGGTACCATTGTTCAGACCATTATACCCATTGTGTTGAGTATTCATTCCCTCATTAACACGAGGTAAATTATGTCCACCATTCATGACATTATCTCTCATATTTGGATTACCCCCCAGGTTGGTAGTCATGTTATCGCCATTCAAATTTGGCGCTCCATTGACCCCTTGATTTGAAGTGGAAGGGCCAAAAAATGTTTCTAAACCAGGACCTGGGTTCAAACCAGAGGAATTGTGTGGTGAAGCATGCCCCACAATCGCTCTGGTCTGAAAATGACTTCCTACGGTTGGTTGACATACTTGGCCCACTAATTTGCTCATGAGATCGTTTAACGCACTTAATTGTTTGGCCATGTTATCATAGTGAACATTTCCATTCTGGGTAAATTTTTCCATGTTATGGACATTTCGTAAATTTACCTGTTCAACGACGTCTTGTGTGAGCTCTCCCAGCAATGCACGCATGGTTCGAGGACTCAGCTCCGTCATTGGCTCATAACGACTGTGACTGCTTGGAGTCTGCCCTTCTGTCTGAGGAGAATGCTGTTGCTCATGCTGCTGCTCCTCATATCGCTCGATCACAGATTGGACTACTCCGTGACTTGCTGGTGCTTTATCCGAATTTTTATGAGGCATAATGTTTTCCTTTTGTATCTCCAAACACCAATGTCCCACTGGGCGTGCCAAATTGTTTCGCTCGTTTTTCGCTCGCTAACAATTAAAAGGGAATCAGACGATTGTGTAAGTGACAAGCCTCTTGGAACAAAGTCCCAAAAAGGGATGTTTATCAAATATGAAGATTACAGTTGAGGCACGAACAAGATGCCTCCAAGGGGCGCAAGCACACAAGTACAAGAGAGTTGAAGTAATTAAGAAGTTAATCTAAGAAAAATAAATTACATGTTCTCTGTTTTGAGAGTGAATTTTGTCCGTCTTTTCTTCGTTGTCTTCTTCTTTCTTTTATACGGCCTGAGCAGTTTTGATCGTTTCAGCAACTGCTTGTAACTACCCACTTCTTTCATCATGGTCGGCTGGCTAAAAACTGCCGTGTGCAATTTCTATCACTACGCTCTCTTCATAACTGCTTGCCATCAACTTTCTCAAATCGTGGGGCGTAATTATGATGTGCTCAAACCGTCTTAGATCGTGATTCTGGATGACAACAATCTTTGGTCGTCTCTTGGACTTTGGCCGACTCATCATTCTTAGGCGACAATCGATCTTCTGCTCTGGGCAATTGTAAGGTGCTTCCTTCGCTCAATATCTGGGCGTCCTGCCGACTTGGGCGACGTCGTACCTTTGTCTTTTTGGGCCTTCCGCATATGTTAATGACACTTCAGATTGGGCCTTTTATCCTGATTTCTCTATCTGAGCTTCTTCTTTGGATCCATTTCCTCTCTTGGGCCATTTAATTTGGGCTGCCTGTTTTGTGTGTCAACAGTATCTCATCGTAATCTAGAGTCATTTCTTGTAGAACAGACAGAGGTTGTGATGTTGTCGACTGTGATTGCATTGCCATTGAGTTGGCATTGTTAATGTTGCTGTTACTAAATGTCTGTTGAGACCATAAATTACTGACCACATTATCTTCCTTGGAATCCAAAATATTAATGTTGTAATCAGGATTGCCATTATCAGAATAGGACTGTGGTGCAATAGGCAATGCTGTCACAGCATTATAGGATTGGGGAAATTCTTGATGGAGAAGTGAAATGGGATACTCTGGAGGTGCAACTCCGACTCCTAATTTTAACTGCGCCGGAGGCTCATCGGTCAATGAGATCTTTTTCTCCAGTTGATGATGATTCTGTCGACAAAATTGTGCAAGAACAGCCTGAAGCTCCTCTTCACCTGCTTGGATTTGGCAATAGAGTTGTTGTATCTCTACGAGACATCCATAAACCGGGAACCTGTCTCGCATGTTCGCTTGGTATTTAATCAACTTCATGGCCATAACTCTTTGAGTCGGGTCGAGATGTTTTAATATTTTCAATATGTTTTTCACCCCGAAAAGCTTATGTGCATTTTGAAACATTTTGGACTGATCAGCAGGGAAATGTGGTGCAAGAGAGCAATCAGAAGTGCACCTTCTTCTTTGATACTTGCATGCGGCACAGGCCTGGTCAGTACCACTCTTAAGGATCATTCTGAAGGCATCCAATCCAGGTAATGAATTTCAAGAATTATAGTAGATATAAATCATGTCTGTATATGTTAAAATGGTGTGATATGAAGGAAACAAAAAACTGTAGTTTGCTGGGGAAAATGGAAAGACTTGAGTAAAAAAGAAAAGGATTTGAGAGAGAGACAGAGAGAGAGTCTGAGAGTGTGTGTGTTATTCGGAGTCCTAATTTTGAGGGTCATTAGTGGTCATGGGTAAATCTCAGTTGCACACAAATATATACATGGTTTTTCTTGAGTTTGAATTTTCAAGTTGGTTACACTTGGGTGAAGAGGCACTCGGCTTAGGATAAATTGGTTCAAGTTCAAATTCTTCCCTTTTGTTCGGTGGATTGGGGGTGCGAACCTAAGATTTTGTAAAGATTGTATTATTAAGATATAAGAAAAATTATGGGTCCATATGTAGAATTATTCTTTTGGGAAAATACGTGATTAAAAATGAATTTGAACAAAAGCAATTTTTAAAAAAAAAAAAATCAATTTCTAACCCGGGATTAAGTAATTCACCTATTATATATTCGTAATGGATATTTCAACTAATCTCAGGGAAAAAAAGTAATTGTGGTCTACAAAAAAATGCTCAGAGCATCTTCAAAGGGCTCTTTGAACATGAGATACTCTCTATTTTAAAGAGTCAGCCTTTAAAATTACACTCCAAAATTCTCTTTAAATTAACATTTTAATTTAAAGAGTGGGTTTGGCTCTCCAAATTTGAAGAGTTAAACTCACTCTTTATAATTAGGGACATTTTGCAAAATGACCTATGAATAGTGGCTTTTTAAGTTTTTTGTTAAAAAGTCAGTTTTACCCTTAATGATATGGGTCATTTATTGCAGATCAAGTCCTCAATCCTTATAATTTTTTCGAAATTAGTTTTATTCTTGTTTTTATTCATCGTCACTAGACGTTTCTTCTAAATCTGATTTTTCTTCAAATATTTCTTCATTTACTTCTATTTCTTCAATATCAACTTCTTCACATTCATCTCTAATTTGTTCAAAGTCCGTAATTAATATTCTAACTTTCTTTTTTGGGCATTCAGTGCTAATATGACCTTCTTCATTGCAATTCCAACATTTACATCGTTTTTTATCTAATGGTTTTTTATTATAAGGTTTATATTTTCTTCTAAAATATTTTTTTTTGGTTTAAAATATTTCTTTTTAAATTTATTATATTTTTTATATTTCTTGGGTTTTATTTTTCTTTTTCTTTTATAATCATAACATCCCCAATTTCACAGTACTTCGGTATCTCTACAACAAATTCTATCTTGTATAAATCCTGATTGTTTATAAATCATTTGATTACTACACATAGTACTTATTTCGTCTTTTATAGTTCTTATAATAAATCCTAATGTATATCCTTCTTCATTTCTTCCTAATTGTTTTTCTTTAATCTTATTTTGAAAATAACTATTCCATGGTGGTGGTAATTTTCTAATAAAAACTTCCTTATAATAATTATTATTAGCTCAACTTCCAAACATCATATAATAATATTTACTATATTCGCAACAATATTCATTGAGATAACACATATTACAAATTTGTAAATGTGCCATTCTATTTTTAGCATCTTCTATTTCTTCTAATCTAGCTTTAGTACTTTCATTTACCCAGTCTTCTCCAAAGAAATTCTCTATAAATTCTTGTAGCAACTCTATTTATTCCTTCTATTATACTAATTCCAAATCCTGCTTCAATACTATCTTTCCAAATACCTTTTGTTGTTTCTTCTAATCCTCTATACCAATTAAATACATTTCCTTTAAATGTTGCTAATAAATATTCAGTTCTATTTTTATTATCTCAGACATCGCGATTATAATTAAAGTGTGCTATCATATTGGTACTCCATTCACTTATAGCTCTTCTAACATCTAATTCACAATCTAAATTTAAATATGATCCTACAATTTTCATTGGGTTTGATTCTCTTAAAATTGGTTTAAATTGATCTCTATACATTCTTTCTTTGGTAGTTCTAAAATCTACTTTTGTATTAACATATCTTCTAGGGTCTATTTCTGCTTCATATCTAATCGTGCTAGTTTCTCCATATTCTTCTTGTTTAACTGCTCGTGGTCCTCCTGTTTTTCCAACCATATGATTTTTAGTTATTTCTTCACAAATTTTTAAGTCTTCTAAGTCAAATATTAAATTTTCCATTTCTTCGTTCATTGTTCTTCTATAATTAATTTTCCTTCTTCTTTTTCTATAAGATTTTCTTCTTGCTTTCTAAGATCAATCAATAATTTTTCTATATCTTCTTTTAATCCTCCATTAAGTTGTATTAATTCTTCATATTTTTCAATTTTCTTTCTAACTTCTTTAAGTTCTTTAGTATAATCTGGTTTAAATGGTTTTTCTTTATTTAGATTTTCTATTATTCTATTTAAAAGATTTTCTATTCTTAAAAAGTTGTTTTGTAGTCTTTCTTTCTCTTCTTCGTAGACTATTTCAATTCTAGTTATTTTTTCATCAATTGTTTTTATATTTTTCTCAATTAAATTAATTTTATCATTCATACTCATATTTTAGGTTTTTTATAAGATGGTTTTTCAATTTCAAATCCTAATTTATTTAATAAAATATCAAGTTTATAATTAATAATGTCTACTTTTTCTTCTAAAGTTGCTATTTTATTAATACTATTTTTCAGTGCAATTTTTGATATTCGATTTTGAATTTCTTCAAGTTTAGCTTCATCAAGTATTTCTAAATTATTAATTTGTTCTTTTATTTTATTAAATTGTTTAGACATATTTTTGCTTAAAACTTCTAACCTTTCTTTAGCTATTTCATCTTTTGGATCTATATTATTTATTTCGTCTATAGCTTCTACGTCTTTAGATTTTAATTGTCCTAATTGTTGCCATAAAAATGCATTAGTCCAATTTGTAGTCATATTTAACCATTCATCCGTATTTCCCCACGAGCTTAAAGGTTGAAACGAGTTGTATTCCATTTTTTAGTTTGATAGCTTCCTATTGGTAATCTAATATTTTCTATTTCTTGTTTATCAAATCTTATTTTTGTTGGTAAACTCATATTAGTCTGGTATATTTAAGGAATTAATTATTATATTATTTATCATTTGTCTTATTTCTCTTCTAAATTGTTCTTCTCTTCTTAATTCTCTTGTAATTTCATTCCTTAATAATTCTCTTTTAATTTTATTCCAATTAGAAATTTCCCTTTCTATTTCTCTACGATTATTGTCAGTTATTATCTGTTCTTCTAAAATTTTTATTTTATTATCACAAAATTTTCTAGTTATTCCAGGCATATTCTTATTCTATATCGTCAAAACTAAGATCAAAATCATATAATTCAGAAACTTCATTATAACTTACATGCTCTATAGTTTCAAAAGTTCTTTCACTATTTTCACTATCTAACCAGAAAAATATAATCATTTTTATTATTTCTTTAGGCAATTTTTCTTTTAATCCAAATGATACAATTGTAAGGCATTTTTCATAATATCTACTATCTCTTTTTATGAGATTTATTCCTCTAGTATAACTATCATAAGTTTCCGGAATTTCTATCATGTGACTATAATCAATACTATTAGTATATCTAAAAGGTACAGATCTATAATAAAACTCGTAACTTTCCATGATAAAAGTTCTTCAAAGTAAACAATCTCATAAAAATTCTTATATAATAATTTTCATGCAAATTTTCAGACAATAAATTTTCTTGTAGCTTAAAATAAGGGCCTTACCACGCTTCGCCAAATAGCAAGAATGTTATATGTTCCTGGTCACCTTCGTCACAAGAGTTGGCCAAAGTCCGACAGCATCATAGCAAAATGGACACAAAGGCACTCAAAACTCTCAAACAGACTCACTGTGTAGAACAACACTCAAAGCGTAATAAAAGATTTATTTCAAACTCAAAGATTTTATTGATCTGAAGATAGCTTGAAAGCTATTATACAAAGATTTTTACAGAGATTGATACTCCGAAGAGTAGTTTCTACTCTTTAAAGAGAATGATTACAAAGATCATTGTCGAAGGTTTTAGATGGTAGTTCAGGATGAGATTTCAGATGGCTAATTTTCGATGATCTTTTCTAATGAGAAGGGTCTCAATTTATAGAAAGGCTCGCACTTCACCGAGAAGCTTCTGGCCAATCAGATTTTTACAACACAAAAGTAAGAAGTACAATAATTTCAAATGTGGTTGAAAATATTAAAAGTGGTTGTTGGTTGTCTTTATTTCAGTGTCGGCAATTTCTTTTGATTCCAGCTTGACAGCTGTCTTCTTATCTTCAAAGTTCACATGGTGTCGATCACGTTTTTCTTGATCGTCCTTTACTTGTGGACGTGTCCCATAAGCTCGAGGCTTCTTTAATGCATTCTTCACTTCCAGAAAATTGATCGTTCATAATTCCACAGATTTTTTCTTCAAGAATTTTTGATTCTTTATCTCCTCTACAGATAAGGATCCAATTATTGCTCATACCATAGACCATGTATCTTTCTCCAAAAAAGAACTGCATTGTTGAGCAGACTGATTTTATTCCGAGAGCTCGTCTGTAAATCATCCATTTTCTATTAATAGTGGGCAATTCTTTAAAAATCTGAATCTCCTTAAGTGGATTTCCATTATTTTTCCGAATTGTGATGAGATGATGTTCTCCATACCACTCTGGTTCTTTATATTCAGGACTAATCGTGTAAAATCTCAGTTCAATCGGTTGTTTATCGCTGAATTTTTTAACACAATTAACAAATTCTTTGTCAAACTGTTCAATTTCTTTTAGATCTATCCCTGGGAAGAGTCGATCTAAAAATCCAAATGCTGCCAATTTTCGAACAATATTAGGATCTGCTCCTTGAACTGCACTGATCCTTGGATAAATCGCCGTTGGAAGGGCTGTCAAATATAGAGAACTTCCTTCTCTGAAATTATATACCCATTCTGAGAATTCATAATACTCATTTTCCATTGGATGTAGATTAGCTCTGATATGATGAGTAGCAATTATTCCCTTTGGTGATTTAAGGTCACCAATTGGTGATTTTTTATCTTCTTGGAATTCACTGATAACAGTAGGCTGTTCCAATGGGCCTTTTGATAAGGATGTTTGAGTACTAGACTCAGCGGCTCATTTTCCACTTGTAAATTTTTCCAACAATTTGTCCATACTGACAGGTAGTTGTTGTGGACCCTTTTTTATGACTTTTTCCTCTTGCGAGGTAAGAGAGTCATTTATCTTAAATTTTGATTCTCCACTCGATGTGGATGTATTAATCTCCCGAAATGGGATATGACTAGCCTTTCGGCTGTATTCACCTTTTAAAGGAGGATACTCCTGGCTACAATTTGCAAAAAAGTCTAAACATTCTGACAATTTTTCAACTATTTTTTCTTTGTTATCATTCAATTTTTCAATCTTTTTCCCACTTTCAACAACTTTGCTTGATAAATCACACAAAGTTTGTCGAATATCAAGATGATCTTCTTGAACAGCAAGATAATCTGCATTAAAATCTGTTAGAAGATCTTGTAATTCCTTTGTAAATGCTTCAATCTTTTCCATATTCATGATTCCTGCTCAAGAAATCAGAAAATAAATTATCTTTTCCTTTAATATATTCAAATTTAAAATTATAAAAAGATAGTAACACTTGCCATCTATGTAACCTTCTATGTTGGGGTGAATTTGGTAATTTATTATTTACTAGTCCGTTTAGTTGTGTATTATCGCTTGAACAATAAATTCCTTGGGTAACAAAAACATTTTAAATTTGTTTATTCCTTTAACTATCGCCAATAATTCTTTCTCATTGGTGGAATAATTTACTTCAAAGATTATTAAATGTTCCACTAGTATACTGCAAATTTCATTTAAATCGCTTTTTAATAAAGCACTCCAATATAAATCGAAGCATCGGTTTGAACTATTAATTTATCTTTTTCATCAGGAAGTCTAAGTTTAGGTAAATTTTTGCAATTTTCTTTTAAATTTTTAACACAAAGAGTATGTTCTTCATTCCAACCTAATTTATTTGATTTTCTTAATAGTTTCTGAAGTTTATTTCTTTTTCTCGCAAGTTTTTCTATAAATCCTTCAAAGATAATTAAGACAACCCAAAAACTTTTGAATTTGTTGCTTATTTTCTAATTTATCAGGAAATAAAATTATTTTTTCTGAAATATGAGGTTGCAATTTTATTCCATTACTATTTATTATCATTCCTAAGAATTCAATTTCATGTTTTGCTACTTCTGCTTTTTTCTGACTAAATATTATACCTTCTTTTGATCAAAGTGTAGCAAAAATTCTAAGATGTTTAAGATGATCTTCATATGTTTCTGAACAAACAAGTATATCATCAACATAAACAATAAGAAAATTATAAGTTTTAAAGACTTCATCCATTCTTCTTTGATAAATTTGTGGTGCATTTTTTAATCCAAATGGCATAACTAACCATTCATAGTGTCCTTGAGGAGTACTAAATGCTGTTAATGGTATACTATTATCTTCTAGTTTAATTTGCCAAAATCCAGATTTACAATCAAATTTTGAATAATATTTTTTATTCTTAGCTATATTTATTAATACTTCTTTATTTGGTAAATAATATCCATCAAACTTAGTGTTTTTATTAAGTTCTTTATAATTTACTACCATCCTAAGTTTTCCTCTTTTTATCTCCGAATGATTTCTAACCATAAAAGCTGGGCTACTATGAGGGCTATTACTTCTCCTTATAAGTTTTTGATTAAGAAGTTCTTGAATTTGTATTTGAAATTCTTCCTTATCTTCTTGATTATAGAGCATAGGTTTGACTCTAATAATGATTGTTGGTTCTAATAGTTCTATTTTAGTCGTTGTTTTTGATTTTTCCCATTTTTCAAGTGGGTTTTCATTATAATTTTTAGCTAAAAGATCTTTTATTTGATCAAGAGTAATTGTTTTGATTGAATAATTGAGTAATTTTGGTATAAATTCTATTTTTTCACCACTTGAAATGGTCGAACTCGGAATGGTTTAAATTCTCTAGCAATTTTTAGTAAATGTCCACATGGTGTTTTTAATTGAATAGTATAAATATTTTGACTATATTGACTAAACTGTTGTAGAAAGTCATTTCCAAGAATAATATCACAATCATTAATATTATATTGGTAAACATTTCTTATGGTTACTATTTTAGATCCTATTATAACTTCTATATTTTCATTTTTATATTTTAAAGATTCTCTTACTCCAGTTATTCCTTGTAAAGTTAATTGTTGTTTATTTTCTATCCACTTTGATAATAAAAATTCTTTAAAGACGCTTATCTCAAATTCGTATCAATTAGAGCACAAGTAGTTATTTTTGATTCAAATACGCTTATTTGTATATATACACTTATTGGGAATTTTATTTCTCTACTCATTTTTCTTTAGGACAATATGTAGTTATTCCTTGATGTGTAATAAGAATTCCTTCCTTGTCTATTTTATAATTATCAAGATTATTTAAAAATGAATTTCCTAATAATATTGGGTGTTCATCAAAATTCATATTATTATCAATATAGCATTCTATGCTTAATAATAAATTTCCTAATTTAATTTGAATTTGTCCTATGATATCACAAGAGTTTATTTTTCCTTCAAAATCTCTATAACTATAAGGTTCAACTTTTTTCTTTTTAATTCCTTCATCAATAAGAGAGCAAATATGATTCTGACTTGCTCCAGTATCAATAAGTATTTTAATTTCATTTATCCATTTATTTCCATTAAAAAACTTTCCTTTGATTCCATAAACACTATTATTTTTACTTTGTATTATTTTTGAAATACTATGTCTTACTGTATTATTTCCAATAATTATTTTATTTTCTTTATATGTTATTTGTTTTGGTATTATAGGTTGATCAATACTTATAGCATCATCATGTCCTATCTCAAAATTTTCTATTTCTTCTATGTCTTGTTCTCTTGGTAAGATTGCTTCACCTATATCCCTAAATTCTTGTCAATTTCTATAAAAGGTTTTTCTTTATATATATTTCCATAATTACTATTTGTATAACAATATAATCCTTGATATAATATAGTAAAAACTTTATTATCATCTTTTAATATTTTATTAGTCATCTTAAAATGTAGACTAAGACAATCATCTAAATTTTTATCATTTATATGTACGCAATATCTTGGATAACAAGTAAATTTTAATTTTTTATAGGCTAAATTTCCTTTTACTATTCCTAAATTTCCATTTTCTCAGCTTATACATCTTTCATCTTGTAGATTAAGTATTATAGGACTATTAATTCCTTCTTTAAAACATGATTTTATTATTATTTGTATTCCAGCAAGGTAAACATAAGATATTTTATCTCGTTTTTCTTGTTTTAATTTTCCTAGGAATTCATTAATATTTCTTTTTGTTATAAGATTTAATTTTATTTTTCCTTGTGTATGTTTAATATCTATGGCTTTTTCTATTTCATGATATTCATTAATGACTAACTTTCTTCTTCTAAAGGCTGATCCTAAAATATTGAATAATTTATTTTCTCCTGGTGGTTTTAGACTTAATTCTGCTCTATTAATTTTTCTAAATTTTTCCCAATCAAATTTTCCTTTTAAGGCATATCCCTCTACTCCTTCGTATACTTCAGCTTTCTATATTTTACGAATTTTCTATTTCCATTATCCTTAGGTATCTAATTCTTCAATTCTCATAATTTCATTATTAAGAACCCTTTGTATTCTTTTTAAAGTTTTCATTTCTATAAGAATAGGCATTTTAACAAGATATCCTATGTCTTCGTCTAAAACTTCATCAAAATCTATTAGAAGAAAAGTAATTTTCTTTTCAAATTTTTTCTTTATTTTAAGACTATCGGAGTCTTTTATTTTATTAATCAAATTTCTTGATTTATTAACAAGATGTTGAATATAACTATCAGTATCTAAATATTCAGTAGAATTGTTAACGTACCATCCTATGCAAATTTCGTTATTATCTTCCATTCTCTAATGTCTTTAAATCCTCAAGATATAGGGCTCTGATACCATTTTTATTGGACCTAAAATGCAAAAATTCAAAAATAAAATTATTAATCAATATCAAATTTTTTCGGCTCAAGATAGGTGGAAAGAGTTGATGGTGAAGAAAAGTTAATTTTTATTGCAAGGGGCAGACAATTTTGTCGAATCAAAATTAGAATTAAAGTTATGAGGACTAAAATAACTTATTTTGAAACTTTTTATATTAAGGGTATTTTAGGTAGTTTATATATTTGAATAGCGAAATGGGTTAGTTTGGGGTTAGTTTGGAATTTTAACTTTGAATTTGGGTCATTTGCTTGTATTTCCCTTATAATTAAATGTATTCAATGTGTTTCAATTTTCAATGAATAAAAATAATAAAATAATCTAAAGAAAAAATAGTGAAAATAAAAAATAAAGAAAAATAATAAATATTTTTTGGGTGTAATAAAATTAAATGTTAAATATAAAGAGTTTGTTGGAGTATTTTAAAATTTTAACTGTAAATTCATAGACACTTTTCAAATAATAAAATATGCTCTTTAAAAATAGAGAGACTATTGGAGATGCTCTTATACCCGTAGGAAAGCATACAACTCATGTCCAGTTGACACCAACTTCTTAATTGGTTCTTATATAATTACATATATAGTAGTTAATCATATTCTTCAAAATTGAGGGAGTCACTGTTCTGTTTCTTATTCAGTGAAGGTACGACCCTTTATGGTACTGCAGGGGCGGGGTTGAGGTTCTAGGGAGGAAGGTGGTATCATGCTTTTTAATGGATACATTTCTAAACTGTTCACAATATTATCAATAAAAGGATTTGCAAATCACCACGCATTTGATGTTGGTGAGTTTCTCTATTTATAATATTGTTTACAATCTGTATATCTACAATAAAGGAAAGGAATCAAAATCATCTCCTACAATTAAGAGAATCCCGTGAGTCAAGGGAGGAATTACAGGGATTCTCAATATCCCACCGCAAGCTAAGCGTGGGATTGCAGCCGACGCGAAGTTTGGAATGGAAAAAGGTAAATAGCGGCTTGGAAACACTTTTGGTGAAGATATCGGCGACCTGCAAGTTGGACGGAACATGTTGAGTGCAAAGGGTGCCAGCAACAACAAGTTCTCGTAAGAAATGGTAGTCAAGGTCGATGTGTTTGGCACGCTTGTGAGAGACAGGATTCGAGCTTAAGAAAATCGCACTCTTGTTGTCACAGAGTAATAGAGGCCGATGTGTGACAGTGACCTTAAGATCTCGTAGGAGATGAGTAAGCCAGAGAACCTCAGCAGCGGTAAAGGAAAGAGCACGGTATTCGGATTCGCAACTGGAACGAGAAACGGTAGGCTGTTTTTTGGCACTCCAAGAGACAAGATTGTCCCCAAGATAAATGGAATAACCAGAGGTGGAGCGTCGAGTATCAGGACACCCTGCCCAATCAGCGTCAGAATAGGCCGTGAGACCAGTAGAGGAGGATGCAGAAAAGGTTAAGCCAAATTGAAGAGTGCCCTTGACATAGCGTAGAATACGTTTGACGGCCTGGAAATGTTCTTCAGTTGGAGCATGAAGAAATTGACTGACGGAGTTGACAGGCTAAGCAAGATATGGGCGCGTGATTGTCAAATACTGCAAGGCACCAACTAAAGAGCGATAAAGAGTAGGATCTGAAAAGGGTGCACCATCAGAAGAGAGGCGTTGAGACACAATCATCGGTGTAGCGACAGGCTTGCAATCAAGTAATTGAGCACGAGCAAGGATGTCATGAGCATACTTGGTTTGACTGAGAAAGAGTCCATTAGGAAGAGAAGAAGCTTCGAGGCCAAGAAAATAGCTCAAGGAGCCTAAGTCGTTGAGGGCAAATTCCGAGTGCAGCTGCTGAATGAAGTGGTTTAGAAGTGATGAGTTATTCCCCGTAATAATGATGTCATCAACATAGAGCAACAGATGGATGAGATCAGCGTTCCTACTGAAGACAAAGAGAGAAGTGTCAGCACGACTGCAAGAGAAACCAAGTTGGGAGAGAAATGTACTGAAGCGGTGAAACCAGGCCCTCGGAGCTTGTTTCAAACCATATAGAGCCTTTTTTAATTTGCACACATGAAGAGGATGCCGAGGATCAACATAGCCAGGAGGTTGTTCCATATAAACATCTTCACAAAGAACACCATTAAGAAAGGCATTCTTTACGTCAAGTTGACGTAGGGGCCATCGATTAGACACGGCAAGAGAGAGAACAACTCTGACGGTAGAAGCTTTGACAACGGGACTAAAGGTGTCGGTATAGTCAAGTCCAGGAAGCTGTGTGTAGCCCTGGCAACTAGGCGAGCTTTGAACCGATCAACGGAACCATCAGAATGATATTTGGTCCTAAAGACCCACTTGGATCCCACAATATTTGTATTGGGCGGTCGAGGAACAAGAACCCAAGTATTATTGTTGAGCAATGCTGTAATTTCTTCATCCATAGCGGCAAGCCATGCAGGGTTTTTAGCAGCAGAGAGAAATCCTTTAGGCTCGGAAGTACTGAGCAAGGCCTGTAGAAGGGCCGGAGGTTGTACAGAGCTGATTAGAGCCGGATGCTTGGGCTTGAAGATCCCAGCACGAGCTCGAGTGACCATAGAGTGATGAGCAGGTGGTTCTGGATTAGACACTGAGGTGGATGTATCTGATGTAGGGGAGGGAGCTCCAAGGATTGAGGAATCATGAGGCTCATGTGCAGTAGGATCCAAAATAGATGATGAGCTAGAAACCTGCATGGACTCAGAAACAGGAGAATCATCACAGACGGTGCATGGATTAGGAAGGGACGGTGTGACATTGGTCGCAGGTGATGGAGCCAGAGGAGTAGAAATGGAAGTGCATGGCTCTAAAAAGTTAGAGAGAACCAACTCCGAAGAGGGATGTGCCTGTGAAGAATCTAAAAAAGGAAAGAAAGACTCATCAAATTTAGCATGCCGAGTAATGTAAATACGGGAAGTAGCAAAGTCCAAGCATCGGAAGCCTTTATGAGATGGACTATAACCAATAAAAATGCAAGGCAAACTACGCGGAGCAAATTTATTAGAAACATAATCACGTAAACAAGGATATACCCGACAGCCAAAGGGATGGAAATGCTCATAATTAGGAGACTTACCATACAGAACCTCAAAAGGTGAAATACCACCAAGGATTGGCATGGGCAACCGGTTGATAATGTAAGTAGCAGCGCTGAAAGCATCAACCCAAAAATGAGTGGGAACATGAGAATGAAAGAGAAGAGCAAGACCCGTTTCAGTCACATGACGATGTTTGCGTTCAGCACGCCCATTCTGGGAAGGGGTGTAAGGACATGACATTTGATGATGAATGCCATTTTCCTGAAGATGAGACTGAAAATGATTACTGGTGAATTCGGCTCCTCCATCACTTTGAAATATTTTTATTTTTGCCGAGAGTTGATTTTCCACAAATCGTTGGAAGCGAAGGAAAATAGTAAAGAAATCAGACTTTAGTTTCATGGGGTAAAGCCATGTGAAACGCGAGTGGTCATCTATAAATAACACATAATAAATAAAATTTGCATTTGATTTAATAGGGGATGGACCCCAAATATCACAATGAATTAGGCCAAGCACAGATTTAGATCTACTATCGTTGGAAGAAAATGGCAATCGATGACTTTTTGCTAATTGACACGTGGAGCATAAAGTTGGAGTCGGAAGCAAAGAAGTAAGAGATAAATGACCCTTTTTATTTAATAAAGATATAGTAGAATGATTGACATGTCCAAGTCTAGCGTGCCATAAATCAAATGAGGCACGTAAAGATTTTTTAGCAATAACAGAAAGAAAGGCCTGATTTCCGCGTTCCAGCACATAAAGACCACCTTCTCGTTTACCGGTTGCCACTGCCTTTCCTGTTTGTTGGTTCTGTACAATAAATTGATCATTAGTAAATATAATAGTGAATGGAAAATCAGTTGTTAATTTACTAATGGATAAAAGATTTTTGGTAAGATGGGGAACGACAAGCACATCTAGCAGTTGAATATTTTGAGAGGGGGAGACACTACCAGTGTGGGTAATTGGAAGAGAGGCTCCATTGCCTACAAGTACACGGTCCTTACCAGAATAAGGTTCTGATGTGTCCAGTTTACCCAAGTAAGGGGTCATATGTGCCGAGGCACCGGTGTCCATGTACCAATCAGATTCGGCTTCAGTTGAAAGAGAGCAAGCAGTAGTAAATGCTTCGGCAAGTTGAGCATCAGCTCGATCATAGCGATTTCGACAACGATCAGCGGTATGGCCCTCGATTTTGCATATCTGACAACGGGGATTGTATTGACGGCGGCCTCGACTAGGTCCACTGTTTCGCTGGTATCCACCACGACCACGAAACTGTTTGGAGTGACCACCACCGCGAGAGTTGGAAGAGGAACCATAGGTAGCGATGAACGCAGCAGGGGCAATAGAGGATTGCTCGAGAGATTTTTGGAAAATTGCAAAACTTTCAGCCTTAGAAACCAGATCAGTGAAAGGGGGAAGGGGTGTAAGCGACATTTGGGTTGTAGAAAAGGTGGAGAAATCAGCACCTAGCCCCCGAAGAAACCAATGAGATTTGTCTGTATCATCAACAGGACGACCCATTGCCGATAGCTGATCACATAATGCTTTGAAGGAGCGAGAATATTCGGAAACGCTGCGGGTTCCTCGTTTGATTAATTGCAACTCATCTTTGAGATGAAGTTCACGTGTCTTGGAACGATGGCTGAAAGAATTTTCCAAAGCAAGCCAAACGTCTCTGGCAGTAGTGAGACCAAGCACCTCTGCCATAGCTTCTTCGGTGAGGGAGGAAAGAAGCAAGCTGAGGATGCGCTGATCTTGGAGTTTCCAGTCCATGTATTTTTGGGTTGCTGTAGAAGAATCATCATCAGAGATGGAGTTTTTGGGTGGAGCAACGATGGACCCATTGACAAAGCCAGAAAGTCCTTGGCATTCAAGAAGTGGGATGAGCTGATTTCTCCAGAGAAGGTAATTAGAGGAAGATAGTTTAATTGTCACCATATGAATCATGGTGTTGAAGGAAAGAAGGGAATTGGAGGAATCGACAGCCATGAGGATCGGTGGGAGATTGAACCCGTGAGGCTCTGATACCATAAAAGGATTTGCAAATCACCACGCATTTGATGTTGGTGAGTTTCTCTATTTATAATATTGTTTACAATCTGTATATCTACAATAAAGGAAAGGAATCAAAATCATCTCCTACAATTAAGAGAATCCCGTGAGTCAAGGGAGGAATTACACGGATTCTCAATAAATGGGAGGCGCTATTTTCATTGGTTTTATTCTTTTTCTATTTAAGTAAATTTACTTAAAATTTAAAAAATATAATATATAATTTTTTTGAAAAAGTTGATATATAAGTTTTTTAGGGAGGAAGGTGGATTGGATATATATATTTTTTTTATTCTTATAAAAGCACTTATCTTCCTACATCATCATCTTCATAGCGAATTGAAAATCAAATATCTCATTATAAAAGATCCACACTTTTTGAAAAAAACTTAACTAAAAAATTTGACTATCAGAGTATTGTAGACTAATCGCACTTTCGCTTATAGAACTTTAAAACTGTTAATGGATCCATTTCTAAACTGTTCAGAATATGTTCAAAATTAATTCTGTCTGAAGAAAAAATCATCGATGAAGAAAACTTTTCCACTTTTTATGCCTCGAATGTGCTTCTATATTAGCAATATTGTGAACGTGATTTTGAAAAGAACGCGGAACTTTGCTAGTAGTTGAAAAAAATAATGAATTGCTAATCGAGGCAAATGAAGTGTATATATTAATTAATATCTAACTCTTCATGATCTTTTTATTAAAACGTTTTATATTGATGCTATGTTTTGCATTTTCGAAGTTTAACTGAACGCAACAATATATGCATATAATGTTTAACTATTAGCTTGAATGCTTTTGTAACTTGGAACCTGTTTGATAACCATTTTTTGCAAAAATGAGAATGCTTTTTTTGACCGTTACCTGTGTCAGTGGGGCCCAAGGTGCTACAGCTTCTGAAATGGCAGCAATTTGTTTACAGAATTGCCTTAACTTCCTTAAGAAAGAAAATTATTTGAAAGGGCAACTTGGTAATTTAATTGAATTTTATTTTCAAAAATTGCGGCTCCTTCTGACACTTTACTGTATAACGGTGGGAAATTGTCTAAAAATGAAGCAAAAATTTCCATCAGACAGACCCTTGAAAGGAAAACAAACATCTTATGTCTAAGTTTATAAATAACACCATATTAAATTAAATATGAGTTTGATGTAATGTAATGCACCAACTATCATTAAAAATAAAAGGTGAAAATTTTGGTTAAATTGGATTTTTTTATGAGAAAATTACCTAAACCCAGGAGTTTAAGATTTAATTATCAAAAATCAGGTGATTAAAATTTTTTTACAAAACTCAAGACTTTAAATCCCGACACACTCAATTCTTTTCTCTCTCTCTTCTCCCTCTATCCCCATTATCGCTGCCTGCAACCCAAACCCCCTCACCCCTACCACCGGTGAAGATGCAGGAGAAAAAGGAGTGAGGGGGCAGCTTCTCAACCCATTATGTATTGTTCCCTATAACTGATGATAAGAACCTAATGGGCTCTCTCCCTGTACTGAAAACCACCTGGGGTTTTAGCTCTGAGCGGAAGAAACGAAGGAAAAGGGGTGGTACGAAAATGGGGAGAAGAATATTGAACAATGCCCGAGAACAATCGTCAATGTCGAAAAGAGAGGATTCGCTTCGGTGGAGCTCAAGCCTGTCTCCAACGTCATGGCTTCCTTCATTCAAATCATGAAACGTGGGAATAATTTTGGAAATTTTCTTGAAGCTCATTTTTTTATATCTAGTTTGTACATAAATATGAATATATGTGTACATATTGACATATACGTGCTTCTTCAGAAGATGAATTATAGAGAAATGGGTTGGAGTTATTTGTTTAATGATTTTTCCAGGAAGTTTGATTTTTCCATGTTCCTAAAGATGGACAAATGAAGAAGTGTGAGCCGATGGATAAATGGCAGGGTATATTGAGGATTTCGAAGTTCATCACCCACAAAGAGCGTGAAGGATAACTGTGGAGCTTCTTGGGAGGATTAATAATTGTCGTGCTATCACTTATAGACAGAATATCAAGGCTCATAACATCAAGAATGACAAAACATACGCTCTTCCTACTCATCAGGTTATCTGTTTATTGTTCTTATTTTTTGTTTTATTATGCTGCTTTAGTTTCATTGGCACTTAACAGGGATGGGGGAATGTAAACACCGGTGAGTGTAGTATGGAAAATTTGGAGCAAAAAAATTCAGCCGGTGATGGTGGCGGCACCGACTCCTCATCGTTGCTGATCCTAGACGTCACAACAGCGTTCTTCAGCCTCTGAATAAAATATGAAAGAAACTGGCTCCTGCTGGGAATAGCCTTCTTGAGCCTCTGGATTCTCTCGATGTACAGGCATTTGCTTGATGTGAGCCTCAACAAAAATATTTTCGATTCGTGGATCCACGAAAGTGCTTGATTACTTATTCCTATTAAAGAAATCAGTTTCTTGGATTAATTATTACCGTTACAATGTTGTTATGCTTAATCATTTTTTGTACTGTAAATTTGAGTTGAAGGTGGTAGCGATGGTGGTGTATTGGAGGTGATGGTGATAATGACTGGTGGTGGATTATGGTGCTTGTTCGTGGTGTAAGCAGATTTGTTTGTGGTGACCATTTGTGACCAAATTAGTGTTCAATATGACTAGTTGTGACCAATTTTGTGCTAATTGTGACCGAATGTGACTTGAAATTTCAAATCACATTCGGTCACAATGAGCGCAAAATTGGTCACAACCAGTCACGCTGAACACTAATTTGATCACAATTAGTCACACTGAACACTAATTTTTTTAGGATGTGAAGGCAGGGGTGGGGTGGTGGTAGGTGGATCCATGGGTTGGGGGTGTGATTTCCAATTTTTAATTTTCTTGAAATCTTGAAATCGTCGGAGTGGCCGCCAGAATAGTCACCGGAGCGCCCATCGAGTGCTCACTGGAGAAGTTACTGGAAAAGTCGTCGGAGCAGTGGCCAGACCGTCGTCGAAGCAGTCGCCGCAGAGCAGTGCCGGAGATGGAGGGAAGGTGGTGAGTGGGGTGATGGTGTGGGTGAGGTGAGGTGTCATGGGGTGTAAATAATTAATATATATTATATTATTATTTAATATTTAATAAATCTATTTACCACTTGATTTTTGCAATAATTAAACAAATTTGTTAGTTTTGAAAAGTAATTCTTATATGTAGATTTTGTGTACTGTTCCCTTTTTTTATCCCTAGTATTGGATCCAAGAATTGAACCGAAATCGACCGATTCTTGATTATAATTTGAGTAGAACCGAATTGAGTCACCCCAAAGAACTTGAGTAGAACCCCTAATTAGAATAGGGCAGAGATATTGTTAAAGGTTTGATCAAAATTGGCAGTTATCTTCAACAAAAAAAAATGAGGTACATTTTAATATTTTTTGACAAAAGTGGGTATTTTATTTAATTTTCTCTAATATTAGCATTGGGTGCCTCGACCTCTATGCATGACAGACCCTATCATAGTAGTGGGTCATGTCAGCATCGACCCCAAGCCATTTGTGCAGTGACATGCATCGATGATGAATGTCAACTAAGCATTGGTACTTAGATTTTTAGTTTGATATAGATAATTAATTTTATCTTATCATTGATAAAGTAGAATTATATTTGTAATCAATGAAGTAGTAATGTTAAAATGAACTTGAAGAAAATATTTAAAACCGAAAATAACTAATAGGTTTAGATTTAATTTTTTATCAAATCGCTTTAATGATTTGGTTTTTCTCAAATTGTTTTAAATGATTTATTTATTTTTAAAATTTATAAAAAGCCGTCAAAAACGAATAGCTTACACCCAACTTCAAACTGTTTTTAACTATAAGCGACTTAACAAAAAGCACTAATCTGAAAGCAATTAAAATTTCCACAACCATTCCATTAAATAAAGCTAATTTGAACAATGTGCAAAATTAAAGTAAGTTGCAGTGAACTTATCAACTTCTACGTACAAAACATTAGGTCATGTTTTGCAGTTTACAGGCTCTCCAACCGAGCCCTCTCACTGTATCAGTGCCCGGTAGGGATGGCCAGTAAAAAAATTACAAAAGTTTCTACAATTTCTATTACTAATTTTTTACATTAACTAGTTTCATATTTCAAGATCTACAAAATGGTAGTTGAAAATCTTACATATAAAGCCATTATGCTTTCATAAAATGAGAAATGCAAGGAATTTATTCCCTTCAGTTGCCCACTAAAATTGAGAATCAAAATCATGACGTGATATTGCACTAAATCCAACAATATATTCACAAAGTTGCCATTCAAAATCTTAAAAGCAGATAAAAAGTATATTTATATCATTCATTTTCGCCGCCATCAACGTAGTATCATAAAATTAAAACTTCTTGACGCTGATCTGCGCAAAATTTTTCCCAACGAAAACTCAGAGAGAGAGAGAGAGACGTTACCTAGGCCACAGGATAACGCACCCAAGGAGTTGACATCTGATCTATACATAAATTGCATCAGAAAATAATAGAGATTTGAACCTAAGTACAAGAATTTCCTGTGCACAATTAGTTGTAGTATCAATCAACCATCCAGGATAGTTCCCATTGAGATCTGACTTTCACATGCTCCAATTGCATTCCATTTTTTTAAAAAAAAAACCCAGGTGGCTGCTATTTTTTACGGCTCAGTCTTCGACCATACCAGATTGGAACGATGCCAGAATTTAAAGATAAACCCCCAATTTTACTCACCTTCTCTCGGTATCATGAGAATCAAAACTTATTTCTGATTTTTCAATCTTCAAACGAAACATTTTCAAACTCTCCTCGTCTCTTACAGGTAACTGCTCTTATTTCTCTTCTATATAACAGATATCTTGACTTAATAATACAATCCTGCGCTTGGCATCAGCATTGTAAGTTCAAAAAGTAAAGCTTTTGCATGCTCAGCTCAAAACTTGCACGACCAGAAATCGCCAGTGCCACTATATTCAAGATTAGACAACAGCCAGTACTGAACCCCATATTTTGTTATATCAACTTCAAATTTTACAAGTTTACAGCTTCAAAAAAGAGGACCTGGGGTTGCAGATGGCCTTTTTCACACATTGTAAGAACGTCGTTCCAGCCACCAATTACCTAGACATAAAGTATAGATAAATGACAAACTACAAAAGAGAGAATGATATAATACACAGCTACAGCCTGGCAATTATACCTTCACAGTTTTGTCATCATACATTATCCACTGTTCATGATCGCGACTGTAGGCAAAACAATGATAGTGCTGCCCATAGTAGCAAACCTAGAGATGACAAATTTCAAGAAAGTATAATAAACAATTAGGTAAACTTGAGTCTATAATGAGTGCGCGATTTAGAACTTGTTTAGCATCAGAATGCTGAGGTACAGAGATATTGTTCTCTATTTTCTTTCTTTTTTTTCAGGAGAATATATTCCTTTTGAAGAGTTAAAGAGGAAAAATTGTTAAGACTGCTTAGGCTTGATTGATTGTTTTCCTAGTACTTGCTATGTTTAATGTTTTCTTTTCTTAGTTATCTTGGGATGCTATTCTGTAAGAGAGGTAATACGTCATTTATTTTTCCAAATTATCTCTCTTTCACAACAGTAGTTTTTTTCTAGACATTGGCCGATGTCTTTGCACAAGATCTTGACACCATACACATTTCCGTGCAAAGATAGATACATGCAGAAGAAGAATACAGCTCTCACCACTTTTATAAGGACTAAAAAAAGACAAATATAGAAAATCGGAACTATATAGAAGAAGAGTAAGAAAGCTTACCACTGAAACCAAGCAATGTTTATTTTTTGGATCAAGACCCCGATAAAGGACACTTATATCAATCTCAGTTGACAAGGCTGCTAATGTTGCTGTTATGTCTTCTACACTCTCACAAGTTTTCTGCCAACCCAGAACTACAAAACATGGAAAATGTAATACATTAGTGGCTCGTAAGAACGAAGTGGAAATTAAATAAACTTCACTGAGCCATTTTGGTACACAACCTAAAATCACGAATAGATATAAAATGAAGCTGGAAAGGCACCTATTATGAAAATATGGGGAGGCGTTGAGAGAATATGGTGAATATAGTTTAGCTTCCCACAGCCACCATCCTCTGGATCACAAGCTAACTGGTGATTCATCTCAACAAAGTTTAAAAGCTCATCGAAGGAGGTTTCTGGGCACATAACCTATGAGGTACAGATGAAAATTTTAACCAACTGCATTTCATCAATTAACCATTTTGGCAAACATAAATTCATGTAAATTTTCCATTTTACACCCACCAGCAGAATAAGCATTATCACACTGTAAGCATTAATTTCCCCACTGAATGGGCTGAGGATATAGAGGAATAGCAGAAATGTATGTCTGAATTCATGTACCTTCATTGTTCTAAGAGCACTGGCATTAATATTGTGAAAAAAGGACGTGTACTTCAAATATCTGGACTCCAAACCACAGTTGTAACAATTCATTCTTTCTAATATGTCCATTCCGAAAAGAGAGTGTGCAACACAAGATCCATTTGTGCAATCCCAGGAGCCCATACAGTTGCTATCTACCGATTCAGTATCAGACACAGAAGGTGCAGGAGTAAATGATTGATGCAGACAATCAAACACAACACCCAGCACTTCAGAAGCATCATTCATCTGACCCTGAAGGTTGTCATAATATTATCGGACAATGATATCTGATTAATTATCTTTTGGGAAAGGAATAATCTTGTTTGTTAATGAAATTACCAGTAGTGAAATTTACCTCCTGGAAGAAATTGCTTTCAGGATACAGATTGCTTAGAGCAACTCTTAATGAAGTAGGCGCAACAGCTTCTCTACATGTATCAACGGAAGCCTTGCTTAGAGCAATGAAGATATCGTACAAAGCACATATGACACAAGGATCACCAACATGAACATGCTCTGACGATGATCTCCTCAAAAAATCATTTCGAAAACGTCTTAAATGCCACAAGGACTGAAAACCAAAAGAAATGAATTCTCAGGCAGAAGGAAAGATGTTGCTTTGAAGACAATGATTAACAGACAAGGACAAATCTAATTGAAACAGCAAAGAGTAAAATGCTCTCTAATGCCAACCTGTATTATGACATTGAGAAAGCAATTATATTCACCAACTTCGTTTTTTAGCCCTGTGCCGTATCCATCTGTCTCATTGATACCATCAATCGGCACTTCAATAGATGAAACACCTGAATAACTAATTTCTGGGAGCATGTTTTGTGGCATTGGTGAACCCGATGTCAAAGGCAGTTTTCGATGTGCATGGAACGTGTCTGGCATTAATATGAAACACAATTGCGAGAAAACATGTAAGCAACTCTACGAATAAGGAAAGCAATTTCATCTGCTTAATTTGCTTCTATATGTACTTAGAGACAGCTCAGTTTGAATGAAGTTAAAATTCTTGGGGTTGGATAAACCAAATGGCCTAACCTTCCGAATTCAACTTATAGGACTCAGCATGAAAGAGAGCATGAATCAAGTGCATCTTTGGTGAAGGAGGAACAGAACCACAGAGAATAAGTTCAGAGAAAGCAGGACTCAGAATATGGACATCTATAGGAATGGTGTATGATATTTCGAACGGAACTCCAAACAAGGAGTGTCCAGTTGGGCTCTCAATGTTGATGTCAATAATATGAACAACATATTGTATGTTAACATACTCAAAAGACTAAATCCACAAAAAATAAAAGCGAGAACAAGAGGGAGAGAATGAAAATGGCAAAGATAAGAAAGGGGAAAGCATATATTAAGGGGAGTTGTACAGGGTATTATATAAAAATCCGAAAATAATAGACAAAGATACACAAGCGCATTCAAGCTGTGTTGAATGAATCCGATCTGAGTAATTTCAGCATAATACCAAAATGATGTCAAGTGCATTTTCGACTATGGGGAAAAGATGCATACTGTGTGAGATTATTATTCTCCTGAAATCACTAACTTGAACTGAACAGAATTTTACACTTGGCTGAATCATTCACAGGGTAGCTCCAATTAGAAATTAAAAGTGAAAAAAGTTAACTAGACACATACCAAGACTTTGCCGTACAGCTTTCTTAAGGTCAGCTTGGAACCTCTCTTCATCATCATCCTCCGCCTGTAGCTGTCTCAATGTCTTTGATCCATTATCTACAAGAGAAAAATAATTCAATTTCAAGCAAAGTAATAAGTTGTAAATCTTCATCAATCCATAAAACTCACAGCTATAGGACTTCTATTACTAACATAAATAAGAACATCTGTTAAACCTCACACCATAGAAAGTATCAGCAATTTGCATTTAGGACTAACGTGTATATATAAACACGTGCAAAACCAAACTAAGCCTCATTATTAATAATATCTGGATCCACTGTGCCAGTCATTTCTTGCCACTCCATTGACCCGCTATATTTATTGGAAGATACGATGTGTCAAATGCTTCACAACCGCATCGGACCATGTTAATTTCATTCTACCGCTCCCTTTCCAAACTTGTTCAATTGGGATTGTTTATGTCAAACACAAAGAAAATGTATAAAAAAATGTGCCGCATCAATTATATAGCATGCCAATAAGAAAGTAATGCACACAAACAAAAACAAGTTATTTTACAAATATCATGGTAACAGGAAGTGGGTGGATCACAATGTTCGAGATACCATTGATAAAGCAGGTGGATGACGAGGATCATATACCCTAGCCCAACTAACCCAACTAAATGCGGCTGGAAGACGAGGATCATATAACCTAACCCAACTAAGAAAGGAACAAGCTTCTGGGTTGAATTCAGTTGGATCAGGTTGGTCATCTTAAATTTTTACTTCAATTTCTAACTGTTTGTAATATTGCATTACAGAAAGCATCTTTTCAACAAGAACAAAAAATTTCATTACTGTTATATTCTTCTCTAACAAAGGAGTGCACTTTATAAATGCAGCAATGACTAACAAGAACACTGCTTTTTTTTAAATTATGGGCATATTTTTGTGTTTGAATATTATTTTCAAATTATTTATTAATTTGTCTAGAGGTAAAAAGCCTTGGTATCCAATTAAGCCCATGTTTGACTACCATTATCGGGGTAAAATGGAGTTTTGAAAAGTAATTTTTTTGGAAAATGTGTGGTTAAAAAGTAGTGAAAAGTTTTGAGTTTACGTGCAGAATATTTATTGTGTGAATGTGTGGTTGAAAATGAGTATGTAGAAAAAAGAGTTTTGAAATAATGATTGACAAACAGGGGCTAAGTCTTTTTAAGCAGTGCTCAAAACTATTCCATGCAACCTGTGGCAAAGCCACAAGTAGTTGCCCCTCTAGGCTTTAGAAGGGGCCAAAGATTCCTTTATCGCCTAGCATTTACCCCCATCATAGAGGGCTAAGGGAAATGCATGTTAAGAATTGGGGTTCCTTCTTAAAAGGTCAACTTTATTAAGAGAAGTAACACAATCCTTTATAAGTTGGTTTATATTTACATCTTTATTCGATGTGAAATTTTATCCCTTAAAATGCCCCGGCAAGATAGTGGCTCGTTTGAGCAGACCAATTTTAAAATCCGTATGCTCATTTTTGGAATTTTAACCGGATCGAATTGCTCGTTAGAGTTTAATGAGCTCTGATCCCATATTAAGAATTGGGGTTTCATCTTAAAAGGTCAACCTTATTAAGAGGAGTAATCAAATCATTTATAAGTTGATTTATGTTTACATCTTTATTCGATATGAGATTCTATCCCTTAACAATGCCTTTGCATTTACTCCTGCCAAAGTCATGTACATTCTATTACTATTAGTCAGATTCCCCAACCACAAACCAAGTCCGATACTTTTAATACCTAATTTGCTAATCCACCCTACACGTCTTTCTAGACTTCAGCTTCTACCAATACTCTTTTTTGGACTCTTTGCTTGAGCATTTGTGTAATTTTATTCTAATTTTGACAAGGAATACTTGTTCCAATCAACGACATTCTACAAGTTTAACTGCTCATTGAATTTTATTTCATGAAATTCTATTTTTAATCTTTTCCAGTTGAATTATTCTTTTAGGTAACTATACTGACCAAAATATGATTATTTTTCCTAAAACTTTTGGCTTCCTATTTTTTAATTTGAAAGCAGGAAATGTGTAGAGTTATTCAACTATGACCGTTAAAGTAGAATCAAAGTCAATAGCAAAATAAATTCTCAATAATAAGGTCATTATAAAGTGTCTGACTTATAAATTATATAATGTACAAAAATATGCAAGGAACAATTGTAATTTTTCAGAGAAAATATTTTGATATTCTAATTTCTAGTATTATTATCTTATTACAAATTTTTTATTAATAGTTGAGTCATCATACCCACTGGAATAAAATCTTGGCTCCGCCCTGCATGCAACTAGCCTAAAGAGTAGAAAAAGATCATCAAGGCAACAAAGAAATAAAGATAGCTCCTCCCATAAGAACCGAGAAGAAAACAGCTGTAACTCAACTAGTCCAAACGCATAAAAAAATATCTTTTAAAAAGCACTGTGAGCATTTTGCCTTGATCTAGGCTTGCATCTTTACACCATCAAAGACTCTTGAATTGCACCAAGACAGCAAATATCAAAATCGAGAATACCACTTTACAATGCATCCGAAAGATTTAACCTTGAGGGGTTGCTCAATTGGCGAGGCCTTAGGTTTGTTCCCCAATTGTCACCCGTTCGAATCCCCTCAGGGCAACTGAGGTGAGTACTCGACCGTAAACTTAAGGCCCCGTGGGATTAGTCGAGGTGCACGCAAGCTGATATGGACATCCACGGTTATAAAAAATATATATATATATATATATTTTACTCGTAATTTGATTTTGGGACATTAATAGCCCCAGTATCAAAGAAAATATTCTTCTCAGGACTGCCCTGACGAGGGAGAACCACCTCCATTAGCACTTGCCCCACCCATCAACTGACCCAAAAAAAAACAGGGAGAGAGAGAGAATATCTTCCATGAATAAAGCAAAGTACCTCAAGGTAGCATATAAGCATAGCAAAGAATTTTGTACCTACTGAAGATCCTCATCGACCTACTGTCAGAAACTTTCCAACATACAATTATGTTCAGTGTCATAATCAGCAGGTAAACTAACCTTGGTTTAGTATACCAGACCCAAATGCAGTATGCTAACAATTTGCATCGCAAATTATTGGCATGACATCATCTTTTCAATAACTAGAAAAGGTGAATTTTTTCGAGCAAATGACTTTAGATAGTGAATTACAAAGAGAATACCAATGGTAGTAATGGAATTATCATGCACACAACTTGGGCAAACAGATGCATTTCTAAAAACGTTCAAAATCCTAATTTAATCAATCAATCAACATCTAGTGACCCACTTCACCAATAAGATTATTGACTAATTAAAAAAATTATTATAGTACTTAGAATCTTAAGAATACAAATTAGGGAATATAAGAACTAAGAAGTCAAACAAGGGAGTAAAGCGCATTCTTACGAGGTGAAATATTTTCCTAAATTTCATCCACCTAATGCATACACCCAGGTTTCCCCAAAGAAAAAAGGAAGGTTTTTCCTTAATAGAGTACTCAGTATCAAACCAACAAATTTTAATCACAGAATTCTAAACTTAGATAAGCTGATAAACAATGCTTCTGCTAACTAACTGCATATGGCACACGCACATGGCTTTCACCTAATAATAGCAAACAAAGATAAAATTTACATGCAAAAGTGAAGGGATTATATGAACTAAATTGAGACTTCGATTCCCCATAAAAGAACTGTCCCTGGGCCTTGACGGCTAAAAAAGTAGCTTTCAGAGCAACCAGTTGCACATTATTTATTCAGTATCACATTTATCCCACCATCCCATGCCCTCTCCCTCTTCCACTATGCGCTACGTCTACCTCACAAAGCAAAAAAAAATAAAGATAAAGATAAAGACAAAACTAGCAATCACTTTAGGGATCTTGGATCTAAAGCAGCTTTGGGAAATAATAGGGCCACTTTTCGTATTGTTGTAATACCTCCATAGCCCATTCCAAACAAAACAAGAGAGAGAGAATACAACGAAATGAAAGGGTAAAAAGAAGTTTCAGTTCAATCAGTTCGTCAGGAAAATAAGGGAGAACATAGAAGTCCAGGCCAAAATGTAGATCTACAGATGTCCAGTTCATCCTTTACCAAGACCAAGTTATGAATATACTATATGGTTACTCATGGATCAAATTTGCACTTTAAAAGTACTCAATGTTCAAGTAAAATATAAGAATCCTAATATAACAAGCCAAGAAATTGTAATTTTAGTGAGTACATACCACTTTCTTCAGGGACTGTGCGAGTAGATCTTAGTTGACCAATTTCAGTATTTTCCTTTTCTGAAGAGACTGGTTGATACTTTCCATCACTTAATTTAGTCGGAGTCTTTAGCCGTCTACCTCTCCTTCGTGAGCTTCGGTCAGAAGGTAAACCACCATCTTTTGGAATTCCTCCATTGTCTAAGACTGCAAGTAAGATCATATGATAACACTTTCAAAGTTTACGGTGAAGTTACCAGATAGGACCAAACTATATAGTAAAAACTCTTGTTAAATTTCCAAGATGGTGAGAGAGATTGCTACCAGTTCTCTGTGCAGCCCCATTGGCAGTGTTCTTCAGCAGACCTTCCGGAATGGTTGTAAATTCATCCTTATGAATTGAGGTTTCCTAGAAATAAAAGTTCAAAAATTTCAATCATTTTAAATAAATATTATTTCTCTTACTCGAAAAGGAATGAATATAACATTGTGAACAACATACGCAAAACACTTTTCATAATGATTAGCCATAAACAAAAAATTGGAAGCACCAGTAACTTCCAACATGAAGACCTTTGGGACAGACATCCTCACCTTCACATTTGTCCATTGTTCATTAGCATCTTGGACATCATAGTTGTGCCTCAAGTCAGTATTAGGTATGGCAACTGCTTCCATCTTCTCAGGAATTGTTCTGGATACCTTTTTATGTTGTTCCTCAATATGCTTCTGCTTTGCTTCGTTTTCAATACGTCTTTGATATTCCAGAGTTTCTTTGAGCTTTCTTTCCTCAGCTTCTAGTTCAATAATGAGTCTGTATTCCTCTTCCTGTAGTCTCAAAGTATCATCGCTCGCTGCTACAGCAATTTCGGCATTTGGATAATCTCCATCATGAGCATTTGGAAGTGATCTGCAGCAACACAGCAAAAGGAAAGATAATAAAGATGAATTTTGAAGAAACACAAGAATAACAAGCACATGAAAAAGGGCTGTGTGCAAAAGGAGAAACATACATATCTTCAGATGTCTGATCACGAAGCATATTCAGCTCACTACAACCGGTGACCTGCAAAATAGTAGTTGGAATGTAAAGCAAGTGAACCGTAACTTCATATCCTACAGTTCTTTTGATAAGCTTATAGTAGATGATAAACCATACAAAGTCTGATCATATGGTTCAAACCTTTGAATCCTTGCTTTTCCGATTATCCTTGTTCTTTTTCTTATCCTTCGTCTTCTCGTGCACGTGTTTTAGATTCTCACCTCCACCAACACCCTTCTTAAAATCTAGAGCAAGTTCTGCTAAAAATGCTTCTCTGGCAGCATCAGATTTCTCTGTGGCATCTTTCTCTGCTATATCCTCCAATATTGCCTAGAAAATGTGAAAAAAAGAAACTTCAAACTCACTGCACAAGGGGACAAGGAAGCTGAGGGGATGTTTATAAAAGTATGCTATGGTGAACACAAACCCGTAAAAATGATTTCACTAGAGGCACCAAGATTGATTGAAAATCATTGGCAGCTGCAGGCACAAGCTTAAGTTCGAACTGCTGCATCCCGGCTAGAATTCGCATGATTCTAGCATCAATTTTACTGAGCTGCATCACTGAAAAAAGTAAGATAAAGCAGCGGTGCAGACCCATACTTTAGACGGAAAAAATAAAAGCAGAACTAATGCAACCACCTCTATAGAAACTTGTTCTTTCTGTCTCTGTATTGCAACTTCTATGCAAGAGTCCACCTGATGCAAATAGTCTTTTGTTCTCCAGCCATCATCTTCACCAGATTCTAGGTCACAAAGATGAGATGTCACACCAGTATAAGTTTCCTCAAAGCCAAACTGGTTGACATTCAAGGATTCAGCATCCTTTAAAACATTTGTGATTGCGTCCAACTCAAACCTATAGTTAATCGTGGTCATTTCATTGTCACGCTCAATGAGTTCTCGACGCTTCCTCAGTATAGAGTCATAACTTCGGCGAACGAAATCCATAACATGATCTCTTTTCTTGCCCTCTTCCAAACAGAGATGCTCCACAGCCTGCAACGCCTTCTCATAACTTAAATGCTCATATTTTCTCTCACAAAAGCCCTGTAGATGGTAAAATTCCTTCTCAAGCAACTGAAGAATTTCCATACCTTGCTGTTCTTTCTCTTCTCTTGCACGCTTCCAGGATGCCAATTGTTCCCCACTCAAGGGACCTGTAAATATCCAGGATAGTAATGCATCTGAATCGAGTACGACGCCATTCTCAAAGCTGACACATGATGCAGTTGCTGTACTGGAATCATTAGTACCAGCATCATCACAAGATGAGGGAGGGAGCTTGCAGGGAAGAAAACGCTCGTCAAGCACCAAAAAAGAAGCATCTGGACTAATAATTAACTTCTCCACATTGTCAACATCCTGCATGCCACTGCTTAAATCACGTGTGGGGTTATTTCTATCAGAATATCTACCTAGTCCGCAAGAATGAGAAATTTCCTGCAAAAATTTCAATATTTTCCTGAGCTCTGAAGCACCTAAAAAGCAGATGCACAGAGGTGTTTGGTCCACATTGGATTTAAGAAGTTGAGAACCAAAGACACCCTGAAGCTCCTCCACTGCAAAGTGTATAACCTTGCTAAGATGACTTGAAGCAAGATACTTCTGTTTGATAAGAGCCTGAAATATGGAATGGATTTTTTCAAGAAGCTTTGCACGCTCAGGATCATCAGAAGAAGGCCAGTTTTTATTAATGAGACTTTCTTTACTGCCTTGATCGCCATCACAATCCATCCACTCAACCTCTTCAAATTCTCTGCTCTCTTGGGTACTAACATTGCAATTATCACCCAATTTCTTCTTTCCAATCAATGACTCCCATTCATTCTCACTGCAGTAAGAATCGACAAAAACTTTGGAATCTTCCAAGTCATTTCTTGGGTACGAGTCATCCAGAAAATCAGGTGCCTCAGATTTTGATTGTTTTTCGAGCATCCTAATTGCAGCAGTTAAATCCAATGGTTTCCAAGAACAGTTAAGAAGCATCTCAGCCCACTCATTCTCAACACCTTGGGGTAAAATCGACTGCATTTCGGGTATCAAACTCCCCATATGCTCCTGCACAACATGCTGCATGTACAAATCTGCATTGGCAAATTTCTCGTTGCAGCGAAAGCACTTCCAAAATTTCCACACTTTGTTTGATTCACCAAAAGATAAAGCTTCATTAAGCACTTCACTTGCAGACAAGTCCTTTGACAAACTAAAATGAGCTTTGAGATTAGATATTCTAACTCTAAGCAAATCTTTCTTCCCCTTCAAACTCATGGAGTTCCAATATGACTGGACCCAGTCCCTTCTCTCAGCCGAAGAAGCATTTTTCCTCACATTCCCACTTTTCCTTCTTTCTGCCACTCTCTGTCCCAACCCAAAACCAGAATCCAACAACTTGCTACTATTTTCCCCATTTTCCAACTGGGGAGACTCGGACTTCTGCTGTAAAAGCCGAGCTGCGGCCACTTTCACCTCAATCTCCTTCCGACGTTCCTCAGGAGTCTTAGTTGCCTTCTTAATCTCGTTTGGCCTTCTTGCCTGCACCAATCTCAATTCCATTGGGTCCTCCGCGGCCCTCCTTATTGGAATCAAACGAAATTTCTCCTCCCCATTGCCTAAATTCTTCATCCACGTTGAAATGGATGCAATGTTCGACTTCTGAATTAAAGATCTAAGCTCACTTTGCACGTGGGCAACTCGAGCCTCTGATGTGGAGATCTTCTGCTGGCTCTCCTCTTGCAGGCTCTCCTTGGCAGGGTCCACAGGTTTCTCAATTGCCAATGCCCTCTCACACTCTTGCACCACCTCCTCGTACTCCTTCCCCTCATTTGCCGCCTCATATAACAAATTTGCATAAAAATGTGCAAACTCAATAGAATTAGGGGACAAGGTCATGGCTTTCCTCGCACTCTCAATTGCATTCTTCAAATGCCGCTGTTTAGCATTCGGGTCGTCAATAATCGAGGCCACCTTCACACAAACAGTCCCCTGAACACGGTGAATCAAAGCCCAGTGGGGGGAATTCTCGTGTTTCGAGCATAAATCCTTCATCAACCTTAGGGCTTTGGTATGGTTCCCCCGCCGCAGTGTCGTGAGGGCCTTCTCACACTCGAACTTGATTGTACTAGACGATGAAGGGTTTGCATCATTCTTGCTTTCCGAATCTAGGGCCTCAGTTTTTTCAACTTTATTTGTGGTGGGATTTAGTATATTATCCGAAAACGTTGCACTACTGTCGACGGCGACCATTGCAGTGGACGGTGGCGGCGCGGGTTTGGAGCGTGGAGCGAGATTTCGCTTCTTATGCCCCATATCAATGATTCGAATAACTAAATTGCATGCATATATCCTATATATCCAATCATATACAGGTTGTATCTATCTTCTTCTGTATAAATGTAAAGAGAGAAAAGACTTACTCAATGATCTTGGTCAATAAACGATCGGAGGCAAGGAATACATACACTCGTGTGTACCTATATATGGGGTGAATAGTGAATCCTAGTAGGGGTGGGATGGTGTGGGTGGGGGTGAAGGAGAAGAGTTTGGGTTGTGTGCAAAGTGAGCGTCAGGTAAGTGAATGGATTCATTATGAAGGGAAAAGGAGAGAGTGAATAAGTAAGGGCCTGTTCTCTTTGGTGTTTTCGGGCCGTTTTCTGTTTTCAATTTTCTAAAACGGGGAAAACGCGTTCTCTTTCCCATTTTCCAAAACAAATTTCTGAAAACAGATAAAATTTTTGTACACAAAATAGAAAACGGCCAAAACATCGTTTTGGCCGTTTTCAGGCCAAAACCACCCAAATTCAGAAAACACGGCAAACACCCATTTCCTCTTCTTCTTCCACTGTGCGTGCGTGAGTGAGAGACAACAGACAAACCCACCGCCTTCTTCCTCAACAATCGACCGAGACACCACTACCATTCGATCCCCCTCACCTCCCTCTTCAACCTCTTGTCATTTCCTAGCCATGGAGTTGCAGAAAACAGCCCCAATCACCACCCAAAACCGCGCTACCATTCTCGATTTTTGCAGTATTTCCACCGCCGTCGGCCACCATTTCGATCGGGGAAGACCACCACTCTACTCCTCTCAACCAGGCGCACCGACTACCACCATGGGTCACCTGCAATTTTGGCCAGAATCGAGTGAGCTTGTGAAATTGGATTCCGACTGATGAATCGAGGTGAGGTTTAATACTCTACATATACTTATGTAAGTTAAGATGAAATTGGAATTAGTTATTTGGGGGATGATTAGAATTGGAATCGGTTGTTTATGGCTTTTTCGATTTTGGTTGTGTTGATTGGTTTCGACCAATTGATTGGCGATGGTAGGCAGTGGCGGTGGTGACTGGCGGTGGTGATTGGTTGATTGCAGTGGTGGTTGTGTATGCAGTGGCGATGGTAGGTAGTGGCAGTGGTGACTGGTTGACTGGCGGTGGTGGTTTTGGTAGGCAGTGGCGATGGTAGGCAATGGTGGTGCTTAGATGTTTGATTTTTTTCATCTTTGATGCTAAAACTCATTTGCATAGAGAATTCTATTTATTTATAGTTATGATCTTGTTTGAATGCATTGGAATACTGGTTCTATTTCCTGGTTTTGGTAGGCAGTGGCAATGGTAGGCAATGGTGGTTTGTTGTTTACTGGTTCTATTTCCTATCTATGACGTGATAAGGTTTGTTGTTTACTGTAATCCTATGGCATCATTGAAGTGATTAATTGCTCTGCAACAACTGGATTGGATATGCTAAGCAAACACTACAATGATGCCATTGGATTTAACATAGTGTTCTTCTTGGTCGAGGAGGAGGTTGAGCAACTGATTTATTCTTGGATGGTCTATCTTTGTGTGTTTGTGTAATGAGAAATTGGGCATGTATGAAATTTACTTTGCACGGGCTGCTGAAATTTTTGTCTTTGCCTGTTTAATGTTGATCTTTCTTATGGAAAGAAATTTATGTTTATAGAGCTACATGGGGGCAGTTGCCCTTGGATTGTGGGAAGACTCATTCCTACAATTGTTATGTTAATCAAGATAGGAGTTTACAGTTAAAGGTTTGTATCAATCTTATTTAAATTTATGTGGAGTCATTTGAGTTGTTTCTTTACTCCTTGACAAACTTTATGCTAAGTCACAAAGACAGTTTCTGTTATCTTTCATTAGTAATCAATATGACTCCACCGAGCATGCATATCATATCAGATATTGTCCCAGCACAGGAATTTACACAAAAATTTCTTTCTTATCAGGGTCCATATTTGAGAGTGCCCAATACTCACATGCAAAGGTCATTAGGAGAGCATAATGTTATGACTGTCAAGTTTATGATTAGGAGTGTTGTTCTCTTGCTTGATGTATTGAGCAAGCATAGAGACAAGTATGGCAGTGTTAACGGTTCTATGAGTGGTGTTACTCAGGCTATGCAGATGGCGGCAAATATGGCAGTGTTTGAGCGTGCTTGTGATTTCTTCTTTCGGCATGCTACACAGCTTTCAAGAATTCCTTTGAGGATGGCAAAAAGAGGCAGGAGGCAGTTTCCTCTGACCAAAGCTCGTGATGCGGCTGAAGAGATGCTATCTGGATTGCTAAAGCAAAAGGTTGATGGCTTTCTATCATTGATTGAGAATGTGAACTGGATGGCTGATGAACCTCTGCAGGGTGGGAATGAGTATGTGAATGAAGTTATAATCTTCTTGGAACTGGATGGCTGATGAACCTTTGGATTTACATCTATCCTTGTATTCTAGTGTAATTGTGCTTATTTTTTGTTAATTTTACTTTGTGAAATATTGAAACTTGAACTCTGGTTTGAAAAGATATGTTGCAATAGACCAATGTTAATACATCATTGCATTTTCTAAAGTCTGTGTGCTTCAAAAGCATTTTTACTTATAAGTGGTTTATCTATAATCAAGAAGTAATGTTATCTACTAACACTAATGATAGTCATCGTGTTTAAACGATTAAAATTGTATTTGACAATAATTGTGAAAACTAACATGAACTCGATAAAATTGATTTCAAAATATTTATTACCATGTCAACATGAGATCAGTGCTCTCTTTTTTGTAACTTGATTAGGTTTGATTGTGACTTGATGCTAATTAATTTTAGTCACAAATTATCTATAAGGAAAAAAATATTTCAAAATTCACCAACTTCAAAATTTATATGTTATTTAATATTATATTAACATTAAACAATTAAAATTTATTGAATAATCAATTTTTTTGAATAAAATATTCTTAAAAAAAATTCTCAAAATTTCAAAGTAAACGCGTTTTCCATTTTTATGTTTTCGGAAACAGTTTTTCAGAATGGGAAAGAGAACGCATTTTCAGAAATCTCAAAACAGACACTCAAAACACAAAATACAAAACGAATTCAAAACTCAAAACACAAAACTGAAACACAAAGAGAACGGCACCTAATTGTTTCGATTAGTAATTAGGGATAAAATAATCAACTTATTTTGGTGATTTTTTGCAATTTATTTTAATGGCAAGTATCATTAATTTATTATTATTATTATTATTATTATTATTATTATTATTATTATTATTATTATTATTTTATTTTTTATTTTTATTTTTGAATTCTTTGTTTGTTAGTTCTTCTAATATATATTTATTATTTCTTTTCTTTTTTTGGGGCAAGGGAGTGGGGGTAGGTGGAGAAAATGAATTTCTTTATTTCTTTATTTTTGGTTGAATGAGATTTTCTAACAAAAGTAATTATACGCTATACCAATTGGAATATGGTTGAACAATAATGAAATTGAAGGAAAACAGTATGTTTTTTTCTAGAAACTTCAAAAAAATTGAATAGGTTGCAATATTTTGTAGCGACAAATTATAATCGATGTAACAGTATTATGAATAAATAATAAAACTTGTTGTCGAAGTGTCAAAATAGGACACATTTATATATCGTATCTATTAAGTAAACATATATTTTTAATATTCTGATCTTACTACATTTATTATTGTATTTTTCTTTAATGTTTTGGTCTGGCTACATTTATAATCATAACCTTGTTTACGAATTTTAAAATCATAGATTTTGAAACTTAAATATGACGCTTCAAATTAGCTTATATTTCTCAACCGTTGAGATAACGAATAAGGGCAGGTAAAAGAACCGGAATCAATCGAACAAAATCATAATTGATCGATTTGATTCTACTTAAATTTTAAACCGTTTTAGTTATTGGAACCAAGAACTAGCTAGTTTTGGTTCGATTGCATTAAGTACCCAAGAACTAGCTAGTTTTGGTTCGATTCCATTAAGTACTCAAAACATAGAACCGATTCTAATCCAATCGATTTTTTATTATGCTTAAATTTTAATTGGGTGAATTATTTTATAAGACAATATTTCCTATGAAGACAAAATGTACTTATTATTTTAATAGGTATAAATTTACTAAGCCTATATCTCCCTTGCATGGTTTAGTAAAGTTAAGGTGCAACGGTATCATGCAAAAAGCAAGTGCTTGGAAGTGATCTTTTTGGTGATCTCTTTTTATGTAGAGCTCGATGGATGAGTAAAGTCTAAATGTTTGACTATTTTGACCTTGCCGCTTCATTAAATATGATATCGCACTCCAGTCTTTTAGAAAAGCTAGAACTTTAACAGGGAATAAATATACTTCTAGTCGTGTTTCTTTGTTTCTTGTTCTCTTCTATTTTGGATGATGATGGGATTGATTGGTCTGCCCATGACGATATATCATCGGGAGGATTTCTCACTCCTAATCTTACTCCACCTTTTTTTTTTAATAACTAGGATGGGTATTTTATAGTCTTTTTTTAGAATTTTCGTTGCGTTTAATATATACATGAATCTTTTGTTCCTACACACATTAGGCCCCCTTCCCCCCCTCCTCAAGTTAGGGTTAATTCGATTGTTTATAAATTCTTTCATTTTTCATTTCCTAGGGAAGAAAGATTCCTATTAAATTGTTGACGCGCGTAAGGAGGAGTCTAAGAATAGATTATCATTTTATATTTTGTTTATCAAAAAAATTTATTTTATCTTTCGATCTCATATTTCTTGTTGCAAGGGGTCTTTCTTACACAATTAAGCCCCTTTTTTCTTAACTCGGTGACAAAGATCTTAGTTTCGCTATAGAAAAGTAGGATCATTCTTCTTTCCCAACACATTCGATAGCCCTTAGGAATTATTTTGGATGCGTGTAATTAACTTCTTTTGACAATTTTACAATAATTTGCACTATGTATTTGGAAATTTTGGGTACACCATTTAAACTGAAACGGAATCATTCGATTTTGTTCAATTTTGGTTCAATTCCATAATTCCAGATGAAACGATTTCATTATAAGGTAACCATTGATTTTGGATTCTATTTTATTCTCTATAGCCTATGATTTTTAATCCATGTTTGATGGCCATTATTGAGAAAAATAACGTTTTGAATAATTATTTTTTACAGAATGTGTAGTTAAAAAAAATAATAAAATGTTTTAAACTTACGTATAAAATATTTTATGGATTATTCTTCATGTACATGAAGATTTACACCCTCGAGTATGTGAATTAAAGGATTTTATTTTATTTTATTTTATTTTTTTTTTTGTGAGGGAGACAAATAGAGCTAAATTATTAGATAATAAATATTATTTTTGAGGATCACAAAACACATAAATTGAAAATAACTTGGCTTTCACGTGTAAAAGAAAACTTTGAATTATCAAATATTCACAACTTTGGAACACGATGATCAATGGTGGGTAGCGGTGGCAAAAAAGTTCGGCGGTGCGAACGGCTCGGACTCGACTCAGAAAAAGCCCGAGTCGGGGCCCGGCTCGGGCTCGGTGGCACCGAGCCCCATTTTGGGGCATTGGCCCGAGCCCAGGCCGGCCCGTGTAGCTCGCCGGGCCACACGGGCCGAAATGGCCCGTGTAGCATTAAAAAATAAATTTTTTTTTTTGAATTCAAAATTTGGGCTTGTAGCTGCCTTTGAAAATAAAACTAGGATTTGTGGATTTTGATTAAATTCCTGTCATTGAAAAAAATGTTCTTGATCGTTGGTCTATATGGTATGCCGGGGTGAGTTTTTGTTTTATTTTTTAATCTAAATATTTCACAGATATTACGAAAATGTTGATTATCCTATAATCTCTCTCTCTCTCTCTCTCTCTCTCTCTCTCTCTCTCTCTCTCTCTCTCTCATGTTTTTATTAATTATACAACTGTACATAACTTTGTTTCCTTACTGTTCTAATACAGTTATAAAGATTACACCTTTGGGATCTTTTGAGTTATTGAAAATTTGATTTCTCCTTTATGATGAATTCTATATGTTTAGTATCTTTTTAATGTTTAAACTTAAAACAATCTAATTTGACGTTTTATGCATTTTCTCCCCAATTTAGGTGATCTGATGTGAATATAGTTTCAAAGATTATATTTTTGGATGATAACAATAATTATTGACGTCAATCTGTCAAGATTACATTTTTCCATTAATTTATGGTACAAATATACCTAAACAATATATCTTTTTTGTCAACATAAATCCGCACCAGCAACGAATTTGGGAATACATTTATAACACGTATAAAATGTACAATTTTTTTTTTTTTAAAAATGTAGATTTTACAAAAAAAAAAAAGAGCCGGCTCGGCCCGGGCTCGGCTCGGCTCGGCTCGGCTGGTCCGCTAAGGCTTGGGCCAAAAGCTCGGGCCGAGCCTCTTTTTTTTGGCCGGGCCCGGCTCAGCTCGGTTCAGCCCGAGCTTTTTTTTCCAGGCTTGGGCTTGGCTCGGCTCGTTGACACCGCTAATGGTGGGATATCCTTATAAATACTTTTATTATTATTATTATTATTAGATAGGATGTAAATACTTGTGCATCAGTTTGTTTGATTAATATAATAACCTTAGCGTTAATATTAACATAAAAGTTATTCACTTCTAAACACTCGCTTGGAAAATAATTCCGCCAGATAGAAAATTACTCAGCTATTATAAGTTTGACATACTACTTATTTAAAGGAGAAAATTATCCCACACGTAGCAATATTCGGTATTGATGTTTACTAGTCATATTCTGTATAACGGTATTGTGTATAAATATTTAAACATCTCTTCCTATATATAAAGTGGCTATGTAACGGAAATTCTTGTTCCACTTTTTCTGCCGTTAACTTTAACGGATTCCGTTAAGTAGCAATTAAGCCACATCATTGATGTTTGTCCGTTAGAATTCTATTAGGGTATCGCTATTTCCATCCACATTTTTTATATATACATGCACTTTTAAAAATTAAATTCTATTATATTTTAAATCCTATGCAAATTTACTTAAAGAGACATAAACAAAATTAAATAAAAATACATAACTCTAAATTGATCCGTTGGTTTTTTTTCATCGGATTATACTAAATCTTTTTATAGAAGAGTACAAGAAAAATCTCTTAGAATCCAAATTTCAACAGTTCCCGCAAGCAATCAATTACGTCATGAATTCATGGCTTCTTCGATATAAAGAGAAGTTTGTGGCAGTTTGGATTAATCTACATATGCATCTTGGAAACACGACAACTAACAGGTAAATTGCTATTAGCATTATTAAATGTGCTAATTTTTAGTGAATCTGACTTATTTTTCATGGTAGGGCTGAATCTGCCTTTGATGGATTGAGTTTTATGAATAAGAATGATAAGATTTCTAATAAACATTATTAACATGGTTAAGTGAATAATATATGTTAATTTAATGTTTAATCAGTTCAACTTTATTCGTATTTCATTTATTTGGCTTAAAAGAGTTTATGGTTTTAGGGATTGTGTGAATCTATAATATTATGGATACATTTAAAGTGGAATGAATATATAAAATTTATGTGGATGTACATAGTATTTAAATAAATGAATTTAACAAGGACAAAATTGGAATCTGACGTGGATGTAAATAATATATTTTTTTTAAATTTAAAATTTTTGTAGTGGATGAACTTAAAGTGGGATAAATATATAAAAAATGTGAATGGAAATAGCGGTACCCTTCTATTATCCTCCCCAACTTTGTGCTCTCATTTCAAGAAGAAACCTCTCTATTTCTCTCACACACAGATACACACATTCATTGTCCATCGGAAACAAGAGAGAAAGAATGAGGTTTTTGAGTGGCCTGATTTTTCTGGTTTTGAAGGGTTTGAGTAAAATTCACCACTAACAATTGTTGGGAAAAAGGGAAAACAGGGAACCAAAAACCTAATTAATCTAACACTCCCATGGTCCAGCTTTGTGATTTCAATAACAACGGTGCAAATTCTCTCCGTCCTTCCCTTTCACTTCATCTAATCTTCATTAGCAAAGGGCTTCGATGAACCAACGGTCTTCTTTGGAAGCAGAAGGTTGTGAATGTAAGGCATCACTCCACCATTGGCAATGGTCACATCACCAAGAAGCTTGCTTAGTTCTTAACGATTCCCACTCAGTTCATTACGATTGCTTTTGCGCACTCTCTCTCGAAGCACGAACGAATTAATCACTTTTGCATTCAATTCTTCATAACAAATGGTGGGTCAAGGACATAAGAAGATAAGGGGAAAAAAATCTGTAGAGGGTTTTAGCCGATGAACCCTAAATTCAGCACTTCAGGTCAGCCTATTCTTATATAGATATATAGATCATACGCTCTGTGATGTTGGCTTTGTTGTGTTACATTATTTCATTTTTCCAGTGATTCCTCGTAAGAAATGAAAGTTATTATGGAACCCAAATTCCTGACTTCTTTGCAAATAAATTTTCCATCAATGGGCTCTTTACCATTTTTTTCTACATAAATCATCTTTGCTTCGAAAACCCAAGTTTTGTTTAGAAAACCTTATTTCAGTTCCCTCTGTAAAGACATCATTTTTGGGTCAAAAGTTGGTTTTGAGCAAAACAATGTATCTTTGGGGAATTTGAGGAGAACCCATTTTCGTGTTCTGTTAATAAGTGTGGGTGCTGTGAAGAAGAGGAAGGAGCTTCCTTTTGATAATGTAATTCAAAGGGATAAGAAGATCAAGTTGGCTTTAAAAATTAGGTAGATTTTAGTGAGCCAGCCGAATAGGATTATGGCCCTTCACGATTTGGGTAGATGGAGAAAAGAGTTGGGGCTGTAGAAAAAGCGACGATTTATTGCTTTGTTGAGAAAATTTCCTTCTGTGTTTGAAATTGTGGAAGAAGGGGTATATTCACTTCAGTTTAAGTTAACCCCAGAGGCAAAGAAGCTTTATCTCGAGGAGTTGAAGGTTAGGAATGAAACGGAGGACTTGTTGGTTATCAAGCTAAGGAAATTGTTGATGATGTCGATTGAGAAGAGGATTCTTTTGGAGAAGATTGCCCATTTGAAGACTGATCTTGGACTTCCATTGGAGTTTCGTGACACTATTTGTCACCGATACCCACAGTATTTCAAGGTTGTTGCAACAGAACAAGGACCAGCTTTGGAGTTGACTTATTGGGACCCTGAGCTTGCTGTCTCTACGGCAGAGCTCCAAGAAGAAGAGAATAAGGAGAGAGAGATGGAGGAGAGAGATTTGATTTTTGATTAGTCCCCCAAGTTCAATAGAGTGAAGCTACCAAAGGGGCTTAGTATTTCGAAAGGCGAAATGAGAAGGATTTCTCAATTTAGAGATATGCCTTTTATATCGCCTTACTCTGATTTTTCAGAATTGAGGTCTGGCACTCCAGAGAAAGAAAAGCATGCATTTGGTGGTGTTCACGAGATCTTGAGCCTCACCGTTGAGAAGGGAACACTTGTTGATCATTTAACCCATTTTCGAGAGGAATTCAGATTTTCTCAACAACTTAGGGGATGTTGATAAGGCATATGATCTATGTTTCTCTGAAGGGCGACAGGGACTCTGTTTTCCTGCGTGAAGCATATCACAATTCCCAGTTGATAGAAAAGGAATAGTTGTTGCTTAGCTCTTTTTTTTTTTAATATATTATTTATCAATTACATAAACATTATATCATTAATTATTTAATTAACCAAAAAATTACATTTTTATTAATAACAAATTAATTTTTAAACAAAACTATTAAATATAAACTAAGCAAACGTGCATTGCACGTTGCTTACACCTAGTATGATAAAAAAATATTGATTAATAGGACAAATTTATATTTAGTATATATTTAATAATAATAAAACATATTTAAAACGTTAGATTATTATACGAGGCAACAGAATTACAAAAAATTAATATATTAAATAACAAGCCTCACATATAATTATTAATGCAGTCGTTGATTATGATTAACGTTGCGCTTTGTTTAATACTTTGATCTAATAAAGAAAATTGTTTTTCCACCCGTTGGAGCATTATTTTCCAAAATGCATGTGAGATGCAAGTCAACAATGGCTGCCGGTTGGGCCCCTTCAATGGTTATAATTTTGCTCAAAATTGGATATAAAGCTCCAGCAGACAGGCGCTTATTATCGTAAGCTTGTTAAGAGTGTTATAATCATAATGGGCAAAGAATTCGAACCAATCAACGAACTAGAATCAGCTGGTTCGATTCAATTTTGCTTAAATCTTAAACATTTTTTGTTCCTAGAACTAAGAATCGACCCGTTTTGGTTCGGTTTCTATACTTGTATCCAATATTGAGAAACAGTGCTAACATAATCGACTTTTTAATTAATTATTTTTATTTGTTAATGCTGTGAATGCTTTCTATTATAAAATATTTTGTATGAAGATGGAACTTATAGTTTACAATAAATGATACTATTGTATTGATTTTGGATGTAAGTATTAACCTTTTGTAATATAATAACTATGTATCATAATTTGCATTAATAATATTGGCTGATTTTATACTTACAGATGGAACTAATGATTCTACTATAAGATAATTGGTTCTAGTTCCGATTCAATTCTCTAAATCGTATAATTTCTAGCTAAATTACAAAGTATAGTTCTATAGGAGAAATGTCTTTCCGAAGTTTATGAAATCTAAATAACTCGAGTTTTATTTCAAACACTCAAAATGATTAGGAAATCAATGAGAAAGCGATTTTACACTCACAATTTTGAAACACAATAATCAAATGATGGGACATCCAATACCTTTTAAAAACTATTTCCCCATTTTTTGCAACATAAGGAGCATCCATTTTCAACTTATTGACATTTTTCTATTAAATTATACAAGACTCTGGGCCGTGTTTCGGTCCCAGTATGGCTGATCATCCTCTCGGATCAGTTACTGATCATTGCCTCGGTAAGTTATTGCCTCACCAACTAGCTAATCCCAGTTCGAAGAGGAGTACGTAATGCTAACGTGCCTTAGATGATCCACATCTTCTGGGTCAGGCGCCGATGAGCACATTGAACTGGTGTATCAATTCGACTTATATGCTAACCTAAGTGTTAATATTATCATAAAAGTTATTCGCTCCTAAATTTTATGCAAACACTCTCATAGAGAATAATTCTGCGAGATAAAAAATTGCTTAGCTATAAAATTTTTTGAAAGGCTACTTCTTTAAACGGGAGAAGACTGTCCAATTTCATATTTAATGGTTCTTGCCTTAATCAATCTTTAGAGTACAGCATCAGTCTTCCTCTTTCATTCTTACCTTGCAATTTATTAAAAAAAAAAATTAGAATTAACTTATCAATCATATTAGGTGAATATCTTTAACATAATTATCTATATTTCTAGTTGTCCAATAAATAATTAATGTAAATACATATCTTTAAAAAAAAAATCATGCGGTACATTTAATTTTCGTATATCATTCACGTGGTAGTTTAGAACCTACTAACTTGACATGGTAGCATGTATAATATTGAGTTAGCTTGATTATCTTTATTATGAAAAGAATTAAATTCTGCTCAAAATAGTCGTGAAAATGGGATCGCTAATCCGAGCTTTTTGCCTCAACTTAAGAGGGCGTGACTTAGAAAACACAATTCAATGTATACATTTATCGAGCTAAAAGAACAACATGTACAAACCCAATCCAATTTGAAAGGCTTGTGCAAGGCTAATCAATGTCGATATTAACAAATAGTGACGAAGTTAGGACGACCGTGGATGGTCAATCGTTGACCGTCGACCGTCAACTATCGTAATAGCGAGATTGTTTGGTCTAGCTTAGGAATGACTAGGGTAGCATTCAAGATATAGGCTGCAACTACAACATCAACTATATGAGGACATAACAGGTAGAATTGGGGATAGCTAAGTATGAATAACTACACTATCATCAATCAACCACCGACAGGCTGTTGTCTAATAAGTAGAAACGTGAATGAGAACAAAAAACTATCATAATCATCATTAATGTAATTGTTAGTTATTTTTAAATGAAAGAATCCAACATTAGAGACCAAAAGAATGTCAAAAATATGAAAATAAAATGAAGAATCACCAGTATATCGGACAAATTGCAAGATGAACTTGGTTGGACTTTTCTTCAAAGGAAATAAATACTAGTACAAGTTTTTTCAAAGTTAAGGTCAAATAGGGACTTAAACTGAATAATTGATTTATTGGGGTTGATTTTACGATTAAAAATAGTTAAGGGTTAGAGATCAATAAAATAGAAATTTACGGATTTATTTTTCAATTATTGGAAGTACTAGATTAAATCTTGTAAATTACGGGTTTGAGGACTTTCTTTGCAAATTGGGGTTAGTGGACAACAAACCCATTCAATTCTCAAACATATTGTTATTTTGTGACCCAAATTTCATTGGGTATTCGTGAATTTGTAGAAATGCGTTTTGAAAAGGTTAAAATATGGACGAAGGAGGAAAAATGGAGAGTCGGTGCTAGTTAGCCGCTAACCAGCCTTGAAGAGGTCAAAATATGGAGTAAATTTAATGTTATTTCCATCTTTTTTATAAGGTTTGATATGTACCCATATATATAGTTGACTCTTCTTTATAGTTAGACTTCATTAAAATTGTGATAAACACACAAGCTTGTAATTCTTTCTCCTTTATAATAAATTCTCAATTCCTCTACCTATTTCTTGTGTTGTGATCGTTACTTTATATTGTATCACATAATTTGCCATTAATTTCTAACAAGCGGTATCATAGTTTAAGATTTGATTTGTTCAAGATTTTGTTCTTCATGAAAATTATGAAGTATGATATTCTGCATTTGGATTGTAACGCTAAATTCTCATTGTGGCAGGCGAAGATGCGAATAGTGATTCTTCAAATGAATTTAGATAATATATGGTTTGGATTTGAAAAGATGCCCACAACTTCAATGTCGAAGGAGAAACAACGAAGGGATCCAAAGACCATTTCATAAATTTATCTTCATCTTTTAAATAATATTATTTAGAACATTTTGAAAGAGAAAACTATAATTGCATTATGATGGAAGTTGGATCAATTATACATGACGAATAGTCTAACCAGCAAATTCCATTTGAAACAACGTTTTAATTCTCATCGCATAATAGAAGATGAATCTTTAGAAGATTACCTAGCTATCTTAAAGAAATAATCGCTAATTTGAAGATCTTGGAAGTTAAATATATTGAAAAATATTTGGGATTAATTTTGTTGTGTTCGCTGCTCATTTCATATATGTCTTTTACAGACATGATATTATATAGTCATGATACTCTCACAATTGAAAAAGTTTACAATACTTTATTTTCAAAAGAGAAGATGAAATATTTTGTTGGATCTGAGATTCATATATGGTCTTATTGTTGATGGTAGTTATGTAAGAGGCAGATCGAAGTCTAACTTCAGTTATCAAGTTTGTAACTATCGCAAAAAGAAGGGGCACATAAACAAGGATTGCTATAAGTTGCAGAATAGGGAAAAATTGGCTACAAATCAAAAGAGAAAACAATTAAATACTTCGGGCGGAGCACATATTGCAAAATTGCTATAGTAACAAAGAACTTTTAGTTATTTTTTACGGCAATTCCAAACCTGACGATGATTGGATTTTTGATACATAATACACTTTGCATATGTGTCCCAGTCGGGATTCATTTTCAACATATGAAGAAGTTTAAAAGTGTCGTGATTATGGAAAACAACGCACTTTATAAGGTAGTTGGTATTGAAAGGGTCGGACTTAAGATACTGGATGAGACTGTTGATGAGGTGAGACATGTTCCAGATTTGAAGATAAATTTTATCTTCTTAAATACTCTTGATTCAAAAAGGTATAAGTTCCCTTTATATTTTGTTTGACGTTCCCTTTGTTTTCAAAAAAATTGTGGGCGTGAATAATATTTTTTTTAAACCGTCCAATGGTGTATGTTGTCACGTGGCAAAATGTAAAATATGATATAAAAAATGATATACATGTAGCATGATTGTAAAAACTAATAGTATGTTAAAAGGCCAAGCAAGCAATTCTGTTAATTGCTACACGGATGATTAATGCAATGGTGCAACTAAAATAATTTATATAGTTGAGAGATGATAATGAAACAATTTAAAATTTGATGGTTAAGATGAAACTTAGTGTAAACTTTAGAGATTATTGATAAATATTTTCAAAATTACTAGTCAGAGTTGAACGCGCATTCATTGTACTTTATTCTAAAAATATATTATAAGTATTGTAAAAGTAATATTTAATATCAATTTGTTGGGAGGATTTGACAAGTCTCAAACAAATTAAAGAAAAAAATTTATGATAGAAATTTAAGAAAAGAAAAGAAAATTATACTCTTAAAATTCAATTTCTATGATTCAATTTTTTTGTGATGATGAAATAATACAAATAAACAATATTTTTATACTACATTTGGTATATAGAAATTAATTGCTAATACATGAATTTAAACACCCATTAAAATTTTTAAATACATGAATAAAAATAAATTCATCTATAATAACTCTAGGTTTATGTATATCAAAATTTATCAAATCAAGATTCATTAAATATAGATTAATGTTAATTAATTGAGAATTAATAACACGAAATTCATACATGATAAGAATTTTGTAGTATTTATTATATATTGAAAAATGAAAAGTAAAGTATTAATAAAATAATTGAATTTGTAATATAGTTAAAATCGTTCAAAAATTATTCTCACTTGATATGATATTTAATATATTATAGATAAGCCAGTAGATTCTATTAAATATGTGGCTAAAAATTCAATACAAATCATGGATCTGATAGAATATGTAGTTAAAAATAAAGTTTGCTCAGCTTAAAACATCTACAATGGTTACACCAAATTTAATGCAATTTGGTTTAGGTTTGTTGAAACCCTACACCAAATTTTGAGATAAATTTTGCATCATTTTGTACCAAATTTGCACCAAACTGAATCATTTCCAACCCAATACACCCAATATTGCACCAAATAAGCAGTATTTCATTATTTTCTTCGTTTTTGCATTCTCAATAATTTATTTATCTCAAAATTTATTTATTTTTTTATTACCATACAAATTATTAAATAAATGATTACGTTCAATTAACGAAAAATATTGAATTCATTAATAAAATTTAAAAAAGTAGCACAATTAATACAAATACCACAAATAATAAAAATATTAAGTCATAATATTAAAAACAAGTTAATACGTTTCCGATGCTACCAAAAATCGTACCTATCAACTTCCGAGCTTGACGACTGAAGATGAGTACGAACGAGATCTTCCTGTACCTGAAACAAAGACATCGAGGTGTGTCCTTGTCGCCCATTCGATATTTAAGTCAGAGAGAGAATCTATGAAAATAATATATGCTGTCAATTGTGTGTAAAAACATACATTGACAATGAATGAGAATGATGTATTTATAGAAATGGGTGGTGGACTCCTAGTAGGACTACAATGTCGAGATGCCTAGGAGTCCTAGTGCAATTGGAAGTTGTAATGTAGTTGGTTTCATATTACCCACGTGTTTGGATGGATATGTGACTAGTGTTAGAATCTTTTTAGAATGAGATAGCGTATTCTTATAAGGACACTACTTCCTAGCCTGAGCTCGAGGAATATAAGCCCGAGGAGATCAGGCTTGTTCTCTTGCTTAGATGTGACGTGAACTCCTCGAGAATTTGAGCTCGGGATTTCTCTATGATTGGTATCATCAGCGAATCTCAATATCATGATATTACGAAGTCGAATTAGAGTTGTCATTTAATTCTCGAAATTCGTATATTTATCCAAAAAAAGGATTAATTAATGCATTTTGCAGTGCAATGTGTGTATCTTTATCCTTGATTTGTCTACGACGAGTAACAAATTCGTGAAAACAATGATTTTCATATTAATTTCAAATGATCATATTTATTACTTTTTAAAACTTCTCGAGTACTTTCTTTTAATTCATTCCTTAATTATTATTGATTACATGAAAGATGCGAGTAGTAGTAGTAGTAATAATAATTCATTGTATAACAAAAAAATGGACACAAGCACCCTTAATAAAATTTTTGTGCAAAATGGAAAAGAATGGCAGAAAGGACATTAACCATTTTGGTGTGTTGGGTTGGAGCGTATTTGCACCAATTTTTTTGTGCAAAATGGTAAAATACGGTGTTTTGGTGTGAGGGGCTTATTCTTAATTATACTTCTCATTTGTTAAAAACACCAACTTTTGACCATATCCTCAAGCTTTCAAAAGAAGGAAAATCATACAATTTCCTCTAAAAAATATAATGATAAATTTGATCGAAAATTGCATTTACATCCCGGACATTTCGAATTGCTACTTATATACCTTTTTTACATTAGTTAATTTTGCAATGAATATGACTTTAAAATTCTTTTTTTTTTCCTTCCAGCACTTTTTAAAACTATCGATGCTATTTTATCAAATACGACAGTGGACGTCAAATTTATACGATAATAATACAATTATAGACACAGAGTATTTTTTATTTTTTATTTTTAAAAGTCTCATTGAACTCTAGTTTGAATTCTCTACTTTTGCGTGGCACGAAATCCACGTTTCTTTTTTCATCCCCTTCCCCTTCCCCTTCCCCTTCCCTTGATAGACAAATATTCTGATTTTACAAAATGTAGAGAAAGTTTATGTCACGTTGCTCCTTAACAAACTTCACCTACATTATGTTTGGAAAAAAATTAATTTTAATTAAAGATAATTAAACAAACTTTTTTATCTACATATTTTGTGAGATCCACAATTTATTATTTACTTATTATCAACACATTCATAAGAACAACAAATTTATAAGTACTACCAAACAATCACCTATTCAAATATTGTCACCTACTAATACCCTTAGCAATCACCATTGCCATCCTCTACGACCATCAACCACCGTAACAATTGTCAACTACTGAACAATTTGGACACACACACACAAATACGCCATTCAACACCTTATAGGGTTAGACAAAAGGCGAGGCAGGTGAGACCCTCATCTCTCTGGTCCAAACTCAAGGGGATCCAAAATTCTGAAAATTTCCTTTTTTTTTGGCCATCGTAAATTAAAAATGTAATTATTAAAATCCCTACTAATATAAAAGAGGCAATCCGCAGGTTACTATTCATTTCTGAAGTATTTTCCATTCCCATTTTATCCCCACTTATCCCCCATTATTTACTGTTATCCCTACTGTATGCAAAAGGTAAAGAAAAGGGTAAAGAAAAGACTTCTGCCTTATAAACGCCTACAATTGTTGACTTTAGGGAAGGGAAAAAAACAAACAATGTAATTAATTTGTATAATAATTAATTAATTAATTGTGCAGAGCAACTCCGCATAATGCGGAGTTAGAATTCCGCACTTACTCCGCACTGTGCGCACAAGTGCGGAATTCAACACCTTATAGGGTTAGACTAAAGGTGAGGCAGGTGAGACCCTCATCTCTCTGGTCCAAACTCAAGGGGATCCAAAATTCTGAAAATTTCCTTCTTTTTTTTTTTTTGGCCATCGTAAATTAAAAATGTAATTGTTAAAATGATGTATAAAAATCTCTCATAGTTTTTTAGTGGCAAAGATGTTAGTATCTTTGTCGAAGGCCGTGGGTTTAAATCCCAATTTCCCATCGTGTCCTTTTCCATTTTATTGTTATTTTTCTCTTTTGAGCTTTTACGGTCTCTAGTAAATTAATCCACAACTTTTTAATTTTTTTTTTTTTTTAAATTCTCTAATCTTGACCTCCATGTGCATATTTTGTCTTTTTTTATATCATTTTCTCACCTTTAGAAAGGGAAAGTTTACAATATATTTCCTTCATTTTCATTTTCAAAATCTACAAAAAGGATTTGCTTAATCCCTTTTAATGCAAAAATCTCATCAGAATATAGTTGAGTGCACAATCATTTGCAGTAAGCGCTGCTCGCGAAGTACAAGTTAAAATACCTTGCTCAGCCTCTAGACATAAGAGCATATTTGGTTAAGTTTTAAATTCAATTAAAATTGAAAATATAGTCGTTATAGGGTCTCGCTCGTCTAATAAAAGTCAGTAATAAATGCTAGTTTTTCAATTTTAATTCGATTTTAATCTCTACCGAACTCGCAATAATACTCATTCTTTTAAAATACATTTTTCTCTTTCTTATTTTCAACCACACATATTTTTCTTATTTTATACCCACATATTTTTTTATCAAAACACTATCTAAAATGTATTATTGGGAGAATAATGTAGCTCAATCGATACTAAATTTCTACTATAAAATAATTAAGTGCATAATTGGTAAATGATTAAATTAAGATTCAAGTGATTATAAATTTTAGGTGATACAGAAAATCACTTAACAATAGATAAACTTAAAAATTACTTATAAGTAAATAAATAAATTTTATTATGTCCACGTGTTTGAGTGTATTTTTTCAGAAAAATAATTTTTTAAAATGTGTGTTAAAATTAGAGAATTTATTTTAAATTAATAAAATTATTTAAATAACATTGTGACATGGTACTAACCTAATGATTAATTCTCTTCATTTTACTTTAATTTATTTGTTATACTCATATTTAATCGCATAATCATACATTACACTATTTTAAAAGTAAATTCAAATTTTTTTCTAATATTTTAATTACGCATTCTTTAAAAATATTTTAATTGCATTCCTCTTTTTTCGGTGTATTAATTAAGCAATAAATTCATACAACCAATTCTTTTACTATTAGATAAATATATATATAATAAATAAAAACGACCAATTTCTTTCAAATACCAACTTTTTCCACTGACTGACCCCGCGCTTTCTTCTTTTTCTCCGTTCAACTCCCAGATTCTCTTGCTATGATCACAACCACCAACCACAACCACAACCACAACCACTGACGAAGGAACAACCAGAACCACCTTAAAAACCTTCTTCGAGTACTATTCATTGATACCCAATCATGGGCAACTGCAACGCTTGCATAAGACCTTCAGAAAGAGAGCAGGCACCAACGCCAAAATCAAAACCCCCAACTCCAAAACCACGGAGAAGTCCTCGACCTCGAGAACGCCATCCGAACCCATATGCCGAGTCCCCGGCCCCGATCCGAGTCCTGAAGGACTTCTTCCTAAAGACAATACTCTCAGATAAGTATATACTAGGTCGGGAATTGGGTCGGGGTGAATTCGGTGTAACCTACCTTTGCACGGACCGGGAGACAAGGGAGGACCTTGCTTGCAAATCGATTTCGAAGAAGAAGCTACGAACTGCGGTGGATATAGAGGACGTGCGCCGGGAGGTGGCGATTATGTCTAGCCTGCCGGAACATCCCAATATCGTGAAGCTACATGCGACGTATGAGGACAATGAGACGGTACATTTAGTGATGGAGTTGTGCGAGGGAGGTGAGCTATTTGATAGAATAGTGGCGCGTGGGCATTATAGTGAGAGGGCCGCCGCCGGGGTTGCCAGGACTATTGCAGAGGTGGTGAGGATGTGCCACCAGAATGGTGTTATTCATCGAGATTTGAAGCCGGAGAACTTTTTGTTTGCGAATAAGAAGGAGAATTCGGCTCTTAAGGCTATTGATTTTGGGTTGTCAGTGTTTTTCAAGCCTGGTGGGTGTGTTGAGTGATTCTTGAAAATAATTGAAAAAATACGTTAATATTTTCTTCTGAATTTTGAAAAAGATTTCGAATTTTTGGCTTATGATCTAGACTTGGAAATGAATTTCTGGGTTTGAGGAAAGGGGATTTGATTTTTTTTTTTTTCCACTTTATGTGGTTTTTGAGAGGGTTTACAGATTTTTCAAAATTTCCTTTCAGGAAAAAAGAAAAAACTGGACTGAGTTTTTAAATGTTTGTTTTTCACTTTTAATCATATCTGGACGCGATTTTAATTTGAATTTCAGTTAAGTGTTTATCACATGATTATCTATGGGAGTTTAGTAGTCTGTTTCTTTTTTTTTCCCCCCAACTCGATTAATTTATTGATAACTTTCAATCAGGCGAGAGGTTCTCTGAGATTGTGGGAAGTCCTTACTACATGGCGCCGGAGGTTTTGAAACGAAATTATGGGCCGGAGGTTGATGTATGGAGTGCCGGTGTGATTCTTTATATTTTGTTATGTGGAGTTCCTCCATTTTGGGCAGGTATAATTTTAGTTTTTCACCATGAAGCCGCCTTACCTCTTAAAAGTTATATCTACTTGCGGTTATATCGAAGTTTTATCTAGTTCAGAGATTTGTAGTTTATTTTATTGTCTGCTGCAGAAACTGAACAGGGTGTTGCACTAGCAATTTTAAGAGGAGTGATTGATTTTAAGAGGGAACCTTGGCCGCAGGTTTCTGAAAGTGCCAAAAGCCTTGTTAGGCAGATGTTGGAGCCCGATCCAAAAAAACGCTTGACAGCCCAGCAGGTGCTTGGTGAGTATTTCTTCTTTTTTTCCTTTTACCCTTTGAATGATAAAATTCTTGGAAAATATTCTTAGAGTGGGATTGGTGGTGCCGATATTTATACTGTGTCTGCTTTAGTTTCTGAGAAATGATTGCTGAAGGAGGAAATGATTCACCATCCTGAATAGTGTCTTGCAGTTATAGATGCATTAAACAATTCACCAACAGCATTTGGTTTTGGATGTTATATTCACACAAAGGAGGAAACGTAGGGATATGTTGGAATTTTGTTCAACATACACAATGAGATGTGATTTGTAATGAACATATGTGTATCAACCATGTGAAAACCAAATTGGAAGTAAAAGAAATCAAAATGAAAAATGGCTTGGGCTATCGCCCAGCCAGTGTTTTGCAAACCCGAGGCCTATTTGATGAACTGGGTGATCGCCCAGTACAAATTTCTGCCCTTTGGGTTTTGAATTTTGGTGACGTTTTTGACTTGATTTTTGCACGTTTTCGTGCATGGTGATCGTAGTTCTATATATAGGGATGGTTTTCGTATTGGAAAACTTATCACAAACATCAAATTGATTCCCTTACGTCCAAAATCAAAGATTAAAACTAGTTTTATATATTGTTCTTCAAAGTTCATTTTCCAAGTTTTGTTTGCTTGATTCAAACTTGAATTAAGGTTTGTTTATTCCTGCAAACTATTTGCCATTTGCCATTGAAGCTTTTAGCACTTATCCCGGTGGCGGCATGTTTGAGGACAGCTATTTGTAATCATGTTCAAACCTTCCATTTTGGCGAAATTCTTGTTGCTGGTTTTTTCTTGTTCTTCGTCAACTTTACTCAACAATCTCAAATGATATTTTTAACATGGAGAACGACATATGTAATGTAACATTTTTTAGAAGACACCAGAGAATATTTTACTTTGCCTTTTAATCATTTTGTTTTAAGATAAATTTTCTTAACGTCATAAATAGGTAATACCCATCTTTTTGTGAAAATATTGGGGAATTGGAATGATTGGCATATGAGCATTGAGTGAATAAGGATTTTATGCTTGTGATCATTTAGGAGGGAGGCAATTAGACCTCTGGACATTATGAAAGGTCTTTTGACTTCTATATGAGAAGATCTTTGTTCATTGAAGTATTGGTTTGCTTGTGTATATAATACTTATAGTGTGACGAGGGCTGTGAGACATTTGATCTTATCTACTGCTGTATAATGCATATCATATATTTTTACATCAAGCAAATGGGTAGGAGATTTCATTTTTGCAGCATGTTTTTTGTGATGCAGCAGTGACATGTTCCTTTCCTTTTTTTATTTTTTGGGGATAGATCACCCATGGGTACAGAATGCGAAAAAGGCTTCAAATGTTCCTTTGGGAGATATTGTTAGGGCAAGACTCAAGCAGTTTTCTGTTATGAATAGATTCAAGAAAAAAGCATTGAGGGTAAGCATCTCACATTTGTTTAGGTACACTTGTATCTTTTTGCTGGTTGTTGCCATATAAATGCTGCTTTTTGAAGAAATAACTTCAGAAAGAATGGATTTTAATATCTTATGAGAAAAAAAGATGTAAACAGCTTCTGACAATGATCCTCCTACTCAACTAAATTTGAGGTGATGGGCAATGCCTTTGTGTGTACTATTAAGGATCTCTGTGGATAAACACGCTACTTTGATTTTGCTATTATACCCGAATGATTATTTATCCTCCAAATTGTGATGTAGGTAATTGCTGAACACTTGACAGTTGAAGAGGCAGAAGTAATCAGAGATATGTTTATGTTGATGGATACTAACAATGACGGGAAAGTAACATATGAGGAACTGAAAGCTGGTCTTCGTAAAGTTGGTTCCCAGCTGGCAGAACCAGAAATAAAGTTGCTGATGGATGTGGTAAATGTTATTGTTTTCACAGAAACTTTGGAACTGTTTCCCACTTTATACCTGTTCATGTTTTGCACTTTCATCATAAACCGTGTGCCTTTTCCTTTGATGGTTGAAACTCGAAAAATCCAACTTGAATTTTTTTTTTGGGGTTTGGCATGGTTGATGGATCCATACTCGTTTACTAATTCATAAGGGAAAGTGCAGTATCCAAAGGGGAACTTGACTCCTTTGCTCCTCAAAGTTTTAAATAGGGGGGAGAAACATGAACCTCACCACCACATTGACGTGTTTATTTCTATATGTGTTCAATTTATGCTAATAAAAGAAAAGCATTAAATAATAATTAATGAAGTCCTTGATAAATTTTATTGTGGTTTCAGCAATGATTGATTGCTCTCAGTTGAAACATGTGTACATGTTTTAAATGCTTGTTTCCTTTCTCTTGTTTTGGTTCTGACTGATTCAAATCTTTGATTCGTCAACTGTAATAGATCTTAAAATTTCTGATAGGTGATTAATTATGGGAGTTGGACTCGTCGTTACGTTGAAGGGGTCTGGTTGTTATGTCCTGATTACATGCTGTCCAGCTTTCACTTCTCTAATTATACTGCTCCTATTCAATCTTTCTAATAGGAACTTCCAACCACCCTTTTATATGATCTTTACAAATCCAAATTCTCCAGAGGATTTATACTAAATGTGAATCCTTCCCCTTGGATTTTCCTTTTGAGATCTTAAATGACTTTTAAATGAGGGTCGGATGTTTTGTTTTTAGAGATTCTGCTGCTCAAGCTTTTTCATCTGTTCAACAATTGCTGATGATCTCATTGAGAACTTACTGTAAGCATAAAAAAGAGAAAAATATTTTGATTTATTTTCTTGCTGTAATTATTAGTTTTAATTTAGAATATTTTTGTTATTTTGGCAATTTGTCTTTTCCGCTGGGAGTTTTAAGCTGTCTACGTAAAAATAAATAGGTCTATATTTCTGAATAATGTAGACAACTGATTTTTTGATATATAACCTATTCAAATTTCCGCCCAAGTTTCTCTCCCCATTTCTCTAATTTTTCTTCTCAATTTCTCGCCTTTTTTCTTTTCATATTTTTCTAGTTCTACATCAATTCCTTCTCTTCTTGTCACGTCTCTGGCAAACATCTTTGCTTTCTTCTCATTTCAATATACGCTAAACCATTACCCCTCTAAATTATCAAAGATTGCATTGCGCATTGCATGATAATTTTTTGAAATTCTAGTAGAACTGCTATATGAGGCATAATAATGGAACTTAGCCCCTGTTTGACAACCATTATTTGAGAACTCTTTTTTCTATATACTCATTTTCAACTACACATTCACACAATAAAATATTCTAAGCGTAAATCCAAAATTTTTCCCTACTTTTTGAACCATACACTCTCCTAACAATCATTATTCAAAACATTGTTTTGGCCAAATAAAGGCCATTGGGCTTAATTAGTATAAATTTGACACTTCATTGATCCTCCGTAATGATTCTGATAAATATTGATATTGCTGGTATCATGTCTCTTTACTTTGTATTTGAAAATATAAATGTTGAATATATACTTGAACAAGAACACTATATTCATGTATGGCTGCAGAGATGAAATTGAAACATTCCAAATGATAAATTGCTCGTTGTATTTTTTTTAATTGAAATACTGCTGCACATGGAGTCTGTTTAATGTCTATTTTGATTTATTTATTATTAATTTTTTTTATGCTTGCAAGATTTGAGCCTTTTAAGTAGGATTGAGTGCAAGCCCATCTATGGTTTCCTTAATTCAAGCAAGTCAACTCAGCTTTCTGTTGAACCTTCCATTTCTCATTTTTGCCCTAATTTACTTCCATATTCTTCTCGAAGTTTGTTTATTGAACTTTAAACCGCCAACTTTGTAAGACATCATTTCTACCATCCCATTTATACATGGCCGTCAATTTCAGTTGAACTAACACTAACTGGTATATAAACACCAGTCCCCTTTTCAATGCCAGGGCGTTTTAAATCACCAAGACATCACAGTATATCAGTTTTGTATGGATGCCTCGTTATCAATATTCATATCGTCCTGAAAAAAACATTTTACTTGAGCATCTACATTTTTTAAGATAATCATGTAGTAATTATTGGTAGGTGTATATATGCTAAGTTCTTTGATGTCATGAGTTTAACTATCTTATGAACTGCTAAATTCTATAAATTGCAGAAAGTATTGTTGTTAGAGATCTCACTATATGCAGTTCTGCATTCCAGATTTTCTCTCTAATATGTGCTAATGAAGATTGAATGTTTAATAGGCTGATGTTGATGGAAATGGAGTCTTGGACTATGGGGAGTTTGTCTCAGTCACAATCCATTTGCAGAGAATGGAGAATGACGAGCACTTTCATAGAGCATTTATGTTCTTTGACAAAGATGGAAGTGGGTATATCGAGATTGATGAACTTCGAGAAGCTTTAGCTGATGAATCTGGTGAAACTGATGTTGGTGTACTCAATGACATTATGCGAGAAGTTGATACGAAGCAGGTTGGACGCAATCCTCGTCTCATCTTTCTTTTGTCAATTTATCATCCCGGTACTATTCATCACAATCATCGCATAGATAGGTTGAATTTGTTTGAAATTGCCTTTTTTTCTTGAAGCTAAAACAATAGTTCATCTGGTTTAGAGCCAGTTTGGTAGGGGATTTGAAAAGTCAAAAACTGTTTTTGAGACTAAGAAGCTGTTTTTGGACCTGTTTGGATCATTTTCTTGAAGAGCTCTGTTGGAAGAACTTTGTATGGCAAGAAGAGCTTTTGGAAGAAGCTAACCGATGTGGCATCATTATGAAGCTCTTCTACAAAAAGCAGAAAACCCCTGCCAAATGGCCCTTAGTATTACCTTGTGGAAGTTGAAATTATAAAACATTTCGAATTGGCATTGGGTTGTAGAAGTTCATTGACAGTTATTGCGCATGTCTTATCCCTTGTAATCGCTTTCTTTCAGGACGGACGAATCGATTACGAGGAGTTCGTTGCAATGATGAAAACCGGAACAGATTGGAGAAAGGCATCTCGTCAGTACTCACGAGAGAGGTTCAAGAGCTTGAGCCTTAATCTCATGAAAGATGGCTCTCTACAGCTTCAAGATGGGTTTACCGGTCAAACTGTTATCGTTTGAATTTTCACAATCACATTTCGGTTTGGGTTCATTGATTCTTTCTCTTCTCCTGATAGCCAGATGAAATGACTTCATCTCACTGGCTTCAACAACTGATACTTCTCAGTACGCGAAACTTCACAAAGGAGTAGCTTCAAGAGTTCAAGACTCGGGTTTTGATTGATTATGCAACATTGTTGGTTTTTATTGTGGAAATGGTTGGCTTTTGGCATAACGAGTAATGGGTTTCAGGGATGACGTTTTTACGAGTTTTTGTTCGTAGGACGTGTAGGCATATGTTATAGGTTCCATGTTTGTGTTACACAATTCTGATTCTGTATATGTTTTACTTTGTTCTGTGCTTTGTGCCATTTTAAACCAAGCAGCAGTTAAATTTGTTAATTTAGAAATTGGAGATGTGAATTCTGGATTTATCCATCTGTTCAAGACTTCCATCAGTTAAGTCACCGAACTTATAATTTTATTTTAGTCTCGTTACTCTCCCAGGCTCTGATAGTCTTATGTTGACATGTTTGATGGAAAGTTGACAGGTGTTGAACAAGATTGTATATGGCTAAAAAGAAACCAATTATTGCGGCATGTACACGTTTCTTTACGTTTCGATTTATCGAATTTATACTTGGAACAATCTTATACTACCTTTTACATTTTACATATTTAATTCAACAATCTTCCACCTGTCACATCATTCATCTGTAAAGCAAGTGGTAAATGGCTTTACTCAAAAGAAATATGGATAATTATGATGTGGTCCTGGACAAACAGAGGCGCCAGGGTCCAAGAAACATTGAGATTTTATCATTTTCTCGTCCAGTCGAGCTTAACAAATACATCCTTATTTATTACAAGTGCATCCCTAGACTAATATATTGGTTAGTAAACTGTCAATTAGTATTGTTTCTCGAGTTTGTGAACATATTCAACTCGATTAAGACTTGCAATTAATGATGCAAGAAAAGTACACCATCTATGACATTCATTTAAATGACTTTTTTGAAAAGAAAAAAAAATTGAATTTTAGAATCGGGATTTTTTAAAAAATGTGTGATTAAAAAAAAAATTAGATTAACGGGCAAAATATTTGGTTAAAAATTATTTTGACAAAAAAATAATTTTAATTTATTGGATGTCAAATGGGAGCTTATTGTGGTCCACTGTTGATACTAATTTTTATGAATAATGCTACTTGTATATAATGAAGTTACATAATAATTTACATATATATATGAGGTGTCAAAAAAGAATTGGAGAAATTTTTTTATCTAGTTGAAGAAATTCTAACCCAAATATATCTCACTACATCATGTGTATGTAATAAATCATTGTATACATATAGTACAACCGATTTTTTATGATTTCATCTCTTAATGAGATTATCTCTATTATTTTAATTTTTTAAGTTAGACCAATACAAAAGAGAGCGAAAGTTTGATTATCTGCATATTTTATTGAGTTTTCGTTTCACTTTCATTTTTTAAAATTCACTTCTTCTTTTTGTCAAACTAATTTTCAACAACATATTTTATGAGACTCACAGTCTTTATCAACTTTTCAATTACAATTCACCATTTTTTAAAATCAAAATGTACTAAAAATTTAATCTTTATTCAAACAAAGAAGGGCTAAGATAGTTACATCAGTTTTATGACAAACCCATTCTTAAATTTTACAACCATGTGTTTGACTTTTACGTACTAATACTAGTAGGGCGAAACTGTTCGATTTGGACGGTTTGTAACAAATTTTCAAATCAAATCAATTATAATGGTTTGAAATTTTCCCCAACCAGATCAATTTCTAAGCCAAACCAATTCAAATCACTTTTTTTCGATTTGATTCAGTTTAAAATCACGATTTAACAAAAAAAAAAAAAAAACATATGTCGAATAAGTTAAATCGTGATTATTAGCCTAAATTTTCACGTTAAAACATAAATAGTATCATTAAAATTATTACAAAATTAAGTTATATAATTCTAATCGGTATAATGAAACAACATTATAGAAATATTTTAACATCTTAGTCAAAACTAATTAGCGCAACATCTGCAATTATACATGAATTAATTGATTATAATTAAATGATGTGGAAAAACTAATAAAAAAATGAATAGAAAGATCAAATACGACAATACATTTTACTCCCTCTTTTCACACACATTAAGAAATTTTATTTAATATTATTGAAAAAGCAATTTTTGCAAAGAGCTTTCCTAGATTACTCTTACTTAATTACCAACAATTAGTAGTAAATAATGGTGTTTAAATTATTGTTGAATGTGGTAAAGAAATTGAAGGATTAAATTATTATTGGATGTAATAAATAATACTGTTTTTGTCCATACTTTCAAGAAGAGGAGGGAAATGTGTGTATGTATTTGGATAATTTCAAGAAGGTAAATTAAAATCTATACAATTTGAAAATTAAGTGGAAGAAATTGGTTATAACAATACAAATTAAATAAAGTATGTTAGTAGATGAACAAAATAAAAAAAATACTTTCTCAACAAAGAAACGGACTATATAAATGGGACAATAAAATAAGGAAAGTCAGCCATATAAATGGAACAGAGGGAGTACAACATTTTGTGAATTGTCAAATACTTCTATCTCATCCAAATATTGAAGAATCATTACATGTTTTTGTTCCTATGTAACCAAGTTTTATGGCATATTATCTTAATAATATTTGCACTCAACAAACTTCTAAAAGAATTAAGAACTCGACACTAGTAAGAAATGCCAACTCAGAAATAATTGTAAATATTTTAATTGCTAACACATCTTTAGCAATTTGAGGAACAATCTTGTACTTATTTACATTTAATTTTCACCAAAGTAACATGTCGAAAAGCTTATTGGTCAAATCTTCAAAATGACTATTTAAGTAATATACCAAATCATTCTAGCAATTGACGGTACCAGATAAAAATTAAATTAAATTATAAACAATTAATTGAGTGACTCAGCCAGGAAATTAGATACAAATAAACAAAGAATGTTGTCCACAAAATTTAAGGGAGTCCGAAGCAAATTAGAACAAAGCAATTACCAAAAAATAAGAAAATTCGGATAAACTGACCAGAAAATTTAACCAAAATTCGAGAAAATTATTAGTCTAAGGAAAAAAATATGTAAGTTCGAATTATAGACCAAAATTAATTTTGTACTCAATTATAATGGACGATCGATGAATATCGTTCAATAGCAGTTGTTCAACACTTCACCCAATTTGAGGGGTTTTGCATTCACAATTGTTATGACCGATGAGTATTTGAATATGATTTAATTAATTAATTATGATGGATAATGTTTTATCTAGATATTGTGTTTTATTGGGTTATACTAATATGAATGTATCTTTTTAATTGAGATGTGTTTAGTTTTAATTGGGTTGTACAAAATTTAAATTAATTTATTTTCAAATTTTTCGTCAATTTGAAAATTTGAAACGGTTTCCAAAGCTTTAAAGTTAAACCAAACTCTTCGAAGCGGTTTGGTTCGATTGTAGATTCACGTGGATCCAAACCAACGATTTCAAAAAGCGATTTTAGTTCGATTTGGCAATTAGCGATTTCGTCGTTCAGTTCTAACTAATAGTATCATTCCGCAGCTCCCAAAGAAAGAAAATTAAAAAAGGCATTTTTCAAAAGAAAAATGGCCAAAAATGAAAAGGCTTACATCCATGGCCAATTTTTTAAGAAAATGAACCTATATGCCCTTAAACTAGATTGAAATTACAATAGCATTTTTATTTTTAACACAAAGGTTAAAAGAACCTTGCTTTTATGATCCAAAATTACTACCCAAAAACCAAAACCCTATTTGTATAGTATAGATTGTGAAATTCGCGTCCTGTCCCTCAATGCCCACTCAACGTGCGATAGTCTAAGAAAATCTGTTCACTGACATTTACCTATGAAACATTTTTGCTGTACTGTGTCTACTCAATCCACACTTCTTCATGGCGTGGTTAAGTTTTGGGCAGATCTTTTCTTCTTCTTCTTTGGTATTTTGATTAATATTTATGATTCAATTGTTAACATATTGAATTTAATTAATAAACCCGGAATGGTATATCTAACTTTGAAGGATAAAATTTAAGTTTTCTGGCAATCTATAGATTTTGATGGCAATCTGTCGGGTTTATAATTTCAAAATGTATATTGACTCAGTTTCAAAATCAAGCCCCCTGAGCGATTTTTATCCCATTTCTAGCAAAATTTTCACTGTTGGCAAGTGCACATGGATCCCATTGCTGCTGAAATTATTGTTTGTCTTAAATATGATTACCAAAAATGTCTTTCTTTCAAGAAGAATGAATTTAGGGTCCGTTTGATTGTAAGGGTGGAAAGAAAATGAATTTCAGAGAAAATAATTACCCAAAACTTGTTTTTCAGATAATTGTTAATTTAGTGTGTTTAATTGATATAATTTTCCACCCGAAAAATTTTAAAATTTTGGATCTTTTTGTGTTCGTTTGATTTTGTTTTACATGAAAATTGTCCATTAAAGTGATAATTTTTTCCACAATTGGTTATAAAATTTGTTTTCATTGCCAAAAGTTAAAAAAAAATTCCAAAAAAATTTTTTTAATCAAAGTTTAGTATTTGTTTGACTTTGTTTTACATGAAAATTGTTTATTAAAATGATTTTTTATTTTTTTTTACAATTGATTATAAAATTTGTTTCAATTGTCAAAAAAAAAAAAAAAGTTGGAATTCCATTTTCCCACCAAAATGGTGGGAAAAACAATTCCTCCAAAATCAAGAAAAGGTGCACGTGGGGGGTTGGGTGGGAAAATCAATTGCCAAGAACTTTTTGCCCATCAAACATGCTTTTTGGGTGGAAATGGAATTTGAATTCCATTTTCCATGAAAAACTTATGGTATCAAACATGGCCTAATATTAAAGAAACACATATGTCATTTTGCTTGATCCGGTCAATAATTATGATTGGTATGTGATGACAGTGAGAGATGTTCCACTAGAAATATTTAGGGGTGTCCAAAAGTCCCGAACCGAACCGGATCGAACCGAACTCGAACCGAACCGAACCGAATCGAGCGGTTCTTCATAAATTAAATACCCGAACGGGTATCCGAATCGAGAACCGATGAGTTTGGGTCGGGTCTCGGGTCTAGACCAAGAACCGAAGAACCGAACAAGAACCGAAACTAAATAATTTTTTTATTTTTTATATTGAATTAATTAAATTATTTTATTTTTTTCTTATACAAATTAGCAAATTATTTGAATAAATTAGATTATTTCATAATTTTAATTTTTAAACCCAAATCATTTTAAAATCCATTAGCCCATTTTAATTTGAAACAAATGAATATACTTTATGTAGTTTTGCTGTAATATTAATATCTACTTTTTGGTATTTGTATGCATTGAATTAATCTTATTGGACGGCTAGTTTTGTATATTTTTTTGAATTGGGCTACGTTAATTTGTAAAAGTTACGAATGAAATGTTATTAATTGTATTTATGTAGTGTTGCTGAAAATATTAAAAAATTTAATTATGGTACGGAACCGAACTGACTCGAACCGAACCGAACGGAACCGAACCCGAACGGTTCCATAATTATATTTGGACCCGAGGGTCCATTTATTAAATACCCGAAAGTTTTGGGTCGGTTCGGGTATCTTCAGAACCGAACCGACCCGACCCATGGACAGCCCTAGAAATATTCTTGTTATTGTTTCGACTCATATTCCCCAAAAAGTGGACTCTTCCGACAAAATAAAAAATATGTGATCATTCAATGAGCATTCTCAATATCATGCCTTGAAGAGTTAGTGTGTAATTCACGTACGCGTGGTGGTTGAGCGCTCTTCGTTCTTGAATGTTGAGTACAAATGTTCAAATGAGGTGTGTTGATTATACCGTATGCGAAGGTGTCGACGTTAGCTAAATGGGACTAACGAATTTGTTATAATGCCGATGAATTTACCTTTCGTTATACGTAGGATCAGCATTTCGGAGGACAAATAACTCAAATTAATAAAACATGCATTATTTGGATTATGCCTTGAACCATTTTGATGAACAACATTTTGGATGCTTTCTATGTAATTTGCTTTAGTCACTTGGGCGTTTTGCTGTAGAAGACATGTAATTTCGGGATTATGCTTGGGTTATTTCAACTTGTTTTTCTCGTGTGACTAATTCGTAATTTCCATGTCCCCTTGTCGGTTCCTCATCAATGTTATTACAACAATATTCTACATTTGTAACACTCTGTACAATCTTTTCACTCCACATCATTTTATATAATCTCTTAGTACCATTTTTATGTACAAGTAACATAATCCTAAAAAATATGCATGTTTGAAGTTAGGCAGTCGAGCATATTTGCGATTCACCAAGTAAACTCGAGATTTGCGTAGAGAACTTAATATTATTCAACTGTCTAATTTCAAATGTGCATAATTTTTGATCTACAATTCTAAATTGCACTCCATTTTTAAGTTCAACTCCAAATTCAATTAGCTTTCAAATGCTATATAATTTGCTTTATGAAGATCTATATAACAAAAGCTTTGCACCTAATCTCCTAACATGCTCATGTTCCTTATTTTTGCCTACCTACGGAGTATGTAAGGAAATTAGTGCACAACTTGTGTTACACAGATATTCATATGAAATTAATAAACAATTGAAAAGATAATTGAATTTAGAGTTCAACAAAAAGACGGAGCGCAATTCAGAGTTGACAATAAAAAGTTATGCGCGTTTGAAATTAGGTAGTCGAATAAACTCAAAATTTGCACAACAAACTCGAGATTTGCCAAATAAATTAAATATTTGCCTGTCAAACTCGAGACTTGGCCTGTCAACTTGTAAGATGTCTACAAAATTTGGTACTTTCTTGGGAAAAATCATTATTTCACCCATCAAATTAGAAATTATGTATAATACCTACTTAGAAATTATTTTTTTCCTTCATAAATTATACGTTTCATATTCAAAGTTCAATCACAATACTGAAACACCAACTCTAATCTCGATATGTTAACGTCATATACTTTCAATATTTATTGTCCAAAAAATTCAAAAAATGCATGAAAAACATGAAATGTTTTAGATAAGCTACAATTTGAGTATAGGTTTTTAAATATCAAGAATTAGATTCGAGATTTACAAATTTTTTAGTCTCAAGTTCAATAAGTTTCAGTGAGCTGTTATTAAGAATTTTCAACATATTAATATCGTTTTGTTTCCTCTGTTCACAAAAAGTTCAATATTGTATTTTAGGATTAATACTAGAACCCTAGAAATGTTTCCATGTACGATATATCACTTATCTGTTGGAAATCGTAGAAATAAACTCCCTAATTGAAATCATTTGTACGAAAATCCCCCTTGTCGTCAAGACCCCTAAGATTTGCCACTAAAAATATTAAAATATGTCAAAATTAAAAATGAATAATTGTGATTTCAGCACTCAAACTTCTTTATTTTTTAATAAATTAAATCCAAGTTGTTTATACGTGCCACCTACTATCTCAAATATTTAAAACTTTATTTTTCACCCCATCCCACTCCATCTTCTTGCCCAAAAGGAAGAAAAAAAAAAAAAGGTTCTCTCTTGTGGTTCCTTTATTTTCCTTGAAGATGCTACAACACCAAGGATATAGTCATGTATTTCGATTAGCAAAAATGCTATTTGTACCAAGTTTCTTTACAAAAGTCATTTACAAAGTGACGTGTACGGTGGAGATCGCTTGGAAGTGGACGGCTGTGATGTGTTGAAAGCTTTGGGAGCCAAAACGATGAAATGGGTGGGAGATAGAATTAAAATGGAATTTTGTGCAGCTGGATCCGTTTTCTCTCTCCGTCTCCATCTCCAATTTTGGCAAGAAAATTAAAATAGCATTTCTCTTTTACTGCATCCTCATCTCTCTGGAACACCATCTCCCCCAAATCAAGGTGTCTTATTTATGAAGAGGAGCTCTTGATTTCTGTTGGAGTGGAAGAAACTGAGCTACATTGACAGAGCTTTGATAAGTGAATCAGTACGACTAGCTATGAACACCATCTCCGGAACCTGGTCACTACAAATGACGGTATGAATTTGTATGTGTTGTAACTTTGAACTGAAGTTTGGGTTGAGCGTGAAATAGGAGATTGACATTGCGTAGAAATATTAATTTTCAGTAGCAACTCTGAAGAAATATACCAATAGAAACAACAAATGATAACCCAGAAATCATCAAAAATAAAGGAAAACGGAAATGATGGTTGTCTTTAATCAGATCCCCAAATCCCAACCTTTAAACTGTGAAAAAGAAGATGAAGTTTGGATCTAAAAATGCATAATATAACGAGCGCGAAATAGGAGATTGGGATTCTGTCAACCTATTAACATGCCAAAGTAATTAACCAAAGGTTGAGCGTGAAATGGTTGTAGACTGTAGACTGTGAATTAACCAAAGTAATTAACGAGATTTAATTGTGTAGAAATATTCATTTGAAGTAGCTTTAGACTGTTAAGTGGTTGCATTTGGAATAAATGGTAATTACAATATTATAACTCATGTAATTATGGCCAGTGAAGTAACCCATAAAATTTAGTGCTTGATAAGCTCAAAATGAGTACCAATTAATTTTCCATACTTTGCTTAAATAGGTCGTCTTAAATAATAATATGGCAAGTAAGGGTCATTTCCCGCAGAAGATTGTTTCAATCTAATCAATTGCACACTAGAAATTGAAAGTAAGTATTATATACTAGGGGGAAGGGGGGTTTGGTTCGTTGAACTAAATAAAGCAATAAATTTAAAATAGAAAAGGCTTGAATTTGGAAGTAAACAAAGTAGTTTTTAAATCAAAGATGTGAAGATGTGATTAAGGGGTATTTCGTTACCACGAGAATGATTTTCATATCAATTACCACAATAGATTTTCGTTCTCTAGATTAACAACAATTCGAGAATAATTACAAGCTCAATTATCTCAATCTCTTCTTACATGTTAGTTGAATAAAACAAGCTCTTTACTCAATCCTATTCATTAAACAACCTAAAACAAGATCTCTAGATTTAATTTAACAAAAGCATTACGACAAAAGAGATGAATTGAATTAAGGGCAAACTCACAAGCTCGATTTACTTACTTAAGTGTTAATCCACATACAATCAATAGAAAATTCCTCATAATCCATTGAAATGTAATTGCCACAAGGTTTTAGAATAAATGGCGATTACGTACTATAAATTCCAAAATAGCATTCATTGCAACAACTCAATCATTTAGTTGTACACACAACAATCAAGAAGAAAAAAATACACATTAAATCAATGGATTAAACACATCAATCAAGAAAACTATAAAGCATAAATTAATTGAAAATCATAACTTGGATTTGGAATCACCCCCAATCACAAATATACTTAGTTACCCATCAAATATTCAAAAATAAACAACAAATTTTTAGAACTCATTAATGGAAAATAAATTAGGGAAAATAAAAGCTTATTGATAGGGTCTTCTTCTTCAAGCTATTTCACAATTGCCAAATTTCAAGTTTTATCCAAAAATCTCCAATGGAAATCAAATGAAAAATAATAATAATAATAATAAATAAATAAAAATTGAAAATGCCCAGAAACTCAAGAGACCCAACCGCTGGACGTCTTCTGGTAGTAAAAAACAGGGACTGCCTTTTGTTTTAAAAGCATGTTTGGTAGGGCTTAAAATCCAATTAAAATTGAAAATATAGTCGTTATTAGATCTCACTCATCTAATAAAATTCAACAATAACGGTTAGTTTTTCAATTTTAATCCGATTTTAATCTCTACCGAACACGCCCTAAATTAACCTAATGACTAATTGCAGCACAAGCCCTCAACTTTGGAAAGACAACAAAACCGGTCCTTAACCTTTTGAAAATGCCAAATTTGTTATAGTAGCGCCTATGCGCCACCTTATCTGCCAAAAAAAACTAATTTTGGTGTCAAGTTTTCAAATATTGCACGTCAAATCCTCCAGTTTTCAAAAAGTGTTAATCTTTGGAAAGATAACACTTTTGAAAATGCCAAATTTGCTATAGTGGCGCCTATGCGCCACCTTATCTGCAAAAAAAAAAACTGATTTTGGTGTCAAGTTTTCAAATATTGCACGTCAAATCCTCTAGCTTTCAAAAAGTGTTAATCTTAGTCCCCAAACTTTGAATTATTTGTGTCTTTGGTTCTTTTTGCTAATTTCTCGCGTAAATTCCTTCCAATCATCATTCAAACTCGGGTTTTCACCTACAAAATAAAAATAACTAAATTAAGTAATAAATTGATAATAAAAAATCACAAATATCTAAATTAATGGTCTGAATAAGTGTAAAAACCTGCACTTATCACACTTCCAAACTTAAATCTTTGTTAGTCCTTGAACAAAGCTATACAAACAAGCATGCAAACACACAAATTAAAACCAAACGATAATATTATAATAACAAACACTCCAAAAGTTAGATAGTTTGTCACTTTGCTTCAATTCTTACATTATGCTAATAACTTATGAAATGTTTCAAAAAATGCTACAACGAACACTTTTTAACTTACACCATGCTTGACTCATGTGTGTGTGTGTAGTCATTCCAATTCATCGCAATACACAAGTTAGTGATTTCCCAATCCTCAATGGTCAAATTTTTTTTTCTCACTCGTGAGATGCACACTCCCCAAAACTTAATATTTTCAAAAAACTATAAAAGATGAAATAAGTATTATGTGTAGTAATCAAATGAATTATAAACAATCAGAATTTATACAAGATATGATTTGTTGTAGAGATACTGAAGTGCCAGGAAATTGAGGATGTTATGATTATAAACGAAAAAGAAAAATAAAACCTAAGAAATTTAAAAAATATAATAAGTTTAAAATGAAATATTTTAAACAAAAAAGAGATATTTTAAAAGAAAATATAAATCTTTTAATAAAAAATCATTAGATAAAAAACGATGTAAATGTTGGAATTGTAATGAAGGACATATAATTACGGAATGTCCAAAAAAGAAGGTTATGATATTAATTACAAATTTTGTTCTAATTAGAGATGAATGTGAAGAAGTTAATTTTGAAAAAATAGAAACTGATGAAGAAATTTTTGAGGAAGAAATATCTAGTGAAGATGAGTAAAAATAGTAAAAATTAGTTTTTAAAATTATTCTAAAATTTGAGGACATACTTTGCAATAAAAACCCATTTTATTAATGGTAAAATTGACCTTATAACGAAAGATCTAAAAAACCTCTAATTGACCGGCCATGAACATCTCCCTCAAACTTTCCAGTCACATTTCCTCAAATTCCACCAAGATTCTCCCCTTTTCCTCCCATTTCATTCCACCTATACATACATACATACAATTACATATATAATCGCACAGTTCAAAAAACTCAGAAAAAATGGGCGTGGATTATTACAATATTCTCAAAGTTAACCGCAATGCGAGTGACGACGACTTGAAGAAAGCCTATCGTCGTTTGGCCATGATTTGGCACCCAGACAAAAATGCCAACAAGCTAGAAGCCGAGGCCAAGTTCAAGCAAATTTCCGAAGCCTATGACGTTTTGAGCGACCCAGAAAAGCGCCAGATCTACGATCTATATGGAGAGGAGGGCCTCAAGTCTGGCCAAGCTCCACCGCCCAAACGAAGCGCCCGAGGTTATGGGGCTAATCAGCATCGTCCTGACCCGAATTTCCGATTCAATCCCAGGACCCCTGACGATATTTTTGCGGAAATTTTTGGGGAAAGTAGTAATGTTGGTTGTAATAGTGGTAGTGGGAATAAACCGAATAATGTTGGTGGAAGTGGGGTAAAGAGAGATGGGTATTTTAGGAGTACAACCATGAATGGTGGGACGAGGTATGAAGGTGGAGAAAATTCAGGTGCTGGTGCGGGGGATTGAGAAAGGTTCCACCGGTGGAGAATGGGTTGATGTGTAGCTTGGAGGAGCTGTACAAGGGTGCTACCAGGAAGATGAAGATATCAAGAAACGTTCTTGATGGTCATGGGTACGTTTTGTTGTATCTGTTTTCGGGTTTTCCTTTATAGAATAACTACTGATTGATTGAATATTTGGATTTTTAACAAGGAAAATGATTGGAATTTGAAATGCTGGATTTGATGCATTGTGGTCGTATTCACTAAATTCTTGCATTGTTATATTTGTAAGTTTAGTTGTTTTACTCAAGAATGAAGTGTCGTTTGGGATCTAGTCACATCAACGTGGTAATAGAAGTATATGTCTGTGGACTGTGAGTTAACAGAGCCAGGAAGTGGTCTGGTGGCTCCTCGTGCCTTGAGCAATGGCCGAACTCATGCCCCAATTTTGCATTTTATACCCATATACCTTTTCTTTTCTGGATCTCTTTCATTATCTTATCATCTGGGACTAGTAAAAGATGCGTGTTAGTGCTTTTTATACCAAAAAAGAATTTTCCTCTTGATGACAAGTTGCTTCTTTTTTTTTTTTATTCTTTCCTTTTGTGCTCAGCCGCAAAAGATTTTGAGTTTGGGAGAATGCATTAGTCTTGTAATTTGGGTTACTCATGAGTACATATTCTGCTTGACATTTCTCTTTCCGGCATCTAGGTAGCCCTACTATAAAGTTGAGCACTAAAAATTGATCTTTGGATGGGTTTTCTGCTCATGGCTTGACTGGCTTGCCAGCGCTAGTGAGGATTCTCACATTCCCTGTAAAATTCTTAGTTGGACGGAAGACCTGTTCTATGAGGAATGGTACAAACATAGATGATATATTACAATCTCTCTTTTCACGGCTATGGATGTTTAATGCCATGCGTTGACTGGCGCTATTTGCACTTTCATGTCTCTCACTGTGGTTAGAACTGGGTGTTTGTCAGCAGCAAAGCTTACACCTATTTGCATTAGTTTGTCTAAAGTTCTTTAATCTTTTGCCTGCTTATGAAAACGAGTCACGTGAATAGAGATGATAAAACCAAGTGAGAGAAGTAGAGGAGTTGATTCCTTCAGGGAGATTGCGTCCTAGGCCACCCCCCACAGGATGCTTTTTTTTTTTTTTTTCTGAAAACCAAATGTCCACTACCAACAAGACCGTTCTCAATCGGACAAATGTTATAGAAGGATAGAAGCTGCGCCTTCGAACTCATGAGCTCAAACATGTCACCATCTATGGCTCTGGTAAACTAGAGGAGTTTGGCCATTTTTGAGTTCATACCGTCTATGCAGAGCTTGCCTGCAGGCACGCACATGTAGTTTTTGGCATAATTTCTGTTAACATTGGAAGTAGTCTTTGTTGCTATCTTCGTGGTCACTTAGGTTTCCTCAAGGACCTACAAAGAGGTCATTTCGTCCCCATCACTGGAGGTGGTTGAGCTTATGCCTCAAGGAGTAGCAGAGCTCGTGCCTCATGAGATAGTCAAGTTCATACCTCATAAGATGGCCAAGCTTGAAAAAGATTGCACATAAAGTGTTGAATCCTAAATTTCTTGCTCACCTTCTCTCCGGAGATCAAGCACTGTAATGAATGGCACTGTAATGCTTCTGGACTATTTTGGAGCACCCCTGAACACTCCTATTTTAACTCGAACACCTGTTTTAGCAATTGCAAGCAAATCGTAGTCAATAACTTAACAGGAACTATTCATCTTTAAAAAAAAAAACTTTATATAAATTCAAATTTTAGCTGCTACCCACAAACAAAAATCTTCTGCTTCTGAAAAAGTTTATTTCCAGCTATATATGGTAGAGAAATCAGTAAGGAAACCACCCAGATTTTCTTAGCTATCCTACATCAAGGTTCTTTCTACCTATCGCTTGCAGTATTATAGGGTTATTAAGTGCTAACTCTGTGACTTACAGTATACATTTTTTATCTATATTGGTTGGCTCTCTGAAATCATTAATGTTATGAACATGCATGGCGGTAGTTGTGCCATCATGGTTATTTGTTGACAATGTTCTTTCCAGTTTTTCTTTTACTCTTTGTTTTCGGATGTTACAATGTTTTGATTTCTTATTATTTCTGTGCATTTAGTTGATTGTTTCTGGAATACTATGATTTCCTCAAAAAATACGAGGTATTCTTTGATTTGGATATTTATGCAGTTTTCATCATGGTCTGCATTATAGTAATGACCATTGCTTTAGGCAAAGTTGAGGTACTAAAAATGACATGTTCCCAAGATAATGCAATGGGCTGTTTTGTTGCAAATTTTGTATTGCTTAAGCTGACGAATAGCTGAATTATTAAATTCCATTAAGTTGGGTTTTCCTACCGCTTCTTCTAAGAGTTTTATATGACTTTGACACACTAAAAGTTTTCAATTCACCTGCTTATGGACCCGAATCTGTTATTATGGGACATTTTCTTTTCCAAGTGAAATCCCCTAGACACTGCCACAATATGTTCGTCAAACAACAATGTCTTGAACTGAGATATGAACTTGGAATGGGTGTCCAAGTAGAGGCCTTGCCTCTTTGGGGGCAACATTAGTTTAATTTGAACTCATGATGTTTTTAACTCGCACCTTCAGTGTGAAGCTTTTTCTCTATTTGCTCTGTTGATCAAATTTTATATAAACTTTTTATGATATTAATGTATATATCTAATTAAATTAATCAAATATTAAGGTATAATTGGAGGTGTGCTTATGTTAATCAATGTTAAGATATAACTGGAGTTGTGCTTATGTATTGTCATATAAATTTCCGTGCTCAGTATTACACTTGGAAATTTTGATTCATGTGTTTCTTTTCGATGTTCTTTTGAGTGAATGTTTGATGTACTTCGACTTTTCCTTGATATGAACTTTGTTATCTTGCAGTAAACCTCAGGTGTTTGAGGAGATCTTAACTATTGATATAAAACGAGGCTGGAAGAAGGGCACAAAAATAACTTTCCCCAAGAAGGGCAATGAAGAGCCTGGCATCATCCCAGCAGATCTTATTTTTGTGATAGATGAAAAACCTCATCCTATTTATACAAGGGACGGTAACGATTTGATTGTGAAGCATGAGATAACACTTCTTGAATCCCTCACGGGAAAGACTATTGAGCTGATGACACTAGATGACAGGGGTATCGCGATCCCTATAACAGAGATCATCAAACCAGGACACGAGGTAGTTATTCCTAATGAAGGAATGCCAATTTCGAGGGATCCTAGGAAGAAGGGAAATCTGAGGGTCCAAATTGATGTTAGGTACCCAAAAAAACTCACTGAAGCACAGAAACATGAATTGAGCAGAGTTTTGGGAGGAAGCTCGTGATAGCTTCTCACGGGCATTAGGCTCCAGAATGTTGGTGCAGGCATATAATTCAACAGTTGGGTGTAAATACGGTACATGCATGCAATTGAAGAGTGTGAATAATGGAAGAGCGCTTATATAGGGTGGATGGTTGATTCTTGTTTTAGCAGCTCGGGCGACTCTGTAGACAAGTGTGAAATGCCTCTTGCTAAAGCAAGTGGATGTTTTGATGTCTAGGATTGATATGAGTTTCTCAGGACTACGTACATCGTTCATATTGGTATGACCCCGTTTCTTGTTATTGCTAGAAATTGTAGTCATTTACAAGGTATGCATGAAAAGTAGAATTTTTTCTGTGGATTAGATGGATTTTGAGACTACTTTCGTCTTAGAATAATCTTGAATGCGCTTTCTTTTCGTTTGTTAGGAGTTTGGTTGGGTAGATGAGAATTCCGAAAAGAATGGAGAGAAAGTTGAAAATGCAAGAAACTTAATTTCATTTGTTGTGTTAGCTTTAGCTTGTAAGTTGATGGAAAACAAATTATAAGTAGTTTTTCTTTTCTTTGTTACAAAATCCTAGTGGCAGCCTTGGTCAGCAGGGTCGACTGGAAGGGACTGAACATAACTGCACAACTAACAAACTTTTTACGTGCATCTCTTCTTTAATTTCGTCCGTATTCCATTCCTATGTGTACCGAACATGCTCGAACGGTCGAACCATACATACTACATGGCTGCAATTTTTTCATGCACATATCAAACTTAGTGCTTGGAACTTCTCTCGTTACCTAAAAAATTTCTGGAGTAGAGAAGAAAAAGGTTAAAAACAGGTGAACTAACCTTAAAAATATATAATATTACTTGGGGTTAGGTTGTTCGGTAGGGTTTGGCAAAGTTTAATAATAATTGAACGTTGTATTTTGTTTTAAGATTGCTTGGATTTAAATAGTGAAAAATCATAAAATTTGTTTCAAACAGATACTATACAATTATGCATCCGTATACATATACACGTGTTTTTTTCATACACAACACTAGGAGCATGTTTGGTAAAGTTTAAAATTCAATTAAAATTGAAAATATAACATTTATTGGGTCTCACTCGTCTAATAAAAGTCAACAATAACGACTAGTTTTTAAATTTTAATCCGATTTTAATTTCTACCAAACATGCCCTAGATTATAGTGTCAACAGTCGATTGTTGGTAATCGATGCTAAACATCTATCTGGATCATTATAAGTGTCGTAGTGAACCCTTCAACAATTAGTTGCTATGGGCCGTTGAAGATAAGTGAGTAGCAATAGTAGTAGAAAATAATAGGTGGTTGTTCACATATTACATCACAATGAAGAACAAATATTTGTCCATTTATTAGAAGTATGATCTTTATGATTATTAACATTAGATGTTGTACTACTTTGTACAATATATAGTTCGTATCTAAAAAACGCGTCATTGAAGAAGTTACTTTCAAAAATAAAAAGAATATATTTTGCAGATGTTGTGATAATACAAACATTATGCATGTGCAAGCGTGAGGTGTTACGGCCAAGTACGGATTTACTCGTTTTGGGGGTGGGGTTGGGACATTTTCATGTGAAACCAATTTATTTTGTTTTTTTGTGGCAAATCAATCGACCAAAAACATTACTCCATCCACTAGGTGCATGTGCCACATGATGGTGCTACCTTTGTTATGTCATTGTCGGTCCACATCTCAAATGAGTCAAGTTCCATTTTTTAAAAGAAACAATTCCCTTCTCGAGTCTAAAGATTATGAGGCTGACATGGCTCACATGCACTACCTATGTTCAAATCGACCCTTGCTTGTTCTTAAAATTTCTTTTTGTTAGTTTTCTTAGAAAACGAAAGAAATTAAAAGTCGCTCTAGCATTCAAGGCCGAGCCTAGTAAGGGTGGCTACCGATCTACACTCTACTTTGATTCATCATGCAAATACTTCTCAAACCCTATTGTGATGAATTAGAATAATTCATTACAAAATGTTAGAACATAAGAGTGTTATAAATGAAATAGTATGTAGCTATATATTTTAGCTGTTTTTGCTACATTTGCAAGCTTGTCTTTTAGTTACTTTTTATTTGGCAAATATTCGCATAAATTTAATATAAAACCATTATTGTACCTGAAAAGCGCCCTTTTGCATAATATAATATATGTACCAAATAAAAATGGTTGATTCTCTGTCCCACCTCACTACTTGTTACATTATTCAAAGAATCTCTCAAAATTTGATATTAAAAAGCTTGCTTGGCATTGGAAAATTTGTCACACTACTTTTGCATCTCAATTTAAAATTATAAGATTTTTTTTTTTTTTAATTTAAAGATTGGGTAGTTATATTCAGAGAATATGAATTTGATTGCATAGCCAAAATATATAATGATTTGTGACTTATTATAAACAAATTAGTGAATTTTGTTTTAAATCAACAATTCAACTGCTTATACAAATATAATTGTTTTATAATATCACTCGTATGGACATAATTGATTCGATCAATTTCAATAAATGCAAAATAAATATTTAGGCCTTGTATGGGAGGGATTAAAATCGGATTAAAATTGAAAATATAGTCGTTATTGTTGACTTTTATTAGACGAGTGGGACCCAATAACGGTCATATTTTCAATTTTAATTTGCTTTTAATCATTCCCGAACATGGCCTTAGCATCCACATGCACTATACAATAATCTCAATTTTTTTAGTAAATACAATTTTTGCCTAAATAATCAAAAATGTCTACATAAAAGTCTCTTTTGCGAATACATAATGGCTTTCTTTAAATATATACTTAAATTAAATAAAGAAAAAAGTAACATAGTTGTGTTACTTTTAAAATTTGTTGATGCATTGAATAAAGAAAAAAGTAACTTAGTCGTGCCACTTTTAAATTTTGTAGATGCACGATTTGATGGAAATTAGAGTTTTACTACCTTGTCAGAAAGGGTTGATAGATAGCATTACAGATACATAGGTGTCAAACATTGATTAATCCTTGGAAAAAAGCAATTTTCGTCAATGTAGTCCCTCCACTTGTGCTTTTGTAACACCTTCTGACAAAAACTTCTGGTAACGTAGCAAAACTCCAAAATTTATATGACTTTCGTTGTAGATTTGAAGTAAAACAAAATTATCACTCAATTTCATAACTTTTTGACACCCCATTTTAAATCAAATCAAACAGCACTTTTTGCGATGATGTCCTTTCATTTCATCGCCTCTTTTTTCTGAGATAAAGCATCTTTAAATAAAACTTTGTCGATTCTAGTATGGCTCTCTCTTTCTCTTTAATTGTTTTTACTATTAAACCGATAATTTTGTCGTTATAATATTGTTATTGATACTCTTTTTGGAGAAAGCTATACAACAAACTGATGAAGTAAAATCATGCATGCTTTGTGTTGAGTTTTATAGTAACGTCTTTTGCGAATATTTGTAATGAAACCTTATATATATATATATAGAAAATAAGGCGAATCATACTAAAATATCCACTTTAGCACTTTCTAATAATATGGCATACTATAAATACTCTTATAAGGTTATCAGGTTATTATTCAGTGAATTATCGTATAATACTACCGAATTGACGAGCAAGTTTTTAGAGATTATCGTTAACCCAAATATGGGCCTACAAATACAATCGTGCAAATTTTATTGGGAAAATTTCGGAAACAAGAGCACAAGTATCATCTATTTCAAAACTAAAAAAATAAGTTTCAAATTTCAAAAATCAGATTTTTTAAAATTTCATTTATAAATTAATTTATTAAATATATATTTTACTAATTAAATATATTAAGGTCACAAATATATGCAATTTGGTCACAATTCTATAATTAATTAGTCACAAATTAATTTTCGACATGATTTATCAAAATTATTGTTCACGACTTACTCCTCAGTCACGAATCAAAAATTTATAGGTCACAAATTATTCATTGACACAATTCAAAAATTTTATATGTCACAATTTGTTTATCGATCACAAATAAAAAATTTATACATCACAATTTTTTTATCGGTCACAAATCACAAATATTATAAGTCACGACTTATTAGACAGTCACAAATTATCAAATTATCGGTCACAAATAAACAATTTTTTTAAATCACACATTATTTTTTAGTCACAATTATCTTTTTATTGGTCACAACTTATTTCCTAATCACAAATTAAGAATTTTATAGATCACATATCAAAAATTTTGTAGGCCACGAATTTTTTCGAGGTCACAAATCAATAGTTTTATAGGTCACATATTATTTTATTGGTCACAGATCCTTAATTTTTAGTCACAATTTTAAGGCCACGGTTAGATTTTTTTTTGCGACCACCCCCGAGACCACCAGTGACTTCTGTGGCCACCCTCTTTACCATCACCGTCGTTGTCGCCAGAACCAACAGCAGCACCCTTGTGACCACCACCAACTTCTGTGACTACCCCCGTGACCACCACCTACCGCATCATCGCTGCTGCCAACACAACCTCACAAACAACCACACAAATCATTCACCGCAAAACCAACTCACCGTCGCCAATAACCACCACTAATATCACCAAATCCACCCGCACCACCACTAACAAAAAAAGCCCCAAAAACTACCTCCACCACCAATCACAGATCCACAATCACCAACACCGCACAATCATCAACCACAAAATCACAGATCAATAATCAGTGTAAAACCCCAAACCAAAACCAAAACCACCACCACCACCATCATCACCAACACGGCCTCCGCCATCACTAACCAACAATCACCAGGGACGAAGAGAGACAGGATAATAGCGAGAGAGAGGCATAGCTGTGAACGCCGCTTCATTTTCAGATCCACCATCCATCATCTCCCAAAAACCCTACGCTCGCCACTTCTATGATGACGCCGTCAGTGGGGAGAGAGTGAGGCTTCGCGGTGGGGAATCGCGTGGGGTAGAGAGAAAGAGAGGTGAGGCTTCGCAGAGAGAGGTGCCGATGGGGTGGTGTAGGGAGAGAGAGTGAAGGCGACGATTGGTTTGCATAGAGAGACCGTAGCTATGAAGAGAAAGAGAAAGAGAGAGAGAGATGATATATTGAATAAATTGGGGTTTGTTAATTGTAATGTGTGTATTGTAATTAAATATAATAATATTAATTAAAATAAAATATTTCATTTTGGAAATGTGAAACTTTCATCCTGATTTTAAAAATGTGAATATATAAACTATGATTTTGTGTAATTTTCACAATTTTATTTCCTATTTATTAATAGATTATTAAAAAAATGAAGTAAAATACTTTCTTCATGCATTCACGTAATCATATAGTGTTCCGTCAAACCAATAATTGTGTCATTTCTGATACTCTGATAGTCAAACCTATCGGAGTCTCTGAAGAAAATAACATCACCAATGTGTAAATATAGTATTTTTTTTTTCTAATGTTGAAAAGAGAAAAAAAAAAAAATATTGATTTGTAAAACTACGTGGATGTGATAAAAATTAAACAATAATGATAAATGTACATTCATTCGCTTTTATTGATTTTGACATCCCCTTCGTTTTCAAAAAAATTGTGGACGGGAAAAATGTTTTTTTTTTTTTAAAAACTGTTTAATAGTGTGTTGTCACGTGACACAATATAAATAATGATATAAAATAATTGTACATGTAGCATGTTTGAAAATTAAATCTTATTTTTATACATATAAACTCGACTGATTATATAAAATCTTTTTCATTATCAATAAAAAAATTCCGATTTAAGGGTATGGTGAAAATCACAATTTATTATTTTACTATCAGTCACTCATGATTTTTTTAGTCTTGAAAATGGTTCATATTGATTCACACTGAATTTCATGTGTTCCATATTTTTTCAAGTCAAAGAGTAAGTCAGCGATGCTTTTGACTACTGTCTAAACATTAGCAATATTAATAAAAAATTAGTTTTGATTTATGATTCTAGTGGGAATCGCAATACTATTTTGCTATTCGTTCGGCCAAAAAATTTAACCGGTAACCGATTCACATAAAATTTCCCGTGTCTCATGCTACTAGAATCCGAACATAGTTCATTGATGCTTTTGACTAGTGTGCTTTCGAAATCCTACTAAAAGCAATATGAAAAAAAGAATTCATTATAAGCATGTTTGAGAGTGATTAAAATTCAATTAAAATTGAAAATATAGCCGTTATTAGGTCCCACTCATCTAATAAAAGTCAACAATAATGACTAATTTTTCAATTTTAGAGTGTGTTTGGTACACATTCTTTTGAAAGAATGTATTATTGAATAGTAGATTGATGGAGAATGTGTGGTTGAAAATGAAGGAAAAGTTATTGATGTGATGGAAAATATTATTTTATTGAAGAATGTGTGGTTGAAAATGAGTAGAAGAATGAGAATGAAAAAAATAATGGATACCAAACAGAGCCTTAATCCGATTTTAATCTCTACCAAACACGCTCTATATTTCAGAAGGGAAATTAAAGAGTAGGGCTAAAAGGGGATGAGAGCCCATGTGCAGTTTATGGCTCTTGGTTCTTCTGCTGGTCTCATCCTGCATAAATCGGGGAAAACCCAAATTTATTTAAAAAACTAAAAAGAAAATGAAAGTCTATAATATATTAAATATCACGTCTTTGTTTGAACCCTATTTTATCAAAAAAATTATTTTTTGAAAATTTATTTTTAATTATACATTCTCAAATAAAATAATATTACATGTAAATCGAAAAAAATTCTTCATTTTTAACCACATATTTTTCAAAAATTACTATTCAAAAATGCATTTTTCTTTTAAAATGGAGCTCAAACAAAGGTAAAGTTAGAATCTTTTTTTGGAGGGAAAGTTGCAATTACGATATCAAACCTTTCAAAACTAGCACGTGAAGTCTGAATGAATGATTTCTATTGGTTTGGCCGCTAGTTGGCCAAATAAATTGAGTTTGATCAATGGCCAAATAAATTGAGTTTGATCAATTTTAAAGGGATAAAATGATAACTTTGAATTAAAATTAGAAAAAAAAAATCCAAAAATAAAAACCCAATCACTGCTTATCTTCTACTCCCCACACCCCACCATCCTCCTAAACCCAACCAAAGAACCCACTACCACAGTTCCGTCGCCGCCTGCCGCCGATACCCACCAAAACCCCATCAAGGTGGGCACATACGGGGATAAATTCCGTACTCAAATCACCACTTGAAATCGAACCCTAACCCTAACTCAAAGAAAAAGAAAACACAATTCTACAACCATAACAACACATATTCTACTCGAATAACGAAGACTGGTCGCTCTCTTAGCAATAACCTATTCCCAACTGCAATTGATAAAGTAAATGAGTCCAAGAAGACAACTGATTAAGGATTCCGTCAAATAGGTGAATCCTCAATTTCAACGAAAAAAATTACCTTTATATAAACTATTTGGAAAATGACAGTAGGAGGGAAAAGGATGATGAATGGCTGCTGAAGGAGAGACATATTCGTGTTGGAGGATGGTGAGTGGACGTTGAGGAGGTCTGCCTACTACACAATTTCTTTGGTTGATCCAATCAAATAAATTGAGCTGTAAAACCCACTGCCATTTTTTTTTTCTTTCCTTTTTCTAGACAAATTTACGCCTTCTTGCCGTGTTATATGCCACCGTATGAAATTTTTTAACATCCCTTCCCACCGGAGTCGTGTTTTGTAATGCATTGCTGCTTAGCAGGATGCGGGGTTTTTGTGGATGCCGTTAGCATGCGGCGATGGGGCTATGGTGGTGGATTTTTTGGTTGGGTCAATTAACGGTTAAATTAAAAGAAAGGATAATGCTAGAAGTACATCACCATCTACATAATGGTGTACATAATGCTAATGTGTCAATCATCCAGTCATTGATGTGTCAGTGTCAAATTTGAATTAAAGGTCGGATGATTGCCACATTAGCATTATGTACACCATTATGTAGATGGTGATGTACTTCTAGCATTATCCTAAAAGAAATCATCTATTTGGACTTCATGTGCGAGGTTGTGAAAGATTTGGTACCGTGTGTGCAACAAAATCAAGGTTTAGGCTAAATCTAGTTAAAATTAAAATGTTTTATACCGTGATTGCAATTTTTTTCCCGTTTGATTGTAAAGGTGGAAAGAAAATGTTTTATTGGAGATTGAATTGTCTAAAAATTGTTTTACTGGAAATTGTAATTAATTGTGTTTGATTGGTATAATTTCCACCTGAAAAATGTTGAAAGTTTGGTGTACGTTTGACTTTATTTTTTTTATTGAAATTGTCCATTAAAGTGATAATTTTTTCTACTATTGCATCTAGAATTTATTCCAATTACCAAAAAGTAAAAAAAAAAAAAAAATTTAAACAATTAGAAAAAATTACCATATTTGTTTGACTTTGTTTTGCATAGAAATTGCCAACAAAAGTGAAAGTTCCTTTTACAATAGTTGATAGAATTTGTTGCCATTGCTACAAAAAAAAAAAAGCAAAAAAAAAAAAAAAAAAAAAATGATGGAAATTGCTTTCCCACCTAATAGGTGGGAAAACAAATTCAAGAAAATGTACATAAAATGGTTGTTCCTAGAAAAGGTAGGAAAAAAAAAGTCAAGAAAACTTTTGCAATCAAACACCATTAATTGGGTGAAGTTAGAAAACATTTTCTTTTTCCACCTAATTTTCTAAGCTATCAAACACACCCTAATTCAATTATTTCAATAATACCCTATTTTTCGTTTTTCAACGTATATTTAATTTATTTAACCATTTAATTACCATCAATGTATATGTAAATTTGACAGATTCATTTCAACAGTATGCTTTCATTAATGTATGAATTTCCTATTATTTTTTCTCAATTAATCAACATTTAAATTCATTTAATTAATATTTATCTTCAGTGTTATGAATTCTAATTATAAATTAACTAGAATTTCGCATTTAAGAATATATTTCATTATTAACATTCATGTATAATTAATATCAAGTTTTACATAATTGAAAATTAAACAAATAATTTAATATTAATTGTCACGCGTATATTTCCTTATATTAATTATAAATTAATTAATATTTATATATATTCAAATATTACTTTAATCACTTATAAAATATTTTATAATAACTTGCAACGCGACCAAAATATTTCTGGATTACTCCGTATAATACATGCCGTACAAACTATAAAATGTAGAAATGTTGTGGCGTGATGGTTCAAGTACCTAAAAACTAAGAAAAGAAGCAATTATATTTATAGTGAAAGTTTGGTCTCCCGGCTTTAAGCTTTTTTATGTAAAGTTGAGGATACTAATATTAATAATGAATTTTTATTTATAATATATAAATCAATTGGAAGTGCAAAAGGCTAATGCACTACTGCAACTGTTACCACTCTCATCTGCGGTTTCACTTCTATTATAGATTTGGTGTAGGTGGGTAGGCCTCAGTTTGGTCTTGAAATCCATTTCTCTTAGCCAAAAATTCAATTCTTTTTAACTTGGCTTTTCTAAGAACCTGTGTTTATGGTGGTTCTTGAATAAATTTTGATCTGAAAATTTGGTTTTTTAGAAGAAGAGTTTAAAAGGGTTTCAAGATGGGGGATAAACCTGAAGTTTTGGAGGCTGTACTGAAAGAAACTGTTGATTTGGTAATGGATCTGAATGCTTTTCTTGTTTGTACTTTATGGGTCTTTTTTTGACGGGTTTTGTGTGTGTGTTTTCTTCTTTGTTTGTGTGCAGGAGAACATTCCCATTGAGGAAGTGTTTGAGAATCTGAGATGTACCAGAGAGGGTCTTTCAACTCAGGCTGCTCAAGAAAGATTAACCATTTTTGGGCACAACAAACTTGAGGAAAAGAAGGTTTATTTTACATTCTCTGGCCATTTTCTACTTCGATTCTTATGTTACACAGTCTTCAATTTTCCTTGCACTTTATATGTTTGTGTATTTAATGCTTAGACTAACGTACTTCTGATGCTGACATAAAGCTCATTTGTATCTCAATTCTTATATTTCATTGCTTCCTTTCCCATGTTTTTATGGGTGCTCCATGCTTTTGTATTAGAAGTTCAAGCTTTAAATGAGTTATAATTTAACAAAATGATTATTGGGATAGTAATGGCTGGTGATTCTGTCCCATTGAATGTGGTGATTTCTTGGTTTGGAATTTGGATTTAATGATAAAAGCTCGTGTCTTTACGGACCTGGGTGCGTTTACAGGAGAGCAAATTCTTGAAGTTTTTGGGGTTTATGTGGAACCCTCTCTCATGGGTTATGGAAGCTGCTGCTATCATGGCAATTGCCCTCGCAAATGGAGGAGTAAGGACACACTTTTGAAACTCGTATTGCTTAAAGCATGCTTTTTATGTAGGGTTTACTGGTGTTTAATTTCAAGTTCTGCAGGGAAAGCCTCCGGACTGGCAAGACTTTGTGGGTATTATTACTCTGCTCGTGATAAATTCTACAATTAGTTTTATTGAGGAGAACAATGCAGGCAATGCAGCAGCAGCTCTCATGGCTCGTCTTGCTCCGAAAGCTAAGGTTAAATTTGAAATTATCTTGTGTTGGAGTTGCCGATAAATGGTTTGTCCCTGTTTATTTTTACCTGATGGATAGCTATTATGATGTAGGTTCTTAGAGATGGAAGGTGGAATGAGGAGGATGCTGCAATTTTAGTCCCCGGTGATGTAATCAGTATTAAACTTGGAGATATAATCCCTGCTGATGCTCGCTTGCTTGAGGGTGATCCTTTGAAAATTGATCAGGTGTGTGTCTTTTCTTGATTTTCTGGTACATTATATACAGTTTCAGTTTCAGTTAATTGGAGCTTGTTGAATAATAAATGATGGAATTTGCAGTCTGCTTTGACGGGGGAGTCCCTTCCTGTTACAAAGGGACCAGGGGACGGTGTTTACTCAGGTTCTACCTGCAAACAGGGAGAGATTGAAGCTGTTGTCATTGCTACCGGGGTTCACACATTTTTTGGAAAGGCTGCTCATCTTGTTGATAGTACAAACCAAGTTGGGCACTTTCAAAAGGCAAGTAACTAGAAATATGCCAATTTTTTTTCCGGAATTCTTATATTTCCTTTTGAAATCGTACATTTTAGTATTATTTTGTTGTTGTATTTGTCAGGTCTTGACTGCGATTGGGAACTTTTGTATTTGCTCTATTGCGGTGGGAATGATTATAGAGATTGTTGTGATGTACCCCATCCAACATCGGATGTATCGCCCTGGGATTGACAATCTTCTTGTGCTCCTTATTGGAGGAATACCAATTGCCATGCCAACTGTTCTATCTGTCACAATGGCCATTGGTGCTCATCGTTTGGCTCAACAGGTTTTTGCTTGGTTCCCTGGGTTATGACGATCTACTGTCGCTCTGGGATTCTCGTATGTGATGGGATATTTATACATGTACAGGGAGCTATTACAAAGAGAATGACAGCTATAGAAGAGATGGCGGGCATGGACGTGCTTTGCAGTGATAAGACGGGAACTTTGACTCTGAATAAGCTCACTGTTGATAAGAATCTTATAGAGGTTATATACTGGGTTCTTTTCCGCTGATTTTCTATGTGTTTACCACAGCCAACAGAATGTAACATCTATTATGTGCTTGTCCACAGGTTTTTGCTAAAGGTGTTGACGCAGATACTGTTGTTCTGATGGCAGCCCGAGCCTCTCGAACAGAAAACCAGGATGCAATAGACGCTGCTATAGTTGGGATGCTGGCTGATCCGAAGGAGGTAGCATTCTATCTTAATGGAATGTTTGGCATATGGGATTTGACTTTATTGGAAAGTATTAAAAAATAAAATGAAGTTTAAATTTTTTATTCTTGTGCTAAGCAGTACTGTGTGTCAGACGTCCTAGATGTCTGTTATACAACTTATGTTTCCACTTTTTGTGAATTTTGACTTCTAAATTCACTACGATCAGGCACGTGCTGGCATTCAAGAACTCCACTTCCTTCCTTTTAATCCTACTGACAAGCGAACAGCATTGACCTATTTAGATAAAGATGGGAAAATGCACAGGGTCAGCAAAGGTGCACCCGAGCAGGTAAATAGTGCCCTTTTGTTACGGTTTTTCTGTTATTTTATAAATCTAATTTCTGCCTCACATGTATTGTAGATTCTAAATCTTGCGCATAATAAATCTGAAATAGAGCGAAGGGTACATGCTGTGATTGATAAATTTGCAGAAAGAGGGTTGAGGTCACTTGCCGTGGCATACCAGGTAAACCGAATAGTAATTTTATGCCATAGGAATCTTCTTATAATGATGTGCATGTATTGAATTGTTTGTTGCCAAGAAAGTGGAAATTGAATTATTTCATGGGCGCCATTACATTTTCTTGCAGGAAGTTCCGGAGGGAAGAAAAGAGAGTCCTGGAGGGCCATGGCAATTTATTGGTCTCATGCCTCTCTTTGATCCACCCAGACATGACAGTGCAGAGACTATAAGAAGAGCTTTAAATCTTGGAGTGAATGTCAAAATGATCACTGGTAAACTTTATGTCGCAACTTTAAGCAATAATATTTGGTCAATTGAAATCTGTTTAATGACTTATTGACTTTGTATCTAGTTATACATGCACATTTTCCATATTTGCAATTTCTCTAAAATGTCACCCACACTGCTGAATATGTTTTCCTTGAAGGTTCTGTGCTGGTGGCTATGTCTCTGAATTACGGATTACATTAATTTGTCATATTCCTTGGCCAAATTTTGTTTTTGTCATCCATCAAGCACAAAGAAGCAAGTTTAGGTTTTTTTTTTTTTTTGGGATTGTTTATGTATATAATTAGGCCCAGCACTTCCTTTTCATGGAGAATTTCACCATTTTGTTGGAAGAGAATAAAAACAATGATGGTTTTTATGAACATTACTCGTGAGCTTTTGACAATGAGGTCCAGAAACAGAATTTTGCCACATCAGTTGGTACTTGGCTATAGCAAAAAACCACAATTAGTAAATCACTCGTCGAGCCATGTATGATATCTGTGTTCAATATATTATGCTTATTTCTCAGTTTAGCTTTCCATGCCAATCAGAAGTTTTAATGAGATTATAGTGAAATCCAATATTAAATGCTGAATTTGGTGATTTTCAACAGGAGATCAGCTTGCAATAGGAAAAGAAACTGGACGAAGGTTAGGAATGGGAACAAACATGTATCCTTCATCTGCTTTGCTGGGACAGAACAAAGATGAATCAATTGCTGCTTTGCCAGTCGATGAACTCATAGAGAAAGCTGATGGTTTTGCGGGTGTTTTCCCTGGTAATTTTTCTGTTCTTTCCAAAGTCTAATGTTCCAGTATTCGATTGCAGATTTTGGTCACACAGATTTATGCATAATTCATGGTTCGTCCTTGCTTAAGTATTCCTGCTCCAAGTTCATGTTTTATTGATTGGCTTGTTTTGTATCTGATTCAGAGCACAAGTATGAAATAGTAAAGCGTTTGCAAGCCAGGAAACATATCTGTGGAATGACTGGCGATGGAGTAAATGATGCTCCTGCTCTGAAGAAGGCTGATATTGGGATTGCTGTTGCTGATGCTACTGATGCAGCTCGTAGTGCTTCTGACATTGTCCTCACGGAACCTGGTCTCAGTGTTATAATTAGTGCTGTTTTAACCAGTCGGGCAATCTTCCAGAGGATGAAAAATTACACGGTACACCTGTCTTGCAGTATTAATGTTCATATTTATCCCCTGTTTGAGCCCCATTATATAAAAACCCATTTTTCTTCAAACTCATTTTCAACCACACGTTTATCCAATAAAATAATTTTACACGTAAATCCAAAACTTTTCCCTACTTTTTAACCACATTCTTTGAAAAAATCACTATTACAGAACTCATTCTTTCAAAAAATGGGGCTCAAACATACCCTCAGTGTCCAGCTGGCCTGAATGCAAAAAATAATGTTCCATTCATTTTCCATTGACTTTTGCAGATCTATGCCGTTTCTATCACAATTCGTATTGTGGTATGTTATTTTTTTGATTGGGTTTATGTTCTCTTTCCTCTAGTATGAATTTCATACAGAATTTTGACGTCTTTCCTTTTATTTCTGATGTATCAGTTTGGTTTCATGCTGTTAGCCTTGATATGGCAATTTGACTTTCCACCTTTTATGGTGCTTATCATTGCAATCCTCAACGATGGTATCTCTCTCTCTCTCAACAAAAAACACTCAAATCATTGCTCATTAGCAAGGATTTAGTTTTGACTCACTTAGATATCTTTAATTGCTTAGATAGTTGATTATGTATTCAGAGAAATCAAGGCCAAACAATGTTGATTTTACTTGGAAAAGCTGAAAATGACAATATGGATTGTACACTGTAACATCAGTATGCCTACGGGACAATTCATTTTCCTTGTTTGCACGTCCAAGAGCCTATATCTTGCATTTCCATGGCATTATCTTGGGATTAAACTAACCAACCATGCAAGAAATCTTGAGCGTGGTTGAACCTGTTGCTTTTCTTTGTGTTTAACTATCAACTCTTGTGCTGTTAGGTACCATTATGACCATATCAAAGGATAGAGTGAAACCATCTCCTCTGCCAGACAGCTGGAAGCTTGCTGAGATTTTCGCAACAGGAATTATTCTTGGTGGATACTTGGCAATGATGACAGTCATATTTTTTTGGGCAGCATATAAAACAAATTTCTTTCCAGTAAGCCAATTTTGTCAGTTAAACTCTGTCTTAATGTTTTTATGGAAGACATTTCTTATTTTTTCATGACTTCTGTGATGAATTTCCAGCGAGTATTTGGAGTGTCGACTCTTGAGAAAACTGCTCATGACGACTTCCGAAAGCTTGCTTCAGCAATATATCTTCAAGTGAGCACCATCAGTCAGGCACTGATATTTGTTACCAGATCTAGAAGTTGGTCATTTGTTGAGCGACCTGGTTGGTTGCTTGTAGTGGCATTTGTGATTGCTCAACTGGTATGGAATCTTGTCCCATTATTTTCACATTATCTTTTCAACTCTTGAGTTATTTGAATTAAATATTTGGTACTTAATTGCAATCAGGTTGCAACTTTGATTGCGGTTTATGCGAATTGGAGCTTTGCGGCAATTGAAGGAATTGGTTGGGGATGGGCTGGAGTGATCTGGCTCTATAATATTATTTTCTATATCCCGCTCGACTTTATAAAGTTTTTCACCCGTTATGCTCTTAGTGGAAGGGCCTGGGATCTTGTTCTGGAGCAAAGGGTGCATATCATACTCGACTAATTTGAGATATGAAATCTTCGCTTGTCAATGCCATGCGCCCTTATCTCTTTCACATTTTTTTCCCCCTATTGCAGATAGCTTTCACCAGGAAGAAAGATTTTGGAAAAGAACAGCGCGAGCTTAAGTGGGCACACGCACAAAGAACCCTTCATGGGCTGCAAGTACCTGATACCAAATTGTTCAACGAAACCAACAATTTCTCCGAGCTCAATCAGTTGGCCGAAGAAGCCAAAAAGAGAGCTGAGATTGCAAGGTATAGTTGTTCAGCCATAATTATAATTAGTTATTAGCTTCTCAAGTTGATTTGAAATTCCAGTATGTTTGTCTCATGTTTATAAACTATTTATAATCACTCAAGTAACTTTTTATCCACACCCCTTTGAGAGACCCACAAATACTACGTACTTGTCCGCCACTTATTTGTATCTATTTAAACTGTTTATAAACACTTCCCAAAGATGCTCAATATTTCTGAATAACGGCAGATGATAGACATTAACTCAGCATATGATACCGCAATCTTGTGTATTTGTCTTCTGTTTTTACTGGTTGCTTTATATTCAACGCACAAAGGAAATAGTTTCAAGTATACTCAATTTACCAAGTAAAAATAAATTTGAATAAAACAACATTAGTGTTTGAAATTTTATCTACCTGATGGATTTTGGTTTTTGGTTTTTGGTTTTCGTTGTCACAGGTTACGAGAGTTGCACACACTTAAAGGTCATGTTGAATCAGTTGTGCGACTTAAGGGTCTCGATATAGACACGATTCAGCAATCATACACAGTATGAGAAGACGTAAATTGGAAGGTTGGCGGTTTAAGTTCTGCCGAGACTGAAGCTATTGTCAACGTAACGATTAGCTATGAGCATACACTGACGGGCTATGCCTATCGGTCTGAAGTATATTTTTAGATTTATCCATTTGGGCCTTTTCAACTCAAATTCTTCACCTTTGTGATTTTAAGTCCCTTGTTGGGAAAATACGCACAATTGTCATGTTAGAGTTTAATGTCTATAAGCATAAAGCTTATGGTCTCTTGGTTTTCGTTTGTCGATTTCATTTTCTTTTGGTCTTTATGCAATGCAATGTAAATGAGCTTTTTTACGTCGTGAAACGTTGGGACCACCATGTCAACTGTCCAGTGAGGTTTTCACAAAAGAGTGGTAGATGGTTGATCAAACTTCATCGCAAGTTAGTCTTTGAATTGTTTGTCAATTCGAGGTTATAATCGATTAGAAATAGATGTTATTTAGAGCCATTAAACAGGGGCTTAACTTTTGCTTGTTATAGACGAGCTTTCCGAAAAAGTCAACTTCCTTTAAAAGCTCATCACAAGACAGTTTTTAAGTTTTAGAAATAACTTGACTTTTTAAAACTCTGTCAAATGGGCCCTTCGTTGCCTGTCGAAAACTCGTGGTAAGATAATTGAATAGTAAGTTATACATGATACAGGATGCAACCAGTTCAATTCTTGAAATCAAGATTTGCTGGTTTTTCACACTACAAATTGGGCTTAAAATCTAACAATTAGGCAGAATGTTGGTCAAGTTTTTTCTCCTGCATTTCAACTGCAATGCTGCCATCTTCACTTCCCTTGTATCTGAACCACTTGGCACAAGCCAAAAAGTAGCAAAAGTTGAAGAAACACAATGCTCCAGTCATATAATAGAAATAGTCCAATCTACCCTCGTTGAGATCTTCTGGCAGCCAATTTCCACCCGATGTGCCCTCAGTCGAACGATGAACTACTGAAATAATGAATCCATACAAATAATTCGATACAGCACTTCCAACAAAGAAGAATGCCCCTGCAACGCTTCTCATATTTTCCGGGAACTGCTTATAGTAAAATTCTACTTGTCCAATGGAGTTAAATGCCTCAGCAAGTCCACCTAATGCTAGCTGAGGAACTAACCATAAAGCAGACATAGGTGAAATCGCGCCTCTTACTCCCGCGATTGGATGTTTAAGTGCCAAATCTCTTCTTCGTACTTCCACAAAGGCTCCCAAAAAAGACTCGACTATAGTGATGAATATACCGATTCCCATTCGTTGAAGGACCGTTATGCCCCCTTCTTTCCCCGTTATTCTTTGCATAAATGGGACTAGAATCCTGTCGTATATAGGTATAAAGATAGATAGGCTTAACATGGCGAAAATTATGTAGGTTGCTGCTGGTATTTGGAAGCTGGTTTTGCCTAGATGCCTGTTGGATTGAAGTGCTTGGAAAACTATGTACTGTTGTTGGGCTCCAATATGGTACAAAATAGCTGTTAGTGATACCGGAATAACACGAAGCACACATTTTGTTTCTTCGACTTGCTGCATGCTGCATAGCCTCCACGGATTGGCTGCTGATCCATCTGGATTGATTTCGTCGACTTCTGTTAAAATCGCTGCTTTGTCGAGGAAACTGACAGCACAACACGATTATTGAAATTACTTTATGAAAATAAGTATTTTATAAGTTGATGGGTACATAATTATACAGTTGTCTTGGACTTTTGTCATTGTATAGCTATTGATTTTGACAAGTTCAAACAAGCCTAACACAGATAACTAACTGATACAGACTTTTTTGTTTCTTCTCTCCTGTTTTTTGCTCTAGTGGTTGAATTTGAGTTGCAATTGGTTCAAGATTCCCATCATCATAATGGACATTAAAAATGCTATGTTTAGGGAAAATCTCCCTAATTACAGGCTGTTTGTCCTAAATGGCAGTCCCGAAGCCGGACAGTTCAGAGCGGGATAATATTAAAGAATAAAAATAAGTTATAGTTTAAATATTTGTACCAAACGTTACGTTTTGCACATTATCATCAATCAAGATTCAACTAAACATGCTTTAACAAGAGTTTCGAATCAAAATATAATGAAATACTGAAAATTTACCTTAATTGATCAGTGTGGGGAAGCTTGGAATTTATGGATTTCATAGGTGTATAATTGAATAGGCTGAGTCGAGGCTGTTGTGGTAATTTCAGCCTCCTTTTCTTGAAAGCAACCACCAGAACTTGAAGTATACTAGTAAATGGACTGCCCTCTGGCTTCACTTTCACATAAATTTTAGTCCCCATGAAGAACATAGCACATGATAAAAACATAAAAATACTAGGAATTGCTAATCCTATAGACCAGCTCACATCAGTTTGTACGTAAACCACGAGTGTTACTGATACCATTTGCGCGAATGTAATCGTGAAAAAATACCAGTTGAAGAAACTGTTGACTCCCTTCTTCCCAGAATCAGTATTGGGATTGAATTGATCGGCTCCGAATGCAAAGTTACACGGCCTGATCCCACCGGCTCCGACTATCATTAGGCCAAAACCAAGCCATAGAAATGCCATTTGTCCCGCGTCTGGACCAATGCATTTACTGTCATCTGCTCCGCAATGGGGAGGATGTAGCTTCTTAAATGCTGATGTTAGAGTTATAACCAGCAATCCCTTCACAATAAAAGAGAACTCTTAATTCATATAAAAAATTTCTTCTTTTTATCGAATGTTACGATTGAATTTCCTTAAGGGTTGTACCAGAAATGAAGAGATTGAAGCGTATCCCAGTGTTTTGTATCGGCCAAGATAAGTGTCGGAGAGAAAAGCCCCCAACAAGGTAGCAAAGTTGGTGGTGCCATTGAAGATGTTAAGGAGAGTTGTGGCACTGATGCGTGACATGTTGAAAACCGCAGTTAAATACACCTGAAGATTGGTTAGTGTGCCAATGGCCCCAAGCTTCTCGAATGTCTCATTACCTTCATTCAAACAGTACAAAAACTTTAAAAAAAATTCTGAAGCAAAAAGAAAAGAAAAATAGGATTATATGATCGGTTCGGGACTCTGAATGCCCCAAAGGTGAGCGACTCCAACTTCGAATAAATAAGAGGAAATAAAAGAAAAGAAAAGTAAAGAAAAAGAATTCAGGGTTCTATGATCTGTTCGTGATTTATTAACTTGCCGAAGGATCTCAAATGAGGAACATTTTCAAGAGTGTTCGACTTCAATTACCAAGAAATAAAATAAAGTGAAAGAAAAAGAAGAGTCTTTGTACTAACCTATGATAAATGGCATGGCCTTGATACCCTTGTAGTTGAGTTCAGGTTGATCCTCAGATGTTTTTGCATCAATCTCCATAATTTTTTTCTCATTCTTCTCCATTCTCTCTCTAAAACTCTTTCTATCTAGAATATTCTGCTCAGTTGGTTTAGATGGCTCACTATAAGAAGTGCAAAGTCTGACACATTTATAGAGAAGACAACTGTCCTCTATTAGAGTATGCAGAAGACGATTGGTTTGGTAGCTGATGGAAAGATCTTCTGGTGTAGTGCTATGTTGTTTAGTTCACGTTAAAAAATCAAAAGCAAGGTTCTGAATTATCATCTGCGAGGTGATCGTTAATGATAATCGGGTTCATCCTCCATAAACTGCGTGGTTGGCGCTAAAATTTATTTTTTAAATACATCGACTACTGCATGTTATGATTTTCATGGTGAGAAGATTATAATAATAACATTGTTGTTGCGATCATAATTTCAACTTGACAATTCATTCACAACGATTTTTATTTTTTTATCTTTTTCAAAAAGGTTTGTTGCTCGAACATGTTATTAACAATTGGTTCGTAATTGTTTAAGTGGGTGATGACTTTACACAACTTTTCACATGGTATTTAATTAGTATTATATTATCTTGCATATTTTTATTATTTAAGGTAATATTCTACTTCTGCCTCGTACCTCCTTTTGTTTTTGTTTTTTTGTAATTAACACCCAGAAGTTTGTTCAACCTTGCTATCAAAGAAAAGTTGCCATAAATTAGGAACTAGTTCGAATGGAAATTATTAGGTTTATTTGTTCCCAATTTATGGCAGCTTTTTCATCGCATTAAAAGTAGTGGAAATTACATGGAGCCCTACTTTTGAAGATACAATTTCTAAAATCAAATTTTAAGGTTTAAGTTTCAAAAATCAGATATTTTATATATAGATATAAAATTTTTATATTTAATTAAATATTAATAATAATATTATAAAAATTAAGATATATACACCCCCACCCCACCCCACCCCACCCCTAAATTTATTTTCAAACCCTAAACACCCCACTCTCTCCTCGCTGCCGACCAACTCTCCCCTCTCTCCGCCATCTTCTTCTTTCTTCTCATCACTGTCGCCGCCGAGATAGCCAACCACCACTACATCACTGGTGCCCCAGCAGCCCGGCTCACAATCCAGCAGGCAGTAGGGTGACCGCCATGCTCGGAGCGTCGCAGCGTGAGGTATCGCCTCTGTGCCTCACCTTCTCCAGCAGCGGCGATACTCACCTTCTCCAGGAGCTCTGCGCCGATTGCCTTCTCTAGGAGCTCTGCGTCAATCACCTTCTCCAGGATCCCACATATGAGATCTACTTCCGTTTTGGGGATTTAAATTCAATATAGCAATAGTTGGAATTCGATTTTGCAAAAATATGGTTTTCTCGTTTCTATCACTTTTTCTGATTTTGTGGTGCCCGAAGTTGGGGACTGATTTGTGGTGTATGTGCAGATGGTAGTGTTGGGGTCGGGGATTTTGTTGGGTAGGGTGGTGGCTGTGATGTGGCAGTGGAGTGATTGTTGGTGTTGGTGGTGTGGTGGTGGCGTCGTCGGCCACCGTGTGAGGATGACCGCAAGTGACGGTGGAGACATTGGAGGTGGTAATGGTATGTGACCCATTAGTTGACCCGTGACCAATTATTTAACTGTGACCCTTAAAATTCGAACTGTGACTCAAAATTAATTAAGTTGTCATCGAAAAATTTATCGGTGATCATTTGAAAATAACCTGTGATCCTTATTAAAAAGAAAATAACTCGTGATTATGAACAAAATTCTGATTTGTGACCTGAAGTGTGACTTGTGACTTGAGTTGTGACCTGCACTGTGACTTGTGACCTAAGTCGTGACTTGGGCTGTGACTTGTGACCCGAGTTGTCGGAATCGGAGTAGTCGTCGGAGTGGTGGGGTGAGGTGGAGTGGGGGTGGGGGTGGTGGAGGTAGGGGTGGGTTAATTATATTTATTTATTTATATCTTTTTATATATTTATATATATAAATAAATATTTAAATATATGTGTATGTATAGGTTAAAAAATCTGATTTTTGAAATATGAAAGTTGTTTTGTTATTTTTGAAATAGAGTAAAGATAAAGTAGGAAAAGTGAATATTTCCCTTAAAAGTAATGCACATAAATGCATTGGAATTTGATTTACCATATATTTCATTTTAAGCATGGTAAAGGGGTGGGTTGATCCTCTGCCTCCTATCCTAGAATGGTTTTTCGAGGAATTATATAATATTTCATTTCTCATCTCATTTATTTATTTTTATATATAATTTAAATTTAAATAATAAGATAATCAAAAAAAAAAAAAAGTAGACAGGTATACGAAAAGGGCCATGTTTGTCATCACTATTTAGATTCACCATCAAGGGTCCAAGACAGGGAGATTTGGTCCGGGGCATTTTGCGATGCATATTTCATTTCCTTTCAAAAATTGATAGTAAAGACTTGGCAAGATAATTTTTCGAACAATCTTCGCTTTGACATAAGTGAAAGTGTTAAGTCTCTTGGGTTGCCTCACAATTCATGGCCCAGTCCTATTTATATTTGGGCTTGTGCAGCTTCTGGTTCTTGGCCCAGCTTCTGGTTGTAATATGGAAATCGTGTTTCCATATTACATGCCTTTTCATTTTCTTGATCTTGTGATTGGCCAACTCTCAGCCGTTGATCTGTTGATTTTGGACTTCGTGTATTAATGCTGCTTTGTGTTTTCATTTTGGAGTTACTGTTTGTGAGATGAACTTTGAGAGTTGTGGGGTTTCGTTTCTTCTCTCTGCCAGTCTGTGTGTTCTTATTGATTGTTGTTCAATCTCTGTAAATCTGAGTAATGCTTTCAGATATTATACTTGGTGTATAGTGGGCGAGATTGTGTATTGTATCTATGTGATTTGAGACGAGAGAAAACAGTGAAGAAATCTCTGATTTTTTCATACATTTGTAACGATTCTTGGTGATTCTAGCGAAATTAGAGCGATATCTACTTTGTAGATACTCAACGGGTGATTAGGCCTTTAGCTGAACATCCGGACTCTTCGGGGTGAAAAATCTTTTTGTTCATCTTTACTTTCTTCGATTTACAGTTAATTTGTGTGTTCAAATTATACTCTGAGACCAACAAGTGGTAACAAAGCTTCTTTTCTCACAGGATCTGAGTTAGCACTTTGTTTTCTTGAAAAACTCAAATTTTGAAAACTGTTTAAAGTTGCAGGTCTTTAGATCTTTGTAAAAAACGAGAAAAAATATGGTTTTCTAAAAGGGAAATCGTGGATCTTTTTTAGATTCAATTTTTTTGGTTAGATCCCTTAATGTTTTGAATATTTCTTGTGTAGATCTATATGATCTTGTTGGAAATTCTTTCTGTTCTTGGTTATCTTATTGATCTGTTGTTTTTACTGAGTTTCTGGCGATTTTTGATTTGACTCAGTACCGAGTCTTGGTGACTCGTTTGACTCGTACTGAGTACGATGAGTTGAGTTGACTCGTTCCAATTCCTGCTGAGTTTATCTTGAGTCTTTGTGACTCGTTGTTTCCTGCATTCATACTAAGCCCCTGTTTGGCCTCCATTAAATTAAATTATATTACATTAAATTTTTCTCTTTTCATTACAACCACACATACATCAAATAAAATAATATTACACACAAATCTAAAACTTTTCATTATTTTTCCACCATACATTCTCCCATCAATCACTATTACAAAAATTTTCAACTATCAAAAATGTCAAATAATAGGGGCCAAACAGGGGCTATGGTTCTTGACTTGATTTTGGTATTCTCTAAGCCCCCTCTTTAATTTTGTAATCAGTATCAATTTCTGAACTTGTTATTAAGGTAAGTGATCCTCCTCTGTTTTCCTTTGTCAAAGATCTCATTTGAGGATTTGAGACTCTGATGGAGTAGGGGAATTAAGGGTTACCACTCCTTAAATATCTTCAAGATTAACGTTTTAAATTTGATATAATTGTATCTGTTGATCAGTTGTTTACTTTGATACAATTATGTAATATCTGAGGTTTATTTTTCTCTCATATTGTCTATACTTGTTATACTCTGTGTGGTGTATAATCTTGTTCATGTGAGTTTATCTACAATCATGACTACTGGACATAAATTTGAAGTAGAAATTTGGAGAGAGACTGGAGATTTTAGTTTGTGGCGCCAGAAAATGAGGGTTCTGTTATTACAACAGAGGTGTACTGCTGCTATTGATGGGACATGGGGTACTGAATTTAGTTCCTATAGGAGACATGAGTTAGATGAGATTTCTTGGAGTTCTATATTTCTTCATCTGTCTGATACTGTTATTAGAAAAGTTCGGAAAACCACTGTTACGCAGGGTCTTTGGATCAAGTTAGAATCTCTCTACCTAACTAAATCTATGCCCAACAAATCCTAAGATAATTCTATAATTTCAAATTTAATCCTTCTTCTAATTTAGAAGAAAATATTAAAAAATTAACTAGACTTGTTCAAGAGCTGACTGACTGTGATGAGAAACTATCTGAAGTTCAACAAGTTGTTGCTCTGTTGAATGCTCTAAGTGATAAATATAAAGAACTTAGAAAGGCCTTAGAATATGGGAGAACTGGCCCATCTTTAAGGATTAGAGAATTTGAATTAAAATCTGATTTCAAGGAATTTAAGTCTGGAGAAGTTTTGAATGTTAGGGAAAAACTGAATAAGAACAAAAGAGGAAATTAATGTAATTTCAATTTTCATAAAAGGGATAAACCTCAATTTTCTAAGTTCAAAAATCAGAACAATCAACCAAAATCTAAGCTACAAGTTAGAAAATGTTATTATTGAGGTAAGACAGGACACCTAATGAAAGACTGTTTTAAAAAGATATCTGATATGAAAGGAAAACCAACTTCTGATGGGTCTGCTGCTATTGCCTGCAAAAAATGAACCTGATATTCAAGGGGTTGTCCTTGTTAACAACACAAATAGAGACCCAAAAGAGTGGGTCCTCGATTTTGGTTGTACTTTCCATATGTGCCCTATAAGAGATTGGTTCACTGAAGTCGTTGATCTGAATGAAGGACAAGTTCAAATGGAAAATGACATGAGTTGTCAGATAAAGGGAATAGGAAAACTGAGTATTCTAATAGACAATAACCATATACTTGAACTTGACAAAGTCAGATATGTACCTGAACTGAAAGTGAATCTTATTTCCTTAGGAGAATTGGATGAAGTTTATGACATAAAGATTCATAAGAGCTTCATAAAGCTGAATCTTAATGATAAAGAAATTATTTCTTTACCCAAGATAAATGGTATCTATGCTATGCAAGCTGAACCTTTAGTAGGTTACAGTTCTACTATTGTAAATTCTAACTCTGATAAGTCTTTAATCTGGCATAAAAGACTTGACCGCATGTCTGAAAAAAGACTAACTATTTAAATAAATTTGGATATCTTGGAAAATATAATTTTGAAAAGTTAAGCTTCTGTGAAGACCGAGTGTTTGGAAAACAGAAAAAACTTCCTTTTAAATCTGGAATTCATAAATCTACTTCAATTCTGGAATATCTACATGCTGACCTGTGGGGTCCAGCAACTGTGAATACCTTCAGTGGATTTAGATCCTACTTACTTATAGTAGTTGATTTTTTAAGAAAAATTTGGACTTTCTTTTTGAAACGTAAATCTGATACTTTTCAAAATTTTAAACAATCGAAATTGATGATTGAAAATCAAACCAATAGGAAAATCAAAGCACTTAGGACTGATAATTGGCTTGAATTCTGTAATCTATTGATTCTTTCTGTAAGAAAAATGGAATTCTAAGGCATAGAACTATGACATACACCCCTCAACAAAATTGTGTTGCTAAAAGGATGAACAAAACCTTATTAGAAAAGGTTAGGTATATGATAAACAGTTCTGGACTTCCAAAATTCTTTTGGGGTGAAGCTTTCAAAACTGCAACATATCTTATAAACAGAAGTCCTTTAAGTACTATTGATTTTCAAGTCCCTGAGAAATTGTGGTCAAATACTATACCAAATTATAAGAGACTTAAGGTTTTTGGCTGTACTGCATACTCCCATTAAAATGAAGGAAAACTTGAACCAAGATCTTTAAAATGTGTTTTCTTGGGCTATGGAGAGGAGACCAAAGGGTGTAGACTTTGGGTTAAGTGTAAGAGTGGTTTCCAAGTGATCATTAGTAGAAATGTGATCTTTAATGAGAGTGACTTTCCTTGTAAGATTACATCTGAAACATGATATGTTAAGTCTGCACCTATAAAAGAAACCATTCTTGAAAATCAAACTGATAACTACAATGATCACAATGATTTAATTGAGGTGGAGACTACTCAATCTGAAGTGAATCAGGATCTAAGTGAACCTAAAGTTGAATCAACTAACTCATCTCTTGCTGACTATCCATTGACTAGAGATAGAGATAGGAGGAATAGGATTCCCTCCACTAGGTTCAGTAATGATGATTTTGTTACCATATTCCCTGCTTTAGACTCTTTGAATTCGGAACTTTCTACCTTTGAAAAAGCTGTAAACTGTTCTGAATCTACGTTTTGAAAATAAGCAATGAATGAAGAAATAGAATCTCTGATAAAAAACAAAACTTGGATTCTTGTTAACAAACCTGAAAATCAAAAGATTGTTGACTGTAAATGAATTTTTAAGATCAAAGAAGGGGATTCTAATACAGAAGGTAAAAGATATAAAGTTAGATTTGTTGCCAAAGGGTTCACTCAAAAAGAAGGAATGGATTATAATGAAATATTTTCTCCTATTGCTAAATATACATCCATAAGAATCCTGCTTGCTTTAACTGCTCATTTTAACTGGGAACTTGATCAGCTTGATGTAAAAATTGCATTCTTAAATGGGGACCTTGATGAGACCATTTATATGAAACAACTAGTGGGTTTTGAATTTAAATCTAAATCTGATAAGGTATGTTCGTTGAAAAAAAAATCCTCTATGGCCTGAAGTAGGCTCCCAGACAGCTCTTTTTCAAAGGGTCAGGTGGACCTGAATCCATTTACTTGTTATTATATGTTGATGACATGTTACTTGCTTGCCATAGTAGATCTGAAATAGATTTTATTAAGTCAAAGTTAAAATCTGCATTTGAAATGAAAGATCTAGAACAAGCTAAAATGATTCTTAGCATGAAAATATAAAGAAATAGGACTGATTGCATTATGTGTTTAAAACAATGTGCATATACAAAGAAAATACTTGAAAAATTTTCTATGATTGACTGTAAACCTGTTTCTTTGCTTATTGCAAATCATTTTAAACTGTTCAATGAACAATCACCCAAAGCCGATGAAGAATTTAAAAGAATGGAAAATATTCCTTATGCCAACATTGTAGGGTCTATAATGTATCTAATGGTATGTACTAGACCTGATTTAGCCTATTGGATAAGCATTTTAAGCAGGTTTATGGCTAATCCTGGTGAAATACATTGATTGGCTATATAATGGATGCTAAAATACTCGAAAGGTTCATTTGAATTAGGGCTATTGTTTAAAAAATGTAATGAAAGTATAATTCTGAAAGGTTACACTGACTTTGACTTTGCTGGAGATTTAGATAAAATAAGATCTACTTCATCTTATGTTTTTACTTTGTGTGATGGCTGCATTAGTTGGAAATCATAGTTGCAAAAATTAGTTGCCTTATCTTCTATAGAGGCAGAATATATAGCCGTATGTGATGCTATTAAAGAAAGCCCTTGGTGAAGAGGGTTATTAAATGAAATTGGCATTGTGAATAATTTAGTTTGAATTTATACTGACATCTGAGTGCTATCAATGTCAACAAAATCCCATGTATCATGATCGAAAAAACATGTTGATATAAAGTTTCACTTTGTGAGAAACATGTCTGAAAAAAGTTCGATTAGTTTAGAAAAGATTTCTATTGAATTTAATCACTCTGATTTGGGAACCAAGGTATTGCCTTTAAGTAAATTCAAAAACTACATCAAAATTTTAAACATCGCCTAAACAGTAGCTTGTTTAGAATAATCAAGCAGGATTGGTTTTTTGAATAAGTACTAATTTTTCTTCTTTTCATTTTACAGGTAAATAAGAGCAAATGATACAAATAGAGTTCTAGACACTAGATATTACTAAGAATTGTTTAACAAGGTGGAGAATGTTAAGTCTCTTGGGCTGCCTTACAATTCATGGCCCAATCCTGTTTATATTTGGGCTTGTGCAGCTTCCGGTTCTTGGCCCAGCTTCTGATTGTAATATGGAAATCGTGTTTCCATATTACACGCCTTTTCATTTTCTTGATCTTGTGATCTGGCCAACTCTCAGCCGTTGATTTGTGGCTTTTGGACTTCGTGTATTAATGCTGCTTTGTGTTTTCATTTTGGAGTTACTGCTTCTGAGATGAACTTTGAGAGTTGTGGGGTTTCGTCTCTTCTCTCTGCCAGTCTGTGTGTTCTTAGTGATTGTTATTCAATCTCTATAAATCCGAGTGATGTTTTCAGATATTATACTTGGTGTACATTGGGTGAGATTGTGTATTGTATCTATGTGATTTGAGGCGAGAGAAAATAGTGAAGAAATCTCTGATTTTTTCGTACATTTGTAACGATTCTTGGTGATTCTAGTGAAATTAGAGCGATATCTACTTTGTAGATGCTCAATGGGTGATTAGGCCTTTTGGCTAAACATCTGGACCCTTCTGGGTGAAAAATCTTTGCGTTCATCTTTACTTTCTGCGATTTACAGTTAATTTGTGTGTCCAAATTATACACTGGGACCAACAGAAAGAAAACCATCATATCTTAATAGGGACGACCCTGACATTTTGGGGGCCTTAGACCAATTTTAAATATAAGGCCCATATATATATGTGTGTGTGTGTGTGTGTGTGTGTGATGGGACCAACAGAAAGAAAACCATCATATCTTAACAGGGACAACCCTGACATTTTGGGGGCCTTAGACCAATTTTAAATATTACAAACTCTAAGAATGTAATTTTTTTTGAGAAATTTTTTTATTATTTATAATTATAATATACATAATTTTTCTTTCTTTCTTCGAGGCCCTCATCAAAATGAGATCTTAGACAATCGCCTATCCTGTCAGGACCGACGCGGTATCTTATACAACCATTGATCATGATACTTTAAATAATTGATATACTTTTGACCTTCAAACTTTTTAAACTCGAAGTGGAGTACACGTTTATCTGGTTCTGCTATTGTTCTTCGTCTTAATAGATAATGTAAGAATCAATAATTTATAGCATACTATGGAACGAGGATTACTTTACATATTAGATTGAACATAAATTTTAAAAAAATTAAATTTATTATTCGATTCAATATTTTTCAAAAATTCAAATAAGTAATTCATCACATCCTCTACAATTTAAATATTTTTATAAAATGATTCAGTATAATTTTCAATAAACGGCTAGTGTAAGGTAGAACATTGAACTCGTCTTTAATGCATGTATATTGGTTGTTTCATGGATTAGGTAGATCATGATATAGTTATTGTATCGATTTCTTGAACTATCTAAATCATATACAATGCTTAATTTTTGTTAAAAAATACTTGATATTCGCGTTTAAGTATAATGACGAACGCATAGATCTTGAGTTAGAGGGGCATGATCAAATTTGTAAATGAGTTATAAAGTAAGGATTAATATACATTACTACTTCTAATATCCTTTTCTTAGGTTTGAAACTAGAAAAATATTTGGTACTCATAAGAAATTAGATCAAATTGCTACATAACATACGTTGAAAAATATTTTTTTGAAAATATGAATTTATAGTGAATAAAATTTGGTAGCTCATAAGAAATTAAATAAAGTTGAAGATTTAAAAGTTAATAATTATAGTGTGTTTGGACTTTGTATTGACATGATTGAGTTATTTAATTTATAATTGTTCCATCAAAATTTCTTAATTCTTTACTAAAATAACTCTTGTTAAACATAAAGTATAAATAAATAAATTTATTTCTTTTCAGTATTAAAGTATTTAGATGAGATATTTTAATATAATATTAAAATAAACAAAGATCTTGAGATCAAATAGTTTGATGTCCTTCGAATAATATTTTGTGAATGACATTATGGATTAATATTTGATTCCTCGCGTGTTTTAACTTGTAATAATAATATAAAGTTTTATGTGTTAAGAGACCGAATAAAGATGAAAATATAGACAAATTTATAAGAATTCGTGTTATTTCTCTTAATAAAGTTGACATTTTAAGATGAAATCCCAAGTTTTAATACCATGATCATATAGGATGTCACAAATTGTGTACTTGATGGTTCACGTATAATGAGACACATTTTGTGATGTAATCAAAGCATATTGTTCTCAATTGATACATAAAGTCGAACGCCTTATGCTGATAATATTCAATTATTTTTATTAAGATATTTCTAGATTTTGGGAATAAGAATAATGATGTGTTTGGTGTACATTGAATGAGATCGCGTAGATGACTCATTTGTGACCACTAGGAATGAGACTCTACCCGATTATCGAACGAGTCACCTAAATCCTGAGTGGGTAATGTACATTTGATTGCTAGTTCAAGTTCTTTGAGATACTATGAGTGAAGTCTTAATTAGAAAATTGATTTCGGTGTTTTGGGAATAGGGACGAAACATTTAGAGGTCATACACTTGTAATAATGGAATCCGTTAATCACGATGAAATGATCGTCACTATGAGGCATTTTCTAGAGGCATTTTCTATAGGCATTTGAACCTAACCTCAGTAGTCCGATGATGGGGTTAGTAGATTCTATGTTGTGATTAGTTCACAACGGATTTGCCTTATGAAAATGAGACTTAGAGGGTAATACATGTTGAAAGGGTAAAATGTCATTTTGTCAGTTTCAACATTGATGGTCAAACGGGGGTTGATTTGTGGAATGGTGATCGGAGGATATTGTTATCGATTATAATTTACTTCCGTAGTTATCACTCGACTTGAGAGTGCAATTTCAACTTTTTGGTAGAATAAATCGGGATTAATAGATGTATTTTAATTCGTTAAGAATTGAACCAATTAAAGACATCTATTGAAGTTTGGGTCTTGTGAGTTCGATTAGGTCCCTCTCCCAGCTCTAATATAGATGTGAGATTTAATTGACTTATTATAATATAGTCCAAATGAAACTCTAAGGGTCTGTTTGATTCGTATAGTTTTCCATGGAAGTAGGAAAATATTTTCCTACTTCCACTTTTTTGACTGTTTGATATGCGAAATTTTCCACGGAAAATGTTTTCTTCTCTTTTTCTAGGTACAACCCTTTGATGCACAAATGGTTGAAAATGTTTTTTCACCTAATAGGTGGGAAAACATTTTCTACATTTTTTTTTGTTTTTGTTTTTTTTGTTTTTTGCAATGGGAACAAATTATAGATACAATAGTAAAAAAAAATTTCACTTTTATTGACAACTTTCATGCAAAACAAAGTCAAACGAAGAATATTCGGTATGGTAATTTTTTTTTTTTCAAATTTTTTTTTTTTTTTTTTTACAATTGGAACACATTTTAGACCCAATGGTAGAAAAAATTATTACTTTAATGGACAAATTCCATAAAAAACGAAGCCAAATTGACACCAAACTTTCAACATTTTCCATGGAAAATTATATCAATCAAACACAATTAATTACAATTCCCAGTAAAACAATTTCTAAGAAAATCAATTCCCTGTAAAACATTTTCTTTCCACCCATTTTTCACCCTTGCAATCAAACGGACCCTAATTGAGCATTATAAATATGCCCTTTATGGGCACGTTTTCTCAAGATTAGGGTTAGCCACATTTTCTTATCTTCCCAAAAAGGGAGGCACTTAAAGGTAGAGAACACATGAGAAGATCTAAGAAATAAGCTTTAGTTAGAAAATTGGAAGGCCATTTAAAACTCCTTCAAGGTTACTTTCCTTTATGTGAGAGGATTTAAAAACAAAACTCAATGACCACAAGGTGATTTAAGATCCATTATTTATTTGGTCTTAATCTTTAAGGGAAAAATAATTTTCTTATGTTGATTAAATTCAATAATCAACAAAATTTTGATGCTACCCATAATATAAATTATGTACGAGTCAAATCATGATGAAAATTAAATTTGACTTGAACTTTAATGAGTTCGTTGAAAACATAATTTAAATAAATGTAAAATCTAATAATTCCAACTTTGAAATGAGTGATTCAGTACCAACAACACACTTCACCCTGAAAAAATTAATAATAAAGAGATAATTAACTAAAGAAACTCTCATTATGATACCATTTCTCCACATATAATCTTTAAACTCAAGGTACCATATAATAAGCATGGAAATTTTTTTAAAAATTAGAGGAATTGTTTTATATATATATATATATATATAATTCTTATCTTTTCGAGGATTTTTCATTAGTGATTGTGAATGATCGATTCTTTCAATCTTTTCGGCCTTCATTCCGTAAGAGCAAATTAGAAAGATTGTCATGTAAAACCATCTAATTTAATATGATAAAAATTGGAATTGATAAATAAGTTTTTCATAACAAACGAAAGAAAAACGGAAAGTAAAAATTAAATGATGGACGAACTAACATATTAAAATGATATATTCTTCATTGGAGACTGATATATCTTTTGAATCCATTGTTACGTAATTTGTAGCTTCTATCCGAGAAAAGAGGAAGTAAACACCATGAACTAAACATTTAAAAAGAAGAAAGAATTTTGAGTAATAATAAAAAAACCCTCTTCATAATAAAAATAAAAAAATTAGTAGGTCACGTGGCCCATCATGCCCCACCCCAGTGCTGCCAATGAGTGTTTGTTTCACAACTTGATTTATTATATGAAATAATATTTTCATGAGAAATTCCGCCAATCTCAATATGGGCTAAGGGATGAAATAATAATTTCGAATTATAAGCTTATATATTTTTGAAATGTACTTGTAAGAGTCAATGTTGTCATTTATTTCATAATTCACACTCTCCATTCCATAAAGATAGATCTGCTTTCCATTTTCATCTATTTTAAATTATATGCCACTTTTCTTGTTGATAGCATAGCCGATTTTATAAATTTTTTTAAAAAATATTATTCTATATAATTTGGTTTGTTATCAATAAATATGAACTACTCCCATTTAAAGTTTAAAACATGATTTAATGTAGAGATATATTCGGAAAAATATAAGAAATTTTTTTATTTTCTACTATTACATTTTCTTAATGTGTAAAATGAAAATAAACGTTAATTGTTAAGAGGTACAAAAAGAACTTTTGTTTTTTTTAATGAAAATATGAGCCTACTGTTGCTTCTTGAAATTTAAGCTTAGTTGGATCTCATTTCTAGGTTTTCATTATACACTTTAAACGTTCACGGTTTGACTCTTGTGTTGGAAAAAATAAATTATTTGAGTTAATTTCAGCAACTTCCTCTCAAGTTTATAGTAAATTTTAAAATGATCATTAAAGAATTTTCTTACCTCAATAGTCAATGAAGTATGTAATTGTTACACTAATAGTAACTCAATAGGAAACAATAACGTATAATTCTTATGTGTCATCACTATTCTTTTACGTGGACTAAACAACATGATTTTTTTTTACGTATCATCCTGGCTTGTATTCCGGTCCTGGATCTGTTTCTTTCTTTGTCAACACGTTTTTTTCTCAACAAAACAATTTAATCCTCAAGAATAAGGGTTGTCATAATAAATCTTATGTTAGCCTTGTTTGGCATCTGTGTGAAGTCACTTTTTATTTAGGTACTTCTGCCTCTCAAATTGTGCCGGTATTTCCCACCCTCTTCAAGGAATTGGAAGTGGAGACGGAGAACATGGTATCACATCGAATATTATTATTATTATTATTATTTTGTAAGTCTTATTTAAAACAAAATAAGTAAATATGAAGAATGATAATTAAATAAAAATATTTTAATTCATGCTTCACCCTATTATCAACCCTCTGTTGAGGCTCATGGTATTGAAGGTTACCGTTATGCCAGAATGTAAATTAAAAGTCAACGATTTAGGGATTTAAGTATTATTAAATTTCAATAATAAAATCCGTTGTGACCCACGAGTGTTAGAAAATAAAATAAAATAGAGCTTATACGTGGTTACGTACATTCGCATAAAAAAAATCATCAACGTTTCACTTAAGTGGATTCCTGTCTTCATCTATAAGAGACGATAAATTGTAACTTCTCCACGGTTCCACCATATCTTACCCAATTTCGGGATAACGAACAACTAGACATATTACAATGTGACAAGTTTTTAGACCCTTTATTTTTACTTTTTAAAATGTGATGAGTATCGTATAAGAGTAATTCTATTCATCCCCATTGGAGTTGAGCTCCAATTTATGTGGCAATTACATGACATTAAATGATAGATTCATTTAAATACAAAGTCACATGACTCATTTAATTGATTATATCATTTAATGCCATGTAATTGACACATAGAATGTGGCTCAACCCCAGTGGGGATGAATAACATTATTCATTTTATAATTTACCTTTACCTTATCCAAGAGTAGGTAAAAGAATGTAAGAACTTTTATAAATTAATAATCACTTGTGTCAATGTGATCTGTTTTCTTAATCATTTCTTAATTAAAAAGTTATCAACCAGATGAGAGTCGAAATTCTAGGCCATTTAAGAAAACAGGTTCATCCTCCACTAACTGAATTTATTAATTAACATAATTAACGAGTTAAATATAATAGACTCCCTAATAATTTTCACTAACAAGGGAATAAAATCAAGTGATCGATACTCTTATTTTCAATCAGCCATACTCGTAATTCTATTTATAAATAATAATTTACAAGTGCATAAGAAATTCAAGAAAATTTGCAAAGAAAAAAAAATTCTATTGTTTTATTATATAAAAAGAGTGTAATATTATTTGATATTTTAACTCTATTTAGAAATACATTTTTTTTTGTCGTGAGATAAAAAGAGTGTAATATTCTTTAAGGGCAATTCAATCGATTAATATTTTCCAAGTTTAACATATACTTCAATTTTCAATTTTTCTGAAATTCATTAAATTTGAAAATTAGTAAAGCATTAAATGTAAGAACGAATAATGCATACATTGTATAATTCTTTACATTGAAAAAAAAGGTCAAATTATAAACTCGGTTGGTTAACATTTCGTAATATTGTATAGTTTGCAATGGTGCAAATTGGTTAGTCTCTTTCACAATTAATCTTACCTTGCTTAACATTTATGTGACAGTAACACTAAAAAAATAAAAGGGTAAATTGCATAAAACCTGCATAAATTACGTTACAAGATATATTAATTCATGCATCTCCCTACAATCCGGTTATTTGTCAATGTTTGGCACAACACACTACACAATAAATACGATCTTTTAACTTATTTTTCTCTAAATGTGAATAATGGGATTTCAAAGGACCATATAATTTAGTTTAATTGGATCATACATTTGACTTCCTATAATTTATATAGATAACTGCCCAACAAAACTACGTTCACAATTGTAGTAGTTATGCAAAAAATATTATTATTACAAGAAAATGACGAAAGTAGTTCAACAGAAAGAAGAAAAAAATTATGAAGGAAGAACTATATCAATCAAACGAAAAAACAGTTGTCACATCTATTCTTATTCGATTCAACATATGAATTGTATCGTAGACGAGTTAAGGTATTGTCAAAGTATCCAGTAAACTAATCACTTGTGTCACATGTGATCCTTTTATTAGTCAATTTTTTTAACTAGAAAAATTAGTCAACTACATAAAATAAAGCACATCTTCATTTATTGGCTTTAAAAATTAATCAACTAGATCAAGGTGCACATGCAAGGTGATTGATGAAAATCAGGTTCATCCTCCACAAACTATGTGGTTGACGACTACGTAAGATGATAAAAGAAAACCTTGTTTTCACAATAATAATTTCGATTTGCCAACTGACAACAATTATTTTTTTCAAAAAGGTTTCTGGGATCAACATTTTTATTAACAATGGAATCATATATAATAATTTAGGTGGGTGATGACTTTACACAACATGTCACGTAGTAGTTAGTATATATTATATAATCGTGCAATATTTCATTATTTAAGATAATGTTCCATGTCTCCCTCCTATGTTTTTCTTAAATTGTCATTTGTCAATTAACATTGCTTTGTTATCATTAATTGTAATTACAGAATTTGTAACATTACATTAGCAATCATTAATTGTAATTTATGATAAATAGTTAAATTTCAATGGACTTTTATTGATGTTTGTGTATGAAACGCATCCAAAAACTAACATTCAATATATTCAAATAGTTTACTTTGTTAAAATTGAAATCGTTTGAGCTAATAGATAAGGAAATCTAACATCATTATGCTAAATGAAGTGAATTTTAAGATAAATTTAAAAATTGAATAAATAAAAAGATTGAGGTGAAATTTTTTATTTACTTTGTTGGGCCCAAAATCAAATTAAAATTGAAAGCCAACAGTCAATCATTCGGAAAATAGTTTCTGTACAGTTGAACATGTAATCCCACGTCAAAAGCTTCTACTCTAATTTGAGGGGAGGGAAGGCGGGAGGGTGAATCTATAAAAGCAGCAAGCAATTCCTGAATGATTTATGGGCCTTTCACTGTAGTGTATGAGCCTAATAATAAAGTCAACAAATTTTAAATTTAAAACCTGAACAATGGGAAAATCATCATCGGTTCATTGGTTAACGATTTGATCGGCCGATTTAGTGATTTTTTAACGGTTTTGTTATATCGAATATTGACATATAATTGGCCCAGATTCGGGCCCTGTTCCCATGTCTACTAGTCGATCCGGCTAGGGCGGACGGGGCCGATTTTAATAACCCCGACGATTTCTAACCAACATAAAGATCATGGAACACGAAGTTCTTGATCAGTCTTACAAAAGAAACCGAAAATGGAAGAAGAGAGAGATTTTAGGGTTTGAGAGTTCTTCGAGACTGGGAATGAGAGAGTGACAATTTGTTTACCTACGAACCAGAACAAGTGTAGTCAAATGGGAGCATCATCAAGAAGCTGATCCAACGGTCCTCATTCTTACTGATAGAGATAATTCTCTATTCTCTAAAGATATCTTCTATTTTAGTTGGTGATAATTCTCTATTACTTCTAGAGATAATATTCTGTTACACTTGGTGATAAATTTTTTGTTATAGTTGATTTAATCTTGTACTAGATTTGTATTCATTTGAGATTCTTGATTTCCTTGTAAACTGTGTATAGATACTCCATTACTGAATGAGGATCAGGGTGGCAAAAAATTATTCCCTCTATTGTCTTATACGATATCAGAGCAATTTCTTTCTTTCTTTTTCCTACAAACCACCAAATGGCCACAACCGATATGATAAGTACATTTTTGTGCACTTATTCGGGTCATATTACTAAACTTTTGTATTATTTTAGTATTGAATTTTACTTAACTTGGGTTAATTTTATCTTATTTTAGTTTGGAAAAATTAGGTCCATTACTCTGAAAAAAGAACCAATTAGATTAATACACTTAAAATAAATTAAAACCTTTGATCACGGTAATTTATACGTCCGAAAGTCGACCTAAAACCCCAAAAAGCCCCAAAACCAATTGCTTACAAAGAGAAACCCCCAATTCACACAAAACTCCCAAACGAGGTGTTTAAAGAGTGAAATATGCCTGATGATTTGGAAAAATGGGTGCTGGAGTTGTCTATGGCTGTGATAGGGAAGAAGCTTGTAGCAATACATCATCATAGTTGGAAGTAATAGACGTTTTCAGTGTGGGTAATGGAAGAGTATGGTATGGTTGGGTATTGGAGGGGCTGTACACTATTATTATGATGAGAGAACATAAGAAGTTTGTGAGAGTAATGGAAGAGTATGGTATGGTTCATCGGAATGTGCACACCAAGTGTTCGACATATTGTTTCACCCAATTCCATATGTCAATATGGTTTCAAAGATTCTTCCAAAGTGATTCCTTAAGAATGTGATGAAGATGATATAAGAGCGTAACCTTGCCTATGTAAGTTAAGTTCATTACTTCTTGTATTTCAAAGGATTCTTAGAATGGCACATAAGCTTTGGCTAAATGGTAGAACCGTATTAGCAATCCGTATTCAAAATCAAGTTTCAATAGTTTTTGAAGTGGATATCCATCCAGGAGCAAAAAATGGATAGGGCATAGTATTTGATCATGCCATTGGAATTGTGACTGGTGAAACATTGTTATTGGATATAGAGTTACAATTTTACATGAACACTAGGGAGTTCAATGAAGATTGAAGGGAATAGACACTCAAATTGGAGATGGGATTCAGATAGATACTGGGGTTAAGATTTTGGGCAATGTTAAAATTGGAGCAGGGTTAGTTGTTTTAAAGGAAATTCCATCATGTGCAATAGCAATTGAAAATCCTGAGTAATTAGATTGAGATAAATCAAAGAAGGCTCTACTAATGAGTTTTATTTTAATAATGTCATTGTATACAATGTAACATTTCATTTAAACCTGAGCAGCTTCTTTTGCTTTCCTTTTGGCATTCGGTACTCTGCCAAGCCTCCGATTGGGCAAATAATAACTTAATTGTGTTACACCAACATGAAAATTGCCAACTTGTCACTTTTTTGAATGTGTCCCCTTTTTTTTAGTGTGTCACTTTTTATTAATTTTTAATCACTTTTTTAATGTTTATTACTTTTGTTGTCAATTCTTTGAAATTTCTATCGATTTTTGAGTGATAAACATTATTTTTTTTAGTCGCTTTCTTGAAATTTCAATCACTTTTTTAGTAACAAACATTACTTTTAATAAGAGTGAGATTGTAAAAAATGACACTAAACTTTTAAAAGTGACATTGTGTCACTTTTTTTTTAAAAAAATGATAATTTTATCACTTTTTTGTGTGTGTATAACTTTTTTGAGTGTTTGTGACTTTTTAAAAATTTTTATCACTTTTTTGAATAACAAACATAGGTTTTGATTGGTGTTTTGTCATTTTTTTAAGTATTTGCCACTTTTTTGAATTTGTATCACTTTTAGAGTGTGTCACTTTTTTTGAATTTTGTCACTTTTTTTAGTTTGTGTCACTTTTTTTTAAAAAAAGTAAAAATGTGACAATTTTTATGAAAAAAAAGTGACATTATGTCACTTTTTTCATTTTACACAATATTTTTTACTTCCTAAAAATCTTTTACAGATTTTTCAAAACACCCCTAATTTTAAGAGTATTTTTGTAAGTACCCCTTTTAGTTTTGGACCCTTTTTAAGTAATTGGAAAAGAAAGAATGATCAATTGGCAGATGAATGGAAGTTTGGGGGGACTAATATGCTTTTAAGTAAACATTGAAACACTAAAATCAAAGTAATTTAATGTGAACGACCAAAATGGTAGAGAGAATGAAGAAAACGATTGAAAGAAAAATTCTTGAAGTTATAATAATTGGGCAGCCGCCAAATTATACAGTCCGACCCTTAACTTCAAGGGGTGTATGATATGTCGGGCGGCCGCCCCATTTCCTACTGGATGCCTGCCTAGGCAAAGTCGGGAAAAAAAAATCTAGTTTCGTTATATGATTCCAATTCTTATTCAAATTTTGGAATGTCTTTTAAAGATTTAGGACTGTCGAGAAGTGTTGACCAGCATTCCAACACATTTTAAGAGATTGTGGGAGTATAGAAGGAGACAAGAAGTACTAAGATCGATTTCAAGACTCAAAGATTCGATTTAAGTTTTATTTGGGTGATGTCGATGCTTCAATATTTATTTTATTTTCTTTCTCATAACATGTTAGACTAGTTTTCTTTGTGTTAGGATAACGATAAACCTTGTAATATGAATTTTTAATATTTAGTTTTATATACTTGATATTGAAAACACGTTATTGGATATTGAATGATTTATATGATTTTATTTTCTTTACAATTATTGTGCAATGTAGCCGTGTGAATGTAGTGGCCTATTTTATGTATTCGAAAGAAAGAAAATAGGTTCAACGTATATAAATTATCATAGGATCTGATAGGGGATAGAAATATACCACTATACTTTATGTGAATCTTTAAGTGCTCATAAAAGTTTATGCACTCTTGTATGTTCGTATCCATTATAAAAATATAGTCAAATCATATATGAGAGTATGTTTAACATTACTCAAGAGATATTTTTAAAAAAAATAGGAATATTGATTCGTCAAAATTCAATCGAGTTGTCAAAGTGTAGGACAAATGTTAAAAATGAGTATTGCATGAGAATTCAAAATCGGCTTGAGTATTTCATTAGGGGAGGATTCTAGAAGATACAGGCTACTTGAATTGCAAACCAGTCACCACTCCTATGGATCCTAAATCGTTTCTCAGTTTACATGAGGGAGATTTGTTGTCTGATGCATAAATCGATATATGGGCTTAAACAAGCTAGCCGGCAATGGAATTTTAAATTCTCACAAGTTCTTATCCAACATGGTTTTATCCAGTCCAAAGCTGATTATTCTCTATTCACAAAGGGTTCAGGTGATACTTTTGTGGCGTTATTGGTGTATGTGGATGACATTGTCATCACTGGCCCAAATTCTAAAGTAATTGAGTCACTGAAGTCTTTTCTACATTCCCACTTCAAGCTGAAAGATCTGGGCTGCTTGAAGTATTTTTTGGGGATTGAAATTGCTCGCTCCAAGTCAGGGATGATCATTTCTCAACGGCATTATGCGCTGTAGTTGCTAGAAGATGTAGGCTACTTGAATTGCAAACCAGTCACCACTCCCATGGATCCTAAATCGTTTCTCAGTTTACATGAGGGAGATTTATTGTCTGATGCCACTTCTTACAGAAGATTAGTGGGCAAACTGATATATTTGACTATCTCTAGGCCAGACATCACTTTTGCTGTCCACAAGCTGAGTCAGTTTTTATCTGAGCCTCGCCTTCCACATATGAAGGCTGTGCATCACCTTCTACGATACTTGAAGTCCAGTCCCGGCCAGGGGCTATTTTTTCCAGCCTCTTCTCCTGTCAGGTTAAAGGCTTTCTCTGATGCTGACTGGGGCTCGTGTGTTGATACCAGAAAATCGACAACAGATTTTTGTATCTTTCTTGGTGATTCCCTTGTCTCTTGGAAGACCAAAAGACAAACTACCATGTCTCGTTCATCCGCTGAAGCAGAATATAGAGCCCTCGCTGCCACCATTAGTGAACTTCTCTGGATTTCTCAGCTATTGAAAGATTTCCAATCCTCTACAATCTCACTAGCTGTGCTCTTTTGTGACAATCAAGCAGCCATTTAGATTGCCAACAATCCCATTTTCCACGAGAGGACTAAGCATATCGAGATCGACTGCCACTTCATTCGGGACAAGATTGCAACCGGTACTATCAAGCTACTTCCGGTTAGATCAAGACAACAACTTGCTGATCCTTTTACGAAACCTCTTTCGGCTCCAGCTGTTATGTCCTTATTGTCCAAGATGTCTGTTAAAGACATTCACAGTCCATCTTGAGGGGGGAATATCAGAATTTAATCAATTACTCAATTATCACTTCTAGATGCTTCGTGAATCTTCTTTTGTTATTTCTGTTTTGTACTCAGCTCAGTTAGTTAGGTTTTTATAGTGTTAGTTTTATTTTGGCGCCATTTCTACTTTCCTTTTTATACCACAGTTGTAAGCCTCAGTTAGTCAGTTGAATTGAATATTCATTCTCTTCTTCTCCTCTCTCGATTCTGATAGTACAAAAACTAAACTTTCACACATCCCAGCTTCGGAAAATCCTTCAAATTGCACTAGCTTAGGTTCTCTCAACTCAAGAACCAATAGCAGTTCCTGGCATTCATCACCAGATTTTGTTCATAATGGTTCGGGTGGGCACTGTGAGGGCTGTGATGCAAGTTTAACCCAATATGTAAGACGATGATGAAAATAGCCTTTGGCCCATTGCTATTGCCCAATAACATGGATTGAAGAAATTCAGTGAAGCCCAAACCCAGTAAATGGCCTTTGTTTGCCTGGCAAAATTGAAAATGACTTCTTATGAACAAATTTTGAAATTGCATAAAAATGGATTATTTCATTACAAAATTTTAAATCCATACATTTGAACATTAGAATGTGATATACGACCACCTAAATAAAAATGAGCTTCAAAATGAAATAAAATTAGGAATAAAATTTTGGTACTGTTTAGGCATGAAGAGCTTATCGCCACACTTGCAACACCAAACTTCTGAATAATACTTTAATGACATACTCAATCCTGGTTGAATTGGAACGTACACTAGTTTACAATGTAAACATTTTCCACACTTGGATCTGCGGGTGGGTGGCGATGATCCTTTGTTTGCTTCGCAGGAAGAAGTGAAGAAAAGAGAAATTAATTAGAAATCAAACACGATAATGACAAAAGGTTGGATTCTTTCTATTCTATTGGTGAAGGAAGAAACTATGAGCAAAATTAAAAGGATCTACTCATATAGCAGCTCTCACATCATTTTTGTTTCTTATATAATAAAATGCAAACAAGACAAAGAAAACTATCAATTTTCTACTCTTCTCTTCTTTTGTTGCTTTAACACAGTGGTATTATAGTTCAACTCATCACAAGGAAGAATTATTACGTGGCAAACAATTAGCATAAACAACCAGAAAAAATGCAAAGAATATAAAATCTAATCACAATAAACTAGGATTGCTATCAAGGAACAAGGCAAATTTCTTTGTATAACTAAAATCTCAATATTTCAAGCATCTAATTTTGTGATATCCTTATACATCAGTGTTCATGAAGTCACTACTCATTGCTAAAAACCAGAACTCATGCTCCCTTTTAGTAAAGGTTGGTATCTAACTTTGCCAAACAAGAAATCAAATTAGCCCCTGTGTGGTGCACATTTTGAAGGTAAGAATGCATTTTTACTGTTGATGTGATTAGGAATATGTGGTTGAAAAAGAAGGAAAAGTTATTGATGTGATGAAAATGAGTAAAAAAATGATAATGAGAAAAATATTATTTTATTAAAGAATGTGTGATTGAAAATGAGTAAAAAAATGATAATGAAAAAAATAATGTGGACCAAATAGGGCATAATATTAGTTTCTCAGGCAAAAAAATTTAGATTTTTTCTTCCAAAAAGTATCTTATAAATTATACTTCTAATCTCTAAATTTTAAAATTAGTAACTAACAATGTTTCACCTTCACATGGCTCCACACTCAAGCTTGATATCTCCTGTAAAAATATACCACTTCATAATTAGAAAAAATCCCGTGATGCTTCACCAAATCACTAAAAATGGTATGGAAAAATTAGATAAAATCAAAAATTTCTAATAATCAGAAACATAAATATTGATACGACAATAAAATATAGTTTATGACATCAAAATTTTAGTAGGTTAACTAGTTTAGTTTTCTTAAGTCGACTTCTAAACTATCAATCAGCTAGTACCACATACAATGTTGATAGAGAAATCTAACAAAATGTTTAGCAAATTGTTGAGAATTTACTTATCATGCACAGCGAAAAATAAATCAGATTTCAATTCCCATCACAGATCTGTTTTGTATTTAGATAGAAACTGTGTTTAGAATAATACATTTGATGAATTCTGCAAACTTCTTTGCTGATTCTCGAATTCGAGTGATCACAATTTGCAATCCAAGCTGTCTATTGTCCAACCTCCAATGATGATCCACACAGAGAACAAGAATGACGATTAGAGTTTTTCTTACGCTAGCAAGAATAATAAAAATTTCATACAGTTTTCAAACTCTAATAGCTTATTAATATAAGTCCAAACAGGCTTGACCCGTCTTTTAAACTTAACCCGATCTAATATTTAATTAATCAAATTAATTAAATATGGTCCATGAATCAAATTACTTAATTCGGACTTATTAATAAACAACTCAATTAATTAATTATTCAACACTTGTCAATTAATTAATTGGTATCTCTCATTCTTCTGATTCTCTTTTATGTGTGACCCGTTAAGTTCCCAATTACGATATCTAATGACGCGAATTATTATTTTGATCTAATCAACATCGATAAATTAACACACTTATTTTAATTTATCACTAATTTACATTCGTTGTCCCAGATTGACATCCAGCAATGTATCAGGGCAATACATGTGACGAAAAAGTCACGTGGTGTGATAAAACCTAATTTGTTCGTTTACCATGAAACTATAATCCTTTCGTAAATATAATTCGATCAATTACGAGATATGGATATGTATCAATCTCAATTATCGTTCATATCTTTTATCCCACTTTTAAGTCAATGTAAGTTGAAAACTCCTTTTTGACTTATGAGTCACATTGGCCAATGATTTTATTATCAACCTAATTGGATAAAATGTAGATCATAATCTCTTACTAGCTAAAAGTGATGAATCATTTATCGATAATTCACAACTTTTATATAATTATTTACATACCCGAACGATATTGTAATAGCGACCATTGGCAGAGTAACATCCAATACCACCAAAGTATGACCGTCCTCATATAATGTACTATGATGACCTCAAGTCAAAGGACAAATTTCACTACCGAACGTTAGAGATTAACCACTAACACTCAAATAGTTATCCATGTGGAATCTCCCATCGGGTCTCTGTTGTTTTGTTCTATAACAAAAACATCATCGTGTTCATTCCAGCGTCACCACATTTTAGCTTATGAAATCAGCTACTTACTTCACAAGTAAGAATGCCACACATGATGGTCTATCCGTAATAACGGTATCCGTATCTTATTATTACTTCGACCATAGACGATTTAAGATTCAGTCATATGTAATTTGTATCTCACAATTACAACTCCTTGTGATTAACAAATCAGCAGGAATTGAATTTACGGATTCTATTATTTAATATATTAGAATATTAATTCAATTAAATAATATATATTACCATAAATATGTCTTTTATATATATATATATATATATATATATATATATATATATATATATATATATATATATATATATATATATATTTAAAGTGTTTATATCCAAAGTTGATTGGATTTAGGGCATAACACTTATAAACTCCCACTTGCACTAGATTCAATCACTTATGTATCTTATACCATAAGAGTCTACATGACGATCATGTTTATGCTACGACAACTCTTTGTCAGTGGATCTGCAATTTAATAACTTATGAGAATTCGTTCTTTCTTTACGTCATTTCATTGTATTATTTTTCTAATGAGATAATACCGCCTTAACACATGTTTGGAGAATTGATGAGACCTTAGTTCCTTCGCTTGCACGATGACTTCATTGTTATCAGAAGCATGTGATCAACAATGTTAGGAACTACTCCAAGTTCATTAATGAACTTCCTAATCCAGACCACAACTTTTGTTGCTTTCTAAAGCAATGATATATAAGGCTTCCATTATTGAATCAACGATTATTTCCGATTTGGAACCTTTCCAACACACCGCTTAAGAGTAAACCAATATCCTAATTGAGATATGATATTATTCTATTCTGACTAGAAGTTAGTATCAGTGTATCCATGAACTCTCAGTTCATTTTTCTCCATATAAAGTCTTTTCGAGATTTTATCTATATAGATTGGGATGAGTTAAGTAATCATTTAGATCTATCTTTATAGATCAACTTGGTTCTCTCATATCTATCACGGAGAAATTATTTGACAACCATAATTTTAACAATTGAAATATAGAGACGTCATTTTCTATAACATGTCTCATACATATAATATCAGGAATGAGACAATGCTCCCACTATCTTCTTGTAAACGTACAATTCGTCTTCATTTTTGACTTTCGCATCAAATCGAAAATTTCAGCTCCAAGAGGCATGTTTCAATCTATATTGACATTTTCTTGTAAACTCATTTGCAACCTATGAGTTCTAATCCATTATGCAGGTTGACCAAGGTCCAAACTTTGGTTACATACATCAAGTTCATCTCGAATTTCTATAGCCTCTTGCCATCTCTTTAAGCCAACATTTGACTTTATTTTTGCGTAATTAGTAGGTTCATTGTCCTTAATTAGTAATTATGGATTCGTACCTTTTAGGAGGTCGAATGATCTTACAAGATTTACATGGAGCTAACGTGTCCTCTGAAGTCTCCACTTCCTGATCAAGAGTATGTCCCTCAGCAGGTATGGAATAAGATCCAGGTTCATCTATTTGGCCGATTATATTCGTGGACTCTTGAACTCCTTCAAGATTTATTCTGCTCCAACTGTCTCTCCTAGAATAAACACTTTCTTTAGGAGTATGACATGTCTTGAGACGAACATTTTCTTTTCAACGAGATTATAGAATTGATATCCAATTGTCTCTTGGATATCTACGGATACGTATTTATCAGATTTAATCTCAAATTTATCCGATTCAGTGCGCTTCACATAAGCGTCACAGCCCAAACTTTCATATGAGATAAGTTGAGCCTTTCCATAACTCGTATGAAGTTTTGTCAATCGATTTAGATGAGACACGATTTAGTGCGCAGCACGTGACAATTCGTACATGACCTCGAAAGGATTTTTGAATATTTGTATGACTTGTTCTTAATTGCACTATATCTAATAGTGAACGATTCCTTATTTCAGATAAATACATATTTGTGGACATTAATTAAAATTTCAGATAAATACGTATCTAATACCCATAAAATTTGATTTTAATTAAAGTCCCTCCCTATAATTGTGGAATTAGAGTTAGACTCTACTTCGGTATTTAATTAAAATTTGATTTTGATTAAATAAGCCCGCTAATTAAATTAATTAATTGTTCCGATCCATTTGTCTAAATTAGTATAGATTACTTTAATTGCTAGAAACTAGAAACATGTTTTCATATAATATTAGATATTATATAGGAAAGTATTTATATGATAAATGCTTTATTAGTGGATGTATATGGATTCAACCATGTGGATGTGATGAATGGTTAGTTTTATTCTTGTGGTTTTATGGGGCCTGCGAGCTCTTATTTATTTTGGACTTGCGAGTCCGTTGTATTTTTATGGGCCTACATGTCCAATTATTTAGGCCTGCGTGCCAACTAGTATATGATACATGTTGCAGTTGGACTAATTGAAGATACAAGAATAGGAGGAGACCATAGAGATGACGTATTGTATGAATCAATGCAATACCCCATAGGAACTTACTAACTAGTTTTCCTTATGGTTCGGGAAGACTAGATAGTAAAATCCATAATCGTCTATACTATTATATGTATGTTAATTTGCATGATAGATGTATAATAGAATATATATAATTATTACGATGAGACCTTTGCATGCAAAACCTCGTTAAAAATATTAAGTCAATTTGTTATTCGTCTTCCATCATTATAGTGAAAAACGAAAATCCTATATCGATCTTAACTTATTGAGTACACTCAAAACTGGTCTATTAGGGATATGTTTGACACTATAAAATATTAGATATTTTTGAATCATGGGCTTGATTTAACTAAAATTTATCTTTTGTTGAGTACACTCAAGGAGATAATTTTAGAACATGTTAAGTTAATACATAAATGTGTGAAGACAAAGAGTTGTCAGCTTAATGATCTAGGAGTTGTTTGGAGATACAAATGATAATAGTATCTACCCAAATGTGTGAAGATAAAGAGTTGTCAGCTTATATATATATATATATATATATATATATATATATATATATATATATATATATATATATATATATATATATATATATATTTGAGAGGTATACTGAATGCCAACAACCTAACGGAATTTTTTTGATTGGCACCGCAATCTGAAAATTATTTTCAAGGATGAGAAAATTGGTCGTGTCCTTAAGTAGCACTTTCCAGAGATACCTGTTGATGACTTGACAAAGGAAGATATGACTGCTATAATAAATACAGTGATGACGATAATACTGTGACATATGTGATGTTTGTGACTATATCAGCTGAGTTACAAAGTAACATAAGAGTATAGATGCTAATACATGATCTTTCATCTCAAGGTGTTGAATGATGAACAATCACATGTGGAAGGATATGAGATTTCCTAGCAACTATACCAGTGCATAGTGGCAAAAGAATCTTTAGTCAGTACTAGTGTGCTGAAGATGCTGACTTCTTTGAGAAATTGTCTCAATTGCGTTCAGTGATGAACAATGAACTAAGTATAGACTTGGTTCTGCAATCTCTGACAGAGAGTTATTATAACTAATTATGAATTTGACATAAATAAACTCGAATATACCCTCATTGAGTTGCTGAACATGCTTAAAACTGTTAAGCCCAACATCTGCTTTTGTAGTGGGCAAATCTTAGTCAGAGATTCCTTTAAGGAAGTCTAAAGGATGTTTTAGGAAAGCAACCAAGATGGCTAAGACAGTTAAAGCGAATAAGGACAATATCAAATCTAATGACCCTTATTATCATTTGACTTACCATCTTGCTTTTCGCTTGGCCTTTTCCTCTTGATTCCTCCTTTGCCACTAGAAGACTTAGAATGAGAGGATCCGATTGTTACAAACAAAGCATTTCCACTTCTGCCCTTGAGAACAATTTCAGCATTTTGGAGCTCTTTCATTAATTTCGTCAGAGACATGTCCATATTGGGTAGATTATAATCAACTATGAATTGTGAGAATATCTTAGGGAGAGTTTCAAGGACCATCTCAATCTGCGTCTCGGAATAAATGTTAGCTCCTAAAACCTCTGCAGCATTGAAGTGACTGTTAGACCAAGAATAACTAATCAAGAGGGGGGTGAATTGGTGTTTGAAACTTTTTCGACAATTAGTCTCAAAATTATTCAATACATAAGAAACAAATTCAAAGTGCAATAAGAGAGATAAATATGCAAACTCGATAACTTAATTCAAGTATGAATATAGCACAATATAAATGACAATGTAAAGTAAAATGCAATAATGTAAAGATAACAAACCAATTTAATAGGTTCGATACACAATGTGTTTTACGTCCCCGTTACCAAGCTTTCCGTCACGAGCATGGCCAAATTCACTATAATAGTAACTTACAACAAATAGCACCTACCCATAAGTGACTTACAACAATGAGCACCTATCCTTACAATCGAGTTTTCACAAGGCTCTCGAAACCGTCAAAATGTAAGTGATAATTTTACAATTGAAGAAACTCTCTTAACCAATGATATAATCAAGTTGAGTATTAGAGAGTTAGGTAAACATTTTAATAGATATCAAATAATAAAGCTCAAGAGTTTGAAAAAAAGAGTTTCATCAACTTTAATAATCTTAGTAAGCTTATGAGGACCAAATTCAATAACTTCCCAAATATTATAATCTATGGATTGAATAAATATCGTTATCCTAGTTTTCTAATAGTTATAATTAATACCATCAAATATAGGATGACGATTCGTAGAACACCCCTCAAGAGTTTGAAAAATGTGGTTAGCCATTACTCAAGATTGTGAAATCTTTAAAATTGAGCACCTTACTCTGATACCAATTGTTAGCCCAAGAATAACTAACCAGGGGGGTGGTGAATTCGTGTTTGAAACTTTTTCGACAATTAGTCTGAAAATTATTCGATACACAAGAAACAAATTCAAAGTGTAATAAGAGAGATAAATATGCAAACTCGATAACTTAATTCAAGTATGAATATAGCACAATATAAATGACAATGTAAAGTAAAGTGCAATAATGTAAAGATAACAAACTAATTTAATGGGTTCGATACACAATATGTTCTACGTCCCTGTTACCAAGCTCTTCATCACGAGCAAAACCAAATGCACTATAATAGTAACTTACAACAAGGAACACTTATCCTTAGGTGACTTACAACAAGGAGAATCTATCCTTACAATCGAATTTTCACGAGGCTCTCGAAATCGTCAAAATGTAAGTGATAATTTTACAATTGAAGAAACTCTCTTAACCAATGATATAATCAAGTTAAGTATTAGAGAGTTAGGTAAACACTTCAATGGATAGCAAATAATAAAGTTCAAGTATTTGTGTTGTAAACTTTGATAAATAATGAATAATGAATAATGAAATAGTTTGTATCTTTGTATCAAAGTTTTTAATCTATGATGTCTCTTAATAAATAATACAAGTTAAGTATGAAGAGAGATTTACACTTCAATATAAGTGTTGGCAAAGAAAACTTTTACCAAGAATGAAGAATAGATGAGATTGGAAAAGTTTCTTTGTAAAAGAAATTTTTGATGAGATAGATGAAAATTTGTTTAATCAATCAAGAAATTCTTGGTAATAAATGAAATAGAATTTAAAATCAAGTAATCTCAATGATTTTCAATAAATATACTCTCTTAATTGTTCTTGTAAAGTCTTGGAATTGAATGCAAAGAAGATGGATATTTATAAAGTAAAAGAGGAGGCTGCAGGGATTTTCGGTTGACCAATTTCGGTTGATCGAAAGTGTCAATATAGCCGTTGGAGTTTCGGTTCATCATTTTTGCACTTTCGGTTGACTGGAAATTTTAGGTTGACCGAATGTTGTCTTTTTTTTTTTTTTTTTGGAAATTGCTTTTTATATCAAAATATTCATTTTTTCCAAAATTTATTTCATATTATGAATCAAAAGCACTTTTGTGCAAGTGATGGATTATGAAAATAATTTGAGCTTTATGTACTTGTTAAGGATTGACGAGTTAATACCTTTACATAAAAATGTATAATGTCTAATCATCTTGACTTGTCGTTCTTTATACTTGTATCTTGATTTGTGTCTTTTGCGAGTCTTTAAGTTCCAATTCGATCGTCGCATGCAAATCGCTATCGTTTCGAATGATTTGATTTGAATGCTTAACTTTCACTTTGTTCTTCATTTCGAGTCCGATTTATAATCTCGATTGCTTTGAAAGCTTAATCACTCAAATTCAAATGTTAGTAAATAAATTGGCTTGTTTGTTAATCAAAACATTAAGGTTATAATCAACTATATGTCAACATTGACCAATCATGATTAACATGTGGTCCCTTATAGATGTGTCTGGTCTCATACGCGTGTTCATAATCACCCCAATGGAAGCTTGCCTAGCTTGTCGGCCTTGATGTCCAAACATCTCTTGAAAACTTTTTATCATGTCAAAAGTGGTTTCGATATTGTGATGTTCCTGTTGCAACACATTTGACATAGATGTCAAAATGTAGCAACGGGCCATCTCATAAAAATTACGCCACTTTTCATATGCAGTCTTTTGAGATTTCGAGGAATCATCTTTAGGGGGTTCGGGACAAATTTCAGTCAGCACAAATTTGTGTATTTCGACTGTAAGAACAATGTTAAGATTTCTTTTCCAACCAACGTAGTTTTCTCCCACAAGTTGATTTGGTTTAAGTATCACCGATAATGGATTAAGCGACATTTTGCTGAAAAGAATTAACGATTCGCGTATTAATTAAAATGAACAATAATCTTTGTATGATGCATGTATATGAGTATGTGAATATAGACCCCAAAACTATATTTTCTAAAATCAAAGACCTTAAACCCTTACAACTTTAAACACGCCATCTATAGGAGGTCAATGTAGTTGATGGCAAGGTTGAGACCTTCCCACTCATTTTATTGAGCTCGGCATCTCATGCCACAATGTAATGATTATTGATTATTATTTGGCCTATGAATAATTTTGTTGGAATCTTTTATAGGAAGTCCCCCAATTCACATATAAGTGTAATAACCTCTGTCAATTATTTTAAAATACCCGAAATACGTGAGATGTTATCTATATGATAATCCCCCACTTATTCCATTTTAAACAATTTCTATTTACAAGATCCAATTTTCGTTAATGAAAAATAATGTCGTTTTCCTATAGGGAGACCGATGTAATTCGATACTAAACACTCATATCTTAATAACAAATTGGATGATGGAGGAGGCCGCAGGTTTATACATACTTATAACCCTCTCCCACTTATTATTTTAACAATATGGGTTTTCATTAATAATTACTCGGCCAAATATAAACAATTATAATGGCACTAAATTATTAATAATAATTTTTCGTCACTTGTAATTAATTTATAGTGACAAAAAATTATTAAAAGCAAATGCATATGATTTTATTGCACCGGAGGTTGGTGTTTCATTTAATCTACATGACATGTAATAATCATACATCCATTCATCATCCATAAAGCGATAAAAGCCATAATTAAATGAATAATAATCACTTATGGCCCATCCTAAAAATAAAAATTACAAGAAGAATTAAAGTATTTTATTGGGCCACATTCCGGTCAAATTCTTCAATTTCCCTATAGTCCAATCCATGCTTCCAAGTGTGGGCCAATTTAATTTTCGAATACTAATCTTAAAATAAAAAGAAAGCCCTTATCCAATAGGATTGACCCAAGATTTTAAGAAAATCCCAAAAAATAAAAATTTGGCCAAATAGTACAAACCCTAGCAGACAAACACATTGCACCACTTCCACCAAGGACCGCTGTCGGTGGCGGAAGTGGCCTGCTTCTTTGCCCCGCAACAAGTGAGCTTGGCCTCGTACAAAGCTGACAAGCTATCATTGTCATGTTTTTTTTCCCGGTGCTTTACCATGTTTTTCGCATTTCGAGTTCATACATTTTTTTCTACATGCTCTTCTTCCAACAACTTCATACTATGGGTTTTTCTTCTCCAAAATACATAAAACCCTGGTGCCTTATGGCTTACAAATATTCTAGATAAAAGAGTAGCAAGAAAAATGAATTACAACAATAGGAAGCAAAAATTCTAAGGCCAAAAGTGATTATGCACAATCATTAACATTTACTTCAATATATAAAGCATTATATAAAGCAATAAATTAAAGCAATAACATGTCAAATCAAATATCCTAACACCACCCATACTAAAAATGCATTTTACACTTGGATTTAAAAAAGAACTTTAATCTTACTCAAGGTTTTCTATAATCATGGCTAGAGGTGTCAATCCGGGTGGTCCGGGCCGGGTCGGCCCGCCAACATGTGAGCCCGATAACGGCCCGCGTGAAAAAAAGCCCGCCCGCTGCGGGTTCCGGGCCGGTTACGGGTCGGCCCACAATTTTGGACTACAACCCAGGCCCGCCCGCTGACCCATCCGGGTCGAGCCCATGCGGGTCACGGGTCGCGCGGGTCGCGGTTCGTTCCGATTTTGGCTCGTATGATTGTATAAATAAAATTATAAAAATATAGAAATTTTCATATTTATAGCAAAAAATATATTTTTTTATTAAATGTAAACTAAGAATTGAACAAAATGATAAATTCATAATTATATCAAGAAATTTTTACATAGAATTCAAATTTAATGTTACATGAATTATTTATAACTTTGCAAACTTCTACAACATTATCATCTTCTAAATTTATTGGAGAGCAACTATTATTGAAAATAGGATTTTGAGAAAAAGAATCGCGAGAATCCATAATATAGTAGGATTAAAAAATTTAGTAGTGACTAGTGAGAATCGAGAAGAAAGAAATATAATCAAAATGATGATGATATTTGCAATTGAATAATTGTAATTGTAGTAAGGTAGTAACAAGTATGAACTATGAAATATAAATGTATAATAACTAATGAGAGGGTATTGTAAAAATAATTGTAAAAATAATCTCCCCTTTTTTTTTTTAATTTTTGTTTTATTTTTTTTTTCAATTTTTTTTTACGGGCCGCGGGTTAACCGCGGCCCGTGGGGGTGCAACCCGCGAAACCCGCGGGTTACACCTCCTTGGCCCGTGAACCGCCCGCACGGGTCACGGGTCGGCCCGCGGTCCCGGTTTTCACGGGCCGATTTTTACGGGTCATGGCCGGCCCGTCCGTCTTGATACCTCTAATCATGACCTTGATACCATTTGTTGGAATGAAGATATTTAATCATCACAAAAAGGAAATTAATTTTCCGTTGGCAATTCAATCTAAAAGTATGGTGGATCTTAGATCACCTTGAGATCATATGTCATTTTTGTTTAAATCCTAATACGTAAAGGGTGAGATGATTACCTTGAAGGAGCTTTTAATGACCTAACCAAATGTTTCATCCCTTAGATCTTCTCCCTTGTGGTGCCTCTCATTTCTTTGAGAAAATGAAATATGGATAAAACTCTAACCTTGGTAAATGTGCCCTTAAATGACATATTTATAACACACCATTAGGTTTATTTGCACAAATATCCTTGGACTTATTGTAGTAGACCAATTAAGTCACACACCTTTATTGGAGCCAAAAGAGGGACCTAACCGGACTCTTAAGACTCAAACTCCAATAGATATTTCTAATTGGGGTCAACTCTTGACCAATTGAGATATATCTATTAATCCTGGCTTACTCTACCAAAAATACGGGATTTCACTCTTGAGTCGAGTGAAAGTTATGAAAGTCAATTATGATTCGATAACAATATCCTTCGACCACTGTTCCACAAGTCAACCCCCGTTTGATCGTCAATATGTTGAAGTCGACAAAATGACCATTTTACCCTTCAACATGTATTTTCCTCCAAGTCCCATTTCATAAGGCGAATTCGTTGTGATCACATCACAACACTAAGTCCAATGACCTCATCGTCGGACTACTGAGCTCAAGTTTAATTCCCTTTAGAAAATATCTTAGAGTGATGATCGTCTCATCATGATGATTAACGGATTCCATTATTGCATGTATATAATCTCTAACTGCTTCGCCCAGATTTCCAAATTACCGAGATTGATCTTCTAATTTAAGACTTCACTCACTGGTACCTCAAAAAACTTGAACTAGCAATTAAAGGTACATTAATTGCTCAGGATTTAGGGGACTTGTTCGATAATCGAGTGTCGTTTCATTTCGAGCGGTCACAAAGGAGTCATTCAATCGATCCTGTTTAATGTGCTTCAAAACACGTTATTGTTCTTATTCTCAGATCTAGACAAATTTCAATAAGAACAATGCAATCTTATCAATATAAATCGTCCAACTTCATGTACCGATTGGGAATAACGTATTTTGATCATATAACGAATTGTGTCTCACTATACCCAAACTGTCGAGTATAAAATTTGTTATTTCATATGATCACGCAACCTTAGATTATTGTCGCAAATTCTGACACGCGAACAATAGAACGTTAATTCATAATGTCGTTACAATATACGTACTATAAGATGGCATCAAAATAACAAGACTCAATATGATTTGTGCTATAATTGATCATGCGTATCTCTCCCATTTTATTTTTGAATTTCTTTTTGATTTTGGAAGAGACAATAAATTCAAGCATAATATTTGTTTAATTCAAAAATTTCAGTTAAAAGTTGTGATTTGGGGTCTAATTTTAGAGTGAGTATTTATATATATAATTATCATATTACACAGTATTTTTAATATTATTATCCTTACATAATAAATAGTGAAATCCTTTTTTATAATGGGGTATATACTATTTTTCCCCGTATTGCCAAAACATGAAGTATCAAGAACTTCAATCCTTGACCTTCCCCTTAAAATGTAACAAGCCTACGACTTTAAACCTTTTGCAATGATTATATTTTGCTACGTTCAGTGCCTGTTACTCAAATTATTAATGACCTTTTTTTTCCCAACATTCATTCGGTGTCTCAAAACATTCTCTATCGCAACATTCGTTACATGTTGAATTTTGAGACACTCAAAAATGTGGAGAATATTCATGTGTCTATTAGTTAGTTCAACTCAACCAAACTTGAGTGAGAAATAATGAGTGATTTGAGAAATAACACTTCGTGAAAGAGATTAAATTATAAGTTTCAAGGTGTGCTTCTAATGAGTTGAAAAAGAAAAAAATTTGATCATTAATGGTCGCGATGAAACCAACTTGAAAGTTTAATCTTTCATGCAATTTTGGCCAGACCTAGGTCATAATTAAAGTTGGCTATTCACAAATATACTGTTCAAGCATAGGAGAAGTTAAATTCTTTTGGTAGCATTATTTGAGAGCTTATTATGAATTAATTGCTCAATTTGAAATTTGAAATCTTTGTCATGAACTATCTAGCTGAATGATTTTTCTTTATTTTTGTATGTGTTATAGTCAGTGAGTATATGGTTTGGACCATGCTACAAGTACATAGTCGTTTACATAATTCATTACATAATTGACATGTGGCGCGCATCCATTGGTAGTCTACAATTTTTTACTTTTCCACACTTCACATCCACGGTCGGATTTCTTCCACATTGGCCTATGTAAACCATTATGTACAAAATTATGTACATATAGATTTATCCATATGGTTTTGCTTGGTACTGGCAAAAGTAAAGTTTATGGGTGTTTGGTAATAATATTTTACATGCTTATCTAGATTCTTAAATAACTTAAAATTAAATTAATTGAGCAAATTTATACTTTATTTATGGTATATTGATGTTTGTAAGCTAAATCTTCAATCTAATGATGATTGATGCGAAAGGAATGAAGTATGGACATAAAAGGACCAAAAGAGTCACTTGTATAATCTGGTTAGAATGACTCGAATTTTCAATTAGACAAGGACTCAAGAAAGTCTGTGTTGGATCTGTGTGGTTGATTCGACAATGGAGGCTGAATATGTTTCAGATTGTGAAGCAGCTGAGGAGCTCATCTAGCTCAGAAAATTCCTTGCAAACTCAGAGATGGTACCTATGTTTGCACAATCCTTTGTGTCATACTGTAATAATGGTGGGGGCAGTGCAAATGCGAAGGAGCCTAGAAGACATCAAAGGAAAAAACACAGAACGAAAGTATCTTCAATTGAGAACAATAGTCCACCGCGACGATTTGCAAGATGTCTATTGCACAGAACCTCGTCGATCCATTTACTAAAAGCTTACCTGCTAAAAGTTCCAAGGATTACGTGAAAAGCATTAGAATACACGATCTATCACACACACTTCAGGAAAAGTGGAAGATTGTTAGGATTTGTTCGGACACGACGAAAATTATTGACATTTTTGGATTGTCATTAAATAGATATGTTTTAATAGTTTAGGATTGATTTAAATATTTATTGCATTTATAACCACGAGCATGTGATTAAGTGCTTTCAGGTCGCCATTGTGATGATATGAGCAATGTGTTTGTGTTGTTCATATTTCAGTCAAGAATTAATTTGTTCTATAGTGGTCAAATACTCGGCCAATCAAGTTATGTGGTTTATCTCGTAGAGAAAGTTTCGTCGTGAGTATTGAAACGAGTACACTGAGTATATCTCGTAGTCGTAGGGCGTCAGATATGACCACTAGCTGTAGAATAATTTCTTCAGCATGACAGCATGCAAAAATTAATTTACATTTGATTGTCTTATGAATTATCTAAATTCGTTGTAGGTAGTAATTGATATTTGTGAACTAAATGTTCTTTGATGCGCCAATGAGTAAGATCAATTTATACAATCAAATATCTCAGTACATTGAGAGTATTCAAGAATCAAAATAGTAGGCACGTATTTGTTTTCGAAATGTGTTATCATGTTCGATGGGTTAATGAGTTTTCCTACATTTTTCTTTGGTGAGTACTTTAAATTTGAGCTCAATATTTAGGGATGCTCAAATCATTATTCCATAATTGCATCATGAATAAACTTAAAGGAAAAGACAGCTTAATTGAGAAAATAATTAGAAGGGCAACGATCATTTTAGCCCAGATCTAATTATTCTACTTTTGATGTGGATAAAACATAAAGTTGACGAGTCAAGATGATGTAATTGCAAGGAATTGAAAAAAAAAATTTGCCATGTAATTTTATAATATTTAAAAGTTCAGTTTTCCCTTTCAGTGAAATAATCGGAAAATTATAATTGTCTTATATAGTCTTGGATCGACTTGACTGTGGCTCAATTATTGGCCACGTTTTTGAAATGACCACGTCAAACACTATATTCATCACATACGCCTAACTTACTAATTATTTACCACAATAACACTTTTAACATTAAAAGACAAACATACCCTTTATTTCAAAATTAAAAAGCGGGTTTCTTCCCCCCGGCCAGCTGGACCCGGACTCCCTAACCATCTGGACCACCCGGACCCCAAATCTCTAGACTTAGACCATCCGGACCCCCTAGACCTCGTTAAAATATAACATAACTGTTGTGATCTCTTCACAAATTTGTATTTCAACGTAATAATTTTTTTTTTGTTTAAATCTTTAAATATTAAAATTAAAAACACATTATCAATCAATATTATAAGTAAAAAAATGGAGAAACCTTGAATATGGAGATTGAGATGGATGAAAAAACCTTGAAGAATGGTGATGGATATGGAGAAGATGAATAAACATTGAAGAACAAGAAATTGTAAGATTTTCATATTCTCAACTTTCAAAATGGAGATAAAATGGGTATTGTCATTTCTTTAAATTTTTTTACTTAAATTTGGTCAAAGACCATTGTAGAAAAGTGGAGAGGTCAACCAGCCGTCTACCACCATTTCCTCCTCAATTATTAGAGTTGAAATTACATAGGTCCGGTCAGGCCCACTTGATAGCGTCTTGAAGTCTTGGACTTATTTGCGCTAGTAATGAAAGTCCAGGGACTGATATACGAAGAGGCCAAAATACTTTCCTCGACAGCAATAAAAGTAGAGTAGTCCTAAACCTATGAGAAATAGCTATAGGGGATGGGTTCGGGAGTAATTATAGACTGCCATGACAGAAATTTAGAGAGTGAGAAATCTATTTCTTGTTCTTCTTGTATGATTAACTCCAAAATAATCAGCTCTTAGAATTGGATTTCGTTTTTCTTGGTGTACATTCGTGCAATATAACTTGGAAGCAGGGAACAGATTTAGGCCCCCCCACCCCCAAATTTTATTTTTTTAGTTAGAAAAAAAAATTATGTGTAATTTTTTTTTTTTTTTTTACGTATTAGCTCGACCTGTTATTTGGTCCTAGATCCGTCCCTGTTTGGAAGAATACTAGAGAAGACTCCATGGTTTGAACTATGAAGATCAAGAAAATGCTTAGAGATCAAGGAAGTTGGATCCACAATTTGATCCGTGGTTTGAAATTTAACAATTAATCACGCTTCAAGGGTAATTTTCGTTATCTTTTATGTGACTAATTCAAATAAATTGAAATGTAAAATAATTAGTTTTGTAGAACATGTCATAAGAATAATAAAGTAGAAATCATTTTGTAGCATATTAGAAACTAAAAACTTCAAAGAACTGAACTGAAGGACCACTTTAAAATTTGGAGCTAGAGAACAAACGAGATGCCCTTTATGCTATTTGTAAGAAATATCTGCAAAATCAGACATTAAACCTTATTTTATAAACTTTTCCTAATATAGTTTCAAAATTTTATATGAATTCTCCTGTCCTGACACAAAATTTAAGATACTCATGACATGATGAAATTCAAATGAATAATGCTATTTATAGGTGATTATTTATCATCACCTTATATAGTAATACAGTGGTATTAATGATATATTCAATTAAATGTAGGGACATGAAATTCATGTTATTGAATTTATCATTCAATATCATCTAACCATAACGATCCATCATCATGATAACAAATAATATTACTCAATCCAAATAAGCATGAGGTTATAAAGGAGTATCTTTAAATCATCACAACTTTTCGGTTAAAACTTCAAGCCCATTTAGCAAGACTGTTACTTCTACTTTTTGTAGGAGAGCGTCTTAAAAACATATCTTAATTAGTGTTTGAAAATTAATTTTTAGAAGAGTTTCATCTTTTAAAAGAGCTTTTAGAAGAAGCCACATTGCGACAACTTCTTCTAAATACGCTTTTATTTGGGAGAAGAACTTTATAAAATTAATCAAACGGGTCAAAAAGTAAGTTTTGAATCTCAAAAACTCATTTTATGTTCTAAAAAACCATATCAATCGTGCCCTTTATAATCTTCCACTAGTGGCTCATTAGAAAGAATAATGATATTTGTACAAAAAGATTCTCATATGATCGTCAAAGTGAATCTCATATCGATACATCTAATTGACCTTATCATTTCACCCTACATCACATCGAAATGACCTCCATTTTATATAACATTATTCATTTAAAAATGACATAACATACATAATTAATATAGCATCAAAGCACCGCATTACATAACAAGAACATCTACACACAAATCACATCCTAAGTTTGTGAAAAATAGGTTATTTTGTGTAGTAATATAATAATCAAGTAATTATATAATTATAATAGTGAAAATCGTTGCCTTAAGTTCTGTGATATATCCTTCGTACGAATGCAGTTAGCACTCTAAAATAAAATTCTTATAGCTCATTGCAATTCTTTTTTTATTAGCATGACTACAAGTAGAAAATGAACGAACTTTTAACGTGTTTCCAAATTAACTATAAAATATGAAGTACGTAGAATATGCTTTTCAGTTATATCTTAAAACACTAAAATGCTCATGTTTTATAGGTATGTATTCAACCCTAAATTTGAAGAAAATAAATATAAATTTTTATTATGAAATTAAAAAGGTTGAATTCGTACTAAATCTCAAAATTAAAATCAGGACAAAAACTGGAAAATTATTAAACTAAATTAATATTTAAATGTTTAAATATGTTTTTGGTTTGACTCGTTAAATGTGACATTCTTTTTTATAAGAATTCTAAAAGGTGGGACAAGGCTTGAAGGGAGCAAGGCAAAAAAATAAAATAAAATGGTGGTCAATGATAAGTGCATTTTGTACACTTATTTGGGTCATATTACTTGAGTTTTATTCATCAAATTATTAATTTCTACTTAACATGGGTTAAATTTTTATTTTTTATTTTTTTAGTTACAGACTCGTTCGAAGCAACTGGAAAAAAAAGAATGCTGAAATTGAATGAAATCTACAATTTTGAGGATTAAAGTCTACACTATAGTAATTGAATGACTAAATTGCATTAATTCTAAAGATGTGATGACTTGGAGAAATACAAAGTTAATGGGCTTGACTTGAAATTGGACTTGGACTTCAATTAGCACTTGGAATCCTAACTAAACTACAACTAATTGGCGGCTAAGGCAGAAGATATTTATACACACGCAGACAGAAATGAAAAGAGGGAACAGGGGAATTATATATAGAGCCGTGCTATTGGGCCCGGCCCAATGCCAGGCCCAAGAACAGGGCGCCCATGTGCCGCCCCCCTATTGGAGCGGTCCGCAAGCGGTCGCCGACCGCTCCAATAGGGGGGCGGCACATGGGCGCCCTGTTCTTGGGCCTGGCATTGACCCGGTCAAGAAGATTTTCCTTTAGATATATACATACTCTCTGAAGACGCATCGAGAGGAGAAAAAGGGAGGCTGACTTTTCAATTGTTGGTGGCTGCCAAATGATATATTAACACAGAAGAAACGGAATTACGGAGACGACAGAATTGAATTGGAATTAATCATGTTTGGTCAATTTTTTGTGATGTCGCTTCACTTTTACTTGTTTAATTTCAATATTATGTTAGGCTAAATTATTTTGTGCTAGGATTTGCGATGAAACTTGTATTTTGAATTTTTGACTTGTGATTTTATTTTTGACGTTCAAAGTAGTTTTTAATTATTGAATGATTGACATGGATTTAAGTTTCCCTACAATTACTTGATCAATAATTGTATGAATATTGCGACTTGTTTTACCATCGAGAGATGGAAAATAAGTTAGACATAGTGTCAATTGTCGTAGAGTTCGATATGTGATAGAAATATACCGCTATACTTTATGTGATGTTTAAGTATTCAAAATTCCATTAATGCATTTTTATATGCTCGCATCCATCATAAAAATATAATTGAGTCACATGTAAAAGTAGGTTTAATTCTACTCGAGAGAGATTGTTAAGCAAATTAGGAATATTGATCTTCATAATTAAATCGTGTCATCAAATTTAAAAGTTCGAGTTAAAGAGGATTAATAAAAGGGGATTCGAAATCCTATTACATTTTTTCATCATCATATTTTTACTACACTTGCATTAAATTCTAATCTTGCATTAACTTTAATTAATTTAGGTCTTTTTTTTTTATACGTAGATTATTTAATTTATAGAAAAAAATCATAAATTTTAATGGTTTCGGTTAATTAATGTCACGATAATTAGAATTAAAACTAAATTAATCTCTGTATGAACGATACTTGGACTCAAATTCCAATTTTACTACTTGTTAACGAACCGTACACTTGCGGTGATTTTAAAATGAACAAATATTTTCGTGAACAAATTTTTGGTGGTGTTTTTGGGGATTGAATTTAGTTTAATTTTAATTATCTTGAAACTAATTCGAACATTATTTTATATTTCATATTTATTTTGTTTTAGTTAATTATTTTTAATAATAATAATAATAATAATAATAATAATAATAATAATAATTATTATTATTATTATTATTATTATTATTATAATAATAATAATTATTATTATTATTATTATTTTATCTAAGTGTTCATTTTGATCCTCTTCCAAATCTTGTATGCGAAGGTCGTTTGACGGTGACTTGATTCCAACTGATCCAGAAATCGAATGCACCTTCCATCGTAGGCAAAGATACGCAAGAGTAGTACAACAAATGGTTAACGCGCAAAACAAACAAGTGGTTCAAGTCAATGAAGAGGAAACTGTTGATGAGGGAAACGTGCTAGTGGGATTTCATGACACCGTAAATCATTCAGAGTCAATCCAGCTTCGTCTATCTTGCGTTTGGGCAGCCTAATTTCCAGTTGAGGACCAATGTTATACATCTATTCCAGAATGGACATCAGTTTTATGGCAGAGCTGAAGAAAACCCACATACATACGTCTCTCGATTCTTGGAGATGTATCAACACTTTCGATATCAGACTATCTCAGATGATGCTATCAGACTAAGGTTGTTCCCACACACACTACGTGATAAAGAACTGGAGTGGTTGGATTCTCAACCTATTGCCAGCATCAGCACATGGAACAGCCTAGCTTAGAAATTCTGTACACAATTCTTTCCACCGGCTAAAATTGTAAAATTGAAGCATGATATCTCTATTTTCCATTAAGGTGATTCAGAGTCTTTTGATAAAGCTTGGAATGGATTCAAGAACTCATCACGGTATTGGCAAAGGACTCCAGGTCCAGTATTTCTACTCGGGATTGCTTTCATCATTCAAACATATGGTGGACTCATCATCTAACGGCTCCTTATCTACAAGGACAATTGACGATGCTTTGAAGTTATTCGAGATCGTGGCTACAACTTTAGCCATGTGGGCTTCTGAGCAAGTAGTTCAGAGAAGAGTGTCGGGTGTATACGAGATAGATGCTTACTCAGCTTTATTTGCAAAGATTGACTCATTATTTCATAAGGTGGAGAGCATATCACAGACCGCCAATACAGCGCATGCCAAGAAGCCAAGTTGGGAAGAGTGTGGGGTAGATCATAACACAACAAATTGTCCTATTCTGGCACAAAGAATTGAAAAAGTGAATTTTGCACAATGGGGGCAACGTCAACAAAATAATCCTCATTCGGAGACTTACAACTCAGGTTGGAGGAAGCACCAAAACTTCTCTTGGGGTGGTTAGAATCAGAATAGGCCACAGGGTCAGTTTCAACAGCCGGAGAAGAAGTTGCAACTGGAAGAGATGTTTGGTAAATTCATGGAGAGAACAAATCAGTACATGGAAGCCAACAATCAGTTTATGCGAAAAACTTAATCAACTCTCCAAGATCAGAGTGCTGCTATTAAAAACTTGGAGACTTAGATGGGACAGATGACACCATCTATGAATGGTAGAGTACCAGGTTCACTACCCAGCAATACAGAGGTGAACCTAAAGGAACACGCCAAAGCAATAACAACCAGAAGCGGGGTGCAATTGTCGAAAATTCATGTCAATAGACCTGTGGCGAGTAATGAGAAAATTCCTTCTTCGAGTGAAGAGCAAGTGGAACAGACACTTGAGCGAGTAATGAGAAAATTCCTCTTCAATATTTCCAACACGGACGACAGTGGAATGAGAGTCAAGCAACATAGTGTAAGTTGGGGAATCACGTGACCTCCCTACCCCCTCCCCGTCTGCCCTTGTTTGAATACGCTTAGATTTTTAAAACTTGAGACTTAATATAGCGTTTTTTTATATCGCAAGTGCACGATATCGTAACAAGCAGTATATTGAACTTTTAAATTCGGATATCGTTCCCTCAAGGACTAAACTTCAGGACTTAATCTAATTTTTCTAACTCCTATTTGATAAAAGCAAATAAATAATAATAATAATAATAATAATAATAATAATAATAATAATAATAATAATTATTATTATTATTATTATTATTATTATTATTATTATTATTATTATTATTATTATTATTATTATTATTATTATTATTTAACTACTTTTAACTACTTGAAAATATCAAATTTTGCAAATGACTGATTGAATATTCAAATATGAGACAAATATCAGAGTATAACAATTTCATCTATTGATCACCTTAATTCTTAATTCAAGATTCATAACCTAATCTTGTATTCAATTGAATTCTTCTATTGTATTGAATTTACCCCTCTCGAGTTCTCATTGAGCCTATTTACCTAATTAAATTACATATCTGTATGTGGATCAGCTTTAGTTAAACGAAACACTAGTTCTAAGAATTCATATTATAACCTCAATAATTAGCATATGTATCTCTACACGTTATACTAATTTACTGGTATAAGTATCTCTACACATTATACTAATATATAGCCGCAATTTTTGACTTCAATGTAAAATTCCAATTCTATTTTTCCTTTCTGCCTATGTATTTTCCCCTTAGCAGCCACTTCTTTCTTGTCTCTTTTCTCCTTTTTTCCTTCAGCCGCCGTTTTTGACTTCAAATCAAAATGAAACTCCAATTTCTTTCTCTGCCTCCCTTTCTGCGTATATATATATATATATATATATATATATATATATATATATATATATATATATATATATATATATCCAATAGCCAATTTAGTCCCCTTACTTTTATTTTTGCCATTTATTGCTAATTTGTATTATTTTCTCCAATTCTTCATCAGATATAAAGTTTTACCTACAAAATGCAATATAACATAAATTAGGTAGAGTTTTATCCAATAGATAATAAAATATCATTATTAACAGTCTCGAACAAGTGTAGAAACTACACTTATCACACCCCCCAAACTTGAATCTTTGTTTGTCCTCAAATAAAACTAAAACTTAACAAACACACAAACATGCCATGCTAATTACCTAATTGGTGGCCATTCAATCAAGTAAAACAAAAAAAAAAGTTTAGTTAGCTAACCTGACTTATTATCTCATAATTGAAATCATAATATCAAATCTATGCACGTTTCAAAATCAAAATACAGAAATTAAAATTTACTTTTTCAATGTAAAATTGACGTGTGTATGTGTGAAGAATTAAGTATAGCATTATGAATTCATAAGTTGTTTCAATTTTCGACCTTCAATGGTCAAATACGTTCTTTCGTCACTCGTAAAATTCACACACCCTCAAACTTATCTTTTCCCTCTTTTTCAGTGTGTGAACTAAGGTTGGATTTTCTACTATCCTTACCTCTCTAGTTTAGATAAATCTCAGTAATTGCAATTCAACATGATAATAAACAAGGATTCTCCATTAAATTTGATTACTTCAATCTCTAAGACTTAATTAGGCTAACAATCTCCTGTCAAAAGTCAATTTTTCTTAAACAATTGTTAGAGACTTAACCAATGCAATTTGGCGCGTCTTATGTTTCATGCACCTACTTTTTCTGATTTTTTTCCAATAATTTTTTTCTTAATTTGATGCATTTTCTCCCTTAACATTTCTAAATGATCCATGAACAAGTTTTTGGCCGATGACTCCCAAGTTAGATGACCATAGGGCACCAGGTTATAACCTGTGTAGGCTTTTTTGCTCTAGTCATAAAAGTTACGAGGAGAAATTTTCAAATAAAATATTTTTTTATGTCTTGATTAGTGCAATGTCCCTCATTTCATACCAATTCAAGTAAAATAACCTCTAACTTGAGATTTTCACTCAATAGCATCATATTGACTTTAGACAATCCACACAAAATTTTTAATTTTACATATGGAATCCCTATTTATCTCAATATCTTCCTACAACGGTGAAATCCCTCCAAACAATTCTAAATTTGGTCCAAGAAAAATTTAGTGGTTTTAAGTTTAACATCTATGGTCCACTATTTCAACATATCCAATTATGAAATCAACTCATTCGTACACAATGCTTAACTTAAATCATGTGCTCAATATATATCAAATTTCACATGAAAAAACAAAATTAATCTAGGCATGCAACTTATTCACCATTTATAGATCAATTCATGATTCAATATATTCATCATTGTCATCAAGCCAACTAACTCACACAAGCAGACAAAAAGAAAATATTATTATTATTATTTTTCAATTTTTAAACTCTTTTTTATTTTTTTACTAAAACAATAAAAGAACAAAAAAATAAATAAATTGAACTCATGTTTTCAAACCCCAAACTTAAACTAGACATTGTCATCAATGTTTTTAATCCTAAATCCATATATAAAGGGGTTGGGAAGAAAGTGAAAAAAAGACTCTCATGATATGGTTTGTAATTCAATGGCTAGCTTTCCAATTGCTCCCGTTGGCTCCTTGAGCAATATTGGTTTAAATGTTCCGCGACGTCGTGTTCTTGAAAAATCAAATAAAGCATTAAGATCAAATAATGGGAACAAGAATTACCTAACTCTAACATATAATAAATCATCTAATAATTCGAAAATCTAAGGGGAAATAGGGTATGGATGATAAGTCACAAATAAACTTAAAATAAACTAAACTATCCTAAAACTCAATAACAAAATAAATAAAAAGGAAGAAAGTTTGGGTTGCCTCCCAAGAAGCGCTTCTTTAACGTCATTAGCTTGATTTCAATTTTCAACTATACCCTAGGGAAATACTTGGGATACCGTGAAAGTTCCAGACCATTTTGATTTCAATTTTCATGGGAACAACTTAAGTTTGGAGTTGTACAAGAGCACTTGATCCCCCACTCTGAAAATTCGTTGTCGAATATTCTTCTGAATTCTTCCAATTCGTGAAGCTGTAGTATTTTTGTTTCTCCAGCCTTTTCTAAGTCCATGTTCAACTGCCACAATGCCCAGTATGCTTTGTGCTCAAACTCAACTGGTAGGTGGTAAGCTTTCCTGAATACTATTCGGTACGATGACATTCCAATCGGCTTCTTGTAAGCTGTGCGATAGGCCCACAAAGCATCGTTCAATTTTTTGGACCAATCTTTTCGAGATGCATTCACCGTGAGTTCCAAAATTCTCTTCAGATGTTTGTTAGAAGTTTCAACATGTCCACTTGTTTGAGGGTGATAGAGTATGGCTATTCGATATTGTACCCCATATTTAGCAAGCATTGCCTGGAATAATCGATTTCGGAAGTGAGTTCTACTATCACTTATAATGGCTCTTGGAGATCCATAGTGGTTGAAAATATTTTTCGTTATAAAATCTATCACTATCCTTACATCATTGGTGGGTAATGCCTTCACTTCCACCCATTTGAAGACGTAGTCCACTGACACTATGATATATCGATTATTATAGGACGACGGAAAATCAATTCTCCATAAATCAAATAGTTCCACCTCCAATATGTTATTTAGTGGCATCTCGTGATGGGCCGATATGTTACCTATTCTTTGACACTTATCACTATATCCGCAGAAACTATGGCAATCCTTAAATAATGTTGGCCAAACGAAACAACTTTGAAGCACCTTCACTACTGTTTTAGTTGGGCCAAATTGTCCTCCACATGCTGAAGCATGAACCTTAAATTGATAGGTTTCATCTCATCTTCGGCACACATCTCCTGATAAGCTGGTCTGCTCCTCTTTTGTATAAATTGAGATCATTCCAACAATAGAATTTTGCTTCATGGAGAAGTTTCTTCTTTTGTTGATAGGTGAAATCTAGATCCACATACCCACTCGCTAAGTGGGTATGTGCTCTAGCCTCGATAAGTGATCTGCTACTTGGTCTTCTATCCCCTTCTTACAACGAATTTCAATGTCGAACTCTTGTAGTAACAGAACCCACCGAATCAACCTGGGTTAGCATCTTTCTTCTCGAATAAATACTTCAAAGTTGTATAGTCTGTATAAACTTATCACCTTTGAACCAATTAGATAAGAACGGAATTTTTCAAAGACAAACACCGTTGGTAGCAATTCCTTTTCAGTTGTTACATAGTTGATCAGAGCATCTATCAAAGTTTTGCTGGTATAGTAGATGACATGCAAAACATTTCCCTTTCGTTGACCTAGCACTGCTTCGACTGCGAAATCACTGGCATCACACTTGAGCTCGAAAGTAGTTCCTAATTTGGTGCCACTATAACATGTGCAGATGTTAACTTTTTCTTCAAAGTGTTAAAAGCATTTAAACACTCATCAGAAAAGAGAAATGACCCATCATTCTCCATTAGATTGCACAGAGATTTGTAGTTTTTCAGAAGTCCTGGATGAATAGTTTGTAAAAACCAGTATGCCCCCAAAAAGCTTCTAATCCCTTTGATTGAAGCAGGTGGCTGCAATTTTTCAATCACCCGTATCTTTGTTTTGTCAACTTCAATACCCTGTGAAGAAATCCGATGACTCAATACTATCCCCTCTTTCTCTTCACACCTCCGTAATACGAGCAATAAACGTTCCAAGCAGTCATCAAATGAATCTCCAAATACTGAAAAGTCATCCATGAATACCTTGATGTACTTTTCCACCTTGTCAGAGAATATGACCATCATGCATCGTTGAAAGGTCTCAGGTATATTGCACAGACCAAAAGACATTTTTCTAAAGGCAAAAGTACCGTAGGGACATGTGAATGTTGTTTTTGATAAGTGTAGTTTCTACCCTTATTTGAGGGCCTAAATGATGATATTTTACTGTTCTTTGGATAAACTACTACCTAACTTGTGTTATATTTCATCTTATAGGTAAAACTCAATGTTTGATGAAGAATTGGAGAAAAGAATGCAAAGATAGCGAAAAATGACTCAATTGTATAAAATACAAAGTTCGGGGATTGAAATGCAAATACTAGTTATGTCAAACCCCGCGATAAAGATTTGAGAGTGTTAAGCATCAATTGGATGAGAAAAGAATCCAAAAGAGATGAAATATAGTCGAAGTATTATCACATATCAACTTCCAACCGAAAAAGTTATGCTTCAGATTTTTAGGCTCACATTGAGACCCAATTTTAGCATAGCAAACTTTGGAATTGGAAAAATTATATTTTTAGAATAATTGTAGCCCTCCAATTTATCTATCTAATACACTTTGAATCACCTCAATGCATATTTTTCATATGAATTCGGACTAGGAATAGGATCAGGTCGTGTTAAACATATATTTAATATATCTTGGAAAAGAATATTGAATAAAAGTGGATTATCGATTGTCTTGAATGTATGAATTAAGAATTGAATTAAATGACAATAAGGGGATTCACAATTCCAATACAAACATTTACATATTAAATAAACACTTTATTTGCTTTGTTAGTTTTGGATTAGTATAGATTACACACAAATCATATATTTTGATTTAATTACACTTTGAATATAGTGGTAGCTATTGAACTACAAATTAGACCTTATTCCTCATGGGAACGATACTCTTAACTCACAAATATTATTAATTGTACAACGATCCCGTATGCTTGCTGGTTTCACGCGAACAAGTTTTTGGGGCCGTTGTCGGGGAATAACAGATTTAATTTTAGTTTGGTAGTTTATATTAAATTTGAATTTTATTTTATTTTATTTATTTTTTATTGTTGATTTTGGCTACCTGCTCTGATTTCTCTTATTTGAAATTCTATCTAGGTACCGTTCAGCAATGTATCTAAGATTCTGACGCGGCATGGTAAAAATATTTTTGCAATGAATAATCTCGACATGGATGATGAGGAAGAAGATATCTATTGTGAATTCTGTTATGGGGTGCATTATACTGGTTACTGCGTGAATACATGCACTGAATCCTTTATGCTCAAACTCTTGCGGTTTAAACAATATTTAAGATGTCGGAGACTCGTAATTGACACATCTATTGAAAGCTACATGCCCGTGGACGAGTGTATCCCTTTCGACATGTTTGTGGAATTTGGTCCTTCCATGTTGAATGAGGTGGTAATTGCAAAATACTACATTGATCTTGCCAAGTTAGATGAAAACAAAATGTGTCTGGGAGATGGTGTATTTTGGGTTAAATTTAAAAGGTGGAGATACAATGCACTTGAAAAGTTTGAAAGAAAAGAGTTTACATTGCCCGTGGATTTAAATTGTGAATCGACCATTCAACCCGATGAGATATTAATTATGGAAGACGAGAACAAAGAGGAGGTAATTAATGAAGAAGATGTTAACCCGCATTCTGTCGCCTTCATTGATTGCCCTATCATTGAATTCGTAACTAAGCCCGAAAAGAAGGAAGAAGTGTACGTAGTTGAATTCAAATCTGAGGAGATAGGCATATTATATCACATTGGAGAGGGCAGTGTTAAAATTTGTAGAAGCAATGAAGATTGGAGCAAAGTCATAAGAGGCAAATTGAGCAAGGCATCAAAAGCGTTCTTCAGAATTCCTTGATACCGAAACAACAAAGTCGAGCTAAGGACTTCAAACAAAGCACTTATTGGGAGACAACCCAATTTTTCTTCACTTTTATTTATTATGCTTTCTAGTAATAGGATAATTTAGATTAGTTTTTTTGTAATTATTCAATTTTAGGGACTCATCATCTATAACACATTTCCCCTTAGATTTTCGACATATACTAGTTTATTAGATGTAGAGTTAAGTAACACTTGTTCCCGTTTTTTGATCTTAATATTTTATTTGACTATATTGCACGGAATATGACGTCGTGCAACACTTAAACCAATCAAGACTAAGGAGCTAACAGGAGAGTCATTTTCTTCCCCACCCCTTTATTTTACGGATTTAGAATTTAAAATATTGAGGACAATGTCTAGTTTAAGTTTAGGGGTGGAAAACATGAGTTTTCATTATTATTTTTTTGTGTTTGTGTCATTCATATGTTTATGTATTTTTGTGTGATTTTATTGCATTAATTTAGATAAAAAAATTGAAAATTTTAAAAATATTTTCTTTTTGTGTGCTTGTGTGAGTTAGTTGGCTAGACTAGCAATGAAAAACATATTGAATCATTAATTGATATATGAATGGTGAATAAGTTGCATGTTTAGATTAATTTTTGTTTTTTCATGTGAAATTTGATATATATTGAGCACATGAATTAAGTTTTGTATAAGAATGAGTTGATTTCATAATTGGATAGGTTGAAATAGTGGACCATAAATGCTAAATTCAAAATCACTAAATTTTACATCCTTAGACCAAATTTATAATACTTTTGGGGATTTCACTACTGTAGGAAAATGTTGAGATAAATGGAGATTCCATGTGTGAAACTAAAAATATTGTGTGGATTGTCTAAGGTCAATATGATGAAATTGGATGAAAATCTCAAGTTAGATGTCATTTTACTTGGATATGTGTTTAATGAGGGACATTGAACTAATCAAGGCATTAAAAAAACACATTTTATTTGAAAATTTCTCTTCGTAACCTTTATGACTTGAGTTATTAAGCATGTAAGGGTGTTAAAACATGTTGCTCTAAAGTCAACTGACTTGGGAGTCATCGGTCTAAAGCTTGTTACATGAGTCATTTACAAAGTTTAAGGGAGAAAATGCTACAAATAAAGAAAAAAAGTGTATAGAAAAAAAAACAGGTACATGAAAAGAAGACGCACCAAATATTTTGGCTATGTCCCAAACATTTAGTTAAGAAAATTTGACTTTTGATAAGAGATTGTTAGCCTAATTAAGTCCTAAAAATTGAAACAATCAAATTTAATGGAGAATCCTTATTTGTTTACATATTGACTTGCAATTAGTGAGATTTACTTGAACTAGAGAGGTGAGGATAGTATAAAATTCAATCTTAATTCATACACTTGAAAAGAGCGAAAAGAATAAATTTGGGGGTGTGTGAATCTTACGAGTGATGAAAGAATATATTTGACCGTTGAGAGCCAAGAATTGAAACAACGCATGAATTCATAATGCTATGTTTAATTCTTCACACACACACACATCGATTTTACACTGGAGATGTAAATTTTAATTTCTGTATTGTGATTTTGAAGCTGTACATAAATCTGATATTATGATTTCAATCTTGAAATAAGAAGCCAAGTCAGCTAACTAATTTTTTTGCTTTACTTGATTGACTGGCCACCAATTAGGCAATTAATATTGTGTGTTTATGTGTTTGTTAGGTTTGAGTTTTGTTTGAGGACAAACAAAAAATCAAGTTTGGGGGTGTGATAAGTGTAGTTTCTACACTTATTTGAGTTCTAAATGATGATATTTTACTGTTCTTTGGATAAACTACTATCTAACTTGTGTTATATTTCATCTTATAGGTAAAACTCAATGTTTGATGAAGAATTGGAGAAAAGAATGCAAAGATAGAGGAAAATGACTCAATTGTATCAAATACAAAGTTCGGGGACTAAAATGTAAATACTCAAAAGTTATGTCAAACCCCGCGATAAAGATTTGAGAGTGTTAAGCATCAATTGGATGAGGAAAGAAGCCAAAAAGGATGAAATATAGTCCAAGTATTCTCACATATCAACTTCCAGCCGACAAAGTTATGTTTCAGATTTTTAGGCTCACATTGAGACCCAATTTTGGCATAGAAAGCTCTGGAATTGGAAAAAATTATATTTCTAGAATAATTGTATCCCTCTGAGTTATCTTTCTAATTCACTTTGAATCACCTCAATCGGATGTCAGGAAAGAAAGTTATGACAAATATACTGAGAGTTATTCAGCTGCAAGAAATTAGGCGAGCCAAACCAAAAAAGCCATGACTGAGGCTACCCAAAAACCTAAGGCACGCCATAGGTTACACAAGGTGCGCACCTCAAGCCAGAATGAGAAAAAAAGGTTTGTTTTTTTTTATCTTGTTTTGGGAGTTTCTAGGGTTGGTATAAAAGAGTTTTTTCAGGGTTTTGAAGGAGAGAGCTGTATTTTGAAAAAAAAAAAGAGAAAACTTACATTGAAAGAAGAATTCACCATTTGGATCCGATTTCGAAAGCTTGGAATGATGATTTCTAGATTTTCTTCCTATTTACATGATTCAGGTGGTGGCTTCCTTTTATTTTCTGTGTAATTTTCATATTAATTTTTTAGGCTAAGTTTTTCATTGTATTGGATGAATGATGAACCCTATTGTTTGTTTATTTTAATTCAAGATAATTAGTTTAGTATTTCTTGACTTTTCTTGATTAGTTTTGCATTCCCATTGAATTATTTGATTGCTCGATCACCAATTAGATAGTAAGTTGCTTGTTGTAGTGTAGAAATACTCACAATAAGTCTAAAACGCGGCAAAATCAACACATGAACAATAGGTATTAGGAATAATATCTATGGCGTGTGAAATTATGTGTGATAAATCCTGTGATTCAATGCATATTTTTCATATGAATTCGGACTAGGAATAGGATCGGTCGTGTTAAACATATGTTTAATATATCTTGGAAAAGAATATTGAATAAAAGTGGATTATCGATTGTCTTGAATGTATGAATTTACTAGATTACGAATTAAGAATTGAATTAATTGGTAATAAGGGGATTCACGATTTCAATACAAACATTTACATATTAAATAAACACTTTATTTGCTTTGTTAGTTTTGGATTAGTATAGATTACACAAAAATCATATCTTTTGATTTCATTACATTTCGAATTTAATAGTAGCTATTGAACTACAAATTAGACCTTATTCCTCGTGGGAACGATACTCTTAACTCACAAACCTTATTACTTGTACAACGATCCCGTACGCTTGTGGGTTTCACGGGAACATTTTTCTCTTGGTCTTCTGAAGCAATGGCTATCTGATTGTACACTGAATATCTGTCTAGAAAGTAATAATGAGAATGACCTGCTAACATTTCCGACTTCTGATCAATGAAGGACAATGGGAAGTGATCTTTTCTGGTGGCATTATTTAGCTTTTTGTAATCTGTACACACTTTCCATCCCGTTACTAACTGTGTTGGTATCAACTCATTGTTCTCGTTCTTCTCTATTGTAATCTCACCTTTCTTAGGCACCACATGTATTGGACTTACCCAGAAACTGTTTGGAATGGGGTAGATAATTCTTGCATCGAGCAATTCCAGCTCTTATTTTCTCACTACTTCCTTCAAGGTTGGATTTAATCTGCGCTGACCTTCTACAGATAGCTTAGACTCATCCTCCATTAAGATTTTGTGCATACAAAGAGTAGGACCGATTCCTCGAATATCTGCTATGGTCCATCCAATTGCAGTCTTGTGCTTCTGGAATACCTCCAATAACTTATCCTCCTCATCCTCCTTTGTCATGTCATTTGCAATGATCACTTGAAGTGTTGTAGAGGCTCCCAATATATGCATAATGGAGATGGGTTGGCAAGGGTTTTAACTCAAGAGTTGGAGCCCTCTCCACTAAAGGTACGGGTGGTATGGGATTGGAACCAAGAGACTCATATTACCAATGTCTCTTTCCAATTGGTTGTTCAGCCAAATGTACAGTACGTTCTGTTGTCTCAGCATTTGTGGGCTCTGATTGTTCACTGTCTGCCTCACATAGAATTGCTGGATATGTTGCATCAAATGTATCGGCAAAAAGTTCATCAAGAACATCTACTTGGCAACAAGTATATGAAGTTAATGGGTGTTTCATTACCTTGAACACATTGAATATGACATGCTCATCGTCCACTCGAAGAATCATTTTTTCGTCATATAAATCAATAAGTGCTTTCCCGGTAGCCAAGAAAAGTCTTCCCAAGATAAGAAGAATATTTGAATCACCTTCCATGTCCAAGATAATGAAATCTACCAGGAAGATAAAGTTATCAACTTTGACTAGCACATTTTCAATAATTCCATTTGGTCTTTTGATAGACCTATCAGCCAGTTGCAATGAGATTGTTGTAGGTTTAACTTTTCTCAATCCAAGGGACCTGTAGACAGAGAATGGTATTAAGCTAACACTATCACCTAAATCACATAAGGAATGCTCAAAATAATTAGAACCAATATTGCGTGGTATAGTAAAACTCATTGGGTCCTTTAGCTTATGAGGTAGCTTTTTTTAATAGAATTGTACTACATTCCTCGTTCAGGCAAACAGTCTCATGTTCTTCCAGCTTCCTCTTGTTGGACAGGATTTCTTTCAAAAAAATTTCATAACTAGGCATTTGTGCTATTGCATTCACAAAAGGGATGTTTATGTGCAATTTCTTGAAAAACTCCACAAATTTGGCAAATTGCTTGTCTAACTTCTTTTTCTGCAACCGTTGAGGAAAGGAAATTAGTGGCACATAATCTTTAATAGGACTTGGTGTTCTTACTGTAGATTTTTCTTTTCTCTTTTTCCCATCTTTTTCAACCGGTGCAGCTTTTTTCTCTTTATACTCCTCCTCAACTTCTATCTCTTTGTCTTTTTTGTCTGGCCTCTTCACATGTATCACTGGCAATTGTATTCCACTTCCCGTGTAGGCGTTCTACAAGCTGTTGAACTATCTGACCAATTTGTGTCTCCAACTTCTTGATCGATACCTACTGATTTTGAAAATTTGTGTCAATTTGTTGGAACACCTTGTCTGTCTTCTGCATATACTGATTGAACATCTTCCCCAAACTTGGTTGTTTCCCCTGCTGGGCATTATTTGAACCATTTCCTTGCTGATTATCTAACCATCTGAAGTTTGGGTGATATCTCCATCCTTGGTTATATGTTTGTGATATGGATTAAAATTGCGAGAGCCATTATGAATGAAGTTAACTTGTTCCTCGAAAAAGACCATAGACATACAGTTTTCTGTCAAATGGTTAGCTCCACAGTTTTCACATGATGGACCACTCATCACTGCATATGCTCCTCTCGTTTGTGATTTCACAAATAGCTCTACTTGCTTTGTCAAATTTGCTATTTGCGCGTTGGTAAAAAGTTGTTGCATTTTTTATATCGCAAGTGTAGATATCGTAACAAACAGTATAGTGGACCTTTGAGTCCGGATATCGTTCCCACGAAAACTATACTTCAGGACTTAATCAAAATTTTCTAACTCCTATTTTATAAAAGCAAGTAAATAATTATGATGGTTCTGATTATTCTTGCTAACTACTTTTAACTAATTGAAAATATAAAAAGATTGCAAGTAGCGGATAATTGAAGATTCAAATATGTGATGAATATTGTGGCATAACAATTTTATCTATTGATCACTTTAATTCTCAATTCAAGATTCATAACCTAATGTAACGTTCGATCGAATTCTTCTATTGTATTCAATTTACCCCTATCGAGTTCTCATCTTATTTAACTAATTAAATTCTATATCTCTATGTGAATCAATCTTAGTTAAACGAAGCACTAGTTCTAAAAATTCATATTATGACCGCAATAATTAGTATAAGTATCTCTACACGTTATACTAATTTACCGAATCTTACTATATGGTCTAAACCTCAAACTCACCTCTCAATTTGTAAGAGACTCACATAATTATCAAATTATTGATTAGTTAATTTAATACATTAAACTCATAATAAAATAACACATAAATAAATAAATCACATAAATTTTGAATAGAAAAAAAAGGATTACAAGTCGACTACATTGTTTTCTATAATATAAAAATTAGTTATTTATACTGTAAAAATAAAAATACGCAAAAGTGAAACGATATCACCAAAAATTGACGAAACGTGAAACTTCTCGTGTTTGCCGTCTTTTTCTCGTGTCTACCTCTTTTTTTCCTCTTGTTTTTTGTGTGTGCGCATAAATATATTCCAGCCCACAGTTTTTGACTTCCAAAATATATATATATCGGCAGCAATTCTCCCCCCCCCCCTCCTCCCTTTCTTGCCATTTTCCTTCCTTTTTCTCTTTCTTTCCTGCCGCGATTTTCTTCTCTTTTTTCCTCTAAGTCATCTTCTTCTTTTCTCCTCCACTTCTCTATAATATATATATATATATATATATATATATATATATATATATATATATATATATATATATATATATATATATGTGTGTGTGTGTGTGTGTGTGTGTGTGTGTGTGTGTGTGTTCAATTTGGGTCATCAATTAAAATTTTTAATGCAAATCTATTGACACTCATTTAATTCGAACATATTTAATGTAATATTTCTCTTCAAGGTTTCATTTTTGAATTTTCCCATTTTTCACCACATCTGTATTATTTTCTCCAATTCTTTATTAAACATAAAATTTTACCTATAAAATACAATATAACATAAATTAAGTAGAACTTTATCCAAAAGATAATAAAATATCATGATTTAGGGCCTCGAATAAGTGTATTACTTATCATAGATGTGCTGCTATCTAATTCATATATCCCAGATGCTCTCGGTAATACCACTCTCTCTGATGAAAACATTGAATGTGTAGTGGCAATTAACTCAAATAAATTCATGGTTTGTTATACTGATTTTCCTATGATCGATCCACCAGCAGAGAAATCCATCCGAGATTTTGACAATGGTGAGAGTTCGGTGTAGAACTACTGCACTTGATTACCTATTGTGATTTTATGATTTGGACACTTCTCATCAACTCTTTGAATTTGTTTCATGCCTCGTTATAGCTCTCTCCATCTTTCTGTTGGAAAGTTTGAATTTCTAATCTAATTTTAGCTACTTTCGTCGATGGGAATAATTTGTTGCAGAATACTAGTCAGTTTCTTTCCATGTAGTAATGCTTCCATGAGGATCGGAGTCTAACCACTCCAATGCAGCATCTCTCAGTGTATATGGAAATAATCGTAACTTAATAGCGTCCTCATTAATCCCAGAGTATGGAAGTTTTGACAATTTCTGAGAAATCTGGAGATATGTGTTTTGATTTTTATGAGGTAGCACATAGTATTGGAGAGTGTTGCTCATCAAATTGATCACTCTACCCTTATCTGAAAATTATTTACCACGCAATCTGGATATACAATACTGGAGCGTACAAGCGCGATTATGGGAGTCAAGAACATTGAAATCGACAAGTCTCCTTAATTTATTTCCCCATGCTCCTACTGTTGATCTGATGGTGCCGCTACTTATCCAATTGACTGAATAGGAATATGAATATTTTGATCGTCAGTCATTTGATATTGCTATTTTTGTTTGTATTCATTGCATCTTCGTTTGAAAGTACGTTCTATTTCCGAATCAAATGGTTCAAGATCGTTGCTTTCGATATAGAGCATACAACGAACACCTTTTTTCTGTAAATAAAAGAAAATAAAAAAATAAATAGCAATTAAAACTAAAATAAAATAAGACTAAAAGTAAATAGTCCCCGGCAACGGCGCAAAAAAACTTGTTGCTTTTTTTTTTTTTTATATCGCAAGTATATTATATCGTAACAAGCAGTATAGTGGACATTTAAGTCTGGATATGATTCCCACGAGGACTAAATTTAAGAATTTAATCTAATTTTTTTAACTCTTATTTGATAAAAGCAAGTCAAGAATTAAGATAGTTGTGATTATTATTATTTTTCAATTACTTTTAACTACTTGAAAATATCAATTTTTGCAAACAACGGTTGATTGAAGATTCAAATATGATATAAATATCAAGGCATAACAATTTCATCTATTAATCACCTTAATTCTTAATTCAAGATTCATAACATAATGTAGTGTTCGATCGAATTCTTCTATTGTATTCAATTTACCTCTCTCGACCTCTCATTGAGCCTATTTAACTAATTAAATTCCATATCTCTATGTGAATCAATTTTAGTTAAACGAAATACTAGTTCTAAGAATTCATATTATGACCATAATAATTAGTATATGTATCTCTACACGTTATACTATTTTACCATATGGTCTAAATCTCAAACTCACCTCTCGATTCGTAAGAGACTCGCATAATCATCAAATTAGTGATCAATTAATTGAATGCATAAAACTCATAGTAAAATCAACGCATATAAAAATAAATCACAGAAATCTTGAATAAAAGAATGAAGGATCACAAGTCGACTACATTGTTTGCCCTAATATGAAAATTAGTTACTTATAAGGTAAAAATAAACACAAAAAATTATCTTTGAATACATCACTAGATTATTTGAATGAATTCCCCTTACAGCTATGTTTTTTGGTATATATATTCTTCCAGTCGCAGTCCTCTTCTCATCCTTTTTTCTGTGTGTATGTGTGCATATATATATATATATATATAATTTTAATTCTTGACTTTAATGTAAAATTTTAATTCTCTTTTTTCCTCATTATTATGTGTGTTTACCCCTGAGCAGCCGCCTTTTTTCTCTCCTTTCCTCTCTCTCCTCCTCCTTATCTTTTAGTCGCCGTTTTTGACTTCAAATCAAAATAAAACTCCAATTTCCTTCTCTGCATGTGTGTGTGTGTCTATATATATATATATATATATAATTTGGGTCTCCAATTCAAAGCTGCCTTTTTGTGTATATATATTATCCTTCGAGTCCTTCACTTTCCAAAGTATGAAATTTGATCTCCAAACTTTGCATCCAATAGCCAATGTAGTCCTCGTACTTTGGATTTTACCATTTTTTTTTTACTATTTTGCATTCTTTTCTCCAATTCATCATCAAACATAAAGTTTTACCTACAAAATCCAATATAACATATATTAGGTAGAGTTTTATCCAAATGACAATAAAATATCATCATTTAGGGTCTATAGACACGTATATCTCTTTCAAAACTTTTCTTACAAGTATCTATTGATATAATGCATAATAATTGTTAAGAAAATAAAAGGATAAAATTCAATATGAAAACACATATTGAAGGAACTGATGAAGAAGATATGAAGAAGATTTATTATTCATCAAGCTCAAATGTAAAGGTAAATTACAAAGGATATTTATAGACTAATTCAACTGGTGTAACAAACTAATCTAACAACTAACAAACTAATAGATGGAAGAAGGAACTAGAAAAAGCTACAATAAGGAAGAAGAGACTGGAAGCATGTGTTGAATGTGAGAGTTGGATATGCCACTTGCAGGAGCTCAGGTGAATATGCACGTGTGATCTGCTGTGCTTAACTAAATTAATATGCGACTTGCATATATTCCAACACTCCCCCTCAAGATGGAACATCTTGAACTTCGAGAAGAGAACAGAGATGCAGCAACTGGTGGAAGAAATCTGTAGAAGACCAGAGGTCGACAATAACGTCCGACGGAGAAGCAATCAAGAAAGATAAAGCAGATCAGATTCTGATCCAAAAACGGCAAAATAAATTCAACAGGAACAAGTGAGCAACCATGGCTCTAAAATCGAGCATTGCTGAAGACATCATCAACATTGATGAGTAAAGAAAAAAAAAACTTGGAAATGCTATAAAAACTCCAGAAAGGACTGAAAGTAAAAACCACCAGTGCAATCTCCATGGAATCTTGCCTCTCTCTCTGATTCCAGCCGGGTGTTGTTCACCACAATGGCATGTTTGATTTGTGAATCCAATATGAGAGGGAAGATGTTGGAAGAGGAGAATACATTAAAATTCCAACTGATAAGGCAGCAACCAGAATTCCAGTCGCAAGAAATTTCTCACGTTCAGCAGCAAAGCCTTCCTTCTTCTTCCAGTAACAGAAAATGTAGATGAAGAATCAAGAGTAGATTGTGGAGAAGGAACTCTGTTCTGGTACCATGTTAAAATAAAAGGATAAAATTCAATATGAAAACACATATTGAAGGAACTCATGAAGAAGACATGAAGAAGATTTATTATTCATCAAGCTCAAATGTAAAGATGAATTACAATGGGTATTTATAAGACTAATTCAGCTGGTGTAACAAATTAATCTAACAACTAACAAACTAACAGCTGGAAGAAGGAACTAGAAGAAGCTAGAATAAGGAAGAAGAGACTGGAAGCATGTGCTGAACGTGAGAGCTCGATATGCCACTTGCAGGAGCTCAGCTGAATATGCACGTGTGATCTGCTGTGCTTAACTAAATTAATATGCAACTTGCATATATTCCAACAATAATGTTCTTGCAACTAGTCAATATTAATGGAACTTTGAAGAAAAAAGATTGATTATAAGATCAATACTTGAAATGCTTATGTTTGGTACATTGTATTCAATGGTACGGTATTCCATAATACAATCCGACGACAATTTAACTTCTTTAATCATTATCCAGTACGGCACCATGGGAGATTCACCTGCCGACCGTATTTCTTGCTGTTTGATGAATTCGTCAAAATTGCCGATTCCGAGCTAAATTATTGGCTTTTGAGATTTTAATTCCTCCATAGCAACATCTGCAGTGCTGTTTTCTGCTGTTTTGTACCTGTAATACTTTGAGCAAATCAAAAAGTATCCCAAATTCAACACTTCTAGACCAGCAACCAGGTAATAAAAGTAATCCAATCTCGCCTTGTTAAGATCTTCAGACAACCAATTTTCTGTTATCCCCACTCTCGTTGTCCGATGAACGACTGATATCAAGAAACTGCTCAAATAACTCGCCATTGCAGCTGCACAAAACAGGAAAGATCCAGCAAAACTACGCATGTTTTCCGGGAACTGTTTGTAGAAGAATTCGATTAGCCCAATGACGGTAAATGCCTCGGAAATTCCGGCTATTGCCAACTGAGGTATCAACCAGGAGCCGGACATGGACGAAATTGCGCCTTTTCGAGGCACGAGGCCTAATGTGGGATGCGTTGCGGCCAATGTCCTCCGGTGATTTTCGACTAATGCTGATACAAGCATTGTGACTATACCAAGTACCATTCCAATCCCGATTCGCTGGAGGAGACTAATGCCTTCTTCCTTTCTTGAGATTCGTCGGAGTAGAGGGACGATGAGCCTATCATAAATGGGAATCCAAATTGAGAGGCTCAACATCATGAAAACAATGTAAGATGCAGCTGGGATTTGGAATTTGCCACTTCCTAGGTGTCTGTTGCTTTGGATGGCTTGGAATACTACATATGTCTGCATTTGTGCTAGGACGACATGGTATATTATGCCTGCAATCCATATGGGAATTACTCTAATCACACATTTCACCTCTTCCACTTGCTGGATACTGCAAAGACCCCATGGATTGGCTGCAGATCCATCCGTATTGATTTCATCGTCTTCTGTGATGATTGCTGCTTTATTTAGGAACCTGAATTATAAGACGCTTAATTAGTTCCTTATGTGAACGAAATGTTTGGTATGCTGTATAGACTGTACAGATAACAGTTGACCTTGTGATTTAATGAAACAAGTGAATGCCACAGGCCAAAGATTGTTACCTTAGTTGGTCGGAATAAGCAAGCTTTGAGTTGATTGAATTAGGTGAGAGGTAATTAAACAGAGTACTCCAAGGTTGCTCTGGCAAACTCAATTTTCTCTTCTTAAATGCAACAACTAGTGTTCGAGCAATACTTGTCAAGGGACTGCCTTCTGGCAGTACTTTGACATAAATTCTGCTACCAACGAAGAAGAAGGCGCATGACAAGAACATCAGAAACGTGGGAATGCCCAATCCGATAGCCCAATTCACGTTAGATTGCACGTAGACGATGAGTGTCAGAGATATCATCATGGCAAAAGTGAATGTGAAGTAATACCAATTGAAAAAGCTGTTGATTCCCTTTCTCCCTGAATCTGTATTGGGATTGAATTGATCCGCTCCAAACGCTAAGTTACACGGTCTTATGCCACTAGCCCCGACTACCAGCAGTCCAAATGAACTAAACAAGAATGCAAGTTGCCATGGTGTTGGATCAACACATATGCTACTCTCTTCTGCTCCGCATTTAGGAGGATGTAGAGCTGAAACTGCTGCTGTCATTGTTAACACAAGCATCCCCTGTAATTAACACGACTATTATTCGAGTTTGAACAAATTTACATTTGAGTCTACTTCAAAGAATGAAGGATTATGAACAGAAATTATACCAGGAAAGAGGAAATCGAAGCAAATCCGAGAGTCTTATATCGGCCTAGATAAGTATCTGTGAGAAAGGCACCAAACAATGTTCCAAAATTGCAAGTTCCATTAAAGATATTGATGAGATTAGTGGCAGAAATAGAGCTCATGTTGAACACTGTACTAAGGTACACCAACATGTTAGAAGATGTTCCAATTGTTCCTAGCTTCTCAAATGTCTCATTACCAGCAAGGTTTTCCAAGCATTTTTCAAAATTCATAAACATTTACTATATTCAATCCTAATCGAGAGAGCACAAAAAATTTCTATATCCGAGGAGGGGAGTTTTCACAAAATGCGACTCCAAGAAAAGATTATTTGATACAGATTTAGCAAGGAATAACAAAACATGAAGCTAAGATTTCAACATCTTTTTGTGGATATTTACCTATAACAAAAGGCATGGCTTTGATTCCTCTGTAATTAGGCTCTTTTTTAGTAACAGCAACCTCTTTTTTCTCCATGATTAGACCAAAAGAACACAGTTTTTTCTTCTCTTTGAGATTTTTAGCAAAGGGATTTTTTCTATTTTTATTTTTTTGAATGTTGTACGAACGGCATAATGCAAGAGGGAAGATAAAGCTATTTTATAGATGGGGAATCCGACAAAATTGTTGACACCTCCATGTGGTACAAGATTGCAGGCGGTTTGAGTGATATTTGTAAGTATGAAAGCTGTCGACAATAATGTTACTTATGCTACGTTGCGCGTTAGGAAAATTGAAGAGCACAAAATTTTTGAACAAACTGTGAAACTTAGGAGTTACTTTTTTTTTTTGTCTTATGTTCATTAATTGACGCGATTAAAGACTATGTCCATTATCACATTGAATATGGCATTATATATTATTATTCTCTTTGTTTCGTTAATGCTGAATATAGTCCTACCTCCATCTTATAAAATAGGTTTATTTTTTACTTTCATACAAATTAAGAAAATGTAAATAATAAAATTGAAAATATAATTTTTCTTATATTTTTCCTAATGTACTAAATAATGGTTTAAGCCCTTGTTTGAGTCTCATTTCATCAAAAAAATAATTTTTCAAATCTTATTTTCATCCACACATTCACCAATAAAATAATATTTATAGGATGAAAGTAGTACTATTATTGAAATTCAAACTTAGAATCGTTGAATATGTTGGCATTAAATGTTTGCCAACTTTGAGGGCATTTTATGTTATATTAATAGGTTATAATTAGCGAGGTCTGTTGAATTTGTTGGATCTAACTAAGGTTATTAAATAGTTTTAGTAACAAAATTTGTCGATGTGAGATTTTTTAGGTCTAGATAATGTCTACTTTTTTGTAATGTAAACATGTCGTAGTACTTAATTATTGTTCCAATTTTCAAGTTTTCAGATCTCGTTATTCTCGTAAAAAAAGTACAATCATAATTCAAGTTCGATCGATAAGATTGTTATAGTATTACGAGGATGTTTGGTAGAGATTAAAATCGGATTAAAATTGAAAAACTAGCCGTTATTATTGACTTTTATTAGATAAGTGGGACCCAATAACGGCTATATTTTCAATTTTAATTGGATTTTGAGTCGTACCAAACAGAACCTATATAAACTCTTGGACAAAAGCGTTGTATTTTAAGAGTCGGACTTTCAGTTATCCTTCTATTATCGTCCGACAACATAACCAACTGACGTGTACACTTACATATGTTATTCTAACCATTTAGACAAGTGACCGACCTTCAGGCTGGAGAAAGTGGACCTTTCCATCTGATGTAGATGTTTATCATTGGGAATAATGGAGTTCCGTGTGCCAATAATGTGCTAATTTGTGTGACGCAAGTGTTCCCAACTTTCCATGAGTGTTCACACGGGTCTAATGATTACAAGCCTACTTCTACGCAATACTATATTTTTTTTGTACAATTATTGATTTATTTCTATCGGATTTGAGTGGATCATAATTTATTTTCTATTTCTTTGAATATTTCAAGTGTGCCGAACTCTCATTGTGGAGCATTTTGTTGAGCTACTGGAATAGATTTGGAGTTTGATAGCACGTGGAGCACTTCTTTGAGCTAGTTTTGGAATGCGATTTGGAGTTTGAAACAATGAAATTATTTTATGTTTGATACAATAAAATTATTTTGTTGAGCATTTGTGTTTGAAACAAGTAGTGTACAACTAGATTCGACGTTTGAAACATTGAAAGAATACGAAAATAAAAAAAATTATGTTCAGTTTTATGTTTATAAAAGATAATATATTAGGTTTAAATTTTAAAAGGTATCAAAGTAACTATTTGTACATACAAGAATATATTGAAATTAACTTGAATTTTATTGACACCATTAATTACCGAGATTGAAGGAGCACCACCAAAAATGTTCATAAAAAGTGAATTTTGTTGTAAATTATATGTTTATTAGTGAATCACAATTATACCACTGTAACATTAGTCATTATAATTATTGTATCACTTGTAGCCCTAGCTCTTCCCTATAAATATTGAATTTTTGTTATTAATGAAATAAACACAAGTCTATCGACTGCTCTATATTTGCCTATTTTCTCTCTATTTTATAACACGTTTTCAGCATGAAATTCTAGACAATTAAGTTAGCAAAATTTGTTTTTCTTTCTGCTTATAAATCTCTAGCCCGTCGAGGGTTTTTTTCCTTCAATCAAAGAAAGTAAAAAAATTATAGGCAATTGAGTTTACAAATGAACTCTTCTTTTTGTTCAAAGAAAATGTCAGTTTTTTTAACTTTAAATTACATGCCAAAGAGGTATGGTTGTACGATTTGATTAAATCGAATTGACTATACTAATTTATGATAGATAAATATTTAGTTGAATGTAATTTTTTTGTTCAATATTTCAGTAGAATATTGTAACATTGCTTGAAAAGGAATATGATATGTTTATTATCTTGTTGCTCCTGAAGAAGCAAAAATTCATACATAACAATATATAATAATATTTCAGAAGAATTTTGTAGCATTACTTGAAAATGAATATCATATTTATATTATTTTGTTTCTCTTGAAGAAGCAGAAATTCATACATAACAATAGCTAATAATAATAATAATATTGGATTATTACTTTGAAAATTTATAATATTTGTGCATATCATATTCTAGACGAATTTCATGTCGATGTTTTTTGTGAAACATAACATTACAAATTCAATAATTAAGAAGAATATTGATTCGTTGCTCTTAAATAAGTAATCGTAACATCATTTTTAAACGAAAAGGTGATAATAATAACAATATTTTTTATCGTACTTTAGAAGTAGCACAAATCTTGAAAAAAATAATATATCTGAGATACTTTCTATATGAAACGTTTTATAAAAACAAGTTGTTTGTTCTAACAGAATCACAACTTCACAAATCTATAAATATTCTAGAAAAATATTTTAAAGTTTAATAATAATATTATGATATTACTTGTAAAGAGCAAATGTTATATGATTAATAATAATTTATTAGTGTTGCTGAAGAAGAACAAATTAAATAACTTAGTTTTCAGTTATTTTTGAGGAAAAGTAACTTTCTATTTTGTTAATATTCCAGAAAAATATCAAGCCCCTATTTGGCCAGCATTGTTTGGAAAAAATAATGTTTTGAATAATGATATTTAGGAAAATATATTGTTAAAAAAGTAGTGTAAATTACTGTTGCGTTTTTTTTTATATCGCAAGTGTACGATATCGTAATAAGTAATATAGTGAACCTTTGAATCCGGAATATCGTTCCCACGAGAACTATACTCTAGTCTTAATCTACTTTTCCTACTCCTATTTGATGAAAGTAAACAAATAAAGAATTGATATAATTGTGACTATTGATTTTCTATAATGAAGTAAATACCTAAAACTAATGGAAATTATGATAAAATGTCAAACAATGATTGATCAAAGATTCACGCGTGTAAGAAATATTAGGGTAAAACAAATTCATTTAATGATCACCTTAATTCCTAATTCAAGATTCTAACATAATGTAGTGTTCGGTCGAATTCTCATATGGTAACCGCTCTCGAGTTCTCATTAAGCCTATTCAACTAATTCAATTACATATCTCTATGCGAATTACCCTTAGTTAAACGAATTTTAGTTCTAGGAATTCCTATAACGACCACAATACTTAGTATAGGTATCTCTACACATTATACTTTGCTACCGAATTTTATTATACTTTTTAAGCCTCAAATTTGCCTCTCGATTTGTATGAGACTCAATTGATCATCAAATTATTGGCCAGATAATTCAAATCATTAAATCATAATAAAATCAACACATGGAAGAATAAACTACAGAAGTCTTGAATTAAAGAATTAAGGGTCACAAAAGATTACATTGTTTGCCTTAAAGTAGAATTTAGTTAAACATGAAGTAAAAAGATAAAATAATTAAACATATTCGAATACATCACCAGATTTAAATGACTAAAAATATGGAATAGAATCAGCTCTTGCGCCAAGATCTTCTTCCGCTTCCAATCTTTGATTTGAACTCGAATCTGTGATGAATTTCTTCTCGTGAATTTCCTCTTCGATCTCTCCTTGTATATTTATTTTTTCAATGTATGCAACTCCTAATTCGTCCCTCTTCTTATCTATTTATACTCCCCTCAAGTCCATGGCCAAATTGGAGTCTTTTTCTGGGCTTTTCGCGGGCCAAAACACCTACCCTAAACTTTGTGGCATAGTACCTAGGTGCTAGGATGCAGCGCCTAGGCGCCGCAAATGGAATACGGGTGCTGCCTTGCTACACTTCTTGATACCGGGAGCTGCCTCACTGGAGTTTTCTGCTTCTGATTTCTTGGGCAGCGCCACGCTGTCTCACTGACATTTTTTATTTTCTTCATTTTATGGCGCTTAGGCGCCAATTTTCTGTCCATTTCTCCTTGCAATACCTCCATTTTTTACTTAATCACCATACCTTCGAAACAACTAGCACACACATTAAAAACGTTCTATAACTATAAAAATTTGGCAAATAATTAAGTTAATTCGGTATAACATTCATGTGTAAACACACTCATCAATTACAGTGTCCTCTACTGACACAAGTGTAGTTGTTAGGAACAAATAAATGATATACTTCAAGGCATAAAGCTTGAACCACTTTGGCTTTGGCTTTGGATTGACGAACCAAATTGGTTGTGGAGTTAATAGAGGACCAATCTAGGTTATTGGGTCGCATGAGGGTAGCCTTGGTGGTTTGGGGTTGTTCGGGTCGATTCTATGCCGCAAGCGCACGGGTCGAGAACAAGTAGTAAAAGTGGACCTAAAGAGTCCAAGTCGATCCCTCAGAGAGTGTGGAATTCAATTCGACGTTTATCGGTCTTAATTTTAACGACGACACACACACAGATTTAAAAATGAATTTAAAATTCTAAAAACTACAGTTAGACTAAAAACTGAATAAAAGTCAGATTAAAAAGTAAAAAAAAGTTTTGGTTTTGAAAATATGTTGGAATTTATGTTTCGCTTAACCTATACTTCATTAATGTCAATTCATTCACGTGCAACTGCTAATCATCAAAATAAGTAGTCAGACCCGATTTTCCAGTTTTAGCTAATACCCTCTTTCGAGCGAATATTAACCCTAATTAGTCAATTCATACCACATATTTCTATGTCGATACAAAGTTGACCAATTGCATGAATATCTTTGAAAATAGCTCAATGGGTCACTCAGAGTAGGTGTATATTTCTATATCACCTAAACGCGCAAAAGATATACTAATGCAAATCCGAGGTATCAATCATTTCGGTCTAATTAATGCAATCATTGTTCAACAGTCACAAATAATTACCTAATAATTTCATCTAGTTGTCAATTAGATGAATAGAACACTTTGGTCTACTAAATGCAACTATCTTGCAACAATCACATTAAAATTAATTACAGTCATTTAAGCGTCACCAAAAATGATGTAAAACCTAATAATTTCATCTAAGCGTCACCAAAAATGAAATCATTTTAAACATGATGATTGATACACTATTATTTTGATAATCAATGCATAATAAAATTCTAACAATTATATAATTGACATTTAATGAAGCATTAGGTTAAGTTATACCATAAATTCCAACAAAATTAATTTAGTTCATTATGATAAACATCATAACAAGGGGATTCATGTTCCAATACATTATAATAATAGAAAAATAATGGAAGAACAACAAAGTTTAAAGATACAACCCTTTGAAGCCAAGTTTGATCATTCCTTCATTGATTTCTCCACTTTCTTTGATTGAATCACCCTTGTTATCAACTTTGAATTCACCAAATGAACCAAAAACCAACTAAAATAAAGAAAACAAAATAAAAGAGAAAGAAAAAGAAGAAAAAACGTGCAAGAGAAGGGGGAGAGAGAAAAGATGTCTAAAAGTGAGATAATGTAGTTTTTTATATAGAAAATAGGTAAATAAAATATCTAAAAATATCTACTAATAAAATAATCAAATTATAATGCAAACCAAAGGCTTAACCATGAAGGAAACTAATCTAATTGGTCAAAAACATAAGAAAACATCAACTTTGACTCTTGTACAATTTAGTCCTCATAATTTCACTTTCATTTCAATTTGGTCCTTCATCTTTGTGACATGTGCAACTTGGTCCCTAACTTCACCAATTTGTACACTTTTAGTCCCTTTCTTCATCTTTTCACTCCGTTTTTCGCGAATTCGGGTATCAAGCCTACAAACATACAAAATTACATAATTATGCGTAGAAATTAACTCAATTTAAATCTCAATTAAATGCAAAGAGTGCTAAATAAGTGTGTAAAAACACACTTATCGGGGTTTGTACGTCGTGTCAGAGTGAGGGTCACATGATTGTTTTGTACTTGATTCGTCTAAGAGGTTTTTCTTTTGCAATGCACCTACGTGGTGTATGATGGGTGTCGCCCTCAGCATGGCCCTAAGTTGCACTCCATGCGATGTCCACATGGATATGAGGAGTAACAATAGTCCTTCAGGCCCAAGTTTAACAACATTTATATTTGTTATTGGACTTCGATGGTGACATTTGCAGATGAACTAAGTTTGAGTAAGAGTGTCAGTGGCTCATTCACTAGCCTTACATGAACCTTTTTAAGTACAACACTAATGATGGATGAAAACAAAGCAAAAATTAACTTAACAAATTTGACACTTGAAAGATTAAATATTGTTGTTATTGTTGTTGAAATTAATTGATAAGGTGTTAAATAATTAATTGTGATATTTAATTATGTGGGTCATTGCAATTAATTTGGGTGAATTGGAAAAGTCTCCAAATATATAGGCCCATATGTTGATAAGCCCATTTTAAGTGTCTTATATATGGTAAGGAATTCCACATCGAAAGTTCACAAGAAAAAAGACTTGTTTATATAGTGGGATGTGTGTATAAGTTATAATTTAATAAGTGACCTACAACTTAGCTACCTTTGGCTAGTCAAAGGCTAGCAAACTAGCCACCACTAGAGTGGTGCTTCGCACCACTCGCACCGCGCCGCTCCCCGGCCCCGGCCCGCACACGTCGCAAAGTTCGCATTGGGCGCTTTAGAGGCGCACTTTGCACTTCGCTCGTACGCATCGTCGCGAGGAGCTGTGGAGCCTTATAGTTTTCAGAAATGGACTCGTGGTTCGATGACATGGCAACATGAGGCTCAATGAGTTGGCACACACGTAGCAGGTTGCGTCACTTCGTCCTGCATGGCAGTTGGTTCAGTTGGACGTACGCGTGGCATCTGCATGGCTAGTAACTGTTCGAAATTGGTGAATAGACATGATGAATGGACACTACACTTCATGGTTTAATCTGGGGCGTCGATCATGAAATAGTGCGATCCAATGGCTAAGACGAATCAGACCAAGTGATGCACCAGTTCATGAAATGTTACACACTCATTCAATGAGATACTTCAATCTCTATAAATAGAGACCTCCAGATTCGTTTTTGGACACCTAATTAATTAATATATTCTTGATTTCTAAATTTCTTCTCTCTCCATATTCTGAAGAAAAATCCTTCGATATATTCGTGATTATTTCGTTTGAGTACGTTCATACTTTGGTTCGACCGTCAAAGTTGGTATTGTGCAATATCGACTTTGGAAGAAGCGTTGTATCTTGGGAGACAGACGTCCGTAATCCCGTTTGCACGTTGTTGGGGGGCGAAATCTGTCTTAAGGAGATTTGCTTTGACATACCTCGCTTCGTCTTCTTCTTTTCATTTTTCCTGCTCATTTTATTTGTTCTTTCAATATAGATAATCGAATTTCCGACAACAATTGTTGATTTATGTTTAGGAGACAATATATGGAACATTTAGGGTAATTATATTGATACCACAATTTTTTTTTTATTGCATTATATTTTATGCATTGAACGTCTCCAACCTTATCTATTGTCGCTCTTATTTTATCACATTTTTAGTATCACTGTTTCATTAATTAGAATATGTTGTCATCAACTCCAAATATTCTGTTAATGTACTTTAAAATGAAGGATAAATATTTTATCGAATTTTTGTATTTGTAATTTTTTATTTATTTAAAAATATTAGGAGCAAATCAGTTTTTTGTGCCTCTTAATGTATGTTTTTGGCAGAACCGTATAAAATATATTAGAAGATAAGAATTTGACAAAAAAAAAAAGAGTTATATATGTATATGTGACAAAAATGTAACAATTAAATTTCGGGTAAAAATAAAAAATAAATTTCGGGCAACAAACGCGGGTGTCTAAACATTTATTACGTGAAGAAAACAATCAATAATTGGACCTTGAAAACACCAAATAATTCCGATGTAGACCCATGATTACGTTATCTATTCAGTATGAGCACAATAAATGTGTAGTTTTAGCAGCAGATGTATTGGGAAAAGAAATTAGGTGAGAAAACTGATGGAGCTTCTCGTCTTTTATTGCTATTCGTCTGTATTCTCTTGCACTGCGACTGTCTAACTTCACCAGTAACTCGATAGTTATCACCATCTTATTTTGAATAATGCCCTGCGTATAGGGCAATTTTTCCCCTCACAAGGGGGCGGGCTCCACATGTTTTTTTTTTAATTTTTAAAAAGCGAGAGCCCCACTAGTGTCTTGCCTGATATTATTTTAGTCAAGTGCATTTTACCGGTCTACAACGTGATTACGCGTGCTCAAACTTAATATCACCTGATATTTTATCATTGAATAATTTAAAACACGGTTAGCTTTTTCATCCAATTATTTATTTCTACCTGCAATTATGTCAAACTTTCTGTCTAATCCTTTTGACAAAATAGCTTTATTCTTTTCTTGTATATCAAAATTGTACATAAGATGTTACATAAATGATGTGAAATAAAAAAATTGGATGAAAAGGTTGACTGCATTTTAAACTGATAAATGATAGAGTGTCATTATATAGCCCATTATGTAACCCCTAATATATATATATATCAAACACGTCTTGTACTAATCCTTGTATGTTCCCACACAAATTGGTCACGTGTTAAAATGAGCTTGAGGCCAACAGCTTAGTCCAAGAGATTGGTCCCCCTATTTTCTGTCATATTAGCCTAACGCGTGTTTTAAGCGTTCACCTTGAAGTTAAATTTTTATTTTTATTTCTAAAGTCAAAAACATATGTGGTAGGAAAGATAGCCGTGGATGATATTCGATTTCAAAACCTTAGTGACAAATCATTTTCTATAGAAGTTTAGACTGTTAAATTTGATATCCAAAAATATCTATTCATCCTTGGTGAAATTTTGTCAAGTTAGACGTTTAAAGTCCCGTGAACGTTTTACTATAAAGGTCAACGATAAATAATTTGTACTTGCAACAATTGCCGATCTTGGCAACATACCATTTCTTGTAAAACCCATACGCCGATAAGATGAAAGGTAAAACATTATAATCTACTTGCAAAGTAGTATTTTTCCACTATTCTGAACACATTATATTCGTTTCAATCACTCATAAAATTCCAAACTCAATGGTGTCGTGTCAAGTATGAACTGAACAAAGAATTCACACTGCAAATAATTAATTATAGTTTATACATAATTGCGTGTGAACTGAAGAGATAATACTAAACTCTATCACTTACCCCATCTATTTTATTATATAAAGAATATACTACAAAATTTCATATATCTTCCATTTACGTATCAAATTTGCTCTCTTATATCTCCCATAATATCTTTTTATATACATTTAATAAACATTTTCATATAGGTCTTTTCAGTACATATATTTAACATGCTATTACTAGACAATATTTGTACAATGAAAAAATCCAACTGATAAATCTTCAATAAGCAAAATAATGGAGATTAAAAATCACGAAAAAAATGAGAAAATTAAAACATCAAAAATAAATTAAAGTTTGAGAAGAATTTTTTTTTTTTTAATAAATCTTATTCGATTCATAAGTGGGGCATATTAAAGCCTATATTTTAATTATGGATAATGCTTAAATTTTCAACTCTTAAAATGAACTGCCATTAAAATACTAATTAGATACGTGACAACTATATAGTATCAAGAAATTGCAGTCCAAATACTGAACTTGCTTCGTTTGAATAAAAAAATTAAAATTTATATTTCAAAAAAACCACGAACTCAAGATAACAAAAAATGTACACCATTACCCAAACTATGAATATATCAAGTTCAATTGTCAAGTGTTATAACAAAAATTAAAAAAATCACTTAAATTTGTAACAATGCAAGAAAGTAATAAGCTCGAATTGCAAAGATTTAACATTGTAATTCATCAACTTACACTACAATCTAGCTTAAATTTTTTTTATTCCTAAAAAGCCCAAATTACACAGATTAACATATACTAACATCTGAAATGCGACAATCTAATGTTAGAGGCAAGAAAAACGAGTCAATCTTTATTTTTTAGAGTTAGAGTTTAAAAATTAGAAATAAAAATTACGTAAAAAATCAATTCCATTCGGTTATCCACGGTTCTAGTTCAAGAACCAAAAATTGGCCTGAATCTAGTCGGTTCTCAATTTTCGACTTCGGTTCCTATTTTTTTTTAGAATAGGACTAGAACTGGTTCAGTTTTAATTTGAGAGGTTTATTTCTGATTAAAATGTTCAGGCCTAAACTCAAGACTCAATATGATTTAGTAACTCAAACAAAGAATTCAATCATTGTAAAAGTCAAATGAACGGTCGAATTTTAAGATTAATATTTTTAAACAAGTCAGTATTTTATAATAGCATATTTAATAAAAGGGTTTGAACCAAACATCTTAATAAAATTTGACATTTCAAAATGGAACCCTCATTGAATTTCTTTACTTATTTTTTAATTATGTCAATATTTTTAGATAAATTTTGACTGTAACTACACGATAATTTGGAGAGTTAGTGACATTGGAAGCTCAATAGTTTGGTGTTGATTTAGTATTTTTATTTTAATAAACGCAAACAAACCATTCGATCATTTTAATACTTAAATACACGGAGGATTTCAAGATTGTTTCGCTTTAAAAAGTCAATATCTTACCTAGAACGTTTATTAGAACAGTTTAAATTGCTCTTTTTAATAAAAATCGACATTTTAAAATGAAACATTTATTCAAATTTGTACCAAGATCTTTGAGATCAATTTTAAGTCAACATCTTTTTGATAAATTGTTGACTTAAATTGTTATTAAAGCAAAGAGTCATTATTGGAGAGTTATTGGCAGGTTAAGTCCAAAACTGCATTAGGCCATTAGTTAGTTTTTTTACGTAATTATTTACATAATATTTTACACAATGGAAAATTTATGTTACCAATAAAATTTGGATTCATTTAAATCTCGTTACATTATCTGTTAGTAAATCATTATGTAAATTGTTATGTACACGTAGCATAATAGATCGTTTACGTTAATTATCACTTTGACTGGTCTACATTTGCTATATTTTCCACTAATTAGTAGCACTCATGAAAATGACTTCGTTTTTTATTCAAGGGCTCGTTCGGTAGGGATTAAAATCAGATTAAAATTGAAAAAATAGTCGTTATTGTTGACTTTTATTAGACGAGTGGGACCCAATAACGGCTATATTTTCAATTTTAATTGGATTTTAATCCCTACCGAACGGGACCTAATTAATTACGTGTCCAAGATTTTTATTACTTTTAATAGTACCCTTCTTTTTTTAATCATATATGTTAATAATACTTTAGCTGGTCTACATTTGCTAGATTCTCAATTAGTCACATTCATGAAAATGACTTTCATTTTATATTTGTCAATAATTATGGGTCCAATTTTATAATTTTTCACATTAATCAGGTTACATTATTCCTTTTCTCATTATCATTAATGCATTTGTTTATTACTTTTCAAAAGGATTATGTTTAACAATTTAATTAAAATCATCTAAAAACTTTCACTTGAAAAATAATTATGTCATTGTACATGGATTCATCGTGGCTTTTAATCATTGCAAAAGAAAATAATTGACCAAAAAAAAGATTTAAATTAAAAATTCCATAGAACGAAGTCATACCAACCTTTTGACAATTGAGGCGATCACCTACCGCATTCAGACTAGGCCTCCGAATTTTAGGAAATCTCATTCGAAATAGTTTTAAAAACATAATCTTTTGAGTTATATTTCATGTCGGTAATAATTAAAAATGTTATTGAGATAAATATAATTTATTGAAGAAAATTCTAATGCTAATAAGTAATTCAAGTTTTTAAAAAAATAATAAATTAACATTACAAATTGAGTTTTTGAAAATATGTCTCAATAAATTCAGTGTAATTTTCACACTTAAATAAAATAATATACATATAAAAAAATAAAATATTACCTTTATAAAATTATGTGGTAGTTAAATAACAATTAAAAATAATTTAAGATCACAAAAGAATTTGCAATTAGTAATATATAAAATTAACCTGAATATTTCAATTTATTTAGCTTAGTGACAGAGATTACATCAATAATTAAAAAATAAACTCAAATATTAATTAAGAAGATTTTTGTCGAAATTAAAATAACACTGGAAATATTATAAATAATAAATAAAAAAGATATTTAAGTTCATGAAAAAAATAAAGTGAAGAATTTTTTTTTTTTTAATTTGTCCGCAATTAGCAATCGAAACACCACCTAATTGCCAACAACATCATGAACGACATCGTTGTTGCCAATTGCTAACAACTGTGCTTCGTTGACATGATAGTATTGTTGTTAGTAATTTTGTTTATGTCGCCAACACATTTTTTTCGTTAAGTATCATAGGTGATTTTGTTCATTATCAGTTTCATTTAATTCTTTGTTTTTTTTAATGATTATTTTCGAAGATTTTGCCAAGACCCTTTGAGTGATTTAAGAACATTTCCAATGCATAATGTGAATTTAGTACGTACATAAAGAACATGTTGTAGACCTTGCGCAAAGCCGCATGCTTCACGTGCTCCTCCTTGACTCAAGAGTGTAGACAAACCTTCCCTTCTTGCTTCACTGCGTTGTAACTATAAAATGAAAAATAGAGAGTTAACCACTGTTTTAAACCATAGAAACTAGAAAGATCTTAATTATTACACAACCAGATTTTGTCTTATTTACAACACCTTGTAATTTAGTCATAAAAAAATTGTCATCAAAATCAGTCTTAACATCAATTTGCTCAATTTTCCAATTAAGTGATTCTAATAAAAATAAAAGCATGTCTCTATTATTATTATTATTATTATTATTATTATTATTATTATTATTATTATTATTATTAACTGCAGGTAAATAAATACCCTCCTTTTGCATATAGCCTTAAATTTTAAAGGCTCAAATTGTTCCTTTTTTACCTTAAAAACCCATTTACAATCGAACATGGAATGGTTCTTAGCCTTAGGCACTAATTCACCCACTACAACAAAAATGATATTTTACAACATTAAAAAGACAATTAATTGACTGTTGCTAAATGTGTCTATCACAACATTTTAATAAGTGAATGTTGCAGTTGGTTAACATAGTTGAATTTTGACAACATTTTTTAGATGAATGGTGCTAATGTGACCTTTTGCAACATTTATTGAATGTTGTGAAAAGTTTCATTTTTTGCAATGTTTGTTGAATGTTGTTAAAATCTGGTTTTACAGCAACGTTTAGTGCATGTTGCTAAAACTCGTAATATAGCCTTTTGCAGCATTTACTAAATACTTTTTGCAACGTTTACTAAATGTTGCGAAAAGTTTCATTTTTTTTGCAACATTAATTGAAAATTACTAAAATCTGATTCTATAACAACGTTAAGTGTTTCTTGTTGAAACTCGTAATATATAGCATTTTACAAAGTTCAATGCCTGTTGCAAAATATTTACTTTTTTGCAACGTTTACTGAATGTCGCGAAAATGTTTGAAAATTTTTACTTTTTGCAACGTTCGTTAAATGTTGTGAAAAGTAGTTCACAATCCACGACCCAACCAAAATTCACATGGCCCAAAAAAAAAAAAGAGAGGGAGAAATAGACACCGAAGGGGGCTGTAAAGAGAGTGGCAAAATGGGGTATGAAGGAAAACTGAGACAAGAAGTAGAAGAGAGAGTAATGGCTACATATTTTTCGGGTCATACACAGAAGAGCCCCATGCCTCTCGAAGAATTCAGACCTCTCTCAGTATCCTCAAATTCAACAACTCTTTGGCTGTGACCGCTTTGTTTTCCTCATAGATGTGTATAAATTATTAAAATGTTGTATTTACCCTTAATGGCATTTTCTGATGTTATACCAAAATTGGTTCGGTCAATTCTGCAATTAGGTTTCATAGCTAACTTGGTGAAATGGTTCATCTTTGCAGAGCATAATACGATGTGGCGGAGAATTAGATGATGATATGAAAAAAATTATTGTGGTTCAGTTACTCTGTCTCGATGCAGTTGATCCTCATCCTACTAAGGTATGTTTGCTTGGGTCTTGTTGCTGTATGAAGAATTCAAGATTTGTTTTTTTCCAATTCTAATAATTCATTATTTAGTATTCCAGATAGAGATACAAAATATTCTTTTACTGGCTATTATATATTTTGGACAGTACAACTGTAATACTAGCTTAAAGCCCTTTCTCTGCATTTAAGGTTTTCATGCTGTGGAAAAGAGAGAACTTTTAATATTTTTTTTCCTTTTCTACTCCATCTTTTCCCTAGTTGCAGAGAGAGTATCCAAGTATAAAATGAACCTTTGTTAGGCAAGCAACTATTTTCTTTCTTTAAGATTTGTTATGAAATATTTGAAGCCTCTTTTTTTACAAAAAAAATAAAAAAATAAATAAAAAAATGAAGCTTTATTAGTAGTTAGTTCATCTCTAATTTTATAATGTTAACATATCATCATAGTAATTGGCAAATAAATTTTTTTCTTTAGCTCTTGTGATTTGTTTATTTGGCGTTTCGTCAATCTTGCTATTGTATCCAGCATGCTCAAAAACATGCATGCCAAGGCATTTCACTCGTGTGTATAATAAGTTTGTATATCCAACTAGTAGATTTACATTATGATCTTCTTCGTGTCTAAAACATTTCAGGTAGATCTGTAGTGTTGCCTCAATAAGTTTTGCATCATGATTTTGCATTAGTTTTTATACCAATTTTGTTGATGGATTAATGACCAATTCTTCTCCTTTTATCAATAAATTTTCAGGACGGTGCAATGGCTGTGAGAAGCTCATCCAACATGTTGAGACCTCACTAAAAATTGAGTAGTAGTTGCAGCGTGCCTCCTAATTTGAGGTGATTTAACAGTTCAAAAGATCAAATACGATAATAATCACCATCTCAATAAGTTGATGTTGTTGTGTCTCAAAATGAGACAAGTATAGTTGTTTCATTACACTAATATATGGGTGGGAAAAGTGGGTTAAAATGGTCTTATCTGTTACATATTGTTTGAATTTGTAATGAAAGTATGATGAGAATGAAATGGATTTTATAGTTTGGAGAAATATTTTCAAGCTAGAATCATTTCAGGCATGCACAATACATTACTCCTAGTGTTTTTTGATTAACTTCCTAGAATCAGTCTGAATTTAGCAATACACCCTGTTAAAAACACTGTTAGTCACCTGAATTATGGTGTTTTTCTTTGCAACGAACTTTTTTTGGTTCCAAGTTTGCCGTGAACTTTAATTTCATTTTACGCACTTTCTCCTGCTAAATTAACCTAAATGTTGATGTTGCTAGTACATTATTATCATTGCCGATATATGCTAAAACGTGGATCATTGGATGAATAAGTTGTGTTTTTCTAAAGATTTTTTTTTTTTATTTAAAGAAAAGACATTGTCAAATAATACTTGTTTTTGTTAGTTGGACAATTGAAAAGTACTATAATTTTAAGGTTTTTCTTTTTCTTTTACAATAAGCATGTGATATTTATTATTTGTGAGAATGGATTTATTATTTATTGTTATTATATAAATAAATTTAAAAACTATTGTGAAATGAGTTTGATACGTGTAAAATAATATATGTAAATAAAATAATTTATGTAGTAATTGTTTTTAAAAGGTAGGAAAACGGCAACGTTTAATAAATGTTGCAAAAAATAACGATATAAGTATAGACAACATTCAAAAAACGTCGCAAACAAGTTATTAGCAACATTCAAAAAATGTCGCAAAAAGTTATTAGCAACATTCAAAAAATGTTGCAAAAATATTATTAACGACATTTAAGAAAAGTTGCAAAACGGTTATTAGCAACAATCGAAAGACATTGCAAAAAAGGTTATTAGCAACTGTCAAAAAACGTTGCAAATAAGCAATTCGCAACATTCAAAAAACGTTGTCATATCCTTATACTCTATATCAACATCGAGGTTTGCAACATATGTCACAACGTTGCAAAAGGTCGTCAGCAACATTTTTTGAACGTTGTAAAAAGTTGTTTTTGTTGTAGTGACTCGTCTTATTTTTACTCAAGGAGTCAATGTCTTTGTCCACAGCTTTAATCACTACTTTGACTGTTCACTTCTAATTATTACTCAATAGGTTTTTGGTTCTTTGTCTGTCAAATGTTGATAACTAGAGATAGCAAAAGACACACACGATAATCTGAATCATTTCCAAACCTTAGTGGCTCCCTAATTTGTTTCCTTTTGCTATCTCTTGTTAATTGATAGTCCACTAAATAATTCATTTGTGCTTGTTGATTCTCTTCTAATACTTCATAATTTCTGATCTCTATTTTTTCCTCTAAGGGTTGTTGAGTAGGTATCTACACCTCCATCGAGTTGGTGGGCTCGTGTAAAGTTTTGATTTCGTGCAACTTTGCTAGTTGAACATGGTATTTCTGACTAATTAAAGTTGACATCCCTGCTCATGAGTATATATTGGTATATTGCATAATAGTTTCCTTGCAACATATATATATGAGAAGAAAAAAACGCTGATTAAAGATACCCCTAACAATTTATGTTTGTACACAGTATTCAATAGTACTATATTTCTAGTTATGTACTCGATAGTACTATATTTCGTAGTATAGTTTATAACATTTCAACTTCTTTGATCATGTCCAGTATGGCAGCACGGGGGATTCACGCGCTGCCTGTTTTTCTTGTTCGATGAATCTGTCAAATTTTCTGATTCTGAAACTAGACTATGGGTTTTTGAGGTTGCAATTCCTCCATAGCAACATCTTTGGTGTCGTTTTCTCTTGTTTTGTACTTGTAATACTTTGAGCAAATCAAAAAGTATCCCAAATTCACCACTTCTAAACCAGCAACCAGGTAATAAAAGTAATCCAATCTCGCCTTGTTAAGATCTTCAGACAACCAATTTTCTGTTCGTCCCACTCTCGTCGTCCGATGAATGACTGATATCAAGAAACTGCTCAAATAACTCGACATTGCAAATCCACAAAACAGGAAAGATCCTGCGAAACTGCGCATGTTTTCCGGGAACTGTTTGTAGAAGAATTCAACTTGTCCAATGACAGTGAATGCCTCAGAAATTCCTGCAATTGCCAATTGAGGTATCAGCCAGGAGCCGGACATGGATGAAATGGCACCCTTTCGTGGCACGAGGCCTAATGTGGGATGAGTTATGGCCAACGTCCTCCTGTGGTTTTCGACTAATGCTGATACAAGCATTGTGACTATAGCAAGCACCATTCCAATCCCGATTCGCTGGAGGAGACTAATGCCTTCTTCCTTTCTTGTCATTCTTCGGAGTGAAGGGATGATGAGCCTGTCATAAATGGGAATCCATATTGTGAGGCTCAACATCGTGAAAACAGAGTAGGATGCTGCTGGGATTTGGAATTTGCCACTTCCTAGTTGTCTGTTGCTTTGGATGGCTTGGAATACTACATATGTCTGCATTTGTGCCAGGACAACATAGTATATTATGCCTGCAATCCACATGGGAATTACTCTTACCACACATTTCACCTCTTCCACTTGCTGTATACTGCAAAGACCCCATGGATTGGCTGCTGATCCATCCGCATTGATTTCATCGTCGTCTGTGATGATTGCTGCTTTATTTAGGAACCTGAATTATGACACTTAATTACATTAATGAAATGTTTGATATTCAGTACGGGAAAGACTATAAAGTCGACCTTGTGATTTAATGAAACAAGTGAACGCCACAGGCTAAAGATTGGTACCTTAGTTGATCAGAATATGCAAGCTTTGAGTTGATTGAACTAGGTGAGAAGTGATTAAACAGATTACTCCAGGGTTGCTCTGGCAAATTCAAGTTTCTCTTCTTAAATGCAACAACTAGTGCTTGTGCCATACTTGTTAGGGGACTGCCTTCAGGCAATACTTTAACATAAATTCTGCTCCCGACGAAGAAGAAGGCACATGACAAGAACATCAGAAATGTGGGAATGCCTAATCCGATAGCCCAATTCACATTGGATTGCACGTAGACGATGATTGTCAAAGATATCATCATTGCAAAAGTGAAGGTGAAGTAGTACCAATTGAAAAAGCTATTGATTCCTTTTCTCCCTGAATCAGTATTGGGATTGAATTGATCTGCTCCAAATGCTAAGTTACATGGTCTTATGCCACTAGCTCCGACTACCAGCAGCCCAAATGCACTAAACAAGAACGCGAGTTGCCATGGTGTCGGATCAACACATTTGCTACTCTCTTCTGCTCCACATTTAGGAGGATGTAGAGCCGAAACTGCTGCTGTCATTGTTAGCACTAGCATCCCCTGCAATTAACATAAAAATTATTCGAGTTTGAACAAATTTATATTGATTCTACTGCATAGGATGAAGGATTATGAACAGAAATTGTACCAGGAAAGAGGAAACTGAAGCAATTCCGAGGATCTTATATCGGCCTAGATAAGTATCGGAGAGAAAGGCACCAAACAATGTTCCAAAATTGCAAGTTCCATTGAAGATATTGATGAGATTAGTGGCAGAAATAGAGCTCATGTTGAACACTGTACTTAGGTACACCAACATGTTAGAAGATGTTCCCATTGTTCCCAGCTTCTCAAATGTCTCATTGCCTGCAAGGCAAAATTTTGGTAACATCAGTAAAATTAGCTCAAAAGTCAAAATTAGTAAAATATTTCGCAAAATTCACGAACATTAACTAGATGCAATCTTATCGAGAGAGCACCGGAAAATTTTCTAAAACCAGTGAGGGGAGCTTGCACAAAACGCGACTCCAAGAATAGATCATTTGATACAGATTTAGTATGCAACAACAAAACGAAGCTAAGATTTCAACACTTTTTGTGGAAATTTACCTATAACAAAAGGCATTGCTTTGACTCCTCTATAATTAGGCTCTTTTTTAGCAACAGCAACCTCATTTTTCTCCATGATTAGAGAACAAGAACACCGTTTTTCTCTTTTCTGGGTGTCCTAAGTTCTACTTTTCAAAGGTTCTTTTTCTTTTACGTTGTATGAATGGCACAAGGCAACACAGCGAGTATAAGTCTATTTATAGAGGGTGAACATAACAAAATTGTTGCCACCTCCATGTGATAGAAGATGCGTTGTGGGCAACTGGTTGCACGCGGATTGGTGACCGTGTGAGATTTTAAGCATATACAATTGTTATGCCAAGTTGCAAGGTAGGACAAAATGATTAGCACAAAATCTTTGAACAAACTACGAAAATTAGGACTGATGTTTTTGTTTTTTGTGAACAAATTGTGATTAAAAACAATGCCTACCAAGAGTGAAAAGAAAACAATGATAACATAATTTTTATTTTTGTTTATTAAAGTGATTAAAGAAACAATGACTACATAGAAAATTTTGATATTCACCAACCGTTGGATGCGGATCTACCATCACATGCAATATGGTGCCACTTAGCATTATTCTAGTTTGTTTGTTTACGTTGAACAGAGTAAAATCACTATAAAAAAAATAAATGTTAGGAACAAGGAAAAATATTACTCATTTGTCAACATATTAAGAGCTTGTTTGAGCCCAATTTTTTCTAGTTAATGCTATGTAATGGATGGTGAGAACTTATCCTAGTGAAAATGATACGTTAATAGAATATTTAACTAGTGAAGGGATTATCCAACGAGTACTGAATATGACTAGCCATTGTTTGATCTTCATTATCTTAAAACTCATTTTTTTATTAGACTTATTTTCAACTATACATTTTTACAATAAAATATTTTACACGTAAACCTAAAACTTCTTTTTCACTTTTTAACCACACATTCTTCAAAAATTCATTGATACAAAATGCATTATCAACAAAAAATGAGGCTCAAACACATGCTAAAGATCATGATTTAATTTATATGATAGTTATGCTTTGCCCGCTATTTCTCCTAAAGAAGCCTTTCAAATATCGTAACCTTAAATAATTATTTCTTACAAAAATATTGGTATGTCCAAAAGGATAAAGCTACTTTGCCGGGGATTATTCAACGTGTGCTTTTTCATCCAATCATTTACTTCCACATACAATTATGTCAAGTTTTCTATGTTCTGACACAAATTGGTCACGAGTCGAAATAAGCTTGTGGCCAATTCTGTTTAGTCCAAGTCCCCCTATTTTCGTCATTTTAGCCTAAGGCGTGTTTTAAGCGTTTACCTTTAAGTTAAAATTTTATTTTTATTTCTGAAGTCAAAAACATCTGTGGTAAGAAAGATAGTCGTGGATGATATTCGATTTCAAAACCTTAACTTAGTGATAAATCATTTTGTCAGGTTAGACATTGAAAGTCCTGAGAGTGTTTTACATAAGGGCCAACGATAAATAATCTGTACATGCCACACTAAAGTATATCTAAATCCAAGGAAGCTTGCAACTACTTCTGTCAAGTAGAACTTATTAGAAACGATATACAAAAGACTTCCTCGATCGAGATCATTTTCGTAACGATCCAAAAAAACTGTGTCAATTGTAAGAACATACGTGTCGCCATGCTATTACTTGCAAAACCCATACACCAATAAGTTGAAAGGTAAAACTAGGCTACTTGCAGAGTAGTATTTTTTGACTATTATGAATTCAATATATGAGTGAGAGTTTCCTCAATCTTTAGGCTCAGTAATGGAGAAATATTTCAAAAGATTAATAGTTTTTTATATGTTTCTTGATTTTTTTGTAAAGTTTTCGTACATTAATTCATGTTCCTTTGTTTTCTTTCTCCATCACAAAGTACCAACTTTCCTCATTTTAACATATAATGTTTAAAAAAAAAAATTTTCGGGGCAGTGGCCCCCGCCACTTTAACTCCGGAAGCCCCCTAGTTTGAAGGGTTGGCTCCACCCCTGACTATAAGTTACATTATTAGAGAGTTGGGTTTTAATTTAGTATTTTATGTTAATATCACTTCGGCTTGTCTAAATTTGCTAGATTTTCCGCTATTTTCACGAAAATGACTTCGTTTTTTAATAATTAACTACGTGTCCAAGATTTTTTTTTTTTTCATTATCCCTATTAATACTTTAGCTGGTCTACATTTTCTTGATTTTCAATTAGTTACATAATGATTCATGAAAATGACTTTTGTTTTATATTTGTCATTAATTATGGGTCCAAAGATTTTATAATTCTTCACATTAATTAGGTTGCATTAGTCCTTTTCTCATTATCATTATTGATTTTTTTATTACTCTTCAGAAAGGAAAAGATTATAACTATTTAAATTTAAATATTATGTTTAACAATTTAATTAAAATTTAAAGTATTGTATTATTTACTTAATTTTAAATACTAATATTTCATTTTGAAAAAAAAAAAAAAAATAAAAAAAAAAATCTCAACAATTGAGACGGTCACCTACCACATTTAGATTACGCCTCCAAATTTTACGAAATCACATTCCAAATAGTTTTACAAACATCTTCGAGTTATGTTTCATGTCGGTAATAATTTAAAATCTGATTTTGATAAATTTAATTTATTAAAAAAATTGCAATTCTAATAGGAAATTTAAGTTACTGAAGAAATACTATCGATGAAAAACTTCGCATGTAACAAAAATAACATTAAAAATAATAAATTTTTACTAATAAATTTTTTTCTAAAAATAATATAGATGCATAATAAACTATTACTTTACAAAATTATGTGGTAGTTTAGTAAAAATTACAAATAATTTAAGATCACGAGCCAATTTTCAATTAGTAATATATTAAAAAGTATATATTTCAATCAATTTAATTAGCAATGGAGATTTCTTAAATAAACAAAATAGGTAATTAAATATTAATGAAGAAAAATTCCGTCGAAACTAAAACAGCATTTGTAATAGTATAAATAATAAATTAAAAAAGAAATCTCAAGTTGTTGAGGAAATAATAAAAAATAAAGTGCAGAAAGAATAAATATTTCTTTGTTCGCGATTAGCAATCGAAGCACCATCATGAAATGTGCATGGCATTGTTGTCGGTAAGTCAATCTATATCATCAACATATATTTATTTTCTTTTTAAGTACCATCCATGATTGAATTGGTGATCATTTTTTATTTTTTATTTGATTACTTTTTATGATTATTTTAAAAGATTTAGACGAGATGTGAATCCCGCCTGTCCAACGGATTTCTTGAGTGTTCAAGTTTATTTATGGCATGAAACAACTCGCAGTATGCTGAAATTACGCATTGAATTTCTGGTAGTAGATCCATAATCAAAAAAGTGTTTGTGATTGTTCTAAAAGAAATGAAACAAAAGAAATGGTAGAGCTAGGACAGTTACTGTATGCGGTCTACCAATGCTAGATGCAGAGGCGCATAATAGATCGATATAGACATCATGAGCTGTCCCGTAATAAAACCAGTTATTGCTGATAACTTCTTCTCGGTTCCATAACCTGAGCTCGGAGAAGGAAGAGATAAGAGGGCCCTATGGAGAATGTGGTCAGAAATCCATAATAGAGTCCGAGCACAACGACCGAATTGATTATCTTCATGCATAAAGATACTAGATTATCTAGTAGAAAAGATTGTAAAAGATTTAGCAGGGATTCTCAAATTATTTGAGTCGCCTCAATAAGAGCATCTCTATTACGTCATATAGATTGATATATAAGTGACAAACAAGTCTAAACACTTCCGATTTACATGAAATTAATATCTATCAAAGACAAGCGAGGCCAAATTTGGTCTCCAATGTATTTTACGGGTTTCAATTTAGATGTTTATTTTCACGAAATAAAATAAGATTACATCTAGACGGAGGTCATTATATTTTTTCTTTTGCTACTTGAGCTTAAGAGAGTACATGTCAACTTCTATTGTCAGTCAATTTACTTTTGTGGCACAATGTATGTTAAAGATTCTCTCAATTCGATATATACCACACACGTGTATCTTTAACTCAAAATTTGTTAGTAATTTGATGCCAAATATATGAGTAGAAAATAAAACATAAAATAATTAACATCATCTTATTATTAAAAAAATAAAATGTCATCAACTCTTAATGAAACTTTCTCTTCAACTAAAAATGAATTTGTGCACATGGCGGCCCTGTTCGTCCAGGGCCCACGTGGCCCTAGACAAACAGCACAGACGCCCAGCCAATAAGGGGGCATCACATGTGCCCCCTGTTCATTCAGGAGCTTACGTGACCTTGGACGAATAACAAAACCCTAATTAACAAGCCTTCCTTCTTGCGTCACAACCTTGAACCTATAAAGATGAAAACATAAAGTTAGCCATTATCTATATTTAAAAAGCTCGAATTGAATTTATATTCACTGAAGGTAGCCTTTGTCCCATGTCCAATGGATTATATTGAGATAATACTTTTCATGCTTTATCAAGCCTTTGGATACTGCAGACTTAGAGTAGCTTCTAATTTTACTTTATGTGGAAGGATTTCATGAGGATGTCATCTTAGGCCAATTTTCTCTAAAAACTTTTTTAAACCAAAAACACACTTCCAAAAAATTATCTAAACAAGCCTAGAAGTAATTTATAAGCCTCAAAAATATTTTTTTACTTTGCAAATGCGATATTAAGTAAGTCATAATCCCTTATGAAATGCAGACTCGGATCTTTATGTTTAGTATTTTTATGAAAGAGTGGGTTTTTGTTCAACCGTATTGCTTATGGACTATTTGAGTACACAACAATACGCTCATTTCAAATAGATAACTCTTAAAGTAAAACCTTAAGCGATTTCTTTTATAGCTTCGGTTGCAACAATATACTAATGGAAAAGGCAACAATATGCTGGAGTTGTGACTTCCAACTGACAAATGTATTATATAATGAATAAGAATTGACTCTGACATGAATCTACTAAGTGTGTAGACTAATGGTCGAAATCTAGTGTAATGCACATAGTAGTATACATCACTTCTCGTATATAACTAGAGTATTAGCAATGATCAAACATACTTCTTTTATTAATAAATATCGTAGTGACTATTTTAAAACATAGAAAGACCTTCTAAACATAATCTGGCCTTAAAAGATTCAAACTTAGTATTCAATAGTACTATATTTCTAGTTATGTACTCGATAGTACTATATTTCATAGTATAGTTTATAACATTTCAACTTCTTTGATCATGTCCAGTATGGCAGCACGGGGTATTCACGCGCTGCCTTTTTTTCTCGTTCGATGAATCTGTCAAATTTTCTGATTCTGAAACTATACTATGGGTTTTTGAGGTTGCAATTCCTCCATAGCAACATCTTTGGTGTCGTTTTCTCTTGTTTTGTACTTGTAATACTTTGAGCAAATCAAAAAGTATCCCAAATTCACCACTTCCAAACCTGCAACCACGTAATAAAAATAATCCAATCTCGCCTTGTTAAGATCTTCAGACAACCAATTTTCTGTTTGTCCCACTCTCGTCGTCCGATGAATGACTGATATCAAGAAACTGCTCAAAAAACTCGACATTGCGAATCCACAAAACAGGAAAGATCCTGCGAAACTGCGCATGTTTTCTGGGAACTGTTTGTAGAAGAATTCAACTTGTCCAATGACAGTGAATGCCTCAGAAATTCCTGCAATTGCCAATTGAGGTATCAGCCAGGAGCCGGACATGGACGAAATGGCACCCTTTCGTGGCACGAGGCCTAATGTGGGACGAGTTATGGCCAACGTCCTCCTGTGGTTTTCGACTAATGCTGATACAAGCATTGTGACTATAGCAAGCACCATTCCAATCCCGATTCGCTGGAGGAGACTAATGCCTTCTTCCTTTCTTGTCATTCGTCGGAGTGAAGGGATGATGAGCCTGTCATAAATGGGAATCCATATTGTGAGGCTCAACATCGTGAAAACAGAGTAGGATGCTGCTGGGATTTGGAATTTGCCACTTCCCAGTTGTCTGTTGCTTTGGATGGCTTGGAATACTACATATGTCTGCATTTGTGCTAGGACAACATAGTATATTATGCCTGCAATCCATATGGGAATTACTCTAATAACACATTTCACCTCTTCCACTTGCTGGATACTACAAAGACCCCATGGATTGGCTGCCGATCCATCCGTGTTGATTTCATCGTCTTCTGTGATGATTGCCGCTTTATTTAGGAACCTGAATTATGACACTTAATTACGTTAACGAAATGTTTGATATTCAGTACGGGAAAGACCATAAAGTGGACCTTGTGATTTAATGAAACAAGTGAACGCCACAGGCTAAATATTTTTACCTTAGCTGGTCAGAATATGCAAGCTTTGAGTTGATTGAATTAGGCGAGAGGTGATTAAACAGATTACTCCAGGGTTGCTCTGGCAAACTCAATTTTCTCTTCTTAAATGCAACAACTAGTGCTTGTGCCATACTTGTCAGGGGACTGCCTTCAGGCAATACTTTAACATAAATTCTGCTCCCGACGAAGAAGAAGGCACATGACAAGAACATCAGAAAGGTGGGAATGCCTAATCCGATAGCCCAATTCACATCAGATTGCACGTAGACGATGATTGTCAAAGATATCATCATTGCAAAAGTGAAGGTGAAGTAGTACCAATTGAAAAAGCTGTTGATTCCTTTTCTCCCTGATTCAGTATTAGGATTGAATTGATCTGCTCCAAATGCTAAGTTACATGGTCTTATGCCACTAGCTCCGATTACCAGCAGCCCAAATGCACTAAACAAGAACGCGAGTTGCCATAGTGTTGGATCGACACATTTGCTACTCTCTTCTGCTCCACATTTAGGAGGATGTAGAGCCGAAACTGCTGCTGTCAGTGTTAGCACTAGCATCCCCTGCAATTAAAATAAAAATTATTCGAGTTTGAACAAATTTATATTGATTCTACTGCATAGGATGAAGGATTATGAACAGAAATTGTACCAGGAAAGAGGAAACTGAAGCAATTCCGAGGATCTTATATCGGCCTAGATAAGTATCGGAGAGAAAGGCACCAAACAATGTTCCAAAATTGCAAGTTCCATTGAAGATATTGATGAGATTAGTGGCAGAAATAGAGCTCATGTTGAACACTGTACTTAGGTACACCAACATGTTAGAAGATGTTCCAATTGTTCCCAGCTTCTCAAATGTCTCATTGCCTGCAAGGCGAAATTTTGGTAACATCAGTAAAATTAGCTCCAAAGTCAAAATTAGTAAAATATTTCGCAAAATTCACGAACATTAACTAGATGCAATCTTAGTCGAGAGAGCACCGGAAAATTTTCTAAAACCAGTGAGGGGAGCTTGCACAAAACGCGACTCCAAGAGAAGATCATTTGATACAGATTTAGTATGCAACAACAAAACGAAGCTAAGATTTCAACACTTTTGTGGAAATTTACCTATAACAAAAGGCATTGCTTTGACTCCTCTATAATTAGGCTCTTTTTTAGCAACAGCAACCTCATTTTTCTCCATGATTAGAGAAGAAGAACACCGTTTTTTTTTTCTCTTTTCTGAGTGTCCTAAGTTCTATTTTTCAAAGGTTCTTTTTCTTTTACCTTGTATGAATGGCAAGAGAGCGAGTATAAGTCTATTTATAGAGGGTGAACATGACAAAATTGTTGCCACCTCCATGTGATAGAAGATGCGTTGTGGTCAACTGGTTGCACGCGGATTGGTGACCGTGTGAGATTTTTAAGCATGGGTTGGTCACAGAAATGTTATGCCAAGTTGCAAGGTAGGACAAAATGATTAGCAAAAAATCTTTCGACAAACTACGAAAATTAGGACTTGTTATTTTATTTTTTTTTGTGAACAAATTGTGATTAAAAACAATGCCTACCAAGAGTGAAAAGAAAACATTGATAACATAATTTTTATTTTTGTTTATTAAAGTGATTAAAGAGACAATGACTACATAGAAAGTTTTGATATTCACCAACCGTTGGATGCAGATCTACCATCACATGCAATGTGGTGCTACTTTAGCGTTAATTTTAGTTTGTTTGTTTATGTTGAACCTAGAGTAAAACCTCTATAAAAAAAATAAATGTTAAGAACAAGAAAAAATATTACTCATTTATCAACATATTAAGAACTTGTTTGAGCCCAATTGTTTCTAGTTAATGTTATGTAATTGATGGTGAGAACCTATCCTAGTGAAAATGATATGTTAATAGAATATTTAACTAGCGAAGGGATTATTCAACGGATACTGAATATGACTAGCCCTTGTTTGATCTCCATTATCTTAAAACTCATTTTTTATCTGACTTATTTTTAACAACACATTCTCTCAATAAAGTATTTTGCACGTAAACCTAAAACTCTTTTCTACTTTTTAATCATACGTTTTTCAAAAATTCACTATTAGAAAATGCATTATCAAGAAAAAATGAGGCTCAAACACATGCGAAAGATCTTGATTTAATTTAGATGATAGTTATGCTTTACCCGCTATTTCTCCTAAAAAAGCCTTTGAAATATCGTAACCTTAAATAATTATTTCTTACAAAATAAAAAATGTACCAAATGTTGTATGTGAATTATAAAAAATTAGGGATGATGTTGAGTTTAGTTTGAGTACAAAGAAAAAGTAAGCAACTTTATATGCACGTTAAAAAAAAAAAAAAAAACTGAATTGAATTGAAAAAACAGAAATTGTCAAGTATAAATTCCCTTAATATGTGTTATAAAAATTTTATGAAATCAATTATTATATTATATTTTCATTGAGTCCTAAAATAATCTTTTAATAAAATTATTCTCTTATGCATTTAGCTAATATCGATGTTTTTTTTTAATAACTTGCATGCAAGTCAATTCCCCACCCCCCACCCCCCCCACCAAAAAAAATAAAATAAAATTTGATGACATGTACATTTGCTGTAAATGAGCATAGATGAAATTTGAACTTAGGATGTTTATTTGATATAGTATGGCGCTGAATCTATTGGAATTAAATAGTTTTAAATGTGGTTATAAAATGGTTTTGGCAAGCAAGTTTGCCATATTTGAGGTATTTTTAGGTTGGTATATCTTATGATGGATTTAATCAGGTGGTAATTAATTCCTGCTTTCAGGAGATTGTTATGTCTCGTCACTTAGGTTCCCACGTGGCTCAACCGACCTACCGAAGCCCCCTTTGTCGAAGCCATGTGGCATCCAGCGTGGAGCTAAGTCTTCTAGAGTCCAGACAATCTAACCCGTCGAAACTCATATATATAAAAAGACAAGTCAGAGGCCCAAACAAAGTGGCTTTATGGAAGTGACGAGGCCCAAGGAAGAGAAATATGAGGCTTCAACTACGGTGGTGACAATTCCTATTTGAAGATCTTAAATTTATGAAATTCTCTTAGAATGATTGATTGTACTGTTGTAATAAGTAAAAGGTCAGTCTTGTCAGCATAGAGCATGGTGTGGCCGCCTTCTCTTTGGGGCATTTAATGTGCCCTAAGCTAGTGGAGTCAAAATTGATGCATAAAATGCGATACTTAGGTAAATGAGATGAAGTCACGTGCCCTCTCATCTAAAGGTTGTTATTGTACATGTAACACAATAAATATACCCTCAATGGCACAAATGAGAGGGTAATGAAAAATATTTAACAAAGCACCATATATTTACTATCTTTATGATTAACTTAGTGTTCTCTTAGTGATTGAAGTATGATCGTATTTGTGAGTTTGATTCTCTATTGATTGTTCATTATTGTATAGAGAATCTCATATCTTTCGTCAGAGCCGGAACATCCCTGTCTCGTGTTACAAAGCTTCTCCCACATTCAATATTCTATTTATTGTCGATAAACAATCATACTACGTGTGTTAGAATTAGCTTGAAAAAACGCGAGTAAGCTCGGTATCTGCTGCCCATGTCAATCATGTGGAAAACAAGGTCAATAGATTGACGCCGTCTATAGGAAACTGTCACAATAACCACGAAAGTTTCTACGATAGTTTACAGGAGAATAGTTGGGTATTCCCTTTGAAAAAGGATTTGTTCTTGCAAAAGAATAAGAGAAAGACCCAAAAGTTGAGAAAATTTAATAGTAGATAAAAAATGAGTTCAGATTGTGATGTCCATCCTAGAAGGGTGAGAGAAGATCCTGGTGAAGAGGCTCTGCGAGGTACAACCCATGCGAGTCGGCGTCGATCCACCACCACCACCATAGGGGTGGCTGGATGAGGGTAGCCGCTCAGCTTACTCGAGAAATTGCCACTATGGCAGCCAATATGAAGAATATCACCCACCAAAATATGACTATGCAGGAACTCCTCGTGCAAATGCAAGGCTAGGGAAGACCTCGAGTCCCTTTTGCACCACAAGATTCTTCCCGCAAGAAGATGAAGTCTAAAGTTAGAGGTTCCCATCTCCTAGGCATGCTAGAGAGGTTAGCCCACTTGAAAGGGAAGTACGGATTAATATTTCCTCAAATTATGCTTGGGCTAACCCACATAATCTCATGTTAATGTGGAGGACAATTTTCCTCATGAGTACGAGCCAGAAAATAGGCTGCAAATGTTTGTTAGTGTGTTTGCCCTACGAAAAACAGGCACATGCCATCCCAGCAAGGTCCCGCTCTTGGGAATAGGCGTCAACCTCCACCTCCACCTCCACCTCCGACGACCTAATTACTGGAGAAAATGCAAAGATATGTCCTAGGTACTGCCCTGCCTAGAAATAAGAGCCCCAGGAGGGAGGATATGACAAAGGATTAAGTATGACCATCTCACCCACTACCTAGGTGTCAGGCTGATAACGAAGATTCGAATGAACCCTAAAGATCTTGTGAACTTGATGACGACGACGAAAACTTTCCCTTTTTTACAGGAATTGAGAAATGCTCCTGTCCTAAGTCAGATACCAAAATATGATAGAAGAGGCGACCCAACCAAACATTTGAATAATTACAAAAAACATATGAGTCTAAGAGGTGCCATCCCAACAGTCAAATGCAGAGCTTTCCATCTAACTTTGAGTGGGGGAGCTGAAATTTGGTACAATAATATACCTCTAGGAAGTATTAGGAGCTCGTCGGAGTTCAAGAATACGTTATTGAAATGGTTTGCTTTCAACAAAGAGGGAGAAGCTCATATCCAATGCCTTAAAGACATGAGGCAACAACAGGAGATACATTGAAGAATATTTGACCCGTTTTACTGATGAGATGAGATATTGTGTGCGAGTCACTAGCCAGAAGCATTATCCGCGCTTTGAGGTAGGTTAAACATGAACACTTTCTTTTAGAGGGATGCACAGAATCAGGACCCTACTAGTTACGACGCCTTGCTGAAAATCATCAACGAAGAATTGGTCGATCATCGGAATAGGGCCACCAGAAACCCCCTCATGAACAATGTGGAAGATAACCCACCTCTCACTTAATGGATCACTAATGGAATCAGGTTGGTAATGAAGTTTCCAATTTTGGGCAAGCACTTGCCACAGTTGTTGACCTATGGTTGATCATGACCTTAATGTTTTGATTATAACAAACAAGTCCATCTTGTTTACTAACAAATTGAATTGAGTGTTTAAGCCTTCAAAGTTATAAAGATTATTATTCACACTCAAATGAAGTACAAGTGAAGGTTAAACGAGCATTCAAGACAAATCATTCTAGACAATGGTGATTTTCATGCGACAATTAAATTGGAACTTAAAAGAATTACAAATCAAGATACAAGTCAAAGAGAGGCTCGAAGAGATCAAGAACATTGAAGATAGAGTTATTTATCGAACCTCATTTATATATGCAAAGGTATAACTCGTCATTGTTTAGCAAGTGCATAAAGCTCAAATATTTCTCATAAATTCATCACTTGCATAAATTGTTGACATGAAAATGATTTTGAAAAATGAACATTTTTAATATAACAAAAACCTTGAAAATCATTTTCAAACGTCCCTCAAAAGATCACACTTCAACTTTCAATCAAAAAGTTATACTCCGATTTTCAATTTCATATTGGGACAGATTTTTGACATGGAAGATGATCTAATTTAAAGATGATTTCTAAAGAAAAGTTGTAACCCTTTGAGTTAGCTTTCCAACTCATTTTGAATTACCTTAATCAGACATCAGAAGAGAAAGATATGATCAAAATACTGAAAGCTGTCCGGCCTATCTTTAACTTTTGGTCGACCGAAGTGTCAGCCGAAATCCCAACGGTTTGATTTTCAACGGCTATATTACCGTTTCGGTAGACCAAAAGTTACTGTTTACTCAACTGAAAGTTCCTGCAACTTGTTTTTCTTGCTCTATAAATACCTATCTCTTTTCCATTCAATTTCACCAACTTAGAAGAGATTTTTGAGAGATTTTTTATTGAGAAATCATTGAGCTTGAGTATAAATTCTATTTCATTTATTACAAAAGAGTTACTTGATTGATTCAATATAGTTCATTCATTTTATCAAGAAATCTTTTTTGTAAAGAACTCTTCACAAACTTCATCTATTCTTCATTTTTGATAAAAGTTTTCTTTACCAACACTTTGATTTAAAGTGTAAATCTCTCTTCATACTTAAATTGTATTATTTGTTAAGAGAGATCATTGGCTTGAAAACTTTGATACAAAGAATTTCTTGATTGATCAAAACTAGTTTCATCTATTTCATCAAGAATTCTTTTTGCAAAGAAATTTTCTCAATCTCATCTATTCTTCAATTCTTGATAAAGGTTTTCTTTGCCAACACTTTTATTAAAGTGTAAATCTCTTTTCACACTTAACTTGTATTATTTGTTAAGAGAGATCACTGGTTGAAAAACTTTGATACAAAGATACAAACTATTTCATTATTTATTATTCATCAAAGTTTACCACATCAACACTTGAGCTTTATTATTTGCTATCTATTGAAGTGTTTACCTAACTCTCTAATACTTAACTTGATTATATCATTTGTTAAGAGAGTTTCTTCATTGTAATTTATCACTTATTTTTTGACGACTTCGAGAGCCTTGTGAAAACTCGATTATAAGGATAGGTGCTCCTTGTTGTAAGTCACCTAAGGATAAGTGCTCCTTGTTGTAAGTCACTTAAGGGTAGGTGCTCCTTGTTGTAAGTCACCTAAGGATAAGTGCTCCTTGTTGTAAGTCATTTAAGGATTGGTACTCCTTGTTGTAAGTTACCATTATAGTGCATTTGACCTTGCTCGTGACGGAGAGTTTGGTAACGGGGGACGTAGATCATTGGATTGGATCGAACCTCCATAACATATCGTTTGCATTCTCTATCCCTTTTACTTAACGCATTTATTTCGCGCAAATTTACATTGTTCCATTTACGTGTTTACTTGTGTTTAGACTATTCTCTATCATTTGCATGCTCACTTATTAAAATCTTGAGTGATTAACGAAAAAGTTTTAATAACCAATTCACCCCCCTCTTGGTTAGTTATTCTTGGGCTAACAACAGTTACATTGAACGATGTACCCACGCTGGCCTGTGAGAAAGTAACCCCTGAGCCAATATGACGCAAACTGGAACAGGGGAACATGCCCCCCAAAGAGGAAGAGGTCGAGGACGGGGACGGGGTTCAGGGCCTAGGAATTGGCCGAACACCCCTCAATATTGCACTTATCATCACTTCTACAGTCATGACACAATAGACTGTAGGGATATAGCCCAACATCTTAGGCAGACGAGTACACAAAAGAACCGAGAGATGAATGCCCTCTTAGGAACATACCCCTACCTAGGCTGGATCAAAGGCCTATGCGTGAAGAGGCAAGATCCTCCCGTTAGGAGCCATCTCTATGGAGGGGGAACGTGATAGAAAAAGGCCTAAAGAGGCACAGCGAAATGTAGGAATCCCTCCAGCCTATCGGAAGATGCTCCAATCCAGGAAATCGATACGATTTTTGGAGGACCTTACGTTAGGGAAAATACAAGGAACCAAAGGAACTATGTTAGGAAAGCTAAAAAGCCTCCAATGACTAGATACATAGTGAGCAGTAGCTCTCAAGGGAAGATACGTCCCATTGCATTTACTCAGGAGGATGTCGAGGGTGCACACTTTCCTCATTGTGACGTCCTTGTGGTGAGGGACGTTGTAGCCCGTAACGGTTTAAAACAAATGTCGATTGACAATGGTAGCTCCGTCATCATCCTTTTTAAGGCTATTTTCAACAAGATGGTTGTTGATCATAAATTAACCCTCGTCACAACCCCCTTATACAGTTTCACCGGTGATAGCATCGTTCCAAGAGAGAAAATAACCCTTATTGTGGAAATAGGAGAGTTACCCCGGACAACCTTGAACTTCATGGAGTTTTAGTAATAGATAATAAGTCAACTTACCATGGGGTTCTAGATAGACCCTTCTTAAAGGATTTAAGGGCCGTCACCTCTATTCACCACCTATGCATGAAATTCATTACTAAACAAGGAATTGCTACGATTAGGGGTGACCAGAGAGAAGCAAGTGACTGTTACCTCAATTCATTAAGAAAAGCTGAGCCCAGAGACATCAACATGGTGGTAACAGACGTTGATGTGGTGGACGTCCCAGGAGACCATCCAATTGAGAAGATGTCTAAATGGCAGATGTCCCTGAGCATGTGGTCGAGGATTACAAATTGGATGGCAGATGTCCCTGAGCATGTGGTCGTACTTCGTCCTTACGAGCAACACATCATGTGGTCGAGGATTACGAATTGGACGTCCCAGGAGACTTACGTATCATCAAATCTAAATCCCGAGCAACACCGATGGATGAGCTAGAAATCTTCCTGATGGATCTTTGAGATTCGAGTAAGGCATTGCAAGTGGAAAAAGACCTACCTTCAAAGACCAAATAGAGGTTGAAGGAGTTTTTGCGTAAGAATCTTGATGCTTTGCATGGAAGCATGAGGACATGGTAGGCATTGACCCGACTTGTCACTACCTGAAAATTAATCCTAATGTAGCTCCGTATAGACAAAGGAGAAGGGCCCTCAACCCGAAAGACATGAGGCCCTTAAGGACGAAGTACGAAAGTTGATAAAGAATGGCGTCATCAGGGAGGCCATTTATCCAAAGTGAGTTTCAAATCTAGTATTGATAAAGAAACATAACGGCAAATGGAGGGGGTGCATAGACTTCTTCAACCTTAATCAGGCTTGCCTAAAGGATAGATTTTTCCTTCCAAAGATAGACCAACTTGTGAACTCCACTTCAGGGCATGAACTATTGAGTTTTATGGATGCCTACTTAGGCTATAATCAAATTCCATTATACTCGACAGATGAGAAAAACACCTCTTTCATCACGGACATAAGTATTTATTGTTATGGTTAATCAAAGGGGCATAGAGGCAGATCTAATGAAAATTCAGGCCTTGATAGAGATGAAGTCTCTCACAAAGTCAATAGAGGTACAAAGCCTGTCTGGGCGTGTGGCATTTTTAAGCCGTTTCGTCTCCAAAGCCACCAACAATCGCATCCCATTCTTTAAAATCTTGAAAGGGGGCAAAACGTTTCAATGGATAGAGGAGTGTGAAGAGGCCTTCCAAGGGCTAATAAAGCTTCTAGGACAAGCCCACCCTCCTCTCAAAACCTAAATCAAGAGAAGCTTTGCAGATGTATTTGGCTATTTCTAAGAAGCGGTCAGCGCCGTTCTCGTAAGAGAAAAAGACATCTACCAATTGCTTGTTTATTATGTGTGCAAGGCTCTTTTAGCTGGTGAAGCCCATTATCCTGACATGGAAAAGTTAGCTTTAGCCTTAATCATTGTGTCTAGAAAGTTGGGGCCATACTTCCAAGCTCATACGATACTAGTGTTGACCGACTTCCCGCTTAGGCAAGTGCTTGAGAAACCCGAATCTTCTGGGATATTGCTAAAATGGGTGGTTAACTGAGCAAGTTTGACATTATTTTCAAAATGAGAATCGCTATTAAAGGCCAGGCTCTCACAGACTTCGTAGCAGAATTTGCCAACGTCTCGATAATGGGCGAGGTCATAGAACCCGTGGAACTTACATGGATCCGACTCATGGATGGTTCATCTGGGACACTGGATCAAGAGCAGAAGTGGTTTTGATTAGCCCTGAAGGACACAAACTCCACTATGTGGTAAAGTTCTAGATCAACGCAACTAACAATATGGTGGAGTATGAGGCACTACTGGCCGACTTAAGGTTAGCCAAAGAAATGCAAGTGAGAATATTGCTAATTAATAGTGATTCCCAACTAGTAGTCAGTAAGGTTAATGGTAACTTTGCGGTTAGTGACAAAAGCATGGCGGTATACCTGAAACTAGTGATGGATTACTCCCATCTTTTGAAAAATTCAAGTTTACTCAAATTTCGGGTGATGAAAATGTCCACGCTGATGCTTTGTCCAAGTTGGCTAGTAGCAGAGACTCGAAACTACTAATGATCATCCCGATTGAACATCTCTCGGAACCTTCCACTTCCAAAGAAAAAGAAGTAATGTGGGTGGAAGGAAAGCCTACGTGGATGCAGCCAATAATGGCTTTTCTAAAAGATCAAACACTCCCCAACAACAAAGATGAAGCTTACAAACTTAGGAGAAGGGTTGCCTATTTTGTATTGCCGGATGGCATGCTTTACAAGAGAGGTTTTTTCCTTACCCTTCACTCGACATGTAGGGGATGAAGAAGCCACTTACATCCTTCGCAAAATTCATGAGGGCATTTGTGGCAACCATGCTGGAGGACTCGCATTGGCACAAAATGTACTGTGACAAGGGTATTATTGGCCCATTTTGAAAAAAAAAAAAAGACTTGATCCAATTTGCGCGAAAGTGCGATAAATGTCAACATTTCTCTCCTATCCAAAGGCAGCCCTCCCAGGAGTTAGCAACGGTGTTTAGCCCATGGTCATTTGCCAAATGAGAAATTGGCCTTATAGGCCCTTTTACCCAAAGGTAAGGATAGCGCAAACTTTGTTATAGTTGCCATTGATAACTTTACAAAATGGTTCTAGTTCGAGCCTCTAGCTAAGATTATGAAAGCCAACACTTCTAAATTCCTGTGGAAGAACATAATATACCAGATCAGAATTCTCCATTCGATTGTCTTAGATAATGGCCGTTAGTTTGATTACAAAAATGTCAGGACCTGTGTGAGGAACTTGGGATCAAGAAGCATTTTTGACACCCAACCATCCTCAATCAAATGGACAAATAGAGGCTGTAAACAAAACCATCAAGTATACTTTGAAGAGAAAACTTGATGCCTTTAAGAAAGCATGGGTCGATGAACTCCCACAGGGACTATGTTAGTATGGACGATCCGAACTACAAGCCAGACACTAACTGGAGAAACCCTATTCTCAATGGCTTATAGTGCTCAGGCAATGATCCCTTCTTCTTGTCGATTGCAATTCAACGAGATATCCACTTATGAGTTGAGAAGATGTGAACTTGACTTCCTCGACAAAAAGATGGACGAATCCCAAGTAAAGCTAGCCATATATCAAATGAAGATGACCTGTTACTATAATGGAAGAGTTAAGAAAAGGTCCTTCCGAAAAAACGACATCATGTTTCAAAGAGTTTCCCTATCCTGCAAGGAACCAGGGGTAGGCACGTTGGTTCCAAACTAAGAGGGACCGTATCGTATAAAAAGAGAGTTACAGCCAAGTACTTATTGAATAGAAGATTTGCATGGTAAAATATAGCCTCGTCCATGGAACATAAAGTATCTAATAATATACTACCAGTAAATAGGCCCTATGGTTGGGGGGACCCTCCTAGCCCTTGTAAATATCTTTAAGTAATTTAATAAAACTACATTTTCATTAATATATTTAAGGCACAAGCCACTCATGTCGAAGTGGAACCTCATGAGAGAAACCTCTACATAGATGAACTATCCACCATGTATTGAAGTGTGGGCATCTCGAATAAGAAGATCAGATCCCAAAAGTGATTTCTCATTTGATTTCCAAGGCGGACATCACAAGCGTCCCATGACAAAGCTGAACATCATGGTAAAAGCCTCTATATGGATTAACCATCCACCATGTATTGAAGGGTGGGCACCTCGGAGAAGATGATCGGATCCCAAAAAGGATTACCTCATTTGCTCTTCAAGACGGACAACACAAGCCTCACATGACGAAGCTGAACGTCATGTGAGAAGCCTCTACTTGGATGAACCATCCACCATGTATTGAAGCGTGGGTACCTCAGAGAAGCGGATTAGATCCTAAATGGGATTACCTCATTTGCTCTCCGAGGCGGACATCACAAGCCTCCCATGACAAAGCTGAACGCCATGAGAGAATCCTCTACATGGATGAACCATCCACCATATATTGAAGCGTGAACTCCTTGAATAAAAGGATCAGATCCCAAAAGGGATTGCCTTATTTACTCTCTGATGTAGAGAGTACAAGCCTCCGATGACGAAGCTGAACTCATTGGAGAAGTTATGTACTGAGGCTTGAAAAGTTAATTTTCTTGAAAGATATGTACATCATAGGGGTCCCAAAACTTTAAAGTTTTAATTTATTTTTGAAGGTCATCATGATCACTTTAATTTTTCTTGTAAGGCATATTGTTAAAGTTATATACTTTATAGAGGTCCCAATACTTAAGTTTTGAATCTTATTGTAAGATATATTGTTTAAAGATATTGGTAGACGTTTCAAAACTTAGAAAATTCGAACAAGATAAAGAAAAATATGCATTTCATTAAAAGGAATTTTTACATTGGGAGAGCCTCAACCAATACATTATAATGCAAAATATAAAACCACATCCTATGTCGGAGGTGACTGGGAGTCTGACGTTTCTTTAGTAGATGCTTCAGTAGTTGGGGGCTCTTTGGTTTGAAGTTTCGTTCGCAAGAGCACCCTCTAGTCTCTCTGCCTTCACTACATCATTAGTTGGGGTCTAGGGTACTTCATCCAAAAACTCTGCCTTCAATTCAGAAGCATTGAGTTCTAGGTAAAGCTCACATACCCTTTCTACCACCTCGACATAGGCAAATCTCTTCCAATAGATGTCAAAGCACTTATACTTTTCCATCGATGGAAGTTGGCAATGTAGTCCTTCACAGTCTCCTCACCGATTTCCAAGCATCAGCCTTGACCTGCTCAGCCTCCTTTACGTAATATCTTATTTGGGTCTTCAAGAACCCATTCACGTCTTTAGCTGGACATTTTCCAAATTGGCCTTCTCCAAAACTTCGACCATTAGCTTCTGATGATTGTTTGTAGTTTCAGCCCTTTTGGCAAATGAGGCAACTTCGTACTGGGATTCATGGACTCCCCTCTTTAGAGCTTCGATCTCCACTAAGGCAGAATACAATTTAGTTGCATCTTCAGCTCGTTGGCCTCTTAGCTCTTCAGCCTCCAACTTTATTTTCTTCATCTCCTCTTCCATTGAGGCAAACTTTTCAACTAACTCCCGGTTACGTGTTTGGATATCTTTCAGCACTTAGTGGCACTCAAGGGCAACACCAAAAGTCCTGGCACTTTGACTGACTAGAGTCGTCATCGGTCCACCGCGTCGCAGGTAGAGATGTAGTTCTTCCACCTTTCAGTCCAGAACTTGTAGAAATTGGTAGTGACACTACAAACTTCAGGCTGCATGATCTTCATTACCGCTAGGGCGATCTTATCCTGCCTCGCCAAGAAACTTTCGGAATTCCCAGAGGTCCTCGCTACCAACACCTTTTTCCCAACCTCCGAGGTTAGCTCTGCCTCATTTGTAGCCTCTTCATTGGCCTTCCTCACCTTCTGGGCCTTTACTGCATTCATTAAAGCTTACATCAGCTTGGGAAGAGGAGGCATGGCTTGCTGAATGGATGGAACAATGGTTTTGGCTGAACTTCCCAGTCGAACTAGTGTTGTTCGATAACTTCCTCTTTTTCTGAGGCTCCTCCATATTCCTTTTGTCCTTATCGACCTTTTGGGCTCCTTCATCATCACTTTTCTCAAATGCTCCTTGCTGAGACACTCCAACTTCTCCCTTACGTGCTTTGTACCACCAGAGTAGGGCTTCAAAGCCCTAGCGATTATTGTGGATGTGGCTCGTAATATAGATGTATCAGGGGTGGGATACCTCTTCCTCCAAAAGTCATCTGAAAAAAATAAAAGTTATGTTAAAACTTAAGTAATGTATCAAATAGACGGCATCAGAATCTACATTTTGAAGCCATTAATTCGAAGTCCAAGAAGAATTGGCTTCGGTGCATAAGGCGATCAAAGTGACGTGATCTCTGTGGACATCAGTAGATATCTTCAATAGCTCCCCACTCAACTTGGAAAAGCTCGAAGTGGGTTCCTACAACTGCACAACGAAGGACATCAGAGAAGTCATAAATAAAAAGAAAAAACCAAATTGAAGAAAGTAACTCACAGACTTCAGAATACTGGGTCGGCACAGTGTAAGCTATGGCCTTGTCCCCCTCTACCATTTGCCATTTACCCTTAACCCAAAACCACAATTTCTTCCAACCCTTAATGGAAGAAGGCAGACTACCACAAAAGAGTACGAGTCCCCAAGGGGTTATTTAATACTACTTCTTGGACTCCCCTTTCCCAAACACTCGTAGTTGAAAAAGTGTTTGGAAGACATGAAGTGGCATATCCTCACCTAATGAGGTTTCCTTCCAAAAGAAATATGCCCCAATCAATTGGCTCTACCCATTTGGAAAGAGTTGGGTAGGAACCAACATATATGACCTCAGCACCACCCTAAAAAATAGGTGCAGATGTAGACACACATATCCTACAGAATTCACTCATGGCCACACATCCCAACTTCGGATAGCAGGCAAGTTCGTGGGCTTCAGGCACTAAGAGTTCTATGGAATCTGGGATTCTATATCTTTTTCTGATTTCAGATAACTTTGTGGAGGTTATGATAGAGGGGATTCTTACAGCCCCCCATCCTGCCTCATAATCTACAGGACCCTCACTCATAGCCCAATAACCTTCATCTGACACCCATGTGTAGCATGTTCCCCAACCCTTGCAATAGTGATCTTACCACTGCTAGTGCTCGACCCGGAAGCCATTAAAATTTAAAATAAAATCACATGGAAATGAAGGAAATGCAAAAATTGTAAAGAAATAACCTAAACTAAAGGAAAACCTATGAGTGTTACGTCGCCAAAGAACAGGAATGACCGGAAAAGCTTTTGATTGCCGGAGGGATTCTAAAACTTGAAGAAGTGAATAAATTGAAACAGACAATATGGTTTTGGTTTTTATAGGAAGAAGAGGACGAAGATTACTCGTTCGATCTAGATTTGCTTCATCTGAAGTGTTCATTTTTAAATTCATCTGAGGAATTGAATTCAAACGATTTTTGTTGTTAAAGCTTCAGATTGATGCGTGTTTCTCACGCACAAGCTTCGACGCATTCATCTAAACTTGCAGTAGCATGGCCATCATTGCTCTTAATATGAAACGATTGTACGTGTATTGAAAGTCAAAACGCCTCAATTGTCTCTCCTTGGAAATATGCAAAACATCAAATCATTGGCACAATTCTCAAAGCATGCATTATGGACAACAAAACAAGAGCCTCAACAGTTTAGCACTTTACTGCTTTGGCTCCAAAAAAGATGAAAGTTCAGCTATCAACAATAGCCTCAGCAGTTCAACACTTTACTGTTTCGGTTCCAAAAAAGATGAAAGTTCAGCTATCAACAACAGGCTCAACACGTCAGCACTTCGGCTTAAAAAAGGTAAAATTCGACGTTTCTGCAATGCGATAGGACAAGAATTAGGAGGTGCACTTTAAAGAAATTTGGCTCTAGATACAAATCCACACATGACATGAATAATTATACATGGATTTGGGGAACTATTGTTATTTCTCATCACTTAGGTTCCCACGTGACTCAACCAACCCACCGAAACACCCTCTGCCGAAGTCATGGGGCATCCGACGTGGAGCTAAGTTTTTTAGAGTCCAGACAATCTGACCTGCCGGCAGAAGCTCATATATATAAAAGACAAGTTTGAGGCCCAAACAAAGTAGATTTGCCAAAGTGGCGAAGCCCAGCGAAGAGAAATCCGAGGCTCAACTACAGTGGTGACAATACGTATTTGAAGATCTTAAATTTATGAAATCATTTTACAATAATTGATTGGACTGTTGTAATGAGTAAAAAGGTTAATCTTGTTAGTATAGGGCATGGGGTGACCGCCTTCTCTTTGGGGCATTTAATGCTCCCCAAGCTAGTGAAGTCAAAATTGATACCTAAAATGTGATGCTTCGGTAAAAGAGATGAAGCCACGTGTCCTCTCATCTAAGGGTTGTTATTGCACATGTAAACTAAATATCCCTTCAATGGCACAAATGAGGGGATAGTTAAAAATATTTAACAAAGCACCATATATTTACTCTCTTTATGATTAACTTAATGTTCTCTTAGTGATTGAAGTATGATCGTATTTGTGAGTTTGATTCTTCATTGATCGTTCATTATCGTATAGAGTATCTCACATATTTCGCCGAGCCCGAACATCCCTATCTCGTGTTACAAAGCTTCTTCCACGTTCAATATTCTATTTATTGTCGATAAACAATCATACCATGCATGTTGGAATTATCTTGAGAAAGCGGGAGTAGGCCCGGTATTTGTTATCTACGTCAACCGTGCAGAAAATGAGTTCAACAGAGATTATAATGATATACCTCCTCAATCTTATAGAAATATATTTGCCTTCCTTTTTTCTTTGTCTCTATTTAATGTATCATATTATCAGCAAATATGAACTACTCATTTTTAAACTCATTGTTCTTTAGATGTATAAGGGTATATTAGAAAAAAAAATATAAGAAAATTTATATTTTCAATTGGACAATGCAACATTTACATCAAGGATTACTAATGCTTTACATAAGTCACATGATACTCTATCATTTGCACTTCTTCTGACTTTTTTTTAGAGCATCTACAATTATGGTGTAAAATATATTATAAATTGGTATATCCAAAAGGATAAAGCTACTGTGCCAAAATGATTTGACAGAAAGTTTGACATAATGGAATGTGGCAGTAGATGATTTGATAAAAAAACTGACTGTGTTTTAAATTATCCAATAATAGAATGTCACTTGACATTATGTCAAACTTTATGTTAATCTTGATATTCATGTAGCATGAGTGTATCCAAAATCATTTTATATCCTCAATTATGTTTCGGAAGATCTATATTCAAATTTTACTACAATGAAAAGATCTAATTCACTTTTTGCTTCTTGTATGTGTGTGTGTGTATGTACCCCTCTTTTTTTACATTTTCTGCCAAAATGTGAATTTAGTCTTCTCTTGCACCTTTCTATTTGAGAGGTTTTCAACAACTTTAAAGATCTAAATTATAATTTAAATTTATTTTACAACACAATTAAAGATGACATAATTTAATATATCTCCCATGACTGCAACCTACGCTAGCCTTGGTAGCTGCAAGGGGGACGTTAAGGAGCTCTACACTAGTAAGACGTCGAATTTGTTAGGTCTAAATGGGGTTATTGAATTATTTTATTAGCAAATTTTGTCAAAGCGTGACACTTTTTAGGTGGAAGCTTTTAAAGTGTCTTTAGCCTCCGTTTGATTTCTCTTCCTTTTTTTTTTCCCCTAAAATTTTAATTTTTAGAATCAAATATTAATATTAATCCCAGGTTAAAACTTGAAATAAACTATGACTAGTTTATGTATAGTTTTATTTTTATAAAATTTAATTTAATAAATTTGGCATGTATGCGCCGCCCTAGGCTATCCTTGCCTA